>OW052182.1:183470803-184070803 GCA_932526625.1 Rhingia campestris
ATTTTAGCATCGTACTTTGGTAATCGCTCATAGGTTTTGTCGGGGAGCTCGTAGAAGCAATCCTTAGTTATATCATCTTTTTCCTCCGTCGGAGCATGAGCGCATATAAGGCTTATGTTGGCGAATTTGGCCTTGATGCGGATTGTTACAATGCGTTCGCTAATGTCTTGAAAACATAAGACTTCTTGCCTAAGTCTTATAACACTTATAACAAATCCGCATCCAAATAGTCGCTGTTTCTGCTCACTATAACACGGTCCATAGCAGATGTCACAGTTTTTCATCCTCTTTTTGCCCGGCCCATCCCATCGTATTTCCTGGATGTCTGCTTTGTAGCAGTTAGGGCTTCCGCTAGTTGTTCGCCTGCACCTCTCCTGTTTAATGTTCTCACATTCCAGTGCAGATACTAACGTCGTTGTCCTTTTTTCGTTTAGCATGGTCGTCAACAATAATATCAGTCCTTTCCGAGGCTATTGGTTGCTTCGTAACATAATTTCTTTTCCGTGGATGGGTAGTTAACCCAAAGCACAACCCCCAACCTGGAGGGCCAGGCCCTTTGGGGTATGAGCGCTGCCGTTGACCCATTGAGGGCTCCTCGGCCACCAACTCTTTTCCAATACCTTGGCTCAGTATTGGAAATCCCTATAGACCTGGTGTTCAAATATGTCAAAGTAGCTCATATAGGGATTTCACTACCAGTTCGATCAAACTGGGGCTGTAGGCGCCACCGTTGACTCCATCTAGGGAATTCCTCCGCTGCCGCTTGAGGGTGAGTGCCTTAGTGAGAGGACACTCCTCCCCCCTCTCTCTGGTTTGCTGCCACCAACGACCTTCCACAGGGGTTTAATATACCATCTCCAGTCGAGGTACTAGGCACCCACCAGTCACCAGCGTGGAGGTGAGAGTAGGAGTTGATAGTGAGAGGCTAGAGTGAGAACGCTTGTGTCCTCATATAATCGCATCACTATCCTTAAACACCGACTATTGCTACTTCATCAAAAATGAAGGTGGAATACATTTCGACTAGAAAGCCATATCATGAAAAACCCTCTTGTTTGCAATCTTGATGTTTGCAAATTCCGAAACGAAAGACAACACAATGTTAAGGCATTACAATACAAAACAAGGGAGGAAATACTGCAAAGAAAAATAATATGCGTGTTGTACGGTTTAGGAATGCATCTCTATATTTCATAGTACGTCCGAAGATAGGCTGAATTGATTTGCATAGGTGAATTGATTTGCATTCATGGCATGTCGAATATTACGGTTGAATGCAGCTGGCTATTTAATTTGAGCATTTCCTAATAGCGGTAAAAAAAAGTTTTATGCAGGAGATATTCCTACAATGTTCAAGCGAGACTATAGAGTTCGCTACGGTTGAATCTGCTTTTAATTTTATCGCACGCATTTGTATCCTATCGATAGCATATGCAATGATGTTTTTCCAGCACCTGGCCAGATGTGGGCGTTAAACTCAAGTTTGGGTTTGCTTTATATATTGAGGCCAGATCAGAAGGGGTGGAATATTTCTTACATCAATTGTTGAAAAAGAAGACATTTCGCTATGTTTTAAGCGATTTCGAATATATGGTCGTTTCAACGTTACTAACACACATACCGAGCATGGAAAGTGTTCGGGTTTCGAAAATGCAAGTGCCATTTTTGGATAATAGCTGTAAATTTTGGTTTCGCTTATATGACAGATGACAGTTAGCACAGGTTTCAAAACAACCACATAACCACTGGGATTTTACAATAAGGGCAGGTCGATGTTGAAATGGAATGTGAGAAAATTAAATAGGAGAGGTGCAGGCGAACAACTAGCGGAAGCCCTTAGCTGCTACAAAGCAGATATTACTGCCAAAAAGAGGATGAAAATCTGTGACTTCTACTACGGGCCGTGTTGTAGTTAGCAGAAACAGCGACTATTCGGAAGTGCCAGGCTTAGGCAAGAAGTTTTATGTTTTCAAAACATTAGCGAACGCATAGAGCAAGACTGCTTTTACGAGCTCCTTGACAAAACTTATGAGCGACTTCCAAAGTACGATGTTAAAATCGTGCTGGGAGATTTTAACGCAAAGTTAGGAAGGGAAGACATATTTAACAGTATTGTCGGAAAACACAGCCTTTACGACAACACGTCTAGCTACGGACTTAGGTTAAATGGTTAAATGACTTCGAAATGCCCCTATACGCGGAGCGCGTATCCCTTAACTTCTCAATTAACACCATACCCCCCGCATATAATGTCGAGGAAACAGTGGCAATGATGCCAACAAGCCATTAGGTCAGTTGCAACTGATGTCCTAGATTTCTCGCATTGGTTTGAATGCCTACAGATGCTAGCAGCCAAGAACGAGCACTACAAGGCTAAGAGGCAGGTGAAGGCGAGAGCTTTCATTGAGCTCTATAGGCAGGAAGGAGGTAAGAGCACCGGCTTTTCAAAAAGAAGAAAAAAATAGCGAGAAAAGCGCGATATTGAGGAAATAGATAGATGCCACCATATTGAAGAACAACAGAATCCAGTAGAGATGAACAAGGAAATATCGTAGTTGAGACACAGTCGATGTTGAGAATATGGAAGACTGTTAGTTTTACCAAGTCAACTTTGTTGATGTACTGTTCTCATTGGTCAATCGACCATTTTAGTCACGTGACATTGAATGGGAAATGACTGGCAAAACAAGTTGAAAATGTACGCATGGACACTCAGATATGAGTGAAACAGCTGATTTGCGTCGACCTATCATGAAGATGTTTTTGACTGCAGTAGCATTACCCAATATTCTAAGTTTACTTAGATAAATTATTTCTTTTTTGATAGAGAATGATTATTCTGAATAGAAAATGGAAACACAAAATTGCAAAATAATGGTTGGCATAGATTGACATTTACCTTGTCATACATTCAGATTTTGCGTTCCACATCGCCTCACATCCACGGCCATTGTACCCAAGTAGAGAAATATAAGGGAAAACATATGAGAAGGCTACAATCCGCTATGCGGATCGTTTAATACCCTATCCCATCCCATCCTTAAAATTAATATCCCCAAAATGTGGTCTTTGTGGTCATAAAGTATTGAAAATGACGTTGTCACAACATATTGTTCAGAAGGTTTATCAAATTCTTTTATGGTTCGACAAAAAACAACGTTTTTCTATTGCATATGCCTTGGGGTAGGGCATACAAATGGTTTTGTTATAAAACGCCCCAAAAAGTGGGCGTGGGTTAAAATGGTCTAATGACAAAATGTTCATATTAATACTGCCAATGATTGTGCATCAAAATTTCAAAAATGTTTATACTTGTTCTGGTGGCACGGACAAGGATCCTACATACCAAATTTCATTATCCTAGCTGAAAATTTAAGGCCCAAAAATCGGTGACCAACAGACAGACGGACGGATGGACGACGGACAGACAGACATGGCTAATTCGACTCATCTAGCGATTCTGAGTCGATCCATATACTTTGAGGTATGTATGTAGCAAAATTATTTCTCTATGTTACAAACTATGCATCAAAACTAATATACCCCTATGGGATAGGGTATGGGAAACTATGTATCAAAACTAATATACCCCTATGGGATAGGGTATAAATAGTAAGTTTGTAGTTGACTGTAAATTGAGTTTCAGCCAAACTCAGCGTTCTTGAATGTGAATGTGTATGGCGGAATGTATAGCATTTCACGAATTTCGCTAAAATGGCGCATTTCGCCTCGGTGGAAACGTACTAGTATGCCTCTGCAGTTGTCGCAGTTCAGAGGGTCTCCTTTTTGGTGGATCCGAACAAATTTTGCTTATGAGTTAGTGAATTTTATTTACCAAATCATCTTCGCTGGCTTTATAAAGCTCCGCGGAGAGTCATTTCCGGCAGCTTTGTTAAACTTATCAGCCCTAGCAAGGTATCCGTCGGAGCGGAAAATTCTCCGATTTTGTACGATTCGAAAGATTTTTGCTTCGAGGTATTCTTCCGAAAAGCTGTTCCGAATATTTCTCCGACATTTTGAATTGCGTTGAAGTGTGTTCAGGCAAAGAGGTATAGAACTACAAGAGTACGCATCACAGCTACAAATGTTGTAGTCGTTTCAGACGCGGGCGGTAAGTGCGAAGGGGAATTTCCGTCGTTCGTATCGTATGCATCGGCTATGCTGTTGTTTGATGCTGGGGTAGCAATGTGAACACTGGGGTATCAACATCAGTACCCCACATAGTATAGTTGTTGTATGAGATGCGCACTCTTGTAGTTGTATACTCTTTGGTTCAGGTGCATTTTTCGTGCAATTTTAAACAGTGCAAATATTTTTCGAATTTCCTCCGACACAAATTCTGAGCGGAATTTGTTTACGAATTGTAAAGCGAAGTGATGAAACCTCGAATGGAATTTGAACCTCCGACGAAGTATGCGTTGCTAAAAATTGTACGCTTCGACGGATATCTCGCTAGTCACTATGGCTGTATGTTTAGATATCGTAGACTCGGTTGCCACTTTGGTCATTTGCGTCCAAATTTGGAAACTTTTTTTTTCATCTGGTCGCTTGGTAATTATTTTCTACAAATGGTCGCTTTTTCTAAGGAAATAAAAAAAACGTGAACTTTAATTTGTATGTTCTAGTAAAATTGAATTCATGGAGTGCGACTTTCGTTCATCATATGTAAACGATGCATAAAAGGTAAACACACACTGCACAGTATTATCCATGCACGACGCACGACTAAATACTCATTTTCTTCATTTGATGTTGTCAATTTGTTGACAGATGACTGAACATTTAAATTATTTTGTATTTAAACAAAGCAAAAGTCGCTCTCGCTGTATGAAAACTTAAAATCAAAAATATGAGAAGGCTACAATTCGCTGTGCGGATCGTTTAATACCCTATCCCATCCCATCCTTAAAATTAATATCGCCAAAATGTGGGTTATATGGCGATGAAATATAGAAAAAATGTTCACAACATATTGTTCAGACAGTTTATCAAAATATTTTATGGTTCGACAAAAAACAACGTTTTTCTCCTGTGTGTCCAATGGGGTAGGTTAAGAAAACGCCTCCAAAAAGTTTGCATGGGTTAAAATGATCTAAAGACGAAATGTTCATACTATCATAACCAATGATCCTACATCGAAATTTTTTTTAAAAATATTTTAATAAATTTACCGAAACACGTTTTTTACTAAAAACGCACCCAAAAAGTGGACTCTGGAATCTCAACCTTCGCTCAACATGTTCTTGTATTTCGGAAGCCGAAGGGAAAGGAAGAGTTGTTAGTTGACGTATAACTTCCATAAAGGGGAGTCGGATTCACAGGAATACTTAGCTCCAAAAACACCTCCTTATGTTGCATGAAGCATTTCGCCTTCCCCAATGGGAAAAAAGTGATTATCAAGAACCACGATAAACTTTTGTTCTGCGTCAGCTTGAGCGGAGCATTCTACTAAAAATGCTACTAAAAATTTTCAACCAATTGATGAGTTGATCACATACCTAAATCTGCTGTTCATTGAACCGCTTGACAATAAGGTAAGTAAATGAAACTGTCCCAAAAGTCGGCTTGACCTAACTGGAGATCACTGGCCACAAATTGACGCTTTAGGGATGAAGATTTAAACAAATATGAAGAAAATTTGAGGCCCAACGATCTGGTGTAAACCTAGCGTTTAAAGCGTAAAGAAATTAGCGACCAACCTACAAAATAACCAACTAAACTAAAGGCATTAAGCTAGTGACCAGGCGAGATTGGAAGCCATATTGATTGGTCCAGCACACTTCAGCAGTCCCTAAAAGATGAATTGATGAATCGAATACTCATTAAAAATCTTACAAAGTTTCTTAGAGTCTCTTTCTGATAGATAGCGTTTTGCTTTCATAGCTCTAGCTATCTATGAAGGAACATGTCAAACTATTCACAAATCTAGATCCTTTTCATGCTTTGTAATTCAAAAATTAATCGGATATCCTAAACAAAATATTCCAGTGAAGGTTTCTACAAAAAGAAACTCCAACCTAAGTGCATCAATCCAGAAGCAGCATAACAATGACATGATGGTATCTCTTACCCGGAATGTATCTTAATAATTGTCCTACCACACAGAAATAATTCAAGTTCCCACCGCATTCGCCATTCCTCCAACAAGATCCACGAGATGATCAAATATTTTCAAATATTTTAAAAATGTACCGAAACACGTTTTTTACTAAAAACGCCCCAAAAAGTGGACTTGGAAAAAAAACTTTATATTGACGAAATATAGAGATTCTGTAAATATGTTGACACATTTTTTAAGAAATTCCTTACGGTTAAGCCAAAAACTACGTTTTCCTAAAAAAGGGGCGTGGAACTTGTTTTGCTTCACTGCACAAGAATTCTATATACCAAATTTCCTTCTCCAAGCTCAAAATTTAAGGGCGAAAGATCGGTGACATGTAGACGGACAGACATGGCTTAATCGACTCAGCAAGTGATTCTGATTTGATCCATATACCTCGAGGTATATGTAGCTAAATTATTTCTCCATGTTACAAACTATGTGTCAAAACTAATATACCCCTTTGGGATAGGGTATAAAAATGGCAAACTCTATGATTTTTGGTGTATTTCATACAACGTTTTTAAATTTTAAGTATTTCGGTAACTTTTTACTGCGTTTGGTCGCTTTTTCTTAAATTTTGCTAAAACATTTTATTTTTAAGTGGCAACCGTGGTCGTAGACTTGTATAGTCCGTACCAAATCAGTTGGCCATTCTACTGCGCAGGTCTCTTAAATTTTATTTTAAAATATCTTAAATTTCTCTTAAATCCTCTATCTGCGCAATCGACCGTTGCACAGTGGGCCCAAATGGAGTTTCGCGTCTCAAAAATCTGTAACTTTTTTGTCTATTGGAATAATAAAGTGAAATTTGGAAAATATTATCTTTAATATATAGAGAATCATAAAATTTAAAAGTTTTTAAGATCTATTTAGTGTTTTAGTATTTGAAGTTTATTAAAAGTTCAAAAATTACAATATTGACTAAACAAAATGTGGATTTTGATTAAAAATTTTATTTTTATTTATTATTTATGCATGTTGAGAAAATATAATGTCAATAAATTATATGCACATTAAAAATACATCCCAATATGAAACAACCATAGCAATATATAATATATAAAAATGTAAACAAAAATTAATTCTTTAGTAGCTGTATCGCTTCCTCAGAAAGCTCTTTGGATTCAGCTGTATTTTGTTTTCTTATACTTGATATTAGAGGATCTGATGTCAATAACAACCGATGAAAGACATCCTCATTTGTTGCTGTTCTTGAACATTTTCTGGAATGCGTCAACCTTTTTTTTTTGTAATCTTTGTAACGTGCTTCTTGGGCATCTTCAGAAAGCTGACCGATTAGTAGGACTCCAAAATGTTGAATTATAGCTTCACTGTGAATTAATATTTTATGGACTGAAGATGGCATGTAGTACCATTTATATTTTTCAATGTAAATGCGAGCTGTATTAAATGCATGATGCAGATGAAGTGTTTGGAGAATAACATAAAACCTCTTAATAAGATCTTGATCAACTCCTGTTATATTAGCAGAACTTTGAAAATTTTTAAAGAATCTGCGAGCAGTGTTGCCATCGTTACTGCTACCAGTACCTTGGTGAGGTTTATATACATGTAAACCTAATTCAGCTCGAAAACGTTTTTGAACTAGTGCTTTTTTTTCTTCTTTACTTTTCTTATCATTAAGAGTTTTTTGCAGACCACTTAACAAATGAAAGATTATACGAAATATGTAAAATCAATTCCATACAACGAATCCAAGCATGAAGAGTAGATAAGCCGTACTTAAATGCGCTTTCATTGTTAGGTTTGTCTTTCACCTTTCTTAAGTCGTTCATTTCTTTTGGTTTTGCTCCACACACTGTACAGACAGAACAAGAACTTGTGTTCGTTAAGACTTGTCCAACTTTTCCATCGATCATAGTTAAAAACAATTCATGATGTATTTGAACAACTTCTTCATTTTCTTCAAACAGAGTATCTTTTAATTCGTCAATTTGATTTTTTATGTCATTTATAACTTCTTTGGTTTTTTCGGGAGTTTCTTTTGAAAACTCAATCAAGATCGGCCGACAGTAACGGACAGAAGAGCAAGTTTGATTTTGCCACAAAACTATATTTGTATTTTGCTCCACAAGTTTTATTGGAACAATTGAAGCAATGAACAGGTTAGCATCAGAAGTAACTTCATTTTCTCCTGATAACCTTTGCTTGTACTCGCTTTGTCCTGAAGACCCGTCACAGCCATATTTCGAAAAAAGCTTCAAATTCAGAGATCCAGGTTTTTTAACAGAATTAATTTGCAAAATACGTTTAGCAGTATGGTCTAATAAATTCTGTAATCTAACTTTAGCACCAATTTCAGTAATTGTTATGCCGCTTTCTGATGAGTAGCACAGCTGTTTTGCTTAAACTAAACTCTGATATGACGGGAAAATGCAAATATTCTTCTCAGCTAAAAAAGATTTTAAATATTTATATTGATACAAGCTGGCCCGTCAAACGTTGTTTTGCCATTATCAAATGGAATGACCGCCTACAGCGCCACCTGTTGAGAATTTTTCAATTTTTCTTTTTTCCTAAACCTTCGCGGAGCAATTACGAACAAATCCGCAGAAGGAAGTATCCAATTTGGTCCAGTCGTTTTCGAGTTTAAAGCATCCGAACAAACCAAGATCCATTTTTATATATATAGATTTCGACATATCTAAATCAATAAAGAGACTCGTAGTTTCCTCCATTGAACAAGAATTCAAATTTGGCGTGCATCCGGATCATGGCCACAATGGAAGCTTCTTCTGATTCTCGCATAGACCTAAGGGCTTGGATATACGAACTTGGATATACGAACTCAGTATTTTTTCTTTTTTTGGTTTTTTCCGATGATTCCTCATATAGTTTTGTTCCACCGATCATTGAATTTCGAAATAAAATTTTTACTGATGCTCCTCTCAACTAATTCAAGTTTTGTATCTGTCGGAAATCATTATTTTTAACTTTCTCTTACAAAGAGAAAGATATTGTTTTCGTGAAAATTTTCGACCTCGAGATTTTGATTGATTCTAACATTACGATGATAGCGGAGCCTAAAAAAGTGGTTTTTGGAATTCCGTCCGTCGGTCCGTCTGTCCGTGACGGTCTCCCCAGCCTAAACGGCTTGACCGATTTTCTTCAAACCTCGTATCCATGGTCATAATTCTAGGCCATTTTTTTTGTTTGCTTTTAGCCATGTTAAAACTGGTACCTGCCATATAAAAATTACACATAACCTCAATTTTCTCGAAAATGGCTCTAACGATTTTGATTAAACTTTATATATACTATAACCATATTAGTTCCAACAAAACTGCATACCCAGTTTTTTCGAGAAAATCCATATAACGGATTTTGTCATTTAGCCCATATAAAGAAAATTGTTAATCGGCCCTAGCGAGGTATCCGTCGGAGCGGAAAATTCTCCGATTTTGTACGATTCCGATGATTTTTGCTTCGAGGTATTCTTCCGAAAAGCTGTTCGGAATATTTCTCCGACATTTCGTAACGCATCCCAGCGAATTGCGTTGAAGTGCGTTCAGGAGCATTTTTTGTTCAATTTTTGACAGCTAAGTGCAATTCTTTTTCCGATTTCCTCCGACACAAATTCGTCGCGGAATTTGTTTACGAAGTGAAGTGGAGTAATAGAAAAATGTATGTAATTATATAAAACTATTTATTTAAGTAATTTTCGTACTAATCGTTTGAGTTTGTGTTTCCAGGGCGAGCTCATTGGAAAAAACCACCCCTGAACAGTACGAGCTTCGTCGTCGCATCTGTGTAGTATTTCTTTCCGATGGCAAATACCTCGAATGGAATTTGAATCTCCGACGAATTATGCGTTGCGGAAAATTTTCCGCTCCGACGAATACCTCGCTAGGGCAGAATATCTCGCAAACTATTGTGTCAAATTGAATGAAATTTAATATATATACTACTATTACGGCTTGAAGCAATTCCACATAATTAGTTTTAGCCCAGCTATTACTAAACGGAATTTTCAGTTTTGGCCAAAAACGGAAAATCATTATTTTTCACATTGACATCGATTCCTTCAAATTTTGGAGTAAAAATTCGTATAAATACATTTCGACATTATTTATATCATTTTAGCATCAACAATCAAAATGCTTATGATTAGATCTAACGCCCAACTTGCTGTGAAAGAGAAAGTTGCGTACGACCCAGTCGTGCACACACCACTCGTTTGTTTAGTAATGTTTCGTAAAATTTTTTTATCCGATGGTTTTATACCTGTTAACTGAAAGTTGTTTTGGAGATAGTTCTTGAGTTGTAATAAGTCTTGTCCGTTGTAAATAAAAATATTACTCAAATCACCTTTTGAAATCACAAAGCTATCAATATTTTCCATTTTCACCTTATTTGTTTACTTTTGAAGACAAAATTTCAATTAATGCACTTGTGTGTACTAACGGCCTCGCTTTTTCTTTTTTTTTTATACCTACATACATCAAGCATTGACGGTGGCAGTGGTGGATTTACAAACTTGCCGCTAGTAGGCTACTCAATTTTTGCCTAGGCTCCAGCCTAATCAGCCTATTGGTAAATGCAGCACTGCACGGTGGCACTTTTTTTTTATTATTATTAAAAGTGATTGACTGAAAACAGTAAATTCATTCGAAGAACATGCATATCTAACGTCATCATTCCACTGCGAGTGTGAGAGCTGAGTTAAGAAAAAACAAAACAATATGAGCTTATGGGAGTTTTCTTTCTAGTACTTCATGGGGTCATGTTGTCATTATTCGAAAAAGGGGCAAATTGGGGCGAAACATTTTTGTGCCTTTTTATTAATGTACTAAGGAATAAAATGCACTATGCAAGAACACAGCGCAAGGTAGCGCAACCATTTAAAACCTTTATCAAAGATTAGTATATAAAAAAAATGGCATGTTAATACAAATTGATAAATATAAAGAAAAAATATATTTTTTGAAATTGAGTTTATTGATTTTTAAAGCTTAAATTACAAGCTTTCCAACGATATATAACTCTTGTGTCTTGTGTAATCACATAATAAAATGCCAAACAAAACTCTATTTAAAACGGTCTTTATTTCGTTATTGCAATGGGGCTATACGAAGCGACCACTTCAGATTGCCATATCCTAAAAGTATGCAGCTTTATCCATTTAATTTTTTTTGCACTGCGAAATTTGACCTTTCCTTGGTTAATTTGCATAAAAAGTTCAGCTCCCACATTACTTTCGAAAAAATCATTTTTGAGACGATAAATGCCATTTGGGCCCACTGTGCGTTGGCCAACTGATTTGGTATGGACTATATCACTATCTATAATTGAGATTTCAATACAAAAACATTATTGTTCGATCACCAGTACATTTTCTGTTTGGGAACAAAACAGATATTTACATGTCAATATATTTTAACAACAATAATCATTTCAAAGTATATGTAGTTTTATTTTATTTCAGGAAGTCAATTCACAATTCTTAACCACTGTAAGCACGAATGCCGGCAGCACTATATCCTGTGATCTTGATACCGCGATGGGTATCATCAGTTGGACTATCTGTACCAACATTACCAACTCCGGCACTACCAGGTTTTCCACCAACTGCGATACCACCACCGACTGGACCTACGTTGGCTCCGACATGGCCATGGCCAGCGACAAGAGCAATCAGCACGAAAAGAATAGCCAGTAAGAACTTCATCATGGTTATAGGATAACTAAATATTGAATATTCTTACAGTGGCACCTTATATACCCCACCAAATTTAAATCCATATATTAAAAATGGATATTTTTGCACTAACCAGTTTCTATCAACATTATTCGAAACCAGCGTGAACAATTGGTATATATCGTCTTCATATGCATATTTGAACATAAATACTTAAGTGAACAATTTTATTCTTCGATTAAACCCACTAGGGGACTTTATTCTTGTCTAACTGGTACGCCTAACAATAGCATTTATTCCAAAACAATTTCCTATGTCAGTGCACCCACTGATCCGGTTGTATAAGACTGCAATTAAGAGGACAAAACCCATTGCTTACACATAGAAGATGTTTTTATTGGAATCAAAGCGGAAAATGTTCTCAAACCTGCAACCGACGTTTTTATTTTAATTTATATAAAAACGAACAAATGCGTTACTAATATTTTATCGTAAAGTCTAATTTAAAAAAAACATATGAGAAGGCTTCATACAAACCACTGAGCGAATCTTTTAATACCCTATCCCATCAAATCCTCAAAATAAGTGGCCGTGGCTAAAAACTTTATATGAATGAAATATAGAAGATGACGTTGTCTAAATATTTTGTTTAGACACTTCCAAAATTCCTTACTTACTTAAGTGGCGCAACAGTCCAGGATGAACCTGGGCCTAAACCAACATGCCTCTCCAATTAGCCCGGTCCTTTGCTAACTGCCTCCAGTTGCGCACTCCAAGTTGGTTGAGGTCGGTTTCTATTTGTGCGCGCCACTTAAGGCGAGGTCTTCCTCTACTCTGTCCGACGTCTGGCTGGGAATCGAAGACTCTGCGAGCCGGGGTATTGGTGTCCATTCGTTCTACATGTCCTAGCCATCTTAAACGTCCAATGCGGAGTTTTTTGACCAGGGGCATGTCGCTGTACAGCTCGTATAGTTCTTGGTTGAATCTTCGTCTCCATAGCCCGTCAACGCAAACGGGACCGAAGATTAAGAATTTTCCTCTCGAATCTACCAAGGATTTCTTCATCCGCTTTTGATACGGTCCATGCTTCAGCGCCGTAGAGCAGGACTGGGATGATCAGGGTCTTATATAGGGTTTCCTTAGTAGTTCGAGTGAAGGCTTTACTACTAAATTGCCTTCTTAGCCCGAAGAAAAAGCGATTGGCAGGAGTAATTCTTCGTTTGATTTCTGACGAGATGTTGTTGTCAGAGTTAATAGCGGAGCCGAGGAAGAAAAAGTCCCGTACTACCTCAAAGTTATATCTGTCAATGGTGACGTTCTGTTCAATTCGTCGATGTTGTGTGTCCTTTCGTGTTGACAGCATATACTTAGTCTTACCCTCATTTACTGCTAAACCCATTTCCCATTTTTGCCGCTTCCTTCTCTATACTAGCAAACGTGGCTATGACATCACGTTGAGTCCTACCAATGATGTCCATATCGTCGGCGTATGTTAGTATTTGCACCGATTTTTGGAAAATTGTACCTCTGGTGTTGGCTCGGGAGTTTTTTTTTATAATTGGCGCGCGCTAAAGGGATTATTAATACCCTTATGGGGTTTAAGCACATCGCGGGCATTAAGGAAATACAGGAGTAGAGAAGAGGAGATACCGATGTGCGTTGGTTTTGAATTTCTGTAAATTGTAATGGAGAGGAAAAACTGAGTTTGGTAAAGCATTCCACATTCGTGTTGTTCGGTTAAGGAATGAATCTCTATATTTCATAGTACGTCCGAAGATAGGCTTTAGGGTGAACTGATTAGCATTCGTGGTACGGCGAGTATTACGGTTGAATTGTTGAAGGGGCGGAATGCAGCTGGCTATTTCGTTAGAGCATTTGTTGTTGTAATAGCGGTAAAAGAGTGTAAGGCAGGAGACATTCCTACGATATTCGAGCGAAACTATGGAGTTCGCTATGGTTGGATCTCCTATCAATTTTATCGCACGCTTTTGTATCCTATCTAGTAGGTGCAATGATGTTTTGCCTGCACCTGACCATATGTGGGCGTTGAACTCAAGTTTGGGGCGTATGTACGCTTTATATATTGAGGCCAGATCAGAAGGGGTGAAGTAATTCTTACATCGGGTTAGGGGTCAGAATATACCCGAGGTAAGGCATGCCTGTCGTAGAAGGCGACTAAAATCCACTCCCCGTATACCGAGTGTAAAGCGTATACAAACAACAAAAATGCAATGAGTACAACGAAAAGATTTACTACCCCAGGTGGCAATTCAGTTTCACTGGAAAATCCACCCTCTACGGAGGTCGGCTCTACGGATTCTGGGGAGAGCCAATTATTGCAAATGTGTAACCCTTTCGGGAAAAGTTCAAGGGTAACGAGGTCACCTACATCAGGATCTCAAAAAAATATATGTGTCTCAAGGAGCTCGACAACACCAGAAGTGTCAGCCCACGAAAAACGAGACTCAGTGAAAAATAAGAGCCTAAAGGAAGAAAACGACGTTCTTCGAACAAGGCTTAACAATGTCGAACTGCTCTGCGAAGAGCTTCGTAAAGAAATTCTCCATCTAAAGGAAGAAAATATGACTCTGAAGAGTTCATTTAAAATACCAAAAACAAGTTCAAACGGCCCCGTGAATTCGGAATACCACACGGATGAAGAAGAACTCAGTCGCGAAACTGACTGGATCTTAAAGAAAAGACCAGTTAAAAAGAGGAAAGCTGTATCCTCTCCTGAAATAATAAACCGCGACAAAGAGATTATTAACAAAGCGAAACAGCTAAAACAACGTCCCCCACCGCCAATTAATGTGATCGGTATGGCTTTATATGACCGAAATCATAACTCTTTCACCCTAACAACCTCTTTACAGCACAATCCTCTCAAGAATCAGATTAAAGAAGTCACATGTCAGCGCATCGCCTTGCCTAAATCCTTTTTTGGTATCGAATGTGTCGGTGAGGTCGTTTCCGACCCTGATGGTGCAGCGAGAATTCTCCATCGTCATCCTACACAAACACATCGTCATCCTACATAAACTGTCTGAGCAATATACTGTGACATTGTCATTTTCTGTATTTTATCGCCATAAAGCCCACATTTTGAGGATATTTTTTTAAAGATGGGATGAGATAGGGTATTCAACGATCCGCACAGCGGATTGTAGCCTTCTCATATGTTTGCTCTTGTTTTTCATTTGTTTTCATGCACGGGCGGGCGCGTACCAGGAAGCTACTAAGCAAAAGTTTCTGTTTTTTGTTCTCAATGCTTCATCTATATAGAATTCTCAATGCGTCATCTGTATAGAACTATACGCATCCCCAAAGCCGACAAACAGTGCTAACAAAAGAAGTTATTGCCGTTGTGGAGTGCAGTATTAAGGAGAATCCGAATGCGTCAATTCGTCATCGTGCACAGCAATTGGAGCTACGCCCATTCATTTTATGGAAAGATATTGGCTTAAGAGTTTATAAGGTCATCTAGCTTTTGCAATAGTTGAAACCGCGTGAGCATTATACGCGGCGTAGGTTCGGTGCATGGGCCGTAAACATGATTCAGCCCTTACAACCAATAAAACTCACTGTTTGGTGTGCTTGATGGTTAACATATTCGGGCAACAGGTTATTTAGGAATCTCAAGGGTAAGCCAGGCCCCTTTAAACAGAAATGGTGGCGGATGAACCGAAAGGCCAACGGCAGCGCTTAATCCCGTAGTGAACTGGCCCTAAATGTTGGGGTTGTGGAACAAACCATTGTTACGAACCAACCAATAGCCTCGAAAGGACTAATTTTATTCTTGACTACCCTGTTAACGACAAATATCGAAAGCGCTAAGCTACTTTAGAGCAGACATTACTACAAATAAGATGGGATGGGCCGGGTGGAGGAAATACTGTGACAACTACTACGGAACGTGTTGTAGTGAGCAGAAACAGCGACTATTCGAATGCGGATATGTTATATGTGCCAGACTTAAGCAAGAAGTCTTATGTTTCCATGACATTAGCGAACGCATTGTAACAATTCGCATCAAGGTCAAACTCGCCACTATAAGCCTCATATGCGATCACGCCCCGACGGGAAAAAAGACTGCTTCTACGAGCTTTTTCACAAAACTTTTGAGCGACTACCGAAGAACGACGTTAAAATCGTGCTGGGAGATTTTAACGCAAAGGTAGGAAGAGAAGACCTTTTTAGCAGTATTGTCGGAAAACATAGCCTACACAACAACACGTCTGGCAACGGAATTAGGCTAATTGGCTTCGCTACGGAACGAAATGCCACTATATCCAGCACAAGGTTTTCTCACCACGATATCCATAAGGGGACATGACAGTCTCCAAAACAACGAAAGCTCAACCAAATTTATCACATTTGGATATCCGAACATTACGAGGGGCTAACATCGACTCGGACCACTACCATGTTGCAGCCAAGATAAGAATGCCGATATCCACCACGTCAAAACAAACTAGAAATACTGTGAACACATTTAATGTCGAAATACTGCAATTTCAAGAGATTTCCAAGGCCTTCGCGCAACGAGTATCCCTTAATCTCTCGATAAACACCATACCACCAGCATATAATGTCGATGCTTACAAGGATACGCTGCAGGTAAAGACGAGAGCTGCCATTGAACTCTATTGGCAAAGATGAAGGGAAGAACGCCGGGTTTTCAGAAAGAATAATAAAGAGCGAGAAAAGCGCGCGATCGAGGATTTATAGAGGTGCCACTCCAGGAATGATGTTAACAAGTTCTACCAAAGTGTAAAACGTCAAAGCCAAGGATACATGGATCGAACAGAATCCCGCCGAGATAAAAAAGAAAATATCGTAGTTGAGACAGATGCTGAGGATATGGAGGAACCTCTTCTGCAGACTGTTAAACGGCGATGACGAACAATACCGCTGTCAGGCAGAATGGAGTATTCAATATTGGCGACGACAGTGAAAACTATCCGTCCTAAGTGAAGTGAAGATAGCAATACGTTTGCTAGTATAGAGAAGGAAGCGGCTAAAATGTTTATATGAGGGTAAGACTAAACATATGCCACCTTTGACAGATATAACTTTGATGTAGTACGGGTCTTTGTCTACCTCGGCTCCGCTATTAACTCTGACAACAACATCTCGTCTGAAATTAAACGAAGAATTACTCTTGCCAACGCTGTTTCTTCGGGCTAAGGAGGCAATTTAGTAGCGAACCCCTCACTCAAACTGCTAAGAAGATCCTAGACAAGACCCTGATCAACCCAACCCTACTAGTGCTAGAAACGACCTCATCTTAGTAAAAACATCCGATAATATGGACAGCATCTTGAAAGCACCATCATAATGACACTCTTTCCACAACGGTCACCAACATAATTCCCAGAAGAAGATATCCCACCAGTTGCACAAGATGAACTATTGTCGGTGTGCAAAAATATTGGGGGCAAGAAGTCACCGGGTCCAAATGGAATCCCAAACAGGCCACTGAAAACGGCAATTAGCTTCAGATCCCATATTCCCATAAAAGTAATACAGGGCTGAATAAAGGAAGGGACATGCCCGTTCCACAGTAGATGGCGATTTAAAACAAACTGCTCATTCATTGTATTCAACGATCCGCACAGCGGATTGTAGCCTTCTCATACGTTTGCTCTTGTTTTTCATGTGTTTTCATGCACGGGCGGGCGCGTACCAGGAAGCTACTAAGCAAAAGTTTCTGTTTTTTGTTCTCAATGCTTCATCTATATAGAATTCTCAATGCGTCATCTGTATAGAATTATACGCATCCCCAAAGCCGACAAACAGTGCTAACAAAAGAAGTTATTGCCGTTGTGGAGTGCAGTATTAAGGAGAATCCGAATGCGTTAATTCGTCATCGTGCACAGCAATTGGAGCTACGCCCATTCATTTTATGGAAAGATCTTGGCTTAAAAGTTTATAAGGTCATCTAGCTTTTGCAATAGTTGAAACCGCGTGAGCATTATACGCGGCGTAGGTTCGGTGCATGGGCCGTAAACATGATTCAGCCCTTACAACCAATAAAACTCACTGTTTGGTTTGCTTGATGGTTAACATATTCGGGCAACAGGTTATTTAGGAATCTCAAGGGTAAGTCAGGCCCCTTTAAACAGAAATGGTGGCGGATGAACCGAAAGGCCAACGGCAGTGCTTAATCAGGTAGTGAACTGGCCCTAAAGGTTGGGGTTGTGGAAAAAACCATTGTTACGAACCAACCAATAGCCTCGAAAGGACTAATTTTATTCTTGACTACCCTGTTAACGACAAATATCGAAAGCGCTAAGCTGCTATAGAGCAGACATTACTACAAATAAGATGGGATGGGCCGGGTAAAAAGAGGAGGAAATACTGTGACAACTACTACGGAACGAGTTATAGTGAGCAGAAACAACGACTATTCGAATGCGGATTTGTTATATGTGCCAGACTTAAGCAAAAAGTCTTATTTTTCCAAGATATTAGCGAACGCATTGTAACAATTCGCATCAAGGTCAAACTCGCCACTATAAGCCTTATATGCGATCACGCCCCGACGGGAAAAAAGACTGCTTCTACGAGCTCTTTCACAAAACTTTTGAACGACTACCGAAGTACGACGTAAAAAACGTGCTGGGAGATTTTAACGCAAAGGTAGGAAGAGAAGACATTTTTAGCAGTATTGTCGGAAAACATAGCATACACGACAACTCGTCTGGCAACGGAATTAGGCTAATTGGCTTCGCTACGGAACGAAATGCCACTATATGCAGCACAAGGTTTCCTTACCACGATATTTATAAGGGGACATGACAGTCTCCAAATCAACGAACGGTCAACCAAATTTATCACATTTGGATATCCGAACATTACGCGGGGCTAACATCGACTCGGACCACTACCTTGTTGCAGCCATGATAAGAATGCCGATATCCACCACGTCAAAACAAACCAGAAATACTGTGAACAAATTTAATGTTGAAGGACTACAATTGCAAGAGATTTCCATGGCCTTTGCCTTAACACCATACCACCAGCATACAATGTCGATGCTGGTGGTATGGTGGCAACGAGCAACTGATGTGCTAGTTTTCTTACGCCCACCATCAAGAAATCCTTGGTTTAATGAGAAATGCCGACAGGTGATCGCAGCTAAGAATGAGGCTTACAAGGATACGCTGCAGGTAAAGACGAGAGCTGCCATTGAACTCTATAGGCAAAGATGAAGGGAAGAACACCGGGTTTTCAGAAAAAATAAAAAAAAAAGCAAGGAAACGCGCGATCGAGGATTTATAGAGGTGCCACTCCAGGAATGATGTTCGCAAGTTCTATCAAGTGTAAAACCTCAAAGCCATACATGGATCGAACAGAATCCTGCCGAGATAAAAAAGAAAATATCGTAGTTGAGACACAGACGATGCTGAGGATATGGAGGAACCTCTTCTGCAGACTGTTAAACGGCGATGACGAACAATACCGCTGTCAGGCAGAACGGAGTATTCAATATTGGCGACGACAGTGAAAACTACCCGTCCTAAGTGAAGTGAAGATAGCAATACGTTTGCTTGTATAGAGAAGGAAGCGGCTAAAATGTTTATATGAGGGTAAGACTAAATATATGCCACCTTTGACAGATATAACTTTGAGGTAGTACGGGTCTTTGTCTACCTCGGCTCCGCTATTAACTCTGACAACAACATCTCGTCTGAAATTAAACGAAGAATTACTCTTGCCAACCGCTGTTTCTTCGGGCTAAGGAGGCAATTTAGTAGCAAACCCCTCACTCAAACTGCAAAGGAGATCCTAGACAAGACCCTGATCAACCCAACCTAGTGCTAGAAACGACCTCATCTTAGTAAAAACATCCGATAATATGGACAGCATCTTGAAAGCACCATCATAATGAGACTCTTCCTACAACGGTCACCAACATACTTCTCAGAAGAAGATATCCCACCAGTTGCACAAGATGAACTATTGTCGGTGTGCAAAAATATTGGAGGCAAGAAGTCACCGGGTCCAAATGGAATCCCAAACAGGCCACTGAAAACGGCAATTAGCTTCAGACCCCATATTCCCATAAAAGTAATACAGGGCTGAATAAAGGAAGGGACATGCCCGTGCCACAGTAGATGCCGATTTCAAACAAACTGCTCAGTGGCAAAAAGGCCTTTAATTCCCCAAACTGGGTCTGTATCTTGAGCTCTATAGTCAAAATAAACGTGCCGCGCTCTATTTTCAGGGTACTCTCTAGCTAACAGAAGAGTAAGCTACGACAGCGAGGAAGCCACAGAGTACTACAACGTGTCAGCAGGCGTCCTACGAAAATCTGTTCTAGGCCCTCTTCTGTGGAATATTATGTACGAAGGTGCTTTAAGGCTGCCAACGCCATGAAGGGTGAAGGTTGTAGGCTTTTTGGAAGATATCGCCATTATTTCCGTCGCAAAGCATATTCACGAGGTCGAGATCGGGACGAAAAGTAGTGGCGAACCTAGACTATTTTTTTTACACCAGCCTGTGCTGGCGCAATGACTATAAACGAATGCAGGCTTAATATAGCTTAATGCCTTAAAAAACGATTTCCGCTTTTAAAACCGTTTCAAAGGAAGCGACAATGGTCCTGTGGACGAAATGAAGAGAGTCTACATAGGGAAACGTGTTAGCAACCAACTCATATTAAATTGTGTAATTCGGAGAGAGGAAAGAGCAACCTCCATGCTGGCAAAACCGCTGGGACACATCAACTTATCCCTGAATCGTAGAGGAAAACGGGAGACCTATATCACGCAGTTTCTAACAAATCATGGCGGATTCAGGAAGTACCTGCACAGATTCTGGCATGAAATCTCACCATGTCCGAACGAAGAAGAAGACGCATAGCATGTAATTCACTAATTCCCACGTTTTGCGAGAGTAAATGAAGACCTTCCAGGCGCAAACCGTATTGTTTTCGAGATGATCCTGTCAGAGGAAACATGTAAGGAAGTAAACCATTTTGTTACCTGCATCCTAAATGAATTGAGAATAATTTGAACGACAACAGAACGCCGAAGAGGCGAGTAATCAGCCCCGAGACGTAATACCAAACAGCAGAGTTGACTAAAAGGACGGGCTAATAGCATTTTTTGAATATCTCACATCCTGTGGCGCAATCAGAAAGAAAAATCTGCATATTCAGAGTAAACTGACGTTTTCAATATCAAAAGTGCTCGCACCTCAACGCTTCAACCCTTGATGTTCGACCAGCAGCCAATGCCTATTGAATTACGTTTTGGGTAATCAGCTCTAGTTCCTAAATTATGACTTCCTTGCATTTTTGGTATAATATCATCCAAACTTACCAATCACAGGTAATTGCCTTAATCTCATTTACATCTTCGGAATCGGGAAACTTCTTCACGTGTTCTTCTAGTTTCTGTAATGTCCACTTAAAACCCTGTACTGCTTTTTCCAGGTTCTCTTCCAAATGAGCCATATGGGCAATTTTAGAACTTATATGCAGGATCTAAAAGAATCACCAGCAACTATAAGTCACAGGAAATCAATTCGAACTTTACTATAGTTACCTTCAAGCTCTCCTCGGTTTCACCCTTGGCGAATAGCCGTTTCATAACATCAGTGAAGAGTTGTTCTGCTTTCTTGAATTCACCACGTTCCATTGCCAAATTGGCCAGCACATCATAGACGTATGTAACTCCATCCTTATGTCGAAGATCCTGAGCCATACGCAGCGCTAAATGAAGCATTTGCTCGGCTTTGTCATATTCCTTCCGTTGAATGGACAGTATTGAACGCTTTATTATCATTATAAGTTTTTCTTCGGGTGTTTCTTCTTTTTCATCTTTATTCGTAAAAAAGCTAAATCCGAGTATTAGTCCAATAGGAGGAAGCAAAGTGTTTGGAGAATTGAATTGGCTTCTGGTTTGTCCATTGATGACAGCTTGTGATATACTTCTGTATGTAGTGCGTTTATTAAAGGGAGTTTCTTTTGTTGATTGAAATTTAAACTTATTTATTAAAACACGAGAAAAACGCGTAAAACTTGTGAAATTCATGATTTGTTTTCTTATGTAAAGGAGTAAACAAGTGAATTACCAAAAAGATGACAGCTGAGGTAGACGGATGTATGGATGTCAGATGTTGAGGGGTGCGTTCATTGGATAAATGCAGTCGGTCATGCAGTAGAAATAAATATGTTTAAATTTTATATAAACAATATATTTTTTATTTCTTCTTCTTCTTCTTATATAAACATATAAGAATTTGAATTGCCTATCCCATTCCAATCTTTATATTTATATCCCCAAAAAGTGGGAGTGGCTCAAAACTGAATGGGGATGAAATATAGAAAAAATACATTCTCACCAAATCTTGTTCAGACAGTTTATATAATAGCGTTTTCGATTGGGATACAAAACACACTCTTTTTAAGTTCTAGAGCACTTATTTTTGCTCTAAGGCCGTGTGTCAATTTCGTTAAAAAAGGGGTTAAATTTTATCCACTGGCTAATTTTTGACATTTCCGCTGTGGCAAACAAAATTTGGCTTTTTGCTGTGTCAATTGGATTAAATTGGATATTATTTAAATACTATTTTTAATAATTTCCCAAAAGAATTGGAACAAAATTTCTTTCTATAGGTACATTCTCTTGTAATTAAAGATACCGAAAAGACTTTTGAGATATCATACAAAAAACATTAATTATTTATTATTGACCTTAAAACATAATTGTTGTACAATTTGTGTTCATTATTAAAGATATCCATTTTACTTCGTTCAAATTACACACATTTCACATACCAAATTTACCGAAACAAATGTAGTCATAACATTTTTGTACCCATCCTTTTTAAAAAAAAAAAAAACCATTTTAGTTTATCTTAAAACTTTGTTTACATTTCCTGATATGAAATACACATTCTTTGCTTTTTATTAAAATCTGAATGCTGTGCTATTTTCCAACACATGTGAACACTGGTGTGCTTTCCATCACTCTCACTCCTCAGTAGGTATACCAAATGTCAAAAATCAGCCACTGGATAAATTTTAGCTAGCTGTTGAGCAGGTTAAAATTTTGAAGTCTCTATCCACCACACTAATGTCAAAAATTATCCACTGGCTAAAATTTTAATGCAATTGGCACACGGCCTAAATAAAAATTCATAGTTTGCAATAAGTGTTATCAAATACGAGTCGTTAAAGATTAGCCACACTTGAAACCTACTGCGAAAGTTATCGGCAGTGGTTTGCAGTGTGATATTGTAATAGGTTTGCATACAAATTCCTACTTAACTTCACTTAGAAGTGGCAAACAAGAGCGTTCGTTTTTTGCTTGCTAAGCCCAAAAATTAGAAACATTGAATAATTTCAACACAAAAAGTAGAAACATTTATTTCATTTGTAAAATAAATGGCAAACAAAACAGTGTTGCTAATTTTAAATATAAATAATATTCTATTACTTTCGATACCCCCACTGAATTAAATTTGCAAATATTATATATGCTTCCGACAGACTCCTGATAAGCAGTCTCTATGTCATTTTCTCTTCATCTAAGAGTATGTTATGTTAAAATGATCTAATATTCGCTTAATATATAATTCTTAATCGATACCTATCAATCCATACGAACGATCTTGTGGTATAGATGAATAGAACTATATCTATATGCATGAGAAAATCTTTTTCCATAATATATCCCCTTTTATTGTATACATCTCTTGGCAACTACGCAAGCTTTGTAGGGGATAACTTGACCCTTGCTTCCTTTTTTAGTTTTAAAAACCCATTTCGAATTAAGAGCCTTTTAGTTTAATAGCAAATCTACCAGCTGCCAAGTTATACGTTCTTTCAAATACCCAAGCTCTTCTTGCATTGCTTGCTTTCATAATTGTGCATCAGCCTACCCAACGGTGTGTGCAACTCACCCATTCTTACATCATATGGTACTTATATAGTCGTCTCTTTTCACAGGATTCGATTGACGTTGACTTCTTATAAGAATCGGCAGGACTGCAGGAATGTATTGCACTCATCTGACGTTTAATTATCTACTCATACACTGACTCTTCGGTTTTTGTAACTTTATGATTCATATTTTGCGATGCATTTCTTTTGGTAAGAATCACTAAACTGTCAGAAAGTGACAAGTCGTTCGTATTGACATGTGTTTTATGTCATTTGTTTTTTTTTAAAGTTACACGAGAATGATTTTACTGTAGGGTTAGGTTAGGTTAGGTTAGGTTGGTGGGTTGATGAGGCAGACGGTGTGTGTCTTCCCTCATCGCACTCAGGTCAATATAGACCCATTGTGATGCCCGTTGGGGGTCCACTTGTGTGGTTGGTTCATTCATTGTCCCGTTACTGTCCATTGTTGTTAGCCTCTTTCCAGCCATCCAGATGTTGTTGCAAACCTGAAAAGATTAGGGAGAGGGATTTCGGATAGATCCGTGAGGTCATGGAAAAAGTATTTTCCTAACGTTCTCATTCTTAATTGGCTGAGGCCTGGGCAGTGGCACAGAAAGTGGAGGGTATCCTCGTGTATTTCTTCATCACCGCAGCCTCTACAGAGGTCATCATCTATGAGATGCATTTTCAGTTTGTGGCTTTTTAGTAAGTTGTGTCCAGGAAGAATCCCAACTAAAGTAGAGACAGATTTCCTGTTTCTACGAAGTAGTTTATGGGTTCTGGCTTTGTCATACTCAGGCCACATCCTTTTGGAAGTTTCACAGGTGGGAAGGGAGTTCCACCTGTTTTTGGCAGTGATCAGTATTATCTGTCCCACCCGAGATTTGAGGTCACATAGTGGTGGTTTGACAGACTGGTCTGCTTGGTCAATGCTGGAAGCAGATCCATTTCTCACCAGTTCGTCAGCAATTTCATTGCCCTGTATGCCTCTGTGTCCGGGGACCCAGCAGAGCTTAACATTATGTTGGACGCCAAGAACCTTTAGCTCTTCACGACAACGTTTCACAAGCCGAGATTTTATTTCGACAGCAGAGATAGCTTTTATTGCAGCCTGACTGTCAATAAAGATGGTGATATCATCTGGTGGTATCGCCAGCATTGAGGTCGCTTTGGCTGCCTCTGCTACTGCCAATATTTCGGCTTGGAAGACACTGCTGTGCTCAGGCAGACGAAAGGTGCTGTTTAGCTTTAGTGTTTCTGAAAACACTCCAGCTCCAACGCCTACATCCATTTTTGAACCATCAGTGTAGATGGATATGGTTTCGGGGCCCGATTCGTTCATCTCCCACTCCTCTCTGCTTGGGAGGATGCAGGAGAATGGTCTTTGAAAGTCATGGTGAGGCAGCATGTAGTCAGAGGATACAGACAGATATCTGTGTAGAATTTGGGCAGATCCTCCTGAGTTCGATTTCCAGCAGTTGAGCTGGCAGATTCTTTGAGCACTTTTGGCTGCAGATTCTTGCATGTAAAGGTCTAGCGGTAGCAGGTTAAGGATGGTTTCCAGTCCCGCTGTTGGTGTGGTTCTCATTGCGCCAGTAGCGCCCACACATGCTATCCTTTGTACCTTTCTCATATGTCTCAGATGGGTGACTTTATTTGTGGATGGCCACCAGACAAGCCGCCCATATGTTAATATAGGTCTCACAATGGCCGTGTACATCCATAGGATGATCTTGGGGTTCGGACCCCAGTTTTTTCCGAATATTCGGTTACACGTATAGAAAGCGACTGTGGCCTTTTTAATGCGCTCGCGCACATTTAGGTTCCAGTTGAGTTTTCTATCAAGAATGACACTCAGATACTTTGCACTATCGGCTAGTTTGAGGGTAGTCCCATCGATAGCCGGTAGGTCGAATATTGGTAGCTTCCTCTTATTCGTAAAGAGAACGAGTTCCGTTTTCTGGGGGTTGATGCCAAGCCCACATTGTTTTGTCCACTCGTTGAGAGTTTTCAATGCCCGCTCGAGTAGTTCACTAATAGTGGGTAGGAATTTCCCTTTAACTAGTATCGCTACATCGTCTGCGTAGGCTATGACTTTTACCCCATTTCGCTGTAGCTTGATGAGTATCTCATTGATGAATATGAACACGTTCCGTTACTTTTCAGTAAATTTTCTCTTTTTGCGAGAATTTACTCCCACTCCAAGGATTTGAGAATTGACTATATATTTACTGCAACATTACGGGAACAGACGTTACATATCTCGACTTATAATGATTGATGATGATGATTTTGATTGTTGCCCAAAAATAAAGAGCCGTTCCAATTTATTATATACCCCTTGGACACGGGACCATTAGTATCCAATACGGGATTGAGCGCTGCCATTGGCCTTTTGGCTCATCCGCCACCATCTCTGTTCAAGGGACCTGATCTCATATTGGGAATTCGTTAACTGCTTTATCTGGGGAGGTTTTTTTTTATTGGGTACCTTACCCCTAACTAATATTGTTCCGCGAGTGATATTTTAATTCCGCCTTCTAGCAACCGGGCAAGTACATTAGGAATCGCTTGGAACCCTGTTTCTGATGAGTTTAGCGTCTCCTACAAACCAAATCAGATGTACAATAAGTACACAAAAAGATCCATTCTTTCGCTCGCTTCGTCGCTCTTTGACCCAATGGGACTAATGAGTCCAGTAATCATCAGGGCAAAGACAATTCTCCAACGATTATGGATCGAAAAACTCGATTAGGATGCATCAATCCCACAGGGTATCGATGTCACAGAGTGGCGACAGTTCATGGATGACCTGCATTCGCTACAAAACTTGACTTTTCCACGACACGCTTTAATAGCAGATACGTGTACGTATCAAATCCATGGATTTGCGGATGCATCTATGCAGGCCTATGGCTGCTGTTTGTATCTGAGAGCTACAAATTCGTCAGGTTTAGTGCAGACAAACCTTCTAGTGGCTAAATCACGAGTTGCACCAACGCGAAAAAAGCAGCTCTCTCGCCTAGAACTGTGCGCTGCACACCTGCTTTCCAAGCTATGGACGAGGATCAAACATATCTTCGGAGCAGCAAAACCAAATATCTATTTTTGGACGGATGCTGCAATTGTGCTTCACTGGATTTCAACTCATTCATCCAAGTTAGGAACTTTTGTTGGAAATAGAGTGGCAGAAATACAGGAGGAGACCCAGGGTGCAACCTGGAGACACGTGCCAACACTTGAGAATCCAGCAGACATTGTGTCCAGAGGATGTACGGTGGATGAGTTGAAAAGCTCCATTTGGTTTAAAGGTCCGAGATACTTGTATCAGAAAGAAGAAAATTGGCCGTCAGTCGTCGAACTTACCCTTTCCCCAGATGAGTTAGAGCTAGAAAAGCGAAAAGTTGTCCTTGTCTGTAGGAAAACAAAACAAAACTTTTTGTTGTCAATTGTAGAGCGCTGCAGTTCCTATAACAAAATTCTTAGAATTGTGGCATATATTGTTCGATTTTGCAATCGCATCAAAAATAAAACAAATGTCACCAAGGGTACGTTAACTCCAAACGAATTAGATGGCGCACTTTTACTTGTGGTATCTGCGGTACAAACTAGTTGTTTTGCTGCCGAAATGGAAGCTGTGGAGAAAAACAAAGAAATAAATGGATGTATGAAATGGCTTAATCCGTTCATCCAGAAGGCAAATAATCATTGCTTGCTACGGGAAGGTGGACGCCTAAAGCATGCTAATATTCCCGAGGATTGTAAGCATCCGCTTCTGCTGCCGCGAAACAACGAATTCAGCAACATTCTCGTCAGACATTTGCATCGGTCGAATTACCATGCAGGAGCGAAGTCTCTAGTAGCACTGGTACGGCAGAGATTTTGGATAATCAACGCCAGGGAGATTGCTAGGCAAGTTGTCCGACGGTGTATCCACTGCGTCAAATATCGTCCGAAACTATTGGAGCAAGTAATGGGAAATTTACCCCAGGAGAGGTTAACATCTTCACGTCCATTTTTAGTTTGCGGAGTAGATTTCTGTGGTCCAATCAGCACATATCTGAAGATTCGTGGAAAAGCACCCTACAAATCATACGTGGCGGTATTTGTGTGCTTTTCTTCGAAAGCAGTTCATTTGGAGGCTGTGACAGATTTGTCGGCTGAAGCATTCATTGCTGCTCTTAAGAGGATGGTAGGTCGTAGAGGTCTTCCAAGCAATATTCATTGCGATAATGCTACAAATTTCGTAGGGGCCCATTCAAAAGTTCTCGAATTGCGCAATATGTTGATGAAAGAAAAAGAAACCATTTTAAAATTTTGTAGTAACACAAACATACATTTTGATTTTATACACCCCAGGGCACCTCACTTTGGAGGCATTTGGGAGGCAGCCGTCAAGGTTGCCAAAGGCGATTTGTATCGCAGCCTGGGCGGAGCCAAGCTAACCTTCGAGGAATTGTCAACTGCACTTGTGGAGATCGAAGCGGTGATGAATTCAAGGCCCATCACGCAGATGACATCAGATCCCAACGATTTCGAAGCACTTACCCCTGGTTATCTACTCATCGGTTCTTCTCTGAAAGCCATCCCTAAGCCAGCAACAGAAGTTCCGGACATTAGCTATATCCAGCGGTGGCGCAAGATTAATGCAGTGAAGACACACTTCTGGCAAAGATGGTCAGCTGAGTACGTCAACGAGCTTCAGTGTCGTTCGAAATGGTCATCAGAAAGCCCTAACATAGAACGTGGGAGTTTGGTCATCGTTCACGACGACAACGTTCCAACCCAAAGAAGGCAGATGGGAAGGATAACCAACGTCATCCAGGGCCAAGATGGAGAGGTTCGAGTTGCAGATGTGAAGACACTATCCGACGACCTATCCGAAAACTAGCTGTGTTGCCAGTTTGAAAGGCAGAGCTTTCAAAGGGGGCGGAATGTTGGAGCAGATAGTTTGCTATAAACTTTTGAATCTAGTGCCTTCTTTTATATCATTCGCCATCATTATTTAGTTAATTAAATTGTATAATAAAGCTTTTAAAACAAAACCAATTGTAAAAAACTATAAAAACACCCAAAAATAAAGAGCTTTTGAGCATTTTGTACAACCGCATTGGTGGTAACACGATCGTTTTCTTGGACAGGATAAGATAGTATCCACTCGTTTCGCTGCGATCCATAATTCGCCTATTCGTTAAAATCCTAGTCGGTCATCGGAAGTAACTAATAAATACCTAATCGTACCTATCAACCAGAATCGTACCACGACATAGGAAGTAGCGATTTTAGGTTGACGATTAATAATCGTGTTAATCGTTCAGTAGGTTAGTACAGGACTATATCGGCACTTAAGTAAAATAAGTAAAAAAGGTTACTCTGACAACTACATCTCATAAAAGATAAAATAAGGAATTTCTCTTGCAAATCACTTCAAGCTGTGAAAACCTATTCACCCAGAACCACCACTCTTGAAAGTAATTTAGTAAACAATAGATAAAAGTCAATTTTTTTTGCAATTTTAAATTTTATTTTTGTAAAAGCGCTACATAAATGTCTACATAAAGTAACTATAGTTATACCATTGTATCTGTTGCTATAATTTAAATTATTCTATGACACCAATTCATTTATTTAAAAGTACTTATTACTATTTTCAACAAATAATTTCACTCTTAATTCTAAAACTTGTTCCTTAAAAATAATATTGCATTAAATTAAATTAATATTAAAATTTCTTCAACATGTATTTTAAATCACTAGGGGTAATTTTCATATAGCTATACGCTTTTTTCAAATTAATATTCAATTAATGTTTTTATTCTTAATATTTTATAAATATATATTTTTTTAAATGTTTGTTTTAATTGATAAATTGATTTTGAAAATTAAGAAAAAATTCTTCATGTTAGATACAAACAAACGTTTTTAGTTTGTTTTGTTTTTGCTTAATCATCATTTAATTTAATTTACAAACTCATTTAAATAAAAGGCACAAAATATAGCTTTTTGAGTATTTCGTATAACGCTTGTGTTCATCTCGTACAATATTGCAAATATCCTAGATCTTAGTGAGTAATATCCTAAAAAAAAACACATTTTCTTTATTTTCTTTATTAAATAATTAAGTTATTACACCCAATTTTTACTTATAAGCTAAGGTAAAATTTTATTATTTATACAATTTTGCTTGGTTTAATATCTATATACTGGAGGTAGGTTTGGTAGGCAATAAATTTTGTACAATGTAAATGTATGGACTTTGTTTAAGAGGAAGAATTTGTTTAAGCTCGAATCGACGACTTTAATAAGGAAGTTTTGTATTTTGTACTTTAGTGGTGAGTAGAATGAAATTAATTTACATTTTTATTTTATACAATAAGGGTTGTTGATGTCAAATTACTCGTGCAAAAATAATTGCCAAGAATAATTGGAAGCATTTTTATTCCACTGGAAGTGTATTTTTTTTTTTTTTGATTTGGAAGATAATGTCAATATAATAGGTAAACAAATTTAAAACAAAAAATGTTCTTGGTTAAGTGTAAAATTATATTTTGCCCTAATGGATTATTAATTATAAAGTTTTTACATATTTATTACATGAAACTATTTAATTTTTAAACTAACCATCGAACAATAGAAAAACCAAAACTTCTATATAGAAAAATAATTAAATATAAACAAACCTGGAATGATATTAAGCATAAAATTGTATAATATCTGATCGCTAAGCAAAATCCATTCATTAGGCGAAATCCTTCAGACCTCATTTCCCTTAAATGAGATTTTTTCAATATGTGGAACAATATTTTCAGACGATATTTATCTGGCAAGCAATTTTTTTCAAACAACACATGGCCATAATTCTTAACTACACGTTATACAATAATGATAGGAGCTGTTCTTGTAGAAAATTTTTTTGCTGAAATTAAAATATTTTCTTAAAACCGTACGCAATTTTTTTATATGAAAAAATGTTTCTATTTCTTCTATGTTTCTATAGTTTTTACCAATATGAATCAGTAAAAATAATATTGAACGGGAACGCCCTTTAGACTTTTTTCGTGAAATGTCAAATATAACCAGATGCACCTTTTAAGTAGAAAGGGAATTTATATTTATTAAATTATTTTTGTTTTCAGCAAATTGGCACCAAATTTCCGGTTCCTCAGGTGATGAATCACGTTCCAAACACTTATTACGTATTTTTCAAAGATCTCGTAGGGATATGTAAGTGAAAATCAGCTCATGACAGTAGTTGATTTCTCATTTAAATGGAAAGAACTCAGCCTTATTCGTGTTCTTATTTTAAAAGTCGACTTGTTCTCATACTTTTGGAATAAAAGTTTCTAAATTCTTAAATTTCAAATTAAATACCTGGTACCAAAGATTATGAATTCTATACAGAGTACGCATTGAGAACAAAAAACAGGAACAAAAACATATGGCGGGCTGTGCCAGCACGACCCGCCATAGAACAATTTTTCTTGTGGAGTGCGTCATCTGTATTGAATTCATAATCTTTGCTGGTACTAAGGGCCCATACAATTGCTCAAAGCTATGTAGGTAGATCCTAAATTCATTTCTATGTGCAAGTTTTTGTTTTGTCACAAAATTTGAGAAGCTTCTCATGACAGTTTTATACTTTTGGAATTTCGCAAGAAGTGGGGCTATGAAGAAACATTTATTTTAACTATGGACCGCACGCTTAGTTGTCCATAGGCCACTGAAACCATTCTTGTGGTTTTCCATGGGTAATTTCATATTTTGATCAGATTTGATTTCAGATTGATTTTTTTTTTGTTGTTTTTGTTTTGGTAAAATTTCGTGTTTTTGAAGTAAGTGTCGGTGTAGCTGTCAAGTTTCAAGTCACAAAGGTTGCTTGCTTTTGATTTAATTAATATTTCACTTAGAGCTTCTATTATTTTAATGATTAACTCAAAACAAACAATTTAATACATTCAGACACCAACAGACTGTTAACTTATTTTTTACCAACAGTAATATTTGCAGAACATTAGGCAGAGATGATCATTCATCTCTGATACTACGCATTACACTTTTTTATGGAGGGGCAGTTTTTTCCTCTCTCATAAGTAATAAGTAAAAATTAGTTCAAATCAGTAAGATTAAGTAAAAATTGTATTATAAAGGAACAGGCCTATTGCATTCATATAAAATAAATTGTGAACTTGACTGCTCTGCTTTCAAATGTCAAAATTACCTTTTGTTACAAATACAATTTGATGGCCCAAAAGACTCGTCAGGACCTTGATTCCATTCCAACCATTCATAGCAGGGTGGGTATTTTTGCAGGATGGTTGGACCTACAATTTAATGGCGATTCCAAACAGCTGATTAGAAATAATCCGTATTATTCGAACGATATGTTGGGTTAATTGTGACGCTTCATACCCAGGACAAGGTTTTTTCTCAAAAACATTCATTCGTTTGTGCGTTTTTACTTCTGAATGATAGGATCTAGAACAGAGATCAGGTAAAGAAGAGATAGGAAACTTTCCAGGACTTAACGTTTTTCCAACAAGCTAATCCTGGAATTTTCCAGGATTTTGACAGATAAATTCCCGACCACGGCCCAACCAGATGGACACTTGTATGCAGCTTTGGTAATTAATGTGTCAAAACGACAAGTAAGAAATCGAGTGATAAAGGGAAAGATGTACGAAAGTTTCCTACTCAACTAACGATTTCGCTTCGATAAAGCACTATCGACGGTATTTCCCCTCCAGCAATATAACTTGTAGGAAGTCTTATGGAAAAACATTTGGCGCACTTTTAGGAAGCTATTTACTTCTATAATGCCCGGTTTCACAGTGGGAGCTTGATCCGTTGCTTAGTTAAGCAAAACTCAGATCTTAAATTTGGTCTTAAGTTTTTTGGGTTTCACAGTCATCAAAAAAGTGTGGTTTATCTAAGCCAAGTATAACAAGTCATTGTGAATGGTTCGTAGGTAATTTATTAGTTCCGCGCCTAAAACTATACACCAAACGGGAATATTCTGCGAATATGGATGGAATTTAGTATGGACATCACCCATTGAGTAATTCTCTGCTACATCCAACAACCAATAAAAATTTCCTATGACAGACGTTAATCCAACACTTAAGCCACCAACATCGGGGGCTTAAGTTTTATCAACATTTAAGTGTGGTTACCTCTTAAGCCGGCACTGTGAAACACAAAGTTATGTTAAACCGCAGGTTAAGCTCCACGTGAGGCTTAAGCTCTCACTGTGAAACTGGGAATAAGACTTCTTTTCATACTTCTAATAAGCCTTAAAAAAATCTTAGTTTGCTTATAAAAGGCCATACAGAAGCAAATTATAGGCTTCGCAAAAAGTCATTCCGAATATATTTGCAAATCTTCTCGAAGATCTTTTCACCTTTTTTCCAATCTTTACACCTTGTCCCGATCTTTACACCTTTTTCCGATCTTTAAACCTTGGCTTTTTTAAGCCTTCTTTCGTAAGCTCTATACATGCTATGCTTCGGATTAACTTGTGCGGAGTTCTACCGAAACATCTTAACTTATGGTACATGTACACACATCTCTGGAAGCCTAAAAACAACCTTACAGAAGTTTCGCTATCACGATTTCGGTTATGCTTGTGAATTTTCCTGCATAATGTCTTAAACAAGCTTCTACCCAAACAATCGACTGCCAAAATGCTTAACCTCCGTGCACAAGTACTATATAAGGCCTATAGAAATAATTGCTTGTGTAAATTACATTTTTGTGCCTTATAGAAGAATAATTGTTAGTTGGGTATCTCTTCTTACTTTATCTCTGGTCTATAATTTCATACCATCAGAACAGAAGAGCTGCCTTTCTGCCTTCTTTTTCACATTATTCGCAAAGAATTAAAGCAGATGACGTGATGTAACAGCCAAAACATTGTGTTCAAGAGTTGCTGAGGACTTAACAAACAATTCATTATAAAACCAAATATTTGGTTAAAATAAATGAGGCCTCATGACCTACATGAAGGTATTCACTCTGAGTACAGTGGTATGCTGGCTTCATGAACGCAACCGATGACTTGCATTTTATTCATAAAACATGTCACCATCTATGCATAAGTGATCTAGATAAAAAAAAGAGTGCTTTTTGTATCCCAACGAAAACGCTATAAGTAGATTTGTAATTACTTGCCATAAGACAACATAAAAAACGAGTGGTGGGTGCACGACTGGGTCGTACGCAACTTTCTCTTTCACTGCGAGTTGGATAGGCGTTAGATCAAATAGTACGCATTTTGGTTATTAATGCTTAAATTGAAATAACAAATGTCGAAATGTGATTATACCAACGTTTACTCCGAAATTTGAAGGAATCGGTGTCTATGTGAATAATAAGGATTTGTCGTTATTGGCCAAAACTGAAAATTCCGTTTAGTGATAGTTGGGCTAAAACTAATTATGTGGAATTATTTGAAACTATAATAGTAGTATACATATTAAATTTCATTCAATTTGACATAGTGGTTTGCGAGAAATTAACAATTTTCTTTATATGGCCTAAATGACAAAATCCGTTATATGGATTTTCTCGAAAAAACTGGGTATGCAGTTTTGTTGGAACTAATATGCTTATAGTATATATAAAGTTTAATCAAAATCGTTAGAGCCGTTTTCGAGAAAATTGAGGTTATGTGTAATTTTTATATGGCAGGTACCGTTATTTACATCGCTAAAAGCAAACAAAAAAATGGCCTAGAATTATGACTAAAACGAGCTTTGATACGAAGTTTGAAGAAAATCGGTCAAGCCGTTTAGGCTGGGGAGACCATTACGGACAGACGGACCGACGGACCGACGGACGGAATTCCAAAAACCACTTTATTAGGTTCCGCTATCATCGTAATGTTAGAATCAATCAAAATCTCGAGGTCGAAAATTTTCACGAAAACAATATCTTTCTCTTTGTAAGAGAAAGTTAAAAATGAAAAACCTAATAGTCACCAATATTCCGCGTTCTGGAGCAGTGTAGCGTAACATTGTTTATTAACGTGTATTTCGCATGTGTTTACTACACAAATGTCAAAACAGAACTGACATTAGGGGCCAATTGCAAAATTTATAGCATTTTCTGATAGGAGGATTACTTTTGCGCCACCTTGTATTTCTAAAATATAATATTACGTTCACATAAATAGAATTGAAAATAATTGTTCGTTGCTATTTTATCATCTGTCAAAAACAACTGTTCATTTAATCCAGGGTTAACTCACCAAAGATGCTGGGTTAACTCGAAGTTAAATTTAGATTAAAAATTACGTTTCTCGAGTTTATTCTCGAAACTATGATGATCTCGCACTGAAAAACAGGGCTTAAATGGAACCATGATTCAAGTAAAAACTGAATGCGCTCCGAAGAATGATTTTCATCTACTGCTATCTACTTGTAAATAAGAGCATGAATAACTGCAGTCAACCAACTATACATGCCAAGTAGCCAAGCAAATCGCCTAATGTTAGACAAAAAAATTCAGAGAAAAATCAAATGAAAATGTTGACCAAAAAAACTGAAATAAATTATAAAAACTGCACACATGTAAAAAATAATAAGAAAACAAAATATTTGAAACTTATTTAAATTTAATTTATTATTTTTTTTTTTGATTTTTGCTCAATAAAACAAAAATAGTTTCGACTCGATTAAAAATAAAACCATACAAACTAAATTTTTAAAATTAAAAACTAATACACAACTAAACTTAAACTTGAGGTAGACTTATGAAATAATAAAAGCAAACATCAAATATATGTATAAACCTATGCATACTCAAAACTTATTTCTCATTCATTATCAATCTCAAATAAAACAAAAAAAAAATTACAAAAAAAAAATTCTAAAAATATCCTTAAAATTATATTTCTGCATTATCTGAGGATTCTGAGGTATTCATTTGTCATTTAGTGTTTTTTTTACTCGCATATATATTATTTTATCGTTTTATAATGTATATATATTTTTATATATGATTTTTACAAGCTATTTTAGGTTTATTTATAAAAAATTAATTTTATAATTTATTTTATAAATCAAAACTTAAATTTTTTTTTAAAAAAATTGGCAAGATGTTGTAATTTTTTAGTTTAATTTTTTATAAGTTAGGAGGTAATTGGTTTAAAAAACAAGTTGTATTGTAAAATATAAAAATATTATCACCTGAACTGTTGTTTTTTTTTCAAGAAATTTATTACTCTTAACAAAAAACATAAAAAATGCATAATATTTAATGAGGCAGCTCTATTTGTTTTTAAGTGTTATTTTTTATTTATTTGTTCTTTGAGGTAGAATTCGGTTTGTTTTATTTTTTGTTTAATATTCTGACTGTTTTTTTTCTGTTCATATAAGAAAAATCGCTTAAAGTTTTGAAAATATTTGATATGGAATGTCGGATAACCTGAGTGTGTATTTGTATTGAAAATAGATAATTTTATTTTATATTTCTATGAAAAAAAATTGTTTAAAACTTTGTTTTTAATGGAAGCATTTGTTGCTAATGAATTGCTATTGCTATTTTTACTCTTCACACAATAGTGTTAAACAGTTTTTCTTTTTTTTATATACCGGATAAGATGCACATAGATACTTAGTTTATGCATATAGTATCCTTTAGATTTAGATAAATGGCACATTTGAATTATGAAAATTATGCATTTTTACCATTTTGATTTGTACACTGTAAAAAAAAGAGATTCTACTGATAATAAACAAAAAACATATTAAATTAAATAAAAAAAAAATATCTACATTGAGAATAGGATTCAGCTTCTTAAAATATGAGAACCCTTACTCTGTATAACTATTCTAAGTCCTTAAAATTTACGTCAATTGTTTTTTTTTTTGTATTTTCTATAAATAAATTGCGAATATTATTAAATACATTAATTGTTTGCCATCTACGATGAATTAAGTAATTTTTTTCTTTTCTTCTGGTTGTATATTTAATTCTAATTACTATATATACATAGTGAGTTTCCCTATAAAATACTGCTTACATTTACAAAAGAAAAGGATTCCAATTTTTTGTTATTTAAAAAATATTTTTTTTTGTTTTAATATTTTTTTTTGTGGTAAATCGTATTTTGTGATGCGTATACACTGATTTATATATTTTTTTACAAAAAAGGTTACTTTTTTGTTTGTGGTATACATCGGTAAGGCTTCGCGTTTTCATGTTGGTATATGTATGTATCTTTTTTTGCTATAAATAAATATCTTTTTTTTTCGAAACAAACAAAATTAACGCATCAAAAATTGTCTAAAATGTTATTTTTTAAAATAAAAACAAAGAAAATATATTCATATATTTAAAAACTATTCTTAAATTATTTTAATATGTGCACGTATATGTTTGTCTACGTGTTATGCACACCCTCATCTTCGGAGTAATTATCCTCACAATCGGAACCAATATCGTTATTGCTTCCAGATTGATTGTTATCTAAACCTAGGTCCATTGGCTCGGAGGAATCACGACGGATGTCTGTGCCTGTTGGACCGTTTGATGTTGGTATACTTAGGTGGTTCAGGGAACTACTGGGCGAGTGGTGTCGCATGGCGGGTTCAATTGATAGATCATTGCCTCCTCCATGGCTGCCATTATTAAGCCCCAGTCGGGAGATGTCACTGTTCTGGCCCAATTTGGAGAGATCAAAATGTGGAGGCAGCAGTCCAGGTGGTAGTTTGTCTAGACCATGTCCCATTGCGTTGAGTTGGGCCATTTTAGCGGCATGTAAAGCGGCCGCAGCATGCTCTTGCGACATTCCCATACCTACAAGATGAACACATGATTTATTAGATTTTATTTGATGTATATTTAAATTTTAGAACTTGATTAAAATTTTAACAAAACTTGGATTACAATTAATTTATATTTTTTTTTGGTAAAACTTTGAGCGGAAATAATGAAATGGCAAAGGAATTGGGCGTGCTTCACTTATGGCTGCTTTAGAGAACGTTAGTGGAACATGAATTCGCGAGATTATATGCAATATGCTAGGACTGAAATTTTTTCTTAAGGTCTTTTCACGAGTACACCTGGTTATTTCGCAAGAAGAAAATTCATCATTATTATAAGCTGCGAATTAAGTAAACTGCCGTTTGACAGTACAATTTCCCCTCTGGAGAGAATGTTGTTCCACTCAATCAGAAAATTTAAGCTGATGCAGCGGAAGAGACTGAGAAATAGGTAATTGGAACACGTAAAGCTGTGAAGTAAGTAAACTGCCGTTTGACAGTAAAATTTCGTGTTTGCAGAGAATGCTGTTTCACTCAATCAGACAATTTCAGCTGAAGCAGAGGAGATTCTTAGCAATCCGTAAGTGGAAAACGCCTATTGCCTCTGGTGAGTTCGGGCAGAAAAGAAAAACAGAAACAAACATAATACCGCTTAGCCCTATATATACACTGCGCGTCATAAGGTTAGCACAGCTTCATCAGCCTAATACGATTGCTTCTGATTTTGTTGTTGTTAACTTGCAGTTACTTTTTTTCTATTCTATTTTTTTATTTTCTATCTGTTTTCTATTTTTATCATCTTTGTATGTACTATCATTGGCAAAGAGAACATGCTATAACAATGTACCGTTATATGGTTTTTGCTATTTTCTTTTAGTTTTAATGGAAATATGAACTTAATTTTTGCGTCATCAGGTTAGCACATGCACCTTGTCTTTCATTTATCTTCGGAATTTGAACACGTATTGGCACCAAAATTTATTTACTGCTCAAGTGATCTATTTTTTTTTAATATGGGTAAAGGAAAAATGCTATCGGTTGAAGAGAAAGCAAAAATCGAAGCTTATAAAGAGCTCAGGCTTTCAAAAAAAATATCAAAAAAAGTTGGCAGAAGTCGAAAAGTGATATACATTTTTTTACGTAATAAGTCGGGATATGGTCGAAATAATAAAGGCGACTCATTATTAAAATTTTAAAAAAATGTTTAAATTAGTTAATTTATAAGTTTGAAAATAAGTAAAATAAGAAAATGATAAGATGTGTGCTAACCTGATGACCTAATTTAAATATTTAATTTTTCAGTTGATTTCGAAAATAAATTATAAAAAAATATTGACAAATAGAGAAACACTAATTTTTGTTTTATTTAGTTGAAAATTGATTTGTTAATAATCGCTAGAATTTTTAGAATTTTAGCTTTCTTACTTTTATTAGAAATGAGCGAAAACTATTAAAAGCAGGGGTGTGCTAACCTGATGACGCGCAGTGTAACTATTTTTTCTCAATGGAATATGGTTTTCGTTGACATAATTTTCATTAATAATAATAATAATAATAAACACTACAATTTAACACTTCGAAGACTTATACCACGTTCTTACTGGAGAGTTCAAATGAGCAAATTTGCCAAAAAAATGTTCTCACTATGATTGACCATTTCATATGACAGCTGGCTATATTCCCAAATTTTATGGGACAGTTGATATTTATGTTGTAAACAAGCAAACAAAAGTGCAAAAAGGGCAAAATTGTAAGTTTACGATGAAGTTTCATAAACAGATAATGTTAATCATGAGTTTGGATAATAAACACTACAACTTAATAGTTCGAAGACTTAAATTACGTTCTCACTGGAGTTCAAATGTGCTAATTTGCAAATTCGCCAACAAGATGTTCTCACTATGTTTGCATATTTCATTTGACAGGTGGATTGCCGAATTTGCTGTGACAACTGACATTTATTTTTTAAACAAATAAAAAAATGCAATGGAACGTCGTAAGTTTATAACGTGCGAACAATTGTAAGTTTCACAATTTTTTTTAATTTATAGAAATTATTCCCTTTATTCTCCTTCTGTTCGCGATATTTTTTTCAACTTAACACATTTTGATGTAGGATGTGACTGATTAAATGTCAAAATATCGTTTTAAAAGTTTACAACGTTAACCATCTCAGTTTACACACCCAATTCGTTTGCGAAATTTCCGATATTAGGTCTGTTCCCGTACTTTTTCAGTAAAAATTAGTAAATTCTCAAATTTCCTGGAGTGGGGTAAATTATCTCAGAAGGAGACAAAATTACCAAAAAGTACGGGAACGCGTTTAAGTAAAAAACAGTAAAATTATATATTTTGTATGCCTTTTAAAGAACAAATGACATAAATCACCTGTCAAAACAAGCGAGCTGGTACTTTTAGATACCAACTGACAGTTTACTGATTTTTACCAACAGAAATTTCTGCAGTAAATTTTTTTACAGATTTTTATGGAGGGGTAGTTTTTTGCTCTCTCGTGAGCTGTCTCTTTTACTTATTTTTGCGTACGGGAACGGCAATAAGTAAAAATCAGTAAGAATCAGTAAGAATCAGTAAATATTATTTTGTACGGGAACAGACCTATTATTGTAAAAGATTTCCCAAACATATTTTGACAGTTCGTATGTTTACCAAGTTTACAACGTCTACGACAACATTCTGACGTCGCAAGAATTTCCCTAAAGTAAATTACAATAATTCTAAATCGTTTATAATGGATTTAAATAACTTAATTTGTGGTCAGCTCATTAGGTTTAGGATTCATTGTTTAATGGCAAATATTCAGTTTTTCAGTTTTCATTTTTACAATAACAGGCTCGTTAGTATCTAACCAGGGCCTCTAGGTTTCTCGCAACCATTCATGTTCTTCTTGCACGGTGGCTGCACCCCCTGTTTTATGCCGGCTCTGAACGGCTTAGTTGAGATAAGGTCAATTGATATTACTCGGATGATTTATCAGGCCATCACGAGAGGAGGGCCGTATCATTTGATACGGCTGGAAATCGAGCCCAGACCTTCTGCGCGGCAGTTCATCGCACTAACCATCGTGCCACTAAGCGCAATAACTGTTCATTTCTTTTTGTCACATGAATTGACTTTTTAGTTGCTCCAATCCAATAAAATTAGGTTTGTTCGATTGTTTGACAGATTGTGTAACCATATTAGCAACCATATTTCCAGAAATGTGAATAAATTACGAAATTTGAATTTGTATAGGAAATTCAGTAAAATTCAAATATATTTGCAAATTTAATACCGAAATGAAAGTATTTGTTAAGGAAGCATGTAGCATAATATCAGAACCGTTCGAATTAAAAATTGGAACTATACCTCAACTTCTTAATGTTTGTAAATCAAATTAAAACATTTTTTTTTCTTAGAATAACCTTTTGGGAGGAATATTTTTTAGTTTGTCAACTGAGACAGATAAGTATGGTAAGTATGAATGAGACAATAAAATGAAAATTTCTGGGAGATATTTATTTGGCAATAGAAAGTATATGACATTTTGACCTACAGTAAAAACGGTCAATAAGACCTTCAGATATGATGATATGATATAGAATAGGTTTGAGGTTTTATTAACTAAACCAAAATTTGAATGTGGTGGTATAATGTGATATATAATTTTGATACGTCCGATGATATGTGCATTTGACTTGAATTTACTAGACATAAAGTCCCATAATTCACGGAAAAATTGAATTTCGCGCCATTTATTAGTACTGTGTATGTATTGCTAATGAAAAAATGATAATAATGTGACAGCTGACAGTTCGGGGTTAGAAAAAATGGAGCGCTCTTTACGAAAGCATAACACATTTTCATTATTGAGCAATATTTCATTGCTATTTTGGTGGTTTCGCAAAGGTATCTAACTATAGCTGTGTGTCAAATTTGAATACGACACAAATTACATTTTTAAAAGATAGTTTGTTATTTAATATGAAATTTAAATTCTCAAAATATACCCAAAAATGACTTTATAAAATGAAATACCAAATCACCTATTATTTTTATATTTTTCTTGAAATTAAGGGCAATTCCTCTTAAGCATCCTTTTAGATGAAAATAAAAGTCGTTACCCGCCTCAAGTTTTCAGAAAGAAAAAAAGCAACTTCTTAAAAATCATAAACCAAATATAAATTTTTTTCTCCCATCAATTTTTAAATGTGTCACCAAGTTTTGAAGAAGAGCTCAATAAATATCCCCAAACAGTAATCGAAACCCCAACCCAACTCACCAAAAGTATTTTCCGTAATGAACTGCAAATATGTATCCAACAATGACTGTCCAGCTGCCGTACTTGTTGGTGGCAATGGTGTGCCCATCATCATATCCTTTGAATCCATCGAATTCTTCTGATTCATCGATTCATTCCTAATCCTGGTTATTGTTGTATTAGTGTGACCAAAATTGCTCAACAAACTCTCATGATATCGACTCATATCATTGTTGTTATTGCCATATGCACTGCCAGTTGTCAAATCCTCTGGATCGTCATCTTCGTCTTCGCCAGCATTGCGCAAATCTAGCTTTGAACCTCCACGTTGTGCACCACTAGTCGGCGATGCCCTGGCTCGTAGTTCGGCTGGAGAAATTTTCACACCAGCTTTGGCCAATAATCGTGATGCTAGTTCGGGATCAAAAGCGCTTGGCATTGGGAGGACTGGAAGATCTTTTGTTGAGATGCCACGATGTTGTCGTGACATATGTGAGTGCAGTGAGTTTCTAGATTTTGCAACAGTTCCACAGAGAACACACCTATAGCCGGGACATACGGTGTGTTTGTCTTCCAAGTGAGTACGTAACGTATGGGCGGAACGGTAGATTTTACCACATTTTGGACATGGACGGGGATCAGTGGCACGGACACGCATTTCCAGTGATCGACGAGAGACTGTAAAAAAAATAATGATTTTGTTAGAAATGTTTTTATGTTTTTTTTTTCTCTTTTTTTTTTTGTGGAATGCCTATGGTTGGGTTTTTGAAATCGACAAGAATTTAAGGGAGATCTGGGACAATGTGGTATTGAACACTTAAAAGGCTCAATACTCATCCTCAAGTGTCTTTACAAAAATCAAATAGAGTCGGAGAAGAAACATTTCAAAATCTTTTAAAATATTTCTTCTTTCCAAATACTTCGTCGATTTGTTCTTAACAATTTCTGTTACAATAAAAAATTAAATTTAAAAAAAATTCTTGTCAACTAAAAAAAAACACCCAAGGCTTCACATATATTTTTTTAATAGCAAAAATCACTCAACAATAAAAAGTTTGGTAAGATTTTTTTTTTTGAAAATATATTTGCCATCTTTTTTTTTAAGTTTCTTTGGTATACGTTTTTTCTTTTGCTCCATAAGGTTTACAAGTATTCTTTTGTTTTGTTTTAAAATTTAACTAAAATAAATTAAAAACAAATGCACAATTTTTTTGAAATACCTATATGTAGTTGTATTGGTTTTTTTCTTTCCTTCTTGTTGGAAACAAAATTTGAACATAATATTTTTAAGCTTAATTTTCTGTTTAGTAATTAAAATTATATCACTGAACTGTGTTTATATCTTTGTTATTTAGCTCACTTTTTTTTATGCTTAAATACTAAAATATTTGTTTTTTTTTTTTAATTTAATGTAATAACATTTTTCTGGTAATTTGTTCTTGTAGTAGTTGTTTAATAGGAACCTGTATTACGTATGCGTAACAATTCTTAAAAGATATTAGTGTTGTCTCTCTTTTTTTTTAGCTATTTCCTTATAATTAATTGGATTTCTAATGGAAATTTATTTTTTTATTAAATAAATAATGTAGCGTTTGAAACATTTGCGATGAGGATGTTTTTAAGTTGGAAAAGAAAACTGAATTTTTATAAAATAAAAATTTGCGGCTAACCGGCGAGAGGAAGTGATCAAATAAATAGAGATAGGATGTGTTAAAAGAGGGTGTATTTAGAGTTAGAAGAATGTTCTTGAATAAGAATTGCTTTTACCATAAGCTAATAAATCAAACAACGATTTATTTATTTTTATATCTAACCAATGCCATCCCCAATTCGCACTATGCTTCAAATGTTGATACCATTTAATTATTACAACATCACAAACAAACACATTTAAATGAAAATTAAAAACTCATTCAAATTTCGCAATAATTTCGTTAAAATAATTTTTTTTTAAATTTTAGTTTTCTTATTTTTTCTCTTGATCTTTGTTTGTTTTTAGAAAAATTGAGCTCTTACAAAGTTCTATATAGTTATACTCTTACTTCTGTTGTTTATTTTGTTTTTCTTTTTTGGCTAAAAATATTAGTATGCAGGCACATTCTATTTTGTTTCTCTTTTTGTTTTAAAATTACATTTTTATTATATTTGTATAACATATTTTATTTGTGTTATTATTATCTACAGTTTATTTAATACTGTTTATTTCTTATAATATATTTTTATTTGATTTTTTTTTTGGAAATACATTTCAACATGTATTTGAAATCTTATCAACTAATAGGATAGTTTTTCATTTGTTTTTAACTAATTTATAGAATAATACAATATAGGATTTTTGTATCTATATACAATACGTAATGCTTAGTTTTTTTGTTTTATTTTAATATTATTTTATAGGAACATAATAATTCATTTTTATAGGACTTTATTTTTTTAAATTAAATAAAAGCTAGTTGCAAAAATGTTCAACAGAAAAATGCATAAATATAATTAAAATAATTGGGAATACTAAGACAATGTTGATTGGGGTTAAATTATCTTCTTTAGTTAGAACAAAATTTAATGACACACATTTTAAGTTTTTTTTTTTTTAATTTTGTGTTGATAACATGATAAGGAATGAAAAAAACGTTCTCAAAGTTTGATTGAAAAAAATGTGAGCATTTTCTATTAGGGTTATGCTTTGTTTTGCACCACCACGTACTATCTTACACTATTTAAAAATATTCTTAGCTCTTACGACAACTTGTGTAAGAGAGAAAGAGCCAATGTCAATGTGATTGCTTACTAGTACTAAATGAAAGCAACGACTGTTGAACTGAAAATGTATAGTCAGTTCATATCTGTAAAATGGCACCCAACTTTAGCCAATGTGTCACCTTTTATATTACTTAATTGTGCAACACTTAATTGAATTAAAATAAAATATTAAAAGACAGTCAATTTCTTAAAAAAAAGATTGTTGCCAGATAAAAAAAGAAAATTGAAGGGGCCTTGATTGATAACCACTAAAGCGATGTTAAAAAAGATGAAATAATCTTGTCTTTGGAGGAAGTCATGAGACTAAACAGAAACAAATATTGTTAAACCGAAAATGTATGTGGTCAGTTAAGATCTTTTAAATGGCGCCCAACGTGAGAAAAATAGGAACACAAGCTTTTGCCACATGTACACAATCTATTTGTGAAACACTTTTCAGAATTTAAAAGAATCATAAAGCCTGTGAATTTCTTTATAAAAAAAACGGTTGGACAGTAAAAAAGAGATTAAAATGGTTCTTGACATATAACCAACGCAAGATGTTAAGAAAATTGAAATAAACAATAATGAAGTCAGTAGACTTTTCTTTTTAGGCTGAACCTTGAGCTGTGTAAATAAGAAGGAGGGGCTACAGATGAAGTGCCAAACTCAGTAGAAAATCAATGGATTTTAGCTTAAGTGATTGAAATGATACTTTTTAAGTTCAGGTAGGTAAACAAAGAAGAGTCCAGTAAAGAATTTTTAAATTGGTGTTCAAAGCAAGGACTTTTTCACATTTTAAACGTTTAAAGAAAATAAATATCTACAATGTGCGTTTTAAATATTTATTTAAGCACGAAAAGTATTTAAATACGTTGTTCGATGACTGGCGCCCAACATAAAGACTTTAAAACAAATTGAGTCTTTTCTAGAAATGGTTGGAACAAGGCAACAAGTGGTCCAAAACATAAATAATGTTCAATGTGAGGAGACTCAAATTGTGTCCTTTCTTAATAAATTTAGAACAAGTCGACATGAGCAGGCCGACTAAGTCGCAGACCTTATTTTGCAATACTTTTCATTGACACTGGAAAAAGCAAAGTATAAGATGTACTAGATGACTTGGTTACAAAAAAAAATTGCACTTAGCTTAGATTGTCTAGACTATTCATTCGCTACGACATTGTCTCAACTTCCCCGTCCCTACTTTATCATAAATCGACTTACACCCACCCATCAACTAGCCACTCTCACAATTTCATTTAAAGTCCGGTATTCCCGAGAACGGGCCACCCGACGAACGCATCGCTTTCATCTTTGCCCACTGCAAAGTGTGCTTTATTCGCATGTGATTTCGTACCGAATTCGGATGCGCAAATCGACGACCGCACTCCAAAACCGGACACACAGGACTATCACGCGGATAATGCCGATCCAAATGCTGACGGAATATTCTCTGTTCAAGTGGGGTCTCACACAACGGGCACGGCAGCAAATAGTTACTATTCGATGCTGCTGCTGCAGCAGCAGCTGTTGTTGAGGATGCTGCGGCTGCAGCAGCTGCTGCTGCCGCTGCTGTTGTATTTTGGAGAATTTCTGGGAAATCTCTCGATCGACTTAAAGCTATTGTCCTGGCCATAAACAAATTCGCCGTCAATTGTTGTTGATGCGATTGAATCTCATCCAGATGCTGTTGGCTAATGTTGCATTTAGTCTCGTGATGATGTCGCTGCTGCAGGAACTGTTGATGTTGCTGTTGTTGTTGGTGTTGATGATTCTGTTGCTGTTGCTGGTGATGATGCTGTTGCACCAACGAATGAAACAGTGATGGATCAGTGCTTTGGGTATTATTATTGTTGTTGTTGTTGTTGTTATTATGTTTAACTGTCAATGACATCGCCGATGATGATGAATCATTTGAATACTCATTCGATGAGTTATCCACCGATGGAGAACGAATCGGTGATCTTAGGGCTGGCGGTAGTGATGTTGGACGTATTGATGTCGCATCTATGTCATTGTCGATGCCGTTACATTCGGTTTTTGGAAATTTATTGGAATGTTTGTCATCTGCGGGTGACGGTTTCGCCTTTTCGGAGAAATTTTGCTCATCCGTTGGGTAAGAAGTGTCAATGGCTTCCTCTTTGACATTGCTTATTAATCCGTATTTTGTTTGAACATCTGCAAACCGTTATAGACAGCATAGGATTGCAGTTTTAGAGAGGTATACATATAAGACTTGGATGGATAAGATTTGTTTTTTTTTGTTTAGTTTTTTTTTTTTTTTTTAAATGAGCTGATTATATGTATGTATGTGAGATATACTAGTATAGTTTTTATTATTAGATATGTATAATGTAGATACTATTATTTTGTTTAACAAAAATCATTCGCAGCCACATTCGAGCACTTTATCCGACCCTGATCTGTTTTTTTTTTTTTTATTTAATTTGATTTTTCAATTTTGTTTTGTTGAAGATGACATTGGGGAGGTCATCAACAAAATCACAACAACCAACAACAACAGAACTGAATTTTCCTTAATTTATAAAATTTTATTTATAATTAGGGTTAACATTTTGCTTTTTTTTTTTTAAATCGAATTTTGCGTATCCACTGCCAATTTATTTGTTTCCTTAGTTTTTTTTTTATTTTAATTTATTTAGTGCCAATTTGCATTTTGTTTGTAATTCATTCAGTTCTTATCGTTATAAATAATACTAATATTGCAGCCAATTTTGATAAATTAATATTTATGTATCTTTTTGTTTTTAATTTTAGTAAAATGTTATGGAAAAAAATTTGGAATAAAATAAATATTTTGTTTTAAATTTATATATTAGATCACGGTCGTTATCTAAATAAAAAAAAATATATATTACTTTAAGGTGCAAACATACTAAAAAACAATGCATTGCGAAATAATATACAATGAAATAAAACAATAATAGAAATTAATATTTTGTTTAACGAAATAATATGGCACCCTGTTACACATAAAAAGGGTATACGCTTCTTTAAGAGGGATACCCATAGAAATTGTTGTGACAAAGTACGCATACCTTATGTCAAGTAATTTTTTTATTGACGGACGTTTTGTTGTAATAAGGGGATTTTGTGACGTACGAATACTTTTTGTTAAGTACGTCGCATGCGTTGCAACTTTTCATAAGGAAGTGTACAAGGTGGCGCAAAAGTTGTCACCCGTCGCAAAAGTTGTCACCCGATGATTCTTGGCCGTCATTTTTTTAAGTGTTTTGCAAAAAAAATCGAAACAATTATTATAGGTGGCGCATAGGACATAAATCGTGGAATAAATTTTTCTACTTTTTTTGCGGAAGAATTCAAATATTTGCAACCAAAAAACATCGGGTGACAACTTCTGCGCCACCTTGTACATTTGCATATGCAACCCTTTAAAATATTTGACATCTATCGTCGCAAACACGTTCAAACACTTAGGTTAATACTTAAACCCAACTAGAATTGTCTATAAAGATGACATTTTTCGATTCGTCAATGTTGACAGTGTATCATTCCTTCGATAGAGAATATTACATTCTGAACTAATGACCGTATTTTATTTGTTTTGACAAATACAGGGTGGCGCACGAATCGTGCTACAAAAATAAAACGTAATAACTTTTTTTCTGTGTGAATAATCGGCTTATTTTTTTTTATTTTGTAGGTTACTATTTAGATTTATAAAAATGGATGCTTGGGATACGGAGAAAAGAATTTGGATAGTGCAACGGTACCATGCTTTGCAGTCCGTCTATTCCGTCCAAAGGGAATTTAGGCAGGAGTTTGGCGGCAATCCCCCGAGTAGATGGACCATTATGAGGTTTGTAAACATGTTTGCCGAATCTGGAAGCATCGCACGAAGGCCGTACCATCGAGATGCCAATGTTCGGGTTCAGGATACAATCGCAGCAGTAGCATCTGGTATACAGGCCAATCCGAGCGTTTCGACCCGAAACTTATCGGGGCAAATTGGAGTTAGTAGACGGTCATTACAACGGATACTTCATGACGATTTAAACTTGTTTCCGTACAAAGTCCAAATTACTAGCAAGTTAAACCCTCAGGATTTGCCTGTTCGCCTGGAATTTTGCCAAAAAATGATATCAATGGCCGAAGAAGACAACACATTGATCAATTGTTTCTTCATGTCTGATGAGGCTCATTTTGATCTTAACGGCAATGTAAACAAGCAAAATTGCCGTATATGGAAAGAGTCTAATCCAGAAATGCTCCATGAGACGGAACTGCACCCAGAACGAGTCACTGTGTGGTGCGCAGTTTCATCAAGTTGTATTTTCGGGACGTACTTCTTTGAAGTGAAGAAAACGGTGTAACCGTTACTGTCAATGGGGACCGTTATTTAAAGATGTTGAAGGAGTTTTTTTTACCCAGAACGTTTGGTTTCAGCAAGATGGAGCAACTGCACATATAGCCAGACCAGTTATGGCGGAGCTAAACAAAAAATTCGCAAACAAATTAATTTCTAGGAACTCAACTCTTCGCTGGCCCCCAAGGTCACCTGACCTGACTGCACCAGACTTCTTTTTATGGGGTTATGTCAAGCAAGAGGTGTATAAAACGAAGCCCAGGAATTTAACTGAATTAAAGCAGTCCATAACGACAATAATTGAGGCGATCCCAACTTCAACTCTTCAGGCCGCAATGAATAATTTTTTGATCAGGTGCCGCATATGCGTGGGAGAGCGTGGAGGTCATTTGTGATCTATAATCTTTAAAAACAACTAACTATTTAAAATAAAATTTAATTTTCTAACCAATAAAAAAAAAAATGAAATACATCGATTAAAAAAAAGTTATTTGGATTTCTTATTGTAGCAGAATTGGTGCGCCACCCTGTATGTTGTCAAAAGCCATTGAGAACTGCAAAAACTTCCATTCTGACAGTTCTCAAATTTAAATCATAGAAGAATTTGCCACGCTTTAAATGATATGTACAGTCATTTCTTTTATCTGTTTTATTTTGTTTAATTTTCCAGGTAAACCATTGGTAAATGTACATTTCCATTCACAAGCAATTCTAATTGCAAAAAGTGTTAAAACATCAAAATCCAAAAGCATATACATATCATCATAACTATAAAACTAACCCCCAAAATAATCTGCCTCTTTGTTTACATTTCCAAGGGTGACATCCACAACACATGATGTACACCAAAACAACTAACGTACATATGAATGGAATTCATCTTCCTGTAATGAAAACGCCATAAAGGGTTAACCAACCTCTCCCCCGACCCATAACAACAACATTATCAACACAATGGAAATCCGAATATATTACCGTAAAAACAACGCGGTGCGGCTATACAATATGACAAATTTGTAAATTATTACGATATGAATACGAGGTCGAAAAACAAATTACCATTACCATTACCATTATTGTGGCAAGAAAAATAGTTGTTACCAATCACACCCCTGCATGTTTAGTACGTAAAGCCAAAGGACGACACAAGTCATGTCGATATACTCGTAATAAAACCAAAAATAAAGGGTTGGCATCAGGTTCGTTTGCTTACTGACAAACTCTTGTATACGGTACGTACACACCGTTAGCGACGCTTCTACCTTAACGCAATCTGCATGCACACATAACAATAGTAAGACATTCCAGAATTACTATTGAATGTTATAATCGCGTGTCGGATGACAGTTAACAGCACCTTTCTTGTACCCTCTCGCACATTGTGATTCTGAATATGAATGGAAATAGAACCATCTTCCTTACCGACATGGAGGTGCTGCATGGAAATGATCGAACAAACGGAACGAAAGTATAACCTCAAAAGTATAGAATGACATGTAGATCTGCTATAAATCACATTAAGGCAAATAATATTCCAAATGCATATGGAATACATGTTCTTTAACGGGGGTAAATCTACTGTTATTGATATTCGAATTCCCGAAATATTTTGGGTGCGCTCTGTGCTTCGAATACAAAAACAAGATTACACATCTTTATCGAATATGGGAGTGTAGCACAAAAGGGCATAACTATAAAAAATTATATGCAGGTATTGGATTAGATATGATGCTGATGAGTATTTTGACCACTATTGGGGAGTTATCGTGTCCCTTTTGACCTACACCCAGTTGAAGGAAATAAATTGTGGAAAAGGGGTGAGAATTAGAAAGTGGAAATACCATGTTTTCAATTCAATGGAAATTCATTTCGCATTTGAACACATGGTATTATAACACATGGTATTATAAGATGACACAAGAGTGACATTAGATACCCTAACGTTTAGTTCTTTGATTATTTTGAGAAATGGAATAATTTAAAACAATGGGCAACAAAACGTATTCATAATTGAAATCGAAATGATGTAAGCCTACTGTCTCAGAGCCTGAATGCACACGTATTTGAAAATTTGTTAACAGTGCTCTTTTAAGAATCAGTATTGACTTTTGCAAAATGACAATCAAAACCGCAGTACGTCAATCCATTGGGGGTACATTAAACCATGTTTACGAAAGGACTAGATTTTTCTAAAAAGTTTATACATTTTCGTGTTTTGAATAATATTAGAACTGTTTTTTTGCCACATTTAAGGTCCGGTTTTTCAGCGCTGAGTTAACCCAGAGTCAACACTGAAATAAATTTCATCTAGAGTTAAGTCATGCAGCGTATTTCAGTTCAGAAATTGACTCCATGAGTGGTATTTCAATATGGTAACACTGATGATTGTGCTGTCAAAAAATTATCGAAATATAGCCCTTATGTTCTTCAAACAGTTCAATATTTCAAACAATTCCGAGTTGCTGAGATATGAATCAAAATATAACGTACACGTATTAATTTTCTAACAATCAATTAATTTGCTTGCTACTTTAACATCTGTCAAAACATCTGATCATTTAAATCGAGGTTAGCTCACCAACCTTGCTGGGTTAACTAGAAGCAAAGATTATGAATTCTATACAGATGACGCACTCCATATAAGAAAAATTGTTCTATGGCGGGTCGTGCTGGCACAGCCCGCCATATGTTTTTTTTGTTTTTCATGTATTTTCATGCACACCGCCCGCCAGTACCATGAAGCTACTGAGCAAAAGTTTCTGCTTTTTGTTCGCAATGCGTCATCTGTATAGAATTCATAATCTTTGCTAGAAGTTAGCTCAGGGTGGTCATTCCGTAACTTTAAAAAACGATTATCACTCAGACGTTAAACGAGACCTTATAAGCAATCGCCAATTAATCGTCTGCGATTTGAGGATAATTGCTTAAGGTGAAGCAAATAAAGCCATATCGCCAACAGCAAAAACGATTTTTGATCTTACGTGATACAAGATGTACCGTCGAAATGTCATCGTCAAACGATAATCACTTTTCCGAATGAGGGCCCTGGATTAAAATTTACTGAAAAACGAGTTTCTCAAGTTAACTAGAAACTAGGAAACGCGCTTAAAAAGCGGGGCTAGGTGAAATAAAGTAGGGTTTTGTATGTAAATCTAGTACAATATCCTACTGCCAATCAATGCAGACAAGTTTCGCAGTAGGATTGAAGTGTGGATAATTTTTCGAGACTCGAAACATGTGTTCTGCTGTTTTAAGAGAGTGTGTGTTGATATTATTCATGATAGTTTCTAAAGGAGTGAGAATGCCGATTGCACGAGAGCTGGGAAGGGACGAGCCCAACCTGGCTAGGGCATCAGCCTGTTCATTTCCATCTATGTCACTGTGGCCTGGAACCCATATGAGAGTGATACTGTATCGACCCCCAATGGAGGCCAGTTCGTTTTGGCATTGAAGTACTAGTTTTGATGACGTCGATACCGAAATAATCGCCTTAATAGCGGCTTGACTGTCGACAAAAATAGCGATATTTTGCTTGGGAGTACTATCGTGTTTAATCGCATGACATGCCTCCCTAATAGCCAACAATTCCGCTTGGAATACGCTGGAGGAATCAGGGAGGCGAAACGATTTTTTTATTTCTAGTGTGTCCGAGTAGACACCTGCGCCCACTCCGCAGTCCATTTTGGAGCCGTCGGTGTAAATTGGTTGAAAAAGATTTTGTCAACCAATGCGTTTTTCCAATCCTCTCTAGTTGGAAAGCCAGCGGTGAAGTGATTGTGGAAGTTCAGTTTGGGTATCATGTAGTCGGTATGATGGTCAGCTAGACCTGCTGGCAATGAATCTAGGATATTGCTGTGCCCATAGGGCTTATTGAACCAGCAGCCAGATTCTTTGAGCCTGACTGCACTACACATTGCAATATCTTTGATATGGATATCTAGAGGGAGAAGGTGGAGAAGAACCGTTAAGGCATCAGTGGGACAAGATCTCATGGCCCAGTTGTGCCGATACAAGCAGTTCTTTGTACCCTCTTAAGTTTGTCAATGATATACCCTTTACTCATAGAAGGCCACCAGACTAGTGCCCCATAGGTGAGTATCGGCCGAACAACAGCAGTGTACATCCAAAGTGTCATCTTTGGTTGTAGGCCCCATCTTTTGCCGAATGTTTTTCTACAGGCATAGAAAGCTATACATGCTTTCTTGACCCTTTGTTCTATGTTGGTTTTCCAATTAAGCTTAGTATCTAGGATAGTCCCTAGATATTTGGCATTGGATGAGAGTGAGAGCGCTTGACCATTAAGTCGGGGGAGGTTAAAGGCTGGTATTTTGGTCTTCGTAGTGAAAAGCATCATTTCCGTTTTGCTCGGATTGACACCCAGGCCACAGCTTGTAGCCCACGTGCTCACAGAACCCAGAGCGTACTCCATGATTTCGCTAATCACTGGGAGAAACTTTCCTGACTCTAGGATCACCACGTCGTCCGCGTATGCCACTGCCTTAATCCTATCCCGATCAAGTCGGACTAACAGTTCGTTCATAACAATAAGCCACAGCAGAGGAGATATCACACCGCCCTGTGGTGTACCTCTGTCAGCATATCGCGTTAAGCTGCTGTTGCCTAGTGTTGATTGAATGATTCTAGACCTTAGCATGGATATAATCCATTGGCTAAAATGCTCCTCTACACCAGTTACGGTTAGGGCTTCTAGTATGCTGTCAGTTTGTACATTATTGAAAGCCCCTTCTATATCAAGGAAAGTGGCTAGGGTGTACTCTTTGTAGTTGACATTTTTTTAAAAAGCATCCTGGAAGTATTATGACAGCTGCGGATCGCTTTTATTTTCTTTTTCAAGTGTTGGCTTAGTTTACTTCCAACAATTTATATGGGGAACATCATTTAAAATAAAAGAATATAAATTCAATATCAACATCAGAAAAAGAAGAAAAGGTAATAAATTGAAAGCGTAATAGGTGTCTTTAAACTGACTTAGGCCTTTGCCAAAAGTTTATGTCATGAATGATTATTTGTCAACAATTGACTTAAGTGGAAATAAACGAGCATCACTGCTAGTTATTGGCACATACAAGAACTGTCAAACATTTCCAATTTAATGGCTTAAAGTACTTAACATAATGATTTTTCTCATTCAAAATATACTGCAAAAAGCATATAATTAAACCGTCAGTCATCGAATATATAAACTGTCAAAAACTAATGAATTTAACTCCACAAAATAAAAACAAAAAAAGAGGTAAAAGATGTTTTGTTTATCAGACATGGATGCCCCTGTAGTTGTCCATTTTATGTGAGCTGTCATTTCTGACAAATCAAATATTTCACATGCTTTTGTAACAAAACTATTTCAAAATAAAATCATGTAGATACTCATTGTTTGAACTTTTCACAACTAGTACACATGAACGAATCTAATCCAATTAAACCAGTAAACACACACCTACACTTTGAAGGTCCTATTGATCTTCACACAGGCGACTTTCTAATTCTCATGACGACCATAGTTTCTATAATACCAGTAGCTGAATAAAGGAGGCATTCCACATTTCTATAAATCTCAAAACGATGATGTCCAACCACTTCATTTAACTTTCATAAATAATCTAAAACAAGGATGAAGATGTAGATCTACGGTATCACCATTGAGCTAGGTCTCTCTTTATTCTCAGATACACAGATCCATTTTAAAATAATGAAATTCAGATGCATTTTCAAGCAATCGCAGGGCGGGGGTGATGGATTCTACCCAAAGCGACTATCTTTAGACATCGCAATTTTATACTCGATTATTATTTTGCAGCGAACTATGAACATCGATGTGGGAGTGGGTTAAAATGGGGGTTCTACGAAATTCTCTAGAGGATTGCAAACGATTTTCGGAGAGAGAAACCCGTATGAAGATAGAGCAAGGACCGTAATGCCTTTTAAAAGATATAAGCTATTTCAAATAAGACTGCACATTGGGTTTATGTACGTGTGTATATTATATCTCCAGTGTATGTGTGTTGTTCGCATCACTCAATATAAAATCTGCGTTGTACCATGTATATAGTATATATCTGCAAGACTTATATGTGCATAATTAATGAAATTAAATACAAAGGATTCTTCTGGTGTTCGTTCGTCTTTGGGTTCGCATTCCAAAAATGCGGAGATACTCTGAAAGTGCAGAAGAGTGCAAAATTTTCTATTTTCATCAAAAGGATCTATTTAGCAAAATTATAAGGTAGGAACGCGCTTTGTCCACTCTTTAGAAAAGTACATTGGTTGAACATGACGACTAGGTGGGGGGACCTTGTTGATGTAGATGATAAATATGGTTGCGATTTGAGAAGTGCATATCAATTGAAGTATGAAATTACATCAACATTTTAGTTCTCGCTCACGATTCGATTTGGTTTTGAAGTTGAGTAAGTTTGCATTCAGGCGTTAATGAGTTTGTGATTTTCTTCTTAAATAGTTTTGTTCTCGTTCAACGCTAATCCGTATCAAAGAAAGTTTTGAACTTTACTTTAATGGGTTATGTGCAGTTTGGAAGTTTCTTTTATTTAATAAAAAAACTTTAAACTGTCATATGTATATTCCAACTGTCATATGTCTATTCCAACTGTCATATGTATATTCCAACTGTCATATGTATATTCCAACAGTCATATGTAGAATGTATAACTAGCATATGCATATTCCAACTATCTTGTCTTTTTTTCATTGAATAATTTAATAATTTTCGAACAATGGCCGTATTGAAGTTTTCAGATTTAATAAGATATCTTAGATGATCCTATGTTCTAATTGGTCAAAATGTTCGACTGAAAAACGAGAACAGAGATTCATATAAGATATCTTACTAAATCTGAAATCCGGAACAAGGCCAATCTAGACACGAAATTCCCTTGTGGAACTGTCATAGGTCACCAAAATGTGTCTAAAAAATTCTGTTGACATTTGCATGTTGAACATAATATAGTTTGACTGGCAGCTGGTTTGTGTTAAGACCTTTATGGTGTTTTCAATTGCTAAACAAAGTGGCGCATATTCATAAATGTTTCACAAGCTCATGTTATGCCGTTGCTAGACTAAACCTGAGGTTATGCAATAATAAAACTAACGAAAAACAAAAATGTAAGACATTAAAAAATGTGGGTAACAGAGAAAAGAATAAAAAAAAATTAAGACATTGAGAAATGTCATTTCCCTTTCGACTTGTGAAAGTAACCTTTTCCGCCATCGAAATCAAAGAAGAGCACACATGTTTTTGTTCACCAATGTAGATTTGACTGTCATTATTGTAGTAACGGGTGATTTTTTAAGAGTTAAGTTTTTCAGGTTGGCAGCACTGGTTAGTAATGGCGTCGAAACGTCATCTGTCAAAGTGAAACGTTTTCAGTATACTCTGTCATTTAATCATGGAAAGACTTATGCCTGAAACACACGTGCAGTAGTTCTGCATGCAGTGCGGCACGCAGTGCAGCAAGTAAAACACACGTGCATTATTTTTTTGTTAGACATACATGCAGTGCAGTGGCTCCTGTCATTACATTCAGCTTACTGTGGTGGTGTTTGGTGATATATAATTGCCTCATAGTGCTTCATTATATGAAATAAATAAAAAATATGCATATGGTAGGAACTTGGGTTTCATTTGGTAGAAGCATTCATTCCAAATACGCATTGAAAAAAGCAATCTCATCTTTGATACTTTACTGGATTTACTTTATGCTCTTAGGTCATAATAAGATTGAATATTCGATGATGTATTCGTTCAGTAATTGCTTCCTTCATCAAGCCATTCAAATTGGAAAACATTTTCATGTATATACATTTGTTTTGTTATGGCATTTATTTGTTTTTTTTTTTATGTGGATTAAACGTCATAATTCAATGATGCCAAATATCTTAATATTACGTTTTTTTTTCTTTTGTGTTGTGGTGCCATTGACTTTATGCAGTGGATTTAGAAATAGATACAACTTGCAGTACTGTAACGCTTGCAGATTTTACATGTGTTCGCTCCCATTGAAAATCGTGTGTTCTATCTTTTCTGCAAGAAGAATTCTGCACATGTCGCTGCCTTACATTGACAGTGGCATAATCCAAAAATTATGAAATTTGGTTTTGTTGTACAAAAAGACTAAAAATTTCCTTTATTTCTTTTCCCTGTAAAATGGCACATTGCTATTTCCATCTGTTTTCCGCCAGAGGGCAGTTATGCCAGTATCAACATACCCCCAACAACATGAAATCAAAAAATTAAAAGCTCTGTCCTGTAAAACTAGAGATTTTTGACTTATGTCACTGTCAATGTAAGGCAGCGAATTGTGTTTCAGGCATTAAAAACGAGCAACGATTGCAAATTATTGAAATTTACTATCAAAATTCTTGCTTTGTAAAAAATGTGCAGCTCCATGAAAATCCGCTGTTTTAAAGAAAAATTGTATTCAGCGATGAGGCTCATTTCTGGCTCAACGGATACGTAAATAAACAAAACTGTCACATCTGGAGTGATGAACAGCCACATGCCATTCAAGAATTACCGATGCATCCCGAAAAAAAACTTTTTTTGTGTGGTTTATGGGCTGATGGCATCATCGGTCCATTTTTCTTTAAAGACGACCGTGAAAGAAACGTTACCGTCACAGTGAACGATATCGAGCCATGATACGCGACTTTTTATTGCCCCAGTTGGCTGAGTTGAACTTGAACTTGATAGATAGACATGTGGTTTCATCAAGACGGTTCCACATGCCACACAGCTCGTGAAACAATGGAAATGTTGAAGGATACTTTTTGTGAGCAGCTTATCTCTCGAAATGGCCCTGTGAGTTGGCAGCCAAGATTGCGATTTAACGCCTCTTGATTATTTCTTGTGTGGTTATGTAAAGTCGTTAGTCTATGTGGACAAGCCGAACACGATTGAAGCCTTACAGGATAACATAACACGCGTAATTCGTGGAATACAGGCCGAAATGCTCGAAAAAGTGAAGCAAAATTGGACCTTCCGAATGGATCATTTGAAACGAAGCCGCGGACAACATTTACATGAAATTGTCTTTAAAACGTAAATGGCAAAGTTTGATGCAAATTTGAGTATCTTATTAGTATTTTATATTTATTATAATGTTAACTGAAGTTTAACAAAACACAGCTGTGAAAATGTCTATGAATAGCAACTGAGTTTCTTTAAATAATTTATCAAGAACTATAAACCAGTAAGTCATAACTTTGGTCAAACTTTATGAATATGCTCAAAAATGTTATCAAAATCACCTGTGAACCGTCAAATCATACAGTCTGACAATTCTCAAAGCGGAATTTTGCTTCGGGATTCAATCATTAAAATTATCAAAAACTATGAACTAGTAAGTCATAACTTTGGTCAAACTTTGTGAATATGCTGAAATATGTTATCAAAATCACCTGTGAACCGTCAAATCATACAGTCTGACAATTCTCAAAGCGGAATTTCGCTTCGGGATTCAATCATTAAAATTGATCTCACCACTCTTTGAATTTTTTTCCGATATACTTTCCGAATAATTTAAAAGTAATTTGACATTCCATTGGTAGAATAATAGAATGAATGGAATCTTGGGTATTACTAATGGAATTTAAGATATTTGTTTCATGGAATAATGGCGATTCTTTTGAAATGTCAAAACACTAGTTTGACAGAGGATTGACAGAGGTCAAATTAGGTTTGGATTTAAATTTAGCAATTTAGAGTCAGCAATATCATAAAATTTGATATGGTTCTGTAAAATTAAGCACTTTTTACTTTTAACATTGTCTGCATCAGAAAGGTGTATTGTCAATTTTATGACGCATCGGACTGTATCCCTTTCTAATTGCACCCTCTCATAAGTCATAATAGAAAATGACTCTCTATCAAGCAGTAGTCCTTACTCACCAGAGGTAACCAACTATGGTAACCAAGAAATGTCCATTTCAATATTGGAATAATAAAAACATTTATTCCAACGTTAAACGATTACGAGCAACTATAAGATGGCATTAAACACACCCTTAAAATCTACATAATGTATTTATTTTTGGGTATTGACGATGGGGGCAGAAAATATCGGCATGGATAACATGTCGATTTGCGTTGTCGGCCGGCGTTCGTTTTCATTTCATAAACACCCACACGGATATAGAAAGTCAAAGCTATATTCTGCATGCAATTTCAACAATATATTTATTAATAAAGAAACGCGATGGATATAGGAGGTTTGGAACAATAATCGTGTGAAATAACATCAATAATGGACTAGCCCTTGGAAGGACCTGACTTTTGCCTAAATGTACGCATAAAAACTAAACTACGTGCTGCAGGATAATACAGAATAGCAGTATAGTAACACACCTTTTTTTTTTTTTTGGTTCACTTTTCCTTTCGAAAGCCGAATAATCAAAATCGAAATGGATTATTGTTATTTCGATAATGTCTATGCGTGTGTATTTCGGGTATGGTGTAAGTGCCAATTCATTTATACACTTTGGCATTTTGTTTTGGGTTCTCTCGAGTCCAGTTTTGCACACCCAAAAAAGAAAACATTGAATAGAAATCGATTTGATTAAGGAAATATAATTTAATTAGCAGAAGACCTTGCGTGTAGATGGTTTGATGTATATGCATGAGGACGTGGGAGTACGACAGGGTAAATGTCCCGATGAATGTGTATTGAACAGCATTTAATGCGGCTCCGTTACAAAATTATGGCTATAATAATCATAACTCATTTTTGGTAATATTTTAATGCAGATAATCGAATGGTTTGTGCTGAAGTAGGTTTTGACAGGACAAATGCTCATAACCATAAGTGTCATGTCCGGCTAGTTTTGTATGTCAAACAGTTTTTCTGTTCTGCAGTATAATTTACTCAAATTGCATTCAAGACGTCGATTTTCAAAAACATTCCCACCTTTGCCAACCCTGTCTAACTTTGTGATATACACACATAAACTTTAGTTGGGCTACGTACGAATATGCAATATTACACAGGTTGGTTAATTTTCACAATTATACGTTCATGTCGTACCTACTATGAATAAAACATTGCAATTTTGTTTGAAAGTTCTTATTTGATGGTTCTCAAGCTGTGATCTTTCCTAATCACCCATCCCACCATCAAACATAGCGCTATGCTTCAACCTTACCAATTTTGTTTCAAATGTTGCTAATGGTTCTCAAACTGTGGTCATTTTTATTCACCCGTCCATCAAACATGGCGTTTAACTAATTTAACCATACGCGTGCATGAAGTGACTGCAACTCTCCACTCATGCTGCTGACAATTTCTCTCTCCAACTACCGACCAATTGCACTTACGTCCCTTCTTTCCAAGGTCATGGAAACGCTGATAAATCGTCAGCTTATGAAATATCTCGAAATACGAAAACTTCTCAATGACCGGCAATATGGTTTTCGCAGCAACAGGTCTACTGGTGATTCGATGACATATCTTACCGAAAAGTGGAACCAATCAATCCACCATGGTGGCGAAAGCAAGATTGTTGCGCTTGATATTTCAAAGGCATTCGACAGGGTTTAGCATCAAGCCCTTTTGTCGAAAATGCGTGCATTTGGAATCGACGAAAAACTTCTTCCATGGATTAGACATTATCTTTCGAAACGTTCAATTCAAGTTGTTTTGGACGGTTTCAAGTCTACAACTCACCAAATAAATGCTGGTGTCAGGCTCAGTTTTGTCTCCGACTCTCTTTCTCATTTTTATAAATGATCTCCTGTCTGCAACTTCTAATCCAATTCATTCCCTTCATTCATGACAGTACCCTCAGCTTCTCATATTCGTTTTCAGGTCCTCATCCCTCACCTTCGAACGTGGACTCTAAACGCCAAAATATGTTAAGCTCATTGAATTCCGACCTTGACAGCATTATCAAATGGGGTAAATCCAATAGAGTGGAATTCAATGCTTCCAAAACACAATGCTGTCTTCTGTCATTAAAGCGAAACCAAAATCTAGAGCCATTATCCATGAATGACACTTACGTCGAAGAAACCGAAAAGCTTTCCATGCTAGATATGTGTGTTAGTAACGACTTACGTTGGAACGACCACATATTCAAAGTCTCTGAAAACGCAGCGAAATGTCTAGGTTTTCCAAGTAAATGTAAGAAATATTTCACCCCCTCTGATCTGGCCACAATATATAAAGCGTTTATACGCCCAAAACTTGAATTCAACGCCCACGTCTGGTCAGGTGCACCAAAATCAACATTGCACCTACTAGATAGGATTCAAACACGTGCGAAAAAACTTATAGGAGACATAAGAATAGCGAACTCCTTAGTTTCGCTCGAACAACGTCGAAACATTTCCTGGCTTACCTTGTTTTATCGCTATTTTAACAACCAATGTTCAAATGAAATAGCCAGCTGCATTCCTCCCATTCAACAATTCAGCCGCAATCAAAAATTCAGTGCAAATCAGTTTACCCTCAAGCCTATCTTCGGACGTACGCTGAAATACAGAGATTCGTATATAAACTGAACAACACGAATGTTGAATGCTCTACCAAACTCTGTTTTTCCTTTCCATTATAACTTACAGACATTTAAAACCAATGTGCATCGGTATCTCCTTTCTCCTTATCACTAATTTCCTTAACGCCCGCACTGTGTTAAAACATATAAAGGGTATTCATAACCCCTTGAGTGCGCGCAAATTAAAAAAAAAAATTTACTTTACGAATAATTTGTCTCCAGGTGTTATTTGTTGAACGAATTAATGCAACTAAATGTCAAAATTTTATAGAACAAAATGAACGTCAAAAGCTTTTATAATATCAAATATTTTTAATAGTTCTGTTCCCGTACAAAATAATATTTACTGATTCTTACTGATTCTTACTGATTTTTACTTATTGCCATTCCCGTACGCAAAAATATGTAAAAGAGACAGCTCACGAGAGAGCAAAAAACTACCCCTCCATAAAAATCTGTAAAAAAATTTACTGCAGAAATTTCTGTTGGTAAAAATCAGTAAACTGTCAGTTGGTATCTAAAAGTGACAACTCGCTTGTTTTGACAGGTGATTTATGTCATTTGTTCTTTAAAAGGCATACAAAATATATAATTTTACGGTTTTTTACTTAAACGCGTTCCCGTACTTTTTGGTAATTTTGTCTCTTTCTGAGATAATTTACCCCACTCCAAGAAATTTGAGAATTTACTAATTTTTACTGAAAAAGTACGGGAACAGACCTAATGTTTGTTCTTAAAATAAGTTTGACACTGACGTTTGACATAACAAATATCAAAGTTTATCTAAATAAATGAACCGCGTACAGCCTTGTTCATCAGAATTAGCTGATCACTTCTAAACGCTTGTATATAGCTATACAACGTATAAGTATGTATTTAGCCATTATTTAGGGTAGCACAACTTCTTATTCATAAAACATTCCCCCACCCATTTTAGCTATACAGAGTTTGTATCAAATAAGTATCAAACAGTGGGAAATCTATTACAAAATGATACCCATGAGTTTCGCAACAAAAGAGTGGAAAATCTATTACAATTTCTACAACTCAAATTATTATCAACAAATGTCCATTGGTTATAAGTTGAGTTGTAGAACTTGTAATCAGATTTCCACTCTTTGGTTGCAAAACTCATGGCTATCATTTTATTTACAACATTTTGCTGACTTCTGTGGACTAAAAAACATCGTTTACACTGTTGGGTCTGTAGAAGAATTTGAAAATAAATAAATATACATACGACGTTAAATTTTTGCCACAAAAAATGAGATATCCTATTTAACGCCTACACCAAATGACAGTTTTGAAAAGCTTCTACTGTCAGTTTAATACTCATTGTTGTTTGTCAGGGGCAATAAGCAAATCCTAGGTGTTGTGACTTTCGAGATTTGAATCAGGGACCTCGGGCTTACATTTCTACAAAAATTAAAAAGCAAAACACAAACGCATATATACAAAAAGAGCATTTTTTACCTACAAGCGTTTTTTGTGTGACTTTTAAGGTTTGTAATTGGTTACCCTGAAACTCTGTCGTTTTTGACAGAGACAAAATACTTCAAACACCGTCATTCAGGTACTTTTCAAACATTACAAGGATACTACTTCAGATGACGATATGGAAATATGCAATATGTTTGCAAAAATGTTTGATGAAACTTATGTGACTGATGACACCACCAAAAGCTGTGATAACATCTGTGATACTTATGTGAAGTCCAATTTATGTGCATATGCTGAAGTACCTGATTTAATGTTAACTGACATTGTAAACGCTATTAAGAAGCTGAAATATTCGTGTTCATCTGGTCCCGACAAGGTCCCGTCTTTTGTTCTTAAGAATTGCTGTGATATATTAGCTCGTCCATTATGTTATTTATTTAATTTATCTATAACTGAATCAAAATTCCCGGAAGTTTGGAAATCTTCTTATATAATTCCTTTATTAAAGAAAGGCCTACGAAATAATATAAGTAATTATAGAGGCATTGCAAAACTTAGTGTGATTCCTAAATTATTTGAGGCAATAATAACTGAAGACTTATCACACAAAACGAAATCAATTATATCAACTTGTCAACATGGATTTCTGAAAGGTCGATTAATTGTAACAAATCTTCTTGAGTTTGCCTCGCATGTTTCTGGTGGATTTAAAAATGGACTCCAAACCGATGTCGTTTATACTGACTTTTCGAAAGCTTTTGATCAAATAAATCATCGCATGCTGATCAATAAACTGCATTGTATTGGCCTGTCTCCGAAATACATTTTATGGATTAAATGTTACTTGTCGTCTCGTGTACAATTCGTTAAATTTAAATGTCACGTATCTGGAATTATCAATGTCAAGTCTGGAGTTCCACAAGGTAGTCACCTGGGACCTCTTTTGTTTCTCCTGTTCATAAACGATTTACCTTCTGTGATCAAATACAGTGACGTCCATTTGTATGCTGATGATGCAAAAATATCTTTAACGTACAAAAATATGAACGAGCATACAAAACTACAAGCAGTGAATCATTTTCTTGACCTCGGAGTAATTTTTGACCCTAAACTGGACTTTAAGTTGCATATCAACTCAACTATAAATAAAGCCTCTTCCCGCTTAACTATGATTAAGCGTTGGTCTAGAGAACTTAATGACCCATATGTTACGAAAAGTCTTTATGTTGGTCTTGTGCGTTCTGTGTTGGAATTTGGATGTCAAGTATGGTGCCCATGTTACAACTGTCATATTTCACGTATTGAATCTGTCCAAAAACAATTTTTGCTAATCGCGCTGCGTCATCTGAATTGGAATAATCCGCCATATCGTCAACGTCTTATGTTAATTGGTCTAAACACACTTGCTGATAGAAGGTCGTCAACAAATGGATTATATGTTTTCAAACTTCTAACTGGTGAAATCAATTCGCCATATTTGTTATCATTGTTACATATCAATGTCCCAATTTACGAAAGTCGTAACTATAATTTGTTAAAAATAAATAACTCTAATAGAAATTATTTGAATAATGAACCATTGTCGTAAGCAAGCATTTTCATCTGTATAAAAATATAATTGATTTTAATTTATCCTCCCACGAGCTAAAGACTAAATTAATAAACTATAATATTTTATTTAATTTCATAGATATTAATTAAAATAGAAATATTTCAAATTATCTGTGATCAATAATGTATCTGTAGTTTAATAAATAAATTTCGCTTTGATAAATTATACGTTATCAAGCCCTTATTCAACGTTGAATATGTTTTATGAATAAGTTTTTTTCGTTTATCAGTACTTCTAATAAAGTGTTTATGAATAAGGCTGTTAGTGTATTGTCTGTGATGCTGGCAATGTAAGTTTTTTTAATTTGTTAAACGTTATGTTAATTTATGGCGATTTACAAGTGGACCAATCGGTCAAATTTTATAAAAAAAAAAATTAAAATTTGTGGAAAGGTGATGCAATTGTGTGTCAAAAAATTTCACTTTGACATAATTGGTGCCAACTGAGTAAGTATATAATGATACAAAAATGTGACAAAATGTCCCCAACTTTAGGTAAACATAAAAAAATGGAGATCATTATATCTTTGGTAATAGTTGACATATTTTATTCTTTTCATTCCAAATGCTACCTGAAAGGCTACGAGCTACACTTCACTGACATGCCGAATTAACAATTGACGTGTTACACCGCGGTTACATTTCTCATTCCAACATCATTCTCCTATACCCTTTATTTTCAATTAAATGCCATTCATTCACCAACTATTACTCACATTCTTTTGTTTCTTCGTTTCATGACAATTTTCAGGTTAGTTAAAGTGGGTGCGGATAGATTATAGATTGGACGATACAAATCAAACTCTACTCGCGTATTTGTATTACACGACACCACATAAGGGTTGCTTCTCTTAACCATTTTAAGTAGATTACTTTTGATGCATATCCAGATCATAGTACTTCTCTTTCACAATGTGGAGGTGTGGTGGACTTTTTGGAAAAACCCAAATGGGTCCATAAAACCGTTACGCCATAAAATGTATTGTAATTATAATGTAAAACAATAAAATTTATTCTCGGCAATAATTTATGTTTCACTGATTTTTCAAATAAAACTTGCACAGATTTTGTGTACTAGTATTGTAGATACATGAATATAGTAGTGTGCCAAAGCGAACTGCAATAAAACAAACAAATGAAACAAAATAAAAGCAAAAAGGAAACAAGTGAAGTATAATATAAAATCCGAAATTTGTCGGTATACATACGAGTGTACTGAAACATAATAAAGATCCTTTGGAAATCGTTAAAACTTTAGCCGTAAATCTTTTTTCTATACATGCCAAAAATAATACAAAACGTTGGTGTATATACTGCAAAGAGCTAAAGCTATACCATAGGGAGGTTATAGTGTTGTAGACTCAGCGTTAAAACGCAAAAACGAAGGAAACTATTAAATTTTCGATGAATTTAATGGCAGGATGTACTGGCGTTAACAGGGTTTCCTTTTTTTTCTAGAGAGGGGGAGAGACGACCATGTTGGTTAAGTTTTTGGCTAGTCCTATACACCCACACTGGCCCATAAGTCCTAGACAAAAGCGTTAGGGGTTTTAGTGCACCAAACAAAAACGAGAAGGAATTAAAACACAACATTATGACTTTAGCCAAATGTTGTGGGGAGGATAAGTATGTGTATAGGTTTATCTGCCAAAAAGCAATAAAAAGTACTTATTCAAATGTATCTATAGATACATAAAACATTCGCTGATGTATTACATACCAAAGATACGAAAAACTATTTCGGATATCTTGATGTGATTCGAAACATAAACGGCCAAAGAGTTGGAATGGGACGATTGACAAATGACATCTAGAGAATATGGTCAATCGGTCAGTCAATTTCCGTCGTGTAGATCAATTTATTTGATTGAAGAAACGAACAACAGTCGTTAAATATGAAAAATTAGAAAGCGCCAAATCAGAAGCACACGAATCAGCAAAAAATGTCAACAAAATTAAATCAAAGAACTATAAAAGATTTTGTTTAACACAAGTGGATGGATGGTAGTTCTGAAGTAATCTATTGGTCATAAAATTTAGAAAAAAATTTTGAGATTATATTGTCCGAGAAAAAGGGAAGCAATTTTAATATTAAGATGGGAGATTTGAAGGACAACGATATACGATGAAGTGGAATTTTGTTTTTATATTTTTGTTGATTGTGCGTAACAACTTAAAGGGTGGAATGTTGAGATAATTATATTAGGAATATTTGAGAAGTTGACAAAATAAAAAATTTAGTTTGGCAAGAGCTTTCTGTCACATAGGTGGGTACACCCAAAAAGTAATACACAAAACTAGTTTTACACATTTATTTATCTAATCAGAGTTCCGAAATACAGTAGAAAATTAGTTGAGCTAAGCATTGGCTAGCCAGTCGATTTTCTTAAACTGCAGAAAAAAAAACAGAAATGCGTTTGCTGTCATTTTAATCCCTTGAAATAATGCTTATCGAATGAGTCATATGCAAATTGAATTATTTGAAAAATATATTGGCAAACATAGTTTGAAAAATTAGTCAAAACAGCAGATTCAATGACTGAAAAATAACCTAAAAATGTAGATCTAACTGGCGCCCAACACTGTGCACAGATGGATGTGGTTTAATAACTTGATTACTAGGGATAAACCAGTGTAATTTACAAAAAACTACTATTATATGAAATGAAATCAACTACACTCAACCCAGAAAGGAACGGCGCCCGATTTAGGATATATCTGTTGCATGTCAACAAAAAAAATGAAATGGCGCCCAACGTTGGTGTAACATTTTCAATTGATATTTAGAGAAAACCACTTTCTATAGAACTACTTTTTTGATAATCTATAAAGAAAGAGAACTGATTCATCTTTCTTTTTTGGCGAGGATAATATAATGCGGCTAGAGGAATACTTCACCTAAAATTTGGTATTTTTGGATATTTGTCAGTATCTCTATTTTATGGAAACTACATGTGCAGTCGAACGTCTAGCCCATACCTAACTGAAGAATCGTTGATATTTTACTTTAAAAACCACGTATGGAAGCGAAAAAAAAGAAACATCATTAAGAAACTATAATAGTAAACAAATTGAAGCGCTGGCCATTATATTTTGACAGATTCCAAGCTGTGCTAGTTTCAGAACTCGATAAAAAGTCTTAACCAATCAACAAGTCTAAACGTTGTATATGTAAACCAGCAAATTAAAGCAGTCTGATAAATTTAAACAGAACTGGCGCCCAACGATAGGCTCAACTGAGATTAATTACAAAATATGGTTAATAAATAAGCCATACGAGTGATTACCATGTGATAACCCATCCAATTATCAACTTTACAACAACACCAAACTTCATACCTCCTGATTCTCCGGTTATAAAACAAACTACCCAACGAAAACACAAGTTCATCCTTTCCAACCAACATCTAACCTAGTTTTCCCAACCCTAACAAAAACTATTTTAAATTCCATCGACTAATACCACAGGAAGCCCGTAATAAATATTTAAAAACCAATAACTTTGCCAATAAAAAATGCTTTTTTATTATTTTTTCATATCTACCACGTTTACGTTTGCTGGTACTACGAGGATGACGGGACAAGAGAAAAAAAAAAAATAACCACACACAAAAAACTTTTTTAATTCAATAATAAACTCGACCTGGCAAAAATACATATGATATTAACTTTTGCATTTTAATCGACAGCCTGACTCGTCCCTACGTCAGAATTGATATTTTTCTCAAATTGCAAACGGAAGTCCTTTGTAGTCGTGCGGCATTGGCGCTGCACATGTTCCCAGCATTATTAATCCATTTCACATATGTTATCCTGAACGTATGTCCCATATCCCACCACCACCACATTGCCTTATGCAATATTACCTCTGCCTGGGCGACCATCATCCCCGCATATTGACCAAGCAAAGATACAATATCCCAAATGCGAATACAAAAGGATGTGTGATCAATAAGACTCGCACACCAAACAAAAAGGAGGAAAGCTGACCTGAGGAAAGATTTTTGTTTTGCGCGCGTGTGTTTACTTCTATTCTCTATTTCAGATTTTTCATTTCTTCGCCTTCATACCCTTCTGCTACAAAAACTTTGCAAACATTACTCTGGGCTGTATATTGGAGGTCCTTTAAAATCCCACAAAAAAAATCAGGAATATATATTTCTATGGGCAGTTTCTTTTTCTTATTCTATCTTTCTAAAGTGAAAGGACATATGAAGAACACAAACCAAAGCAAAGCAGGAAAAAAACGTAGAAAGGTTGAAACAAACTTAAGGACACTCTCGTATGCGGGCCGCCCCACCACCAAACATGTACTTTTCTGATAGGTGGGAGGACATACACAAGTTGACGGCTGGGAGGACATTATTCTTCCCGATCTCGCCTAACATATGAAATGAGAAAAGTTTATATCCTGTTTTTCTTTACTTTTTAAGTTTTCGTTTTTTTTTTCTCAAGTTGGTGTCCTTAAATCCTTTTTTTTTTTTTGCTGGTAACGAAAATCGAAATGTGTAGACCCACCTTCGATATGGTGGCCAAATAGTAGAAAAAAAAGTAAAAATACCGGAAGGAAAGTAGAACGCCGTAGATAACAGTTTATGAGAATAAGAGAAAAAGAAACACTTGCTTGATGTGTTTGCTGACGCTTTTATTAGTTCATGCCAAGGATCTTTGCAATGAACAAAAAACAAAACGAAAATGTTTTTTTCGTATTTCTATTCAATTTTATAATATTGACTGCAAAGAAAATTGCTAGCACAGGACATAAGAATGACGACGACAACGTTGAAGGAGCGTGGTAATGAAAACGATTCAAAATTCCTGGTCGGCAGATACAGGGAGCGACTTTTTTATTTGGTCACTTTGGAGTTATTCGCGATATTCGAGTGGTTGTCAGGAAGATGACAGCAACATGAACAGTAGAAAATGATTTATCTTGTAAACATTGTAAACAATTATTTCTCTTATGAAAACATAGAAAGTGCAATTGGAATTAGCTTTCTGACATATTTATCCATTTGATGTTTAAGAAGGGTCGCTATCCGATGATTTGCTGCTTTAAATCAACCAGAAAATGCCTAACAAATTAAAAACACGCCAATACAGAGAGAGCTTACAAATAAAACACGTCGATACTAAATATTATATTATGAATACATTTCAAACGTCAGCTGTCATTATACATTTATCGCACAGTCAGCGACATTTTCATAGCGATGGAAACTTGACACATTTTATAACTCAAACTTTCGCATTCTGAAAAAGTTTTTGTGTGTTGTTTACTCGAGTGATAATTTTTGCTAGAAAACTTGGGAATCTGTCAAAACTGAATGAGATTTTTATCAAATGTAAAATTAACAAAACAAAACGAGAGAATGAAAATTATGCAAATTTATTCGAAAAAAAAACTTCGAGTTGCAAACTTGAGAAACTGACAAAAGTTAGGAAATCAATTGAACATCGGTAGATATGTCTCCCCAACTTGATATTTGCAGAATATTGAAGTGAATAAGCATACAAAACAATAGAATGCAAGATTATAAGTGACAGTTGCAGTTACGTAGATTTTGAGAACTGTTTGGTACATACTTTTAAATGTCAAAATGAAAAAAATGTTACAAAGCGCTGTAAATTTTAAGAACTGTTTTACAACAAGATTGGTACACACTTTTAAATGTCAAAATGTTACGTTTCGAAAACATTAAATGCTGCCTTTCATGGCGTTTTATTGAACTTGAAACATAAAGATTATTTTATTCGTCTTGCAAAGGAACATTTATTTTTCTTTCCTACAGGAGATTTAAATTGGCGGATTTTAAGTGTTTTGCAAAGGTTTTGATTTGCGTTACATTACGTTAATTTATGTTGGCGAATCTATACTGCTGATGAAAATTGGAAACAAGTTTTCCTAATCGTTTTTCAGTGGTATAGACATAGGTTTTTGGATCATTTCTTTTCAGCTTTTTCTCGAATCTTTCCTTTTCCGTGTAGAGTCCTTTTAAGTCCGTCCGTGGTGAACATAGAGTAACTTTCATCTTCTTCTTTCAACACGAACAAAAATGTTTGTTGAGCTGGGATGTTTGGTGAGAGGGCAAGAACTAGCCCCGTCCGACGAGTTTAGCCGTGCAACCACAAGCGTGCCGTGCCAACATCAAAGATGCCTCCGTGGCCTACCTAGACTCACAACAATGGAAAGTAAGGAATTTTTTTTTAACATTTTCTTCCTGATATAAATGCATGAATGACAAATAAAAAAAAAAGAACTGCATTATCCACGTTCATTAATGGAGACTATTTATCGAACTAATTTAGTCTAAGTGTAGTACATTCTCTTTGTAATGTCAGTATAACGTAGGCGTCGGGCAAATTATGCATTATGCGTGATTTGACAAAAAAATTCACATTTAGAAAACGTTCGAGTAATATAAAGTAGGCGATGGATAATTTCCATTATGCATGATTTAACATAATATTTACATTTACAAAACGTTCGAGTATTTCAATAATTTTTTAATGTTTTTGTGCGAAATATTTTACTTCGCATATTTAAATTGAGAATCAATTAAAGAATGGCCCAGTTTAAAAAAAAACTATTCATGAAAAACTATTGTGAATGATGTGTACATGAACATTTTACTAACTTCGTCTTTTATATTGACAGCACCAATTCTGCGTAATGGTAGCGTTCAACAACGGATAAGTAAAACAAATTTGATTCTACCTGGTAGATTATTGACGTTTAAGATTATTCACGTTGCTGATATGCTTTCGAATAAAATGATAGTTTTTATCAACGTCAAATATCACGACTATATAAGGAATTCCAGTCCGAAATGGATTTATGTTCCATTTCCTGTTGCAATACATAACTTTATGGGTATCAAATATAGAACTGGTAAGGCCTTTATAGCATGTTTGACTGGTGAACGAGTTGGCTACGTAGTATAAATGTTTGAAGTTTATCAGCCCTATCGAGGTATCCGTCGGAGCGGACAATTTTCCGCAACGCATACTTCGTCGGAGGTTAAAATTCTATTCGAGGTATGTGTCATCGGAAAAAAAATCTTCCCAAATGCGACGGGTTCACTTCACTACAATTCGTAAATAAATTCCGGGAAGAATTTGTGTCGGAGGAAATCGCAGAAAGAATGGCACTTAGCTGTCAAAAATCGCATGAAAAATGCACCTCAACGCAATTTGCCGGGGTGCGTTACAAAATGTCGGAGAAATATTCCGAACAGCTTTTCCGAGGAATACCTCGAAGCAAAAATCCTCCGAATCGTACAAAATCGGAGAATTTTCCGCTCCGACGGATACCTCGATAGGGCCGAATATTTCTTTTAATATAATTTGCGCGCACTCAGTGTTTATGAATACCCTTTAAATGTTTTAGCAGAATGCGTAGTGTAGTGGTGTTTGAAGTTTACAAGTTTACAATTAGCGTGAACTCAGAGGGTCATGAATTGAATACCCTTTACAGCGCTGGCGTTACGAAAATAGGGGATATGGTACCGATGCACATTGGTTTTAAATGACTGAAGCCTATATATATGCGTCATTAATCATATTTTGTACGTCGATAACACTTTTGACAAAAGTGACAGTTTCTATATCGTCATTCCAAACACGAAGTGGCGTATGTGCAAAATCTTAACCGGCGTATGTATCGTATTTTCTGTTCATAATAAAATCATAAACGTCAAAAATGAAAGTATAAATAAAACTAAAACTTTTTGAGAGGTAGATACTCCACTTCGTGTGATGATAAAATAACGATCGGTCGATAATATACCCAAATATCTCAAAATGTCAATTTTTGCAGATACGTCACTTAGTGTTTGAAACGGGGTATTGCATTGCGTTACGCTTATAGAATATAAAATGATTTTGATGAGCTTTTGTTTGCTGATAGTGAATGATCGTTGTGTCAATGTTTAAAAATGTTACCCGAATAATGACACATGACATTATACCAGATGATAACAAAACAAATCAAAAGCCAATGATCACTTATACATTGTATAATTGAAACATAAAAAACCAGTATGAATATTCAAGAATTTCATGCTTCTTGAGATATGTCAACATTTTAGAGCAGATGATGACAGATGTCATGCAATCGAAAATACATCCAAAACTGTTGAGTAGAAGCAAAGATTATGAATTCTATACAGATGACGCATTGAGAACAAAAAACAGAAACGTTTGCTCAGTAGCTTCATGGTACGGGCGGGCGGTGTGCATGAAAACAAATGAAAAACAAGAACAAAAACATATGGCGGGCTGTGCCAGCACGACCCGCCATAGAACAATTTTTCTTATATGGAGTGCGTCTGTATAGAATTCATAATCTTTGGTAGAAGTAAGAATCCAGCTGACAGGTATCATTAAGCAATTTGATGACATTTATGATTACAAATATGGTTCATTTGAAATAGTTTTTTGCTAAAACGTTGGCACTTCCTTAACTGTCATGCAAGTCGTAACCGCTATCAATAAAGCTTAAGCCCTTGATCACCTCTATAAGTGCAAGTTGTGCGTCAACCAAACTATGTAGGTAGTGCCATTTTTTTTAGTTTGAAGTAGATGCATATCTATACAACAAAACTATTTAAAAAAAACGGCGTTTTAACAAAAACAATCAATCTTACATCCCTGACGATAACAAATTACCAAGCGTTCATATGAAGCCGGCCGCCATTGTCCCTTTCAGGAACGTGGTGTGCACCATCTTCGGACTTTACATACAATTGCTGTGTGAGTGAGAATAAATTTCAAACGATTCAATACAAAAGACAGATAGTATCCACGCAAAAAAAAAAAACGCCCCAACCCTAGACAAACACACACACTTGTGCACAATACTTCTCTATAACCTTAGAAATCCCCACGCTCTATGCGAATGGTCCATAAGTGTTGGGTTAGGACACTATAAGTTGATTTAATGTGTGCCGGCCACCCTTCACCACCCCCTCACTCTTCATCCTCACAAAAATACTATAATGTCCGTCGAGCACAATTACATATGGACATATTATTATCCTTGCAAAAGTAGACGAAGTGGAAGAAGAATAAGAAGAAGAAGAAGAAGAAAGAAACTCCCAAGATATATCCTATCCATGCAGGAAAACACGTCGTTTTCTTGTGTCTGTGTGTAGATTTGGTTCTTTTGATTTAACCCCTCTTCTGCACTCGGCCATAACTCATCCATCAATTTTCACTTGCCGTGCACACATATCCTTCTTATATTCGTCCTTAATTCACGCACCCACATCACAGCGCACACATGACATACAGCACTCCACACGTACATATCGTGTAATGTTAGATGAGAGAGAGAGCGAGTTATTGGCCCTATGGCATGGCTTTGGCTAGTCATAGGCATTTTCCGATTTTACCCAAAAGTACTAAACATTTTCACTATCCATTTGTTATGAGGACGACCGCTTGGAAAGGGATTGAAGGACATGTATGTGATGCGGTGTGTGAAACTCTCATCGTATATCAAAACACCAAAAGGATATTGATCACGTATGTGTGTGTGTGTGTGGTACGAATAGCAAAGAGAAAAAAAAACTAAATTTTCCGGCGTTTGTGTGTGTGCATGAAAGGATGATGAGGCGCGCAAGGAGCGTGTACTTGCTGGCATACAGATAGAATGGGTGCACAAATAGAAGATCTATTCCTCTGTTTAAAAGTTGCAAAGATGGATGATGGGTGGTTGGGCGGTAGTACGGGCGCCTCTTGGGGTGACCAACGACCCGATTTTTTTTTTGGTTTGTTTGTTTTATGCTTCGCTTTTGCGAGAGTATGTGGGAATCCTTGTTCGGATGCTTGTGTGTTAGTGGGCGAATTTAAGGTAGGCAGAGTTCAGTACAGCTCAATGTGTGTGGACTGTGTGGTTGAAGTTGGTTACTTGCCAAAACTTTGAATTGAAAGTGTTCCAGGAGTCGGGGGCAAAGGATGTATGGGTATGAAAGTTTTCGTTTTTTTTTTCGCCCAGTTCATGCTTTGTGTTTGGTTCGTTGTTGTTTTGTGTATTGTATCGGACTATGGTGGTGAAATAGGAAAAGGCTTAGACCTCCGCACACACGACTTGCTCTAACGAACAAAACAAAGAGACCGACGAAAACTATATACGACGACGACGACAACGAGTACGAGTCCTGAAGTGGAGAAAGAACCATTGGCATCCCTATAATGTACACAGGGTGTGTTGGCTGAGTGGAGGCTGTCAGTTTGGGGTCTCGTCCTATTCCAAGGGGCTGACGACCAAGAGGTGGGTGGCTGGATAAAACAGTGAAAAGCAATAAATCAATACGGATGGTCCGTATACGTAATGGATTTATGTGAAGGTTATTTAGAAGGATATCTTTGCACAGAACGAGTACTATTTTCAAAACTAATGTGCTGTGTATATCTGTGGGAGGGCGGTATAGGTTATAGGATGATTTGTTTGTTTGTATTGGTGTGCGCAATTGAGAATCAGTACAACTAAACGAGCTTTGTATTATAATAAGTTTCGAGTGTTTGGGCCATCGTACGTGCCCTAAGAGATATGACCAAGGGTGGCGGAAGGCACCCGGTGCGGTGGCATGGCCAGGGAGGGTTTCGTCGGGTTGAAAGGAATATTTGATGACGACGGGCCATTGTAAGTTATTTGAGTATGTAAACACTATTGTACGTAGGTAGTTTGGAAATGGAGTTTTGTTGCTTTTTACATTTGATGAATAGCTAAATTAAATTGGAATATGTAAGGCAGTGTGTCTAAGGAGGGTGGCCTAAATGGGTACAGTTTTAATCTCTAAAGGATACATTTTATGTTGGATTGTGTAACTTTATTCTAATTGGGTGTTTATGGTTTGGAAGGTATATGAATGATTTCGTATGCGTGTGTGATTTTGTAAACGTTCAGATCAAATGTTGCCCAATAGATATAATGCCTGGTGTTACCAATAGAACACATATCTTATGCAACAAGGGGGATTATTGATATTTCCGATTGAGAAATTATTACATAACCTCGTACAAACAAAATATTTCATTAGTTCCATTCTAGAGCCAATTTGAGAAAAAAAAAACGGATGTACAGACATTTAAAGCTTGTCCACTATTCCTACTATTATACTCGAACAAAATATTTAAGGACCATTGGCATAACCCAAAGGCATGAAAACAGGGGAGCATGTGGTTATGCTTATGATCAGGGTAAAATTTTGTTGCGTTACTGCTGGAGTTCAATTCCGCATGTGAAGTTCGACATTATTCTATTTAAAAAAAAACTTGACAGTTACCTAAGATTAGGATGAAAATTAATCCGGTCTTAACATGGGTCAGTTTGAGCACAATCTTCACTCTCTTTATCTTGGGATTTGACCGGGATTTACGTTTCCCACGGTGCTACATTCCCACTGATCCGCATATTAGGTCCGTGATTTTGTTTAATTTCAAAACATTGACAGTAAAGGTTATAATGAAACGTAACGTGTGCTTTACATCGAAAAATTTAAGTAATTTGGAGATTGTGTGCGGTACCTACTCTGGCAAAATATCTAATGATAGACTTATACGTGGGCATTTCATTTCTTACAATTCTGGTTAACAGTGTGCGATGTCAGCCGTCAACTGTCAAACGTCATCGAATTAATCAAATATCATACATTTCACATTTCTGTTCGTACTCTAGCGCAATAAGTTGTTTGCCTTCAATTCTTATCAACGTGCTTGTGTCGACGAAAGAGCTGATACTTCTGGAACGACCTTTTTAAGTTCTTATTCTTCTTTTCGCCGAAGAAATCATAACCCCTTCACTTTACTGTCTGTTCTAAATGAAATTAATTCTTATGGCGCAACGAGCTCGTTAGAACACAACCATTTGAGTGTTCGTGTGTACTTCTTGCATGGTGGCGGGACATACTGTTTTATACCGAATCCCAACGGCTAAGTTGAGATAAACTATTCTTGACAATTGATACTACTTGGATAATTTGTCAGATCATCAATAGAGGAGGGCCAGTGAAAAATCATTAAGGTGTTGCTACGGCTGAGAATTAAACCTAGACCTCGGTTTTATAGTCTTGAATTGTTTTTTTAGACTTTTGTAAAATCATTAGGTAATGAGATTGGTATTTGAACTGTAAAATCAATAGGTAATGAGATTGGTATTTGAACTGTAAAATCATTAGGTAATGAGATTGGTATTTGAACCTTGTATCTCAGTAATCCAACACACTTACCAGTAAAGCCCTGCTCAGAATGCATATCTGTAGATGGTATCTTGTATCGCTGTCAAAAGAGAGATACATTTCTTGCATGAAGTTGCCCTCTATTCAACTTCAAGCTACAGATTCACGAAGATACACATTGTGTAAGCGCTTACGGGTTGCCTTGATTTTAACTTTTCACTCAGCTACAGATACCAGCTACAGATATGCATTCTGAGCAGGCCTTAACCACTGACATACCCCCGTTTCTATTAATAAACGCTGAGTAGCTAATCAGTATTGATAAAGGGGATTGAGTTAAAGAAATCATTCTGCTCCGCTGGATGCATCCATTGTGAAATAACTCTTGTGACGTTTTCGGTTGGTAAAAAAAAATATGTTGAGGGAAACGTTTTTCTCTTTTGAAATGAAATAAAGAATCGAACTTCATTTCTGAGAATCTTCAGAGTGTACGTTTCGACAGTTCCCAGATAATTTCAATAATATATATTTCCAACAATGGCTGTGTTCCGGATTTCAGATTTAGAAAGATATCTTGAAATTGTTTTCATTGGTCAATTGACCATTTTGACCATTTCTTCTTTCATCTAAGAAATCTTACTAAATCTGAAATCCGGAAAAAGCCATAAATCTATACTAAATGTCACTTGAAATTTTGACAGTTTTAGTTATTCAAATGACAAATTATAAGAACACACGTTTTTTTTTAAATGTTGGCCAGCAAAAGGTGCTAAAATTGGCTAACAAATGTCTTTCTACGGAAAATCAATTTCTGGCCACAATATGGGCCCAATTATATTGGACATTTGACTTGACAGTTGTGGTTATATTCTACGAAATGAACTCAGAGGAGCCGTCTTTAATGCGTTGATTATGGCGCATATGGCTTGCCTTCAAATTCAGAGCATTACATGTTTTTTATTGACCCAGCTCCGACATTTTAACTGAGTCATTCCGATTGTACATAAAACTGAAGGAAATTCGTACGAGAATTACAAAAGCAACATAATTTGTCTTAATAAAAGCTAAGATCTGAGTTCCAGTGGACTTGTTGCTCCAGAAATTGGATTTAATACCGTAACGCAAGAGACAACATTCAATTTAAAAAGACTCTAGAAGAGTCGTTGGTGGTTTACGAAAGAGGCATGTTCTTCACAAAAATCCTGTCTTTTCATTTTGACATTAATATGATCAGACCCCTGTTCATTAAATAATTTTACTTAAAAAAAAAAAACCTGACGAGTTAAAGTGGTCATCCATTCCAAAAAGAACGAGGCATGATCCAAAGTAAAGCTAATAGACCAAATAAAACCCGCATCTATCTATCCCATTTTCTGCATTCTGCTTGTGCTAATCACCTGCACTGATACCCCTCCGTACAACTTGAAAACCTGTAAAAGAGTCAATCCTTCATTGATCCCTCTCCCTGTTTCCAGTATAAAAAATACCATCCACCTCTTTGCTGCTCAAAAAACCTCAAGGCTTACATAAATCCCTCACATCTCTCAACTAAATAAAAAAAAATATTCTGACGACACCTTTTCCCTGTCACTTGTGGTCATGTGTAAAAACGAGCATTTCATGCAAAATCGATTCAACTATCCTGCAAAGAGTATCCTCATCCCTTCTCCACATTCATATTGTTTTCACATTACACCCTATAAATCTCCATATAAATTAGTTTATATGCATGTGTAAGAAAAATAAAAACGAAACCCCCCTCCCCTCCTGCAGTATTAGATAAATTTATACGTCCGAAACGGCTACGCAACAGAGACAAAAGAAAAGGATAACTTTTACCGCATTCGCATTTCTCATCTGTTTCTGTGTGTCCTGTGCTCTTTGGACTAAGTCCTCCACCCCATCGGTTTTGTATTGTATATCCCATATATATTTTTCGAATCTCCAGCTCAATCCTTGGGATTATTTTGAATGTATCGCCATTGCCACTATACCGAAGGACCAACCGACCAACGATGAGACTATCGTGTATGCGAGAGCCCTACTCAGGGATAATTTGAATTTCCATTTGTACCATTTGTGTACTAACTCTTAAAACTTTTCCCAACACCAACCTACATACGCCCAGTATGTGTATAAGGAGGACACTGTACACATACACACACAATGAAACAAGGGGCCAAGCAATTCGTATTGAATATCAAAAAGTTTTTGTCGAAAACTATCATCCATCCGCATTCAACCCCCGAAATTCGAATTGGATTGCCAAAAACAAAAGGATAACGTAGTAGAAGGACCAACGACCGATATGAAGAACCGAACATGAACAGGAAAAAAAAAAAAACTGAAATAAAACAAAAGCAAAACTAATAATTTGAATTGTGTGTTCGGTTATTCGCTCAGAGTGACATAGTGAAAGGGATTTCGAGATAGGATACGTATATCTATATCCTTGCATACATAATAAATCTAATACAGAAAGATAGCCGTATGTGCTGCTGTACGTAGCATACCTTTTCTAAAAAGGCACAAAGCCGTCTCGGGAATGAGTAAAAGGGAGAAGTTTTAGAAATCCTTGCGCCAACAACCCCAAAACGTAGAAAACGACGACGACGATGGCGGAGAAGTGAAAGCCAGGACTCTTATTCTTCAATGCTATCCGCATAGTTATCCCTTTTAATGGATGAGTTATTGCCATACATACGTAAGTAGGTGTAATGTATAAATTTATTTCGATTCTTCCCTTCACTACACTACACTACCTCCCTCCCACCACCCCATGGCCCTTGCACGGGATATAGGGATCGAATCTATTTGCCGACGAGAGTACTATATATTGGATCCTTTGGCCATAAACTGAGTAATATTAAAAGGGGTCATCCGAATGACAATGCGAGGAGGCGGAGGTGGGGGTTGGTAGGCTAAAACATTTCAAATTCAGCACAAAAGGACTCTGCATTGTAAACAGCTAGCTATACCCCGTAGAAAGACTGTAATGCTAGTATTTAAAGTTTCTGTTTTAATGTGGGCAAGAGCCAGATAATTTGCACCCACATATCCGTTTGTGAAAGTGCCCCCGTTCCCCTTTGATCGGAGATATTCTATACATAAACCATATTATTATAAAAGGACATGCGATGCGAAAATCGAAAAGGTGTGTTCCTATGGGTTTCTCTCTTCCCCAATAGAAGTTTTGTGATGCCAAATGCCAAACGGGACTGGCCTCGATATTAACGCGTACATTGCACGGCCAGCCGGCGGTGTATTCAACCATCAAACAGAGTCCCGCCAACAGCCACACCAAAACAATAATTGAAGGATATTATATTGTTTGGTAAAGTGTCGGCCTATTTGCTGCTATTTGCTGTCGATACGGGTGTATAGTGTTGTTGTCCTTAAAATTTATGGCGTAAATATCTGTATCTCTTGTTAGCGTCGGTGTAGGCTGGTCGACCCGGGTCAGGACTCTGGACATCAGAAAATTCTCACTCATACTCTCGCCCTCTTTGTCTCTCTTGTGAGGCGCAAACGATTTGCCGTGATGTATTTTACTCGGTGCTTCGTATAATGACCAAGGATAATATTTCAATATTTTTTGGTCATTCCTCTGTGTGTAGTCATAAATTACGAAATGAAGTTTTATTCCTATTCCCCCCCCCAACATTCTCTGTACAATACAGGCAGAGCGTTCTTCTAGAGCGATGCGGTGTCTAAAGCTGATTTCTATTCACATGCAGATATTTCTATGTATATCGATTATGATTGTGTGTAGTTGTTTATCGTCCTTTTGCACTTTGTTTTCTCGCCACAATTTCGATTTGTTAGGTTTGATTGAGAGTTTTTGCAGAGGTTACTTAGTTTTGTTTGAGGGGCGGTCAGAGGGATGCGGTGGATTTATTGAAGGTTATGGGTCAAGCATTGGATAATTGGATGGGGTAGGATATTGTTTTATTCGATTGACGAATTGCTTAAGAGGGTCGACAGGGATTAATGAAGAGGGAGGGGCAACGGTTTTACGTTTAATAGGTTCTAGTCTCTAAAAATATCTTTTTTATTGCCATGTTTTATCTCGCAAGACTTAAAACAGCAACATTGTTTCTTTTTAAATATGTATGACAAAATGTAAGCGCAGCTTTAGCATAAATCAGCCAACTTCAGTATATCACACCCTCCATGTCTTACGCGACTTCAATCATTCATTTTTGTAAATGCGGAATGTAATCGTAACTCAGGAAGAAAGCAGGGTTTATAAATTGAATTCAATCTAGACGTATCACTGGTGTAAACACAGCTTAAGAACAAAAAATTAGCAAACATAATTTTTTCACATCGTCTCATGTTTTTTTTTACCACAATCCACCATTTTTGTGAATCCTGGATGTAAACGCAACTCGGGAAGGAGTTACATTTATAAATTCAACTTCATCTAGTAGTATCACCAGTGTAAACACAGCTTAAGAGCATAGAATTAGCGAAAAGAATTTCTTTAGATCTTTTCAATTCGATTTTATACCTACAATCCGGACTTTTTGTTAATGCTGTATGCAAACGCATCTAAGGAAGGAATTTAGTACAGTCAGTGAAAATGGACTCGTTCAGAGTGATCTGCTGCTGTTTCCATAGTTATTTTTTTTGCAAATGGCCGCTGTGTGTAACCGACCATTTGTAAATGGAAATGTTCAGCGCTGCAAAATGGTAGTATTCAATCGCCATTAAACTTTTGTAAGCAATTATTCACTTCATTTTGAAAAATTAAAAACTTAGGGTAGCTTAAATGGATAATGAATTCGATTTTACAAAAACAGTCCAACATGAACCCCCGTATTAAAAAACGGTGATTTGTTTAGTATTCGTTATGGGCAAAAACTGTTGTGTTAGCCATTGATGAGCTAATCAGCTTTATTAATACGGGGGTAGAGTGCTAAAATAAATTCGTTCAGAGTGTAAATTATTTATCTTTTGGTGTTATCTGTCACTTTAAATCGAGTTTTCATGTACCGCTGTTTTTAGCCACTTCTGTGCATAATTTTCGTTTTGATTGCTAGATGTAAGAACAATTTAGTCGCGAAAGTTGAGCTGAAAGTTTAATTGCTCAGAGGCGTGCTTGTTTGGAGAGCAATTTCATATTGGGAAAAGAATATGTTGACACAAATGGCATAGTTCAAAAAGTTGACAACTCATTCCAAAAGTTGAGGCTGAATGTTTTTAAATATTTTTGAACATTTCAGAGTTCAAAATATAATACCCAAAGTAGAGTTATCTTTAGGACTCTTAAAGGTCAAATCGAATCATTCTTAAAAGGGCGGATTCTTTTAAAGAAACCACCCAGGTTTTTCATCATCTAAACAGACTAGAAATACATTTTAAGAAATCATTTCAAATTGACTGAACAAATGAAAACAAAAATACGTCCTGCATATCTGGTTTCCTTTGTAAAGGACTAATGAAAACCAAATATGACATCTCTTTCCATTCACAGGCATTCTTCATTTTTAATATTATCATTTCTTTAACTACACCCGTCCAGTTTACATTTAAATTAAATAAAAACATTCATTCGAAGGAAAACAAAATTATTTACTTTTTCCAATTCAAACTCCATCTGTGACACCCTATACAGCGCACATATTCTATTTGCACACTTTGATTTGCAAATATAAATTTGAATTTTCATCACACATGCCACCGGCCAAAAGGCCTTTCGGATATACTCGCACGCATTCTATCCTTCTATGTCCTGTGTCCATCTTGACCTAGAAAAACATCTTCGGGTGACATACGAAATGTAAAATAAATATTAAAATATTCTCAAAGGAAAAAAAAAAGAGAGAATAATAATAGAACGACAAGGTATACAATAGCGCTTCGGTTTTGTTGTCGTTGTGCTCTTTCTCTTTCTTGCTGACCGATTTATTTAATAAAATGCAGAAGAGGACAACGCAAAAAAAAAAAGCTTAGAAAGAAAACTAAAATGTAAACTTTCAACATCACATTGTCAAATGGATGCTTTTCATTTTGTATTCACATCACAAAAAAGAATATTAAGGATTTCTTTTTCTTGTGAACATTTTACTGTTTGTTTGCTATAGGGCAGTTTGTTGTGTGGGTTTCGTCTTTAGGGGTTAGCCTGACATTTTTAACCACCCCTGGAAATAAGTAAGCAGAACAAAGCGACGAAACTTTCAAATGTTTATTATTTATTTCTGTAGCATCTTGTATCCATTTTATCGTTGTCCTTAGATCGTTGTTACGGTCATTGTGACTTGTATTTAAATGTACTGTCAGTGTCAGTTTTTGTTTACTATTATACTAAACTATTTTGATATGTTTAATGAAGGGGCGAAGATGTGACATTTACGACCAGGATTGTCATAATTGAAATCAAGGAGTATTCATATTAATATACCGTGGAATCATGTTTTCAAAAATGTAAACCGACCTTTCAGACTATGTACTTTCATTTAAAAGAAATTACCTACACTTAGTTTTTATAAAGAAACATGCCAAACGTCAAATCATAAATAACCATTCTCTTTTGCATGAACTGCCATATTTTCTCTGATAGCTCTGGTATTGTGAAACAGATGTCAAACTGACATAACATAGATTAAACCGAGAAATCATATTTTAAAAAATGTGATCCGACTTTTAAACGACGTTCAGTTCTAAATGTCGAATTGATTTGTTTGCCATTACCGATTGTATCTCTGATAGTCTGGGAAGTGCATATAGTTTTGATTGTGTAGCGTTTTTAGGAGAAACATTAAAAAACTGTCAAAAGATCTCGACGATTCTTTAATGTGAAAGAAACGTTTTTGTAGAGAAATATGTCAAACGAAAAATTCTTGTGTGTTGTAACTTAGACGTCAAACTGAAATAACCATTTAATTTTGCATGAACTGCCTTTTTTCTTGTTGATGTTTTTAACTCTGATAGTTCTGTATTGTAAAAGAAACTTCAAACTGAAATAATCATTCTATTTTGCATGAGTTGCATCATTTTCCGTTGACATTTGTAAATTAGACAGTCTGATAAATTCTTGCTGAATGAAGTTGGTCGTCGTTTGTTTTGGTTTGATAGGCAAAGAATCATCCCATTATCTGGCGAGCTTAGGTGAGCCCGCAGCATGTCAAGGTATTCCCGGAGAACCAAGCGATGGAACAGGAAGCAACAAAAGACATGAATCAGATTTGCAATTCATTTTAAGATTGGTAAATTGGCAGCTTATCGTCGCTTAGAAACGCTTTTATGTAGCTGTCAAAATCTTTAACATTTGGACAGGGTTACAAAGAGTTATTTTACAAATTGTTGCTGAAGGTTTTATGTACATAATGCATGAGGCCATTCTCTGACTTGAAGCATGGGCCAGCAGAACAATACGTGGCAATATGTGGCCGATAGATGAACCTTAAAAAAAATGGACAATAAATAACGAAAATGTCTCGACATTGCATTGTAAGCAGAATTTACCCGAATAGAGAGTAAAAATTACAATTAAGACGGTTTAAGGAGCTTTCAATGCCACTAATTTCACTTGTAAAGTTGAAACAGACTTGAAATTAGTTGCTGTCAATGTGTCATTAATCAGGGTATGTTCGTTATGGTTTAAGACAACGAATTAAATATTTTAAAAGTATTTGAAGTTGCACATAGCTGCCTTTTAAATGGCAAATATATCGTAGATAAGAGTTTGAAATTCTAACATGTCAATCTTTGCGTCAAATGTTACGTATATGTCAAGTTTACACAAAATCATGTAAAATCCTATTTTAAACGGATAATTGAAGAATGTGCTTAAATTGATTTGAACTAGGCACACATCTACGCTTTCCTCATGTTGCTTAGTCTTTGTTAAAAGTCTAGGTAATGGATAATAGGTACACGTTACATTCACCTCCACTTTGGATTGTTTTTTTTTCTAGAATCCATTAGTGCTGCACTTATAAGCTCTTTGCTTCCTCACTTCGCCATAATACACACTAACAAACATTTCCTTGCGTGTGTTCACTGAAACATCCGTTTCACGTCCAACTACTATGAAACGAGACAGGACCTTCTTGGTTTGTAATTAAAAACAGATCAGATTTTCTTCATTATCTCTTACATCCTTATACAGTCCTTAAATTCTATTCTTTCCCAGAACAGGACTCGACAAAGGAATACAATTACTATCACATATAGGTTTCTCGGCTCACATATCTCATGTTTGGATCTGTTACATTAAAATTCCCAATTACACAGTGAAAGCAAGGCATCCGTGCGTACACACTTTCAACTATATAAATATAACCCAACACAGGGTAATGTATTTATATGGTGTATTAAAGTAAATATCCTTTAGCCAAGAGTGCCAACACTTTCATATACACTGGACTATGGAGCGTACCAGCTCCTGTTTCGGCCTAATGCGTGCTATATTTACATTAAATGTATTTGCAATAGCCAGACACAGAGAAAAATTATACAAATATCCTTATCTGGGCAGTGTATCCCCATATCCTTCGAATTATTCTTCTCACAAAATGGGTACGGTATCAAGAAATAACCAAGGAAATCCAAATCTAAATGCATACATTCTTAGACACACCCAAACCTGATACAGTCCATCATACTGTTACGTCGGTGTATTGTTGTACACACGTTCGAAAGTTCATTAGTATACGATACATACTCGCATATGTAGGACCTAAGAAAGTTGCAAAACTCCAAGAAGATGATCGAGACCTATAGCGCAACACTACAATAAGAAAAACGAAAAAGGATATGAAAATCGAAATGGGATATTAACTTTTATCGGAAAGTGCGAGGCGTGTGGGGGGGGGGGGGGGGGGGGGCTGATAGATATAACAATACCAGCCCCGCACCGAGTTGATGGTTAGCCCATACACATAGCACTACATCCCGTTGTGCGAGTAACGTCCGGTGTGCTTGGCCCAACAAAACACCCCCCAGTCCTTGGCTTAGCTGCTGGCCACTAACGTGTGTATAGTATGCGAGCATGTCCTTGCGAAGAAAAAAAAAAACATTTTCTCCAAACGTACCTCAAATGCTATTAATCTATATCTACAGATCCATCTATTTGCCGGTTTGCACGCACGTTTTTTCCGCTCGTCCTAGATACACAGATACACCCACTTCATATCGGCACTACTACCATCAAGCCGGTGCGACTCTGCTGCTGACTATCCCTCTGAATTAGACGGATGTGATAGATAACAAATAGATTGCGTGGTTCCTTATTCTTATTCCACCTACCAACCATATCAACCTCCTCCCAACGCACCTACATACTCTCGGTACAACTCGCCATCACACATTTCATGATATACGCAGCTCGTACACCAAGTTCGAATGGCAACAACAACTGTACACCCAGCAAAAAAAAAAAAAGGGATAAAACTTTTCCCATTGCCAAGCTGTTTCTAATGTGAAGAGAATGTCCTTTCTTTTTTTCCACATTTGAATTATTTTTTCTTCGTCCTTTTCCATTGGATTTGCTTTTTTTTTTTACATATAGAATGCCTTGCGAATTTATACGCGCTGCGTAGGGCGTATGTGTGCCTTAAGAGGTAACTTTTTCACATATCTAAGTGCCGGAAAAAGGACTTTGGATAGCAAACTGTTTTTTGTTTTTTTTTTTATAAAAGGAAGAAGGACTAGGACACACTTTTTGCGTATATCCTTTTTTTTTGGTTTAAAATTGGAATTTTCGCATTGAAAATTTTTTTGCAAGGGGTGTGAATAAATTGTATTTCACATTCGAAGTAAATATTACTTTGCAGGACGAGCTCAAGGAGGCATATGTAACTTGAAGAGAAAAAATAAAAACAATTTGTCTTTGTACATCAAAGTGTTGCTTTGATGGACATTGACTAAAAGGCTTAAGAAAGTTTCCAAGTTCCAATAGATAACTTAAAAATGAGGGTGGAATTTTCACGACCACTTTAGTCAAAAGGGGGGTAAGGTGTTTGTAAGGTAGAGGAAAGTTGAAAAGTTTTTATCAGCCAGTACTTGAAAACCGTGCTTGCAAGCTTAGTGTATCAGTTTTGTATTTGAATCTCAGAAGGCATTTATCGAAGTGTCAGTATGGTCATACATAACTTTGGTTAGTTATACAAGGTGGCGCAAAAGTTGTCACCCGTCGCAAAAGCTGTCACCCGATGTTTTTTGGTTGCAAATATTTAAATTCCATGATTCATGTCATATACGCCACCTATAATAATTGTTTCGATTTTTTTTTGCAAAACACTTTAAAAAATGGCGGCCAAAAAACATCGGGTGATAACTTTTCCGAAGGGTGACAACTTTTGCGCCACCTTGTACTTATTTGTCAATTTGAATTTTGACAATCGATGGAAGAGAGAAGTTTTACCGTCACTATATTTTTTACTGTCTGTCAAAATATTATTCATATGTATCTGAATGACACATTTCCTGTTGAATTGGGGCTTACGTTACATAGTGCTACATTTTGTGACGGTTAATTGAGTTTTTTTTTCCTAATTTGATGTGAAGATTTAATAACAGTTTCTTGTGCTGTTTATATTTACATATACAGGGTGGCGCACGAATCGTGCTACAAAAATAAAACGTAATAACTTTTTTTCTGTGTGAATAATGGGCTTATTTTTTTTTTTATTTTGTAGGTTACTATTTAGATTTATAAAAATGGATGCTTGGGATACGGAGAAAAGAATTTGGATAGTGCAACGGTACCATGCTTTGCAGTCCGTCATTTCCGTCCAAAGGGAATTTAGGCGGGAGTTTGGCGGTAATCCCCCGAGTAGATGGACCATTATGAGGTTTGTAAACATGTTTTCCGAATCTGGAAGCATCGCACGAAGGCCGTACCATCGAGATGCCAATGTTCGGGTTCAGGATACAATCGCAGCAGTAGCATCTGGTATACAGGCCAATCCGAGCGTTTCGACCCGAAACTTATCGGGGCAAATTGGAGTTAGTAGACGGTCATTACAGCGGATACTTCATGACGATTTAAACTTGTTTCCGTACAAAGTCCAAATTACTAGCAAGTTAAACCCTCAGGATTTGCCTGTCCGCCTGGAATTTTGCCTAAAAATGATATCAATGGCCGAAGAAGACAACACATTGATCAATTGATGAGGCCCATTTTGATCGTAACGGCAATGTAAACAAGCAAAATTGCCGTATATGGAAAGAGTCTAATCCAGAAATGCTCCATGAGACGGAACTGCACCCAGAACGAGTCACTGTGTGGTGCGCAGTTTCATCAAGGTGTATTGTCGGGCCGTACTTCTTTGAAGAAAACGATGTAACCGTTACTGTCAATGGGGACCGTTATTTAAAGATGTTGAAGGAGTTTTTTTTACCCAGAACTGCGCCGAAGACGTATACCATTCAACAGCGTTTGGTTTCAGCAAGATGGAGCAACTGCACATATAGCCAGACCAGTTATGGCGGAGCTAAACAAAAATTCGCAAACAAATTAATTTCTAGGAATTCCACTCTTCGCTGGCCCCCAAGGTCACCTGACCTGACTGCACCAGACTTCTTTTTATGGGGTTATGTCAAGCAAGAGGTGTATAAAACGAAGCCCAGGAATTTAACTGAATTAAAGCAGTCCATAACGACAATAATTGAGGCGATCCCAACTTCAACTCTTCAGGCCGCAATGAATAATTTTTTGATCAGGTGCCGCATATGCGTAGGAGAGCGTGGAGGTCATTTGCGATCTATAATCTTTAAAAACAACTAACTATTTAAAATAAAATTTAATTTTCTAACCAATAAAAAAAAATAAATGAAATACATCGATTAAAAAAAAGTAATTTGAATTTCTTATTGTAGCACAATTGGTGCGCCACCCTGTATAAGTTGTAACGTTAAATGTAACGTTACATTATTTTGACGTTTTGTATTGTACGTTCTTTTTACTTAGTTCGAAGAGTTTTCCAAAAATGTAACCTTACAGAATGACAAAATCTTTTGAAATATATTACAACATAAAACGCATTTTTAATATATCTTTTGTTTTGTTTATTGATTAGTGCTTACGTTACGTTAAGTTTATTATACTTTTTGTGACGTTTGAATAGTTTTTAATGAGGTCGTAAATTTGTCCTATAAGTTAACCTCACAGAATGACAAACTATTTTTAAATATATTCCGCTTTGTTGTTCACCGTTGGATTTGTTCTTTAAGTTACTTAAACGTTACGTCATAGGATAAAAAATGGACCTATTTGCTTAAATGGATGATTTTTTTTTCAATTATGTTTTTTATTAATAATTTTTAAGATGACACCATTATGTTAATTTTTTTTTATAAGACATTGGTAATTGCCGTGAAAGTGACATCTGACATTACGTTATACCTCAATACATGTTTATAGTAACATAACTTTTTCAGAGTAGCCTATTAAAATTTTTAAATAAGATTAGTCCATGAATTGCAATTAAAATTTTGAAATGATGTCAATATTTGATGTTAACAAGTCGTAAATGACAAATTGTTACTTTATGAATTGTTTTTAGTTATTCATAACTCCGCAATGTTGTGACCAAAATTTAAAATATATTCACTAAACTGACCTTTTTCTGTAATGCACCGAACAGAACAGAACACATGCGTTTTCATTTTGCAATAGAATGTTGATTTTCTGTAGATGTCAGTTTGATATCTATTTTAATGTGAAGTCATAAGGAATATTAAATTTTTGTTGTCTAACTACAAAAATTTACCTTTGGAACATAGAATATTCTGGCACTAATTGTCTTACTACAAAAATTACCTTTGCAATAGGCAGTGGTAATATACAAGGTGGCGCAAAAATAACCTTCCGATGTTTTTTTGGTTGTAATTTAAAAAAAAAGAATGAAAAACTTTGATTTTTCTAGTGGATTATTTTTATTTGGCAGTGTAGCGTAACATTGTTTATTAACGTGTATTTCGCATGTGTTTACTACACAAATGTCAAAACAGAACTGACATTAGGGGCCAATCGCAAAATTTATAGCATTTTCTGATAGGAGGATTACTTTTGCGCCACCTTGTATAATATTCCGTCACTAATTGACAGATCGAATGCTTATCTACAGGTCATGTCTATAAAAGTTGACAGATTTTTAAATATCATAAATATTAAATGATTGGTTGACATTTTAAGAAGCAAAAAAATGTCTTTACACATTGACCATGTGTGGGATTTTGAATTAAGTAAAATATATTAGATAAAGCTATGTTCTCCTTGGCCAATCGACCATCTGGAACACGGCCATTAACCCTGTTTCTGAATTCACCCAATTCAGTGTCAATTAAAGTTTTCTTTTAAAAAAAAACTAGTTCGGCTTTGATATGCCTGAGAATGACATAACATGACCTCAGAAATAGGGTTGTCCGGACTGTCACTTTTTAGGAAAATAAAACATTTAATATTTCTTCTACTTATATAGTTAAACTTTAAAGGATGACAATGTAAATAAAGAAACATGTTATAGCAAAGGTGATTTCAACTGTCAAATTCATACTGAGAAAATGTCTTTCACAAGATAACTCCACTAGTTCAGTAAAAACTTGCAATTCGTGCCATTTATGTCAAAGAATGTAATTCACTATTGAACTAGCATTGAAAAAAATAAAAATAAATGATCTGCTTTCCCTTGCCACGAATATTTTGTTTGCAGTCTTAAATTTAAAAATTGTAACAGTCTTGTTAACGCGCCTAAATATAATTTTATTACAAAAATGAAACTATGTCATCAAATGGTTTATTGAACACATACGTCACTTACAAAAAACGCATGCCATCCCTGGGCAAACAAAGTTCAACTATAAAGTGAATCTTGCAAAGTAAAAGCTTGACGTCTTCATACACATTTAGCATTCCTATTACGTTTTAATTTTTGTTTATAAGAAAATTTAACATCCCTCGACATATCTTCATTGTCTTTGAAACATTTACTCAAAAACAATTCCTCTCGCCTATAGTTTGACCAATTTAATTAAAACTCACAGAAACACCCTCTTCCATTAAACACCACCAAGGGTGCTATAAAATTTACCATCGATTCCGAGGTCTTCAAAAATATATCGAAAAACACATTTACTGACAATAATGAATAATAACAGAATATGATTTCCAACTATAATTTCCCCCCCAAACTCTGGCACACCACCGGGAAGCGAAATAACCATAAAATCTAATAGTCACAAGGATATTGCAAACACTTCGATCCCCATTCACAGGGTACTCTCAAAGTGTCCATCTTCGCTCCTTTGCCGACACACGAGCTTACAAAATTTCTTCTAGATGTTTTTCAGATGGATATTTCTATTTTTTTTTTTTTTTGGCTGTCCACTTGCTCGCCTTCTCAGAGCGTACGTGCTCTAAATAGTATCTATCTTCCAAAAGAGCATAAAAAAAAAATAAGGGAATAAAAAAATGGAATAATATCCTCAATGGTCATTGCCGAAAGGATACCCCGCCCGAGTAGTACATACACACCGCGTGCCATCCGCCCCTTCTACTCGAACCACTTGTGTATTAGTAATATCAAGAATATATTGCATTAAAATGATAATATCACATCGTTTAAGTGCGATCAACTTTTTGACCATCCTAATAGCATCAGTTATGTCCTTTTCTATCTGTGACTTACCCCCCTGCTCATACACTCATGTTTTTTTCGCCTTCGTTTTGTTTTCCGTTCAACGTTATCCTTTTTTTTCAATATTGTGTAATAATAGCGTTTTATACGTTTTAATATTCCATACACATACGTCATTTTGAAATAAAATGCCAAGTTATATGTGATCCTTGGTATGGGTTGGTATGGTGTCTAATAGCCAGAGAAAAACTATAGCAAAAACGGCTTAACTAAGAAAAATAAGCGTGTGTATGGGATAAAAATGGCAAAGGATAGCACAAAAACGATTACAACAAGAAGGAAAAAAACAAACAACAACGACAAAAAGGATCAAACTGATGGTGATGGCCGATGAAGGGACACAAATCGAATTTAATATCATAAACATTCAATAAGAGAACGTCATAAAAAGCTGTAAGTCGATGGAATATGAAAGAAGCTATACCACCAGAAGTGTAATTGGAAATTCTACAAAGGACACATACACACGTGAATAGTTAAAAAGAAAAGAAATCGTAGATGAAATGGTCATCAGCAATGTGTGTTATAGAGGAGTGTTAACTGTGCGCGGCAGGGAGGGCCGACAAAAATGATGGGTCATTCGATTCTTTGGTTGTTGTTGGAAGGCTTTTCTTGTTTTGGATTTCTATTTTGAAGGTGTTCAGAAAAAAAAGGACATCACATCCAACACATGACGACATGAAATGAAAGTGTTTTTAAGTTCGAATTTTGATTGTTCATTCCTCTGATGAAAAGAAAATCAAATAGTAAGTAGGCCACCAACATTATATAGGATATAGGAATATACGAATACGAGGATATGAGTAAAAGAAATGTCCAACCTTCATCGAAATTGCTAATTTTTTAAACAGTGTGTTGAAAAAAATATTTTGAGCAGCATTAAGGCCTGCTCAAACCAACGCGAAACGCGAGAGCGTTAGCGATAGCGAATATCACACGGGAAAGATGCGGGAGCGGGAACTACTATCTATTCACACCAAACACGAAGCGGGAGGGTATGCAAAATTGGATATTTTTTATAATTTCCAAGAGCTTTTCCACTGACACCTTCTTCAAAGTACAATAATGGCGTTTTCCATTGGGAAATCTTGATTTTGATCTGAAATTTGATCTTTTTGAGTGTCAATGGAACACGATTCAGATTTATTTTTTTTTGTCATTGTATTGGTGTCATTTCGTGTCTGTGAAGTTAGCGTCACGCTGCTACACGCTGCCAACATTAAAAACATAACAAACATTTGAAAATACTGAAATACATATAACTTTCTTTTCTGTGTCTATATCCATTACATCACAACCGAAGTAAAAAATCAAAATGAAAATCACTCTTGTCAAACTGACAGCTATCATTTGTATTGGTATTGGTAAATCTGCCGAAAAATTCAGATTTGCAAAATTGATCTCTGATCAAAAAAAAAATCAATTTTTTCGCCCAATGGAACACAACAACTGTCAAAATCGGTCTTCAGATAAAAAAAAATTGGTTTTTTTCCCAATGGAAAATGCCATAACACATGCGGGACTTCGAAAATATAGTGCATGCCGCGAATCAGCGTAATAACGCTACAATCCCGCTAACGCCTCTCTGAGTACGCAGCTATTTGCATGGTACACGTACAATATCCCGCCATGTACTTATTTTCCGCGGGAATTTCGCTCCCGCAGCTAAGTTTCGCGTTGGTTTGAGTAGGCCTTTAAAGTTACAAAAGAACAGGGGTGGAATCGGCTAAGGTGATAGTTGATTGTCGCTTTGTTGATTGTCGTTTCTCATTATCAACTCTTCTTTGCTCTGCGTAAAGCGATCACAAAAAAATGATTCATTATTGGCAGCACTTAGAATTTGGAACGTCACTTCCTTGCCGACGCTGTCATTCCGAGGTACAATTTTATTTGGATATATATATTTGTTTATATTAAATCAAGCAGTCCCGAAACAATCACAAACGCTTCTTTTGATAAGCGAACGTTTTTCAAAAATCTAAAGACACAATAAATAATGCTACTTCAACCATGAATATTTATAAATATATGCATTCTTACATCGGGTTTGGAAGTTCCAAGATATTTGCTTTATTTCTCAGGTTTCTTCTAATTAGTTGGACATTTTTGTAATTATTTTCTTCATTTTCCTCTCTGTTTGAGTTGTAGAAAAGTTCCAATGAGGTAAACATTGCACTTCACGAATTTTCACTTTCACTTAATTTTTTTAACTTTCTCTTACAAAGAGAAAGATATTGTTTTCGTGAAAATTTTCGACCTCGAGATTTTAATTGATTCTAACATTACGATGATAGCGGAGCCTAAAAAAGTGGTTTTTGGAATTCCGTCCGTCGGTCCGTCTGTCCGTAATGGTCTCCCCAGCCTAAACGGCTAGACCGATTTTCTTCAAACTTCGTATCCAAACTTATTTTAGTCATAATTCTAGGCCATTTTTTTTGTTTGCTTTTAGCCATGTTAATAACGGTACCTGCCATATAAAAATTACACATAACCTCAATTTTCTCGAAAACGGCTCTAACGATTTTGATTAAACTTTATATATACTATAACCATATTAGCTCCAACAAAACTGCATACCCAGTTTTTTCGAGAAAATCCATATAACGGATTTTGTCATTTAGGCCATATAAGGAAAATTGACAATTTCTCGCAAACTATTATGTGAAATTGAATGAAATTTAATATATATACTACTATTACTACTTGAAGCAATTTCACATAATTAGTTTTAGCCCAACTATCACTAAACGGAATTTTCAGTTTTGGCCAATAACGAAAAATCATTATTATTCCCATAGACTCCGATGCCTTCAAATTTCGTAGTAAACGTTCATATAATCATATTTCGACATTATTCATATAATTTTAAGCATTAATAATCAAAATGCGTTCTATTTGATCTAACACCCAACTCGCTGTGAAAGAGAAAGTTGCGTACGACCCAGTCGTGCACCCACCACTCGTTTATTTTAATTTTATCACTAAATTATTTAATTTATTTGGTGTAGAAGATTTCCCTTCAGCTTCTACCTATGAAAATGACACAAATGTATGAAAGCGACACCTAAATATGAATATGCGATGAAATTGATCGCTAAAAAGCGATTGTCAATTTGACAATCACCTTACGCGGACGTAAAGCGATGATTTTGATTGTCAACTATCAACTATCACCTTAGCCGATACCACCCCAGATGAATGCTGAACGCACCCAAAATGTTTTGTGTCCGAAATCTGTCAATTGAAAAACGTCGCAAATGGTTGACCCCCAAGAGTGCAATAATGGCTACGTTTACAACGTGGACTATAACGCAGATGGTGGCGGACGACCACTTCAATAAAGAAGATGGTTGCAGACGACCACTTCAATAACTGTGCGAACACATGCAATTTGAATTGTATGACCATAAAAGCGTTTCGCTTGGATTCGTTCAGTTTTCGCCCACTTTTGCTCACTTGCGAAAAAGCAAATTCATTCGCTCTTTCTCTTTCTTTTGTTCTTTCATACAAAAATTTAACATTTCACTTCAACAGCTTTGTACATTTAAATTTATAAGTTCATAAGAAACGAAATTTCTTTTTTATTGTTTGTAAGGTAAGTGCGTTGCAAAAGTCTATTGTGGGAAACTTGAGTAATTGACAGTATTGAAGAAAACTTAAGGTAGAATTTTGACATTAGTTTTCGACTATTTAAGTTCAGCCTTAAGTCTATATATCGCTGCCTTACATTGACAGTGGCATAACTCAAAAATTATGAAATTTGGTTTTGTTGTACAAAAAGACTAAAAATTTCCTTTATTTCTTTTCCCTGTAAAATGGCACATTGCTATTTCCATCGGTTTTCCGCCAGAGGGCAGTTATGCCAGTATCAACATACCCCCAACAACATGAAATCAAAAAATTAAAAGCTCTGTCCTGTAAAACTAGAGATTTTTGACTTATGCCACTGTCAATTTAAGGCAGCGAATGGTCTCAACGGTGTAAACATATTGAGCAAAAACTAAATTGTCTAGGTCAGTCCTTGAATCAGGTGACCTGAACTAAAATAAATTTAACTTTTTACTCTACTTTGACTTAGATGTCACCATAAATTCAACTGATATAACAGCAAGCATTTTTCTGCTTTGCCGGTTGCCCCAGATGTCATCACAAAACAAGCTTACTACGAGTTATTACATCGCACATTCGTTTGTCTTCTTTTGCTGCAAATATGGTCCTTTGAAAGTTTGTTTCTATGTTTAGTAATTAAGGCCGGTATTGAAAAACACTTTTACAATCATTTATCTTTCATTGGTAATCCATTTCAAAACTACACTAGAACGAAATTCACATCTGTAAGAAATTTGACATTTTACAGCAATGCAAAAGATGTCTAATGAAGTATAGATGTCGTTAGTTCTGTACTTAGTCCTAGGTACATAATGTATACAGGAAGTCTGAGAAAAAATAAAATATTTAGTACCCGCCCAAGTATAGTCCTCGGGGTAAAAATGTTGCCAATGTTTGCAAGCCAAGAGAGACCACACTCTTTTAGGCACTAGTTATAGCTATCATTGAACTACAAAACATGATGGAGCTGACATTTTATTTGACAATCTGTTTAAAATTGTGTCTTATAGATTTAAAAAAAATTATGATAAGAAAGGGAAGACAGCAAGTCGTCGCAATAGTTTTCACTCGATTAGTAGTAGATATCTTTTTAAATGTCAAAAACCGTAAAGAATAAAATCGTAATGATATCTTTTCAAATGTCAAAAATCGTTACATTATGATAAGAAAGGGAAGACAGCAAGTCGGCGCAAAAGTTCTCACTCGATTAGTAGTAGATATCTTTTTAAATGTCAAAAATCGTAAAGAATAAAATCGTAATGAAAAGAAAAAAAATCGACAACGTCTATGTCTGTTTTAAGAGGCTAGTGAATAGGTCTAATAAAATGTAAGTCTATGGCATAGAACAGGGCCCAATGCTGCATTTTACCAAAGATTATGAATTCTATACAGATGACGCATTGAGAACAAAAAACAGATACTTTTGCTCAGCAGCTTCATGGTACGGGCGGGCGGTGTGCATGAAAACACATGAAAAACAAGAACAAAAACATATGGCGGGCTGTGCCAGCACGACCCGTCATAGAACAATGGAGTACGTCATCTTATATGGAGTGCGTCATCTGTATAGAATTCATAATCTTTGATTTTACGTACCTATGGCTATATACCTACATAATAAATGCGTTGAAGAAAAATTTAGGAAAATTGGCCTCACTCACAAGAAAATATTTAATTTTATAATAAGAAAATGTCCCCACAGTGATAACCTTCGTCGAATAAAGAGGACATAATTCAATCACGACCATGATACAACTTTACAGATATGGCTTTGTGCATGTTTGTTTTTTTTTTCATGAGGGTCGGATGAGCAGACCGAGACAAACATAAAAGATATCTGTTTAGTTGTATCATGAGCGTCGATAAGGTAGGCTGCACATAATAACTTTTGAAATCGCGCGAGTATGTCTTATGAAGAAATTCAAGTCAGCCATTGATAAGCTAATCAGCGTTTAATAATACGGACGATAGTTTCTTTTTAGAAGAGTCAGCATTTGAAACAAACGTCAATGTCATTCATTTTCCCCCGCTGTAAAAATAAAGGGTGCCATAAAATTACGTTTTTTTTTAAATAAAAATCATTTTACACAAAATTAACACAAAAAGTAACGAAAAATTAAACAAAAATATTTCTAAAAATTAGAAAAAATGCATTAAAAAAAACACATAAAACTAACAAATAAATTTTTTAAACAATAATAATTTTCAGTAATTTACAAGAGGCAAATATATATAATTATGTATTTATAAATGTTTTATGCATTATTTTACAAAATATATGCATTTCAATAAATGTATGAATATTAGGGTTTTTTTTTTTTTAATGTACTCACCAAAATCATTAGCACCATGAATTCCTGACGGACCAGGCAATAGGCCTGGTAAACCTTGTAATCCTAAAAATGCACTTGGGAACGAATGAGATCTCTGATTGTCCAATGAACCGTTCATACTGTCCATTGTACCATCCAATTGGCCATCACCACGATCTGAGGGTTCTGTGTCGCTACTGTTTGAGTCCTCACCAGCACTTTGCGCATGAAGTGATGCCAAGTCCGGATGCTTCTATGCAAACATTTTCGAAATCAATCAATAAAAAAAAATTCTCATTGTAGAGTGCGAAAACCCACCTGATTGTTGCCCATTTGTTGACCACTCTCCAAAGCTTGACTTAATAAAGAATCTCTCAACTCCAAGCTACGATCACGGTCACGATCTCTTGATGTTTCACGGCTATGATCACGATCCCGATTACGTTCACGGGTTAAAGCATGCTGACCACTATTACTGTTTGTATTGCCAATACCAAGACCATTACCGCCTAGAGGAAATTCCCTTTCAATCAGAAGCCGTTCAGGACTGATGCCATGTTGAGCACGGAAAAGATCAGCGCTCTTGATGCGTTTCTGTGGCGGTGGTGTTAGGTGACTCGTTCGATTGTCATCGGACAAATCCCAGTGATGGTTTGACTAAAGCAGAAACAGAAAAGAAACGCGCACAGAAAATAGTTCAATATTAATATAATTCTGTTGCAGAGAAAAGTTGACAATTCAATTTTTCAATTGGCACTGTCTACTTTACTTTTTGCTGTCTTACAGGTGACGGAGAGGCTTTAAGCTCTTGTACTGCGGGTGTGATATTTGCTGTTATCGCTGATGTAATTGCCGATGATGGTGTTGCACTATTGCTATTACTGTTGTTGTTATTATTATTGCTGTTGGTATTGCCAAGGGTTAACTTCGTGCTGGTTATGGATGAGGATAGTTTTGAAGTGGGTCCATTGACATCGGCCAGGCCGCGTACCTGTAGGAGATGTGCAGTCTTTAGGAAGTCGGAGAGTTGCTCATGACTGACATTCACTTCGCCGTTGTACATGAAACTGAAGAATGAAATTATGTTTGATCACAGTCCTTGACAAGGTTAAACGAAATGTTTGGTTAAATCGAGAAAAAATATAAAATTTAAGTTTGTTTCAATTTTGTACAGATATATTGAGAAACTACATATTTCTTGTCGACTTTGAAGGTTTAAATGGGGTGTCTGGATGTTAAAAATGACACTCTATTCGAAAAATTTGTTTATGATTAACCTATCGAACAAACCCCAACTATGTGTACTGACTACGTTCATCGTTACTATACAACTGCAATGAAGACAATTTATTGTTATTTATGACATTTATTTCTGGGAATTTCGTAGTGAATCTTACAATTATGGAACTGTCATTTCAGTTGCCAGCATCAAATATTTGTTCTTCTAATTGCTTGCAAGAATAGATTTATTCAAACAACAAATGCTTATATCAACTATTCAGACATTTTCTGGTATACTTTAGACAACTATATCGGCATGTGTTTGTTGAAGTGGCTCTTAGTAGTTTATTAAATCATGAAACTGCCATTAATTGTCAACATGTAAAAGATCTTTAGAAGAATTTGAGTTTATGAATGCATCTCGAGTTTGCAGGTTCTAATGAAGCATTGGAAATGTGTAATCGAATTCATTTCTAAATTCTTTCTGTAATTTTTTACAATTCCACATCTGTCATTTTTAAAGGATAAGACAGTTTTTCTTGAAAATCGAATTCATTAAAACTAACAAACGCATCTAATTTTTCTATGAATTGCATCATTGAAAGGAATTCAGATCATTTTTTCTGAGATTTGTTTTTTTTAATTGCACAACAACTGTCAACTGAGTCGTGAATTTAATTTAAAAAAAATGTATTCATGGAACTAACGAACACATCCTTTCATTGAGTCTATTAAAAAACAATAAGGGCCGATCAGAATGCGTATCTATAGCTGGTATCTGTAGCTGAGTGGAAAGTTAAAAACAAGGCAACCCGTAAGCGCTTACACAATGTGTATCTTCGTGAATCTGTAGCTTGAAGTTGAATAGAGGGCAACTTCATGCAAGAAATGTATCTGTCTTGTCTTTTGACAGCGATGCAAGATACAAGCTACAGATATGCATTCTGAGCAGGCCTTTAGGGGTATTTATGCAACGTCGGAAAGTCGTTGTAAACGTGGTAAAATTACGACGCGGTTAATGAACTGTCAAAATTTGTATGGGAAAAATCTTTTACAACAATATCGGAATTTTCGAAAAAGGAATTGGGTGTGTAAACATAGATGGTAAACGTTGTAAACTTTTGAAATGCTATTTTGGTATTTAATCAGTCACTTTCAGACATCAAACGTATGCGCTAAACTGAAACAAATTATCGAGAACGGAAAGACAATAAAAACAAAATTCTATCAATAAATAAATTAATAAAATGAGATTGAATTCAGTGGGTTATTTAGTATCGTATCAATAAATAACTTTTTAAAGTGAGATTGAATTCAGTGGGTTACCACATTATTTAACGGTGCAGTATACGGTCGGTTATGAAAAGTCGTCGCAAAATTACAATCCTTCGCAAGTAGTATAATTACGACCTTGCATGAATACCCTTATTGATCTATGATCTATGAAAACTCATTCTGTCATTTTTGTATAAACGAAACGATAAACGAAAACATTAACATATTCGAGAGTACAACCGATAATAATATTGTAAGATATGCAAGTATTGCCGAGCTTAAACGGGAAATACAGAAAATAAAGCCTAAAAAAGCTCCGGGTTGTGACCTGATTACAGGAGAACTTCTTAAAATGTTGCCTCGGAAAGCATTAACTAAGCTTCCTTTTATTATAAACGCAGCAATCAGATAAGAATACATACCAAGACAGTGGAAAGTCGCGGAAGTGATTATGGTTCTAAAACCACAAAAAATCACCGAATGAAATAAAATCTTACAGGCCTATTTCACTTCTTCCAATAATTTCAAAAGTTTTTGAATGGATATTACTCAGTCGCTTACACCCCATAATTGAACAGAAACGTCTTTTACCTGACCATCAATTTGGGTTTAGAAGTAAACATTCAACGGTGGACCAAGTACATCGAATTACAGATGTAATTGAAAAAGCTTTCGAAGAAAAGAAAATTTGTTCAGCCGTATTTCTTGACGTGTCGCAAGCTTTTGACAAGGTGTGGCACAAAGGCCTTACTTATAAACTAAGTCAAGTTCCGCCAGAACAATTATATAAAATCCTCGTGTCGTATCTTGAGCATAGACTCTTCCGTGTGAAACTTGGAAGCGAATATTCCGAGTTCAAAGAAATAATGGCAGGTGTACCGCAAGGAAGCGTCCTTGGACCAATCCTGTATCTCCTATTCACTCGTGAGTCGTGATATCCCACAAACAAACGATACAATAGTTGCAACGTTTGCTGACGATACTGCTATACTAGCAGTTGGCACACCAATAGAGGAAACAAATATCAAATTACAAAACGCTCTTAACGAGGTTAATGAATGGACTAAATCCTGGCGGATTGCACTTAATGAGAGCAAATCGATCCATGTAGATTTTTCGTATAAACGGACAAACAATTTGCCTGTATTTCTAAATACGGTTCGAGTCCCGTTTGCAAATGAAGCGAAATATCTCGGTATGACACTCGATGCAAAATTAAAATGGAAGTCGCATGTAAAAAGAAATGCGAAGAACTTAAGAATAAATACAGAGAAATGTACTGGTTGCTCGGAAAATATTCGAAGCTTAACCTTGATAACAAGCTGCTATTATACAAGCAAGTGCTAAAACCGGGACATATGGTATACAACTAAACATTTTACAAACTTTTGAAAACAAAATGTTAAGATCATTCGTCAATGCGCCGTGGTACGTAAGGAACGAAGATCTACGCAGAGATCTGGGTATTCCCGAGATTAAAGATGAAACTAAAAATTTTGCACGAAAACATAAAAAACGTTTATTAGGACACGTTAACACAACAGTCCTCCAAATTCTTGACGAAACAAATATATTGCGGCGTCTTCAAAGAACTAAACCCTTAGATTTGGCCCGATAATAACAAACCGCGCTATAAATTGCGGAAAAGCAGGAACTCTCAAAGGAAAGTTACCTGCCAAACATACTTGTGATAAAAAATTGCTGGATAAGTCGAATACTTAGTTGCAATAGAAATACAAAATGGGTGGTGGTTTTAGTGAGTACAAATCTCACACTACTTTGGGCACGTGCTCATCGTGTCTATGAAGATTTCCACCAGCCCACGGAAAAAGAAAAAAAAAATTTTTGTATAAAACTAAAACTGCCATTTAGTTGACATTTTCAATTTCTTCTCTTCGCGCTGTGGAAAAAAACTTCCGCTGAAACGTTTAACGAACGAATTGGGAGCAATGGTCCCATCAATTCCCTTTCAATATTAGAGAGTAATATTGATTAAAAGCTTTCTGTTAGGTACAAGGATATTTATTTCGACACTTAACTTACTCATTTACATCCATTCATAAATCGCAAATCGTTACCATAGTATTTTAAGAACAGTGCTACCAAACATTGTTTCAAATGATCATATGGTCAAAATTAAGGAAAACGTCTAAAAAAAAAGTTTTGACATTATCAAAAAGAATAAAATGGTTGACCAACGAACAACACCATAAATGTCAACAAATATGATGGAGATTAGTCAAAAAAATTCAATTGATAGAAAGCCAGTATTAGCTTGATTCTCAGACCCTTTTTTTATACCTAAGCAGTGAGTATAAACATTTCTGTTTTTTATTCATGAATGCAGAATGCAGTTTTTTGACCATGAATGCAGATTGCAGTTGCAAATAAAAATAACTATTACCACCAGTTTTATATGAATTAAACACAGAAACATTTGAAAGAACAAAAACATATGACAATTGATATGAGTATATGACATTTCACGTATCAATACAATTTCTTGGTAGGAACCACTCACACACTTTTTCAATTTGAGAAGTGGGGATATTCATGGAGCGTCGTTTGTTTACAGCATGCAAAAAATTGTTGACAATTGATTTGACTTTTCACTGATACACAAAATTTCTTGTTAGGAATCACTGCTACATCATTTACACACTTCTCGATAAAATGCATTAAATTGTTGAACATTCTGGGATATCCATGCAACGCAATATGTTTACAACGTGGGAAGAATTATTATTGACAATTGTTATTTGACATTTCACGGATAAAAACAATTTTTTTATTAGGATTCACTGCTACATCATCCACACAATTTTCGAAAAAACGCATTCAATTTGAGAGCATAGATACTGTAGAGATATTCGTGCAAGTTTGCGTTAAGGCCTGCTCAGAATGCGTATTTGTATCTGGTATCTGTAGCTGACTGAAAAGTTAAAAATAAGGCAACCCGTTAGGGCTTACACAATGTGTATCTGTAGCTTGAAGTTGAATAGAGGGCAACTTCATGCAAGAAATGTATCTCCCTTTTGACAGCGATGCAAGATGCAAGCTACAGATATGCATTCTGAGCAGACCTTTAGTTTACAACGAACGTTTTAAGAACTTCCCAAAGAGTGCTCAGTTTCATTAATCTTAGTTTAGTAAATATTTTATAAATAAGAATCTGTCTCCTTTTTTTATTTTGGTGTTTGATAATTTCCTTAATTTAAGGCATAATTTTGACATGTGAATGAGATGCATTAAATGTCACAAAAAGGATTCAAAAGTTTAACGACGTTTACCATCTCGGTTGACACCCCCAATTTGTGTGTTAAATTTCCGATAATGTTGTAAATTTTCCCTACAAATGCTGACAGTTCATTTAACACGTCGTAAACTTACCACGTTTGCATGTACCCCTAGTGTCATACGAACTTTTTGTTGACAAAACATCAAAACCAATGCTGCCAAATACGAAAATAATTTTATTTTTATATAAAAAATTAATAAAAACGAAGTAAACAAACCATAAAGGAGGCAAAAACCAACTGAAATCAAGGACACCCCTTTACTCACCTCAACAAATTCTCCACATCCTCACAGCGGATATCACGCAATATAACAATCGGATGTTCGCACGGATTCGCTTTCAGCAATTTCCTAAAGTAAGGACTACACGCACTAAGTACGACTTTATGCGCGGTAAATGATCTCTGATCACAGGCCAAGGTGACATCGACGAAATCCTCCTCATCCCTTAAGTGACGAAACGATGACAGCATTGACGTCTGAAAGTCGTTCCATTTAAGGGCATAATGCTGTTGTTGCTGTTGAAGTGAATTCTGTTGATGGTTGTGATGCTGCTGCTGATGGTGTTGCTGTTGTTGTTGTTGGTCATTATTGTGACTCGATGGTGATGGTGATGTTGAGATGGGTGGTGGTGGTTCCATTTTTGCCACCCCCGTATTATTGTTTTCTGTCGTTTGCAGTTGTGTTGATTCAGTCATTTAGGTTGAATTGTTTTATTATTCTCCTTTGTCGGTTCCTTTTATTTTTATTGTTTGTTTCTGTTTTTTTTTTGTTTTGTTTTGTTGTGCGACTCGCAAGATGATTTTTAACTTTCTCTTCTGCGGATGGAATATAATTTCTTTTCTTTTTTTTTCTCCCTTTTGGATGATTTAGTTTGAGATTTTTTTTTATGTGCAGAAAAGTGTGAATTAGTTTTGGACAAAATTGGAAAATTGTTCTTTTTTTGTCAAATAATAGAAAGTGTTCGTTTTTTTTTCTAAAACAAAGCAAAATCCAACTTAAACTTTACAAAACGCGTATCCTTTGCTGGGATGTTAGTTCTTTGTATTTAATGTTGTTTTATAAGATCACCATTGTAAGTTTGTGTGTGTTTATCTTGGAGGATATGCCGAGGAGATTAATGATTTCGGGGGAGATACTATATCCAGAATGGGACTCGTTTCGAATTTAATGATGGCATTGTACTGTTGTCCATTTTTCTCCTTGCGTCATCACCAAAGCTGGATTAGGTATCCTTTTACGAAAAAAAAAAATGTCTATGTACTTGTTGTTGGCCTAAATCTATTACGTTTTCACTGGACGGAATCTGCAAATGAAAAAAAAGAAAGAAATATTTGATTAATTAAAAGGGCAAAACAAGTATCTATCATAATTTTGTTATTGTCTATTTCAAAAGGCTGTACGGATAAATTGAATTTCACACCTCAAGTTCATGACCAATAAGCTACATAATGCACATCCATCTTCCTGATGGGGGGGAGTTCAAATCAATTGCCTACAATTACAATTCACATTAAACTAATAAAGTTTCAAGAGCTTCTCGTAAAAAATACGCCTCCCCAAACACATTACCCGAAATTATTATTTCGGAAAAAAAAAAGATTAAGTGCGCATTCCAAGGGAATGAATCAAAACTACCTATAGGTACGCAAACAAGAAAAGATCAGTGTATCTGATCTCATCTTCATCTCTCCGAAGAAGCGGTATTGTGAGAAAACCATTAATTACCCCGACAAGGGGTCATCGTCGGCCACAAAACCAAAATCAATTACACTCACTCAAGTCAGCAGAAAAAAAAAAAACAACAGAAACAGAAAACAAATTACAACAGATAATAATTGTTAGATCATTAAATTGGACAAGTGATGTTTATAGATACGTTACGCTTACGCTAAGAGTTCTTTTGTTGGTACATTGTCCATGGGTGATCATGAAATAGATCACAAGCTGTATAGGTACACGTACAAATAAACGGACTTGTGTTCTTTTGAAGAAGATACAGCTTTACGAGAGGATTCAAGACTAAAGACTGGATACCAGAACAGTAATTGATGTTTGGTCATTTTTCATAATAATTATAATATACGCGTGTGGTGGATTTGTGCCCTTGTCCGTGCTCCCAGACATGGAAATATTTATTCACTCATCAATTATACAAGATCGGAGCATTTAAAATACAATAAAGAGTGAGTGATCGGTTTGGCTATGGGCACCTGCAGGTGGGCAATGAGGAGGATAAAAGGGGAGACATGCATGGGCGCCGATGGGTTTTCCTTTGGGTCAACATATAACCTGGTCAATGCATTTTTTTTTGTAGGTTACAGTAGCTGTGCCCAGTGGCTTATGGATGATAATAGCTTTGAGGGAGGTCATAGCGAAAGTTTTTTTTTTCTTCTAATACCATGCTTAATCGCTTTTATGTGTTAACTTTGAAAGCAAAAGCCCTTTTGATATAACATTGACTACCTGCTGGTCTTGACATGTAGCTACTGCTTTGACCTAGTGAGTCGATTTCTCCCCTAGGGTTATTTCGGAGATTATTAGTGGATTTTCTAACTCACTAATTGCTATATGCGTCGTTTAATGTATGCCTTTGAGAAGGCGATGAAATTCAACAGTCCGCGTCAAAATAAGTTAAAAATTCGACATCAATCCAATGAAAAGTATTCCAGGGAAGTATTCAACTAAATCGAGTGTAACAACCTGGGTGATCGGCTGTCATAGATACACCCAACTTCTTTCAGATACATACAATTAAAAGCAGAGTCTACTGCAGTTTTGAAATTCTTGTCGACATTTCTTTTTTTCTTCGACTCGAACGTACCAAAATAACGTATTTTTATGGTACATGACCTACCAAATTCCATTCGATAGTTTACACTAAGAGTCGCCCTAAAACCCATCTATTACATCGTAAAGTGAAAGTACTAACATATTACATTATAGGCGTAAATTGATTAAGGGCAACGATCCCTTTTCTGTATGTAGGTGTAAAAGTCTTATCTTTACAATGCCCTGACTTAGTGGGTAGGGTAATAAAATAGGTGTTAGCCTCGACTTTAATTAGTGTGGTACTTATTTCCATCTTTCTACCATGATCGGAGAAGATTGGCCATAAAGATACTGAATAGATGTCAAAATGGACCCAACGGTAGTGGTCAGTGTATATTGAAGTATTGGTGAAGTATTGGTCTAATGAAGACGATTAAAGGCTCTCTATTTATTTTCATTAGGTTTATAGGTAAATAGAAAAATATGCATATACCGAGATAAAATTAAAATTAACACGGCAGTGAATAGTTTTTTTAAGTTTTGAAGTGATTCATCGGCCTACATATGGAGTGTGGAACCGGGTTATACCAGGTGGCGCAAAATTTGTCAACCGTCGCAAAAGTTGTCACCCGATGATTCTTGGCCGTTATTTTTTTAAGTGTTTTGCAAAAAAATCAAAACAATTATTATAGGTGGCGCATAGGACATGAATCGTGGAATAAATTTTTCTACTTTTGTTGCGGAAGAATTCAAATATTTGCAACCAAAAAACATCGGGTGACAGCTTTTGCGACGGGTGACAACTTTTGCGCCACCTTGTAGTATTAAATGCGTTCAAAACACATTATGTACTGTGACATCACATCTTCTTGATAGATCACACATTTGTTGAAAAATCATATTCATAACCTGTCGTTGTAGAAGTTGAATTAATCGACAGCAGATAATTTGCTATCAATTCGTTCCGATCTTTAAGGAACCGAGTGCAGAGAATGCGGAGACAAGTATCAGAAAACCTTTCCATTGTCCCTAAACAAACCAATTTGACAGCACCATTACGGCATTCAGTCTCGCCAAACGCTGCGTCCAATACTTTCAGTGAAGTTCCTAAGGATACTCTTGTGCTGGCGTGTGTTGAACCGCAGCGAAAGTAACGATCAATCATGAATATTACAAATACAGTTAAATAGAATCATTCACGTCATTTTTAGTGACACAAACTGAGGTAAGTGCATGCAGCACTGTAGTAAGAAATAAATTCCCAAAACAAATTACAAAACTCAGTTCAAGCTTTGCGAATTATAAGCTAGATGAACTTACAAAAAAAAATGTTCACAAATAATACCTACATGCAGCGTTTTATGGCGAATAAAAATTAGAAAAGCTATATAAATTTGACATCCGTAAATATTACCTACATGCAGCGCTGCATAGTATAATGTATTCCAATTTGTGGAAGCTGTACAGTTAAAGGCGTGATTTTTGAAGATAAAAGATTCGAAAATCAAAGCTAGATAAATATTTAAAGTGTCGCAAAAAATCCAACGTCCGCAAAAATAACCTACATGCAGCGCTGCATGGCGTAATGTTTTTAATTCTGTCGAAGCTATGTTTGTAAATGTTCCTTCAACTGAATGCTAAAGAACTTCAATAACTAGTGTACAACAATATTACTGACTCTCAAACACAAACATTTATAATTCACAGAAATGTTAAGCTGGAAACAAATGTTCAAAAAACCAACCATTCCTTGTAAGCAGGTTTCTGTCATGTTCTGGAAAACGGGGAGCTTTTGTCAAATGTCATAGTATTGATTTACATTTATATTTGACAGAAAAGTTAAGGTTGAAACAAATGTTCAAAAAACTAACCATTCCCTGTAAGCAGAGTTCTGCATTCATGTTCTTGAAAACGGGGAGCTTTTGACATTTTTCAAATAAAATATCAAAATACCAAATGTCATAATATTGATTTAGCTTTATTTACATGAAATAACGGATAGGTGATTGTATAAACACATGAGTAATAATATTCGCTGCAAGCTAAATTCTGCTTTAAAGACTTGAAAAAGCTAAATATGAATAATTTTACATCTTAAATAAGAGAAAGCTAATTAAATTGAACGAATTAATATTTTCAATCATGACTAATGACTAAGGGGATCTAAACGAGAATTCTGCATTAAGGTACTGCCAATTATTTTATCTCTAATTTTCTTCTCAATAATAAGGCAGAATTCTGCATCTTTGAACTTTTCATTATGTAACTATCCCCTTGTTTGTTATTATGTAGTAGAAATCAAACTGATGTTTGATACAGAAAAAAATGTTGCAAAAGTAATGTTGACAATAATTTATCTTCGCTGCAAGCAGAATTCTGCATCATATAAATAAGCAATTAAAAATGAAACATAAGAGAAGGCTAAAATCCGCTGTGCGGATCGTTGAATACCCTATCCCACCCCATCCTTAAAATTAATATCCCCAAAATGTGGTCTTTATGGCCATAAAGTATTGAAAATGACGTTGTCACAACATATTGTTCAGAAGGTTTATCAAAATCTTTTATGGTTCGACATAAAACAAAATTTTTCTATTGCATATGCCTTGGGGTAGGACATACAAAAGGTTTTTATAGGAAAAAGCCCCAAAAAGTGAGCGTGGGTAAAAATGGTCTATTGGCGAAATGTTCATACCAATGATTGTGCATCAAAAATGTTTTTTCAAAAATTTTATAATTTGACCAAAAAAAACGTTTTTTTTTATAAAAACGCCCCCAAAAAGTGGGCGTGGCAAAAACTTTATATTGCCGAAATATAGATATTACGATTCTCTAAATATGCTGCTCAGACACTTTTTTAAAAATCTTTACGGTTTGGCCAAAATATACGTTTTTCTAAAAAGGGGGCGTGGAAGTGTGCGAATTTCAAAAATGTTTACACTTGTTCTGCTGGTAGCAACAAAGACCACGTGTACCAAATTTCATCATTCTGGCTCAAAATTTAAGGCCCAAAAACTGGTGACGGACGGACGGACGGACATGGCTAAATCGACTCAGCTATCGATTCTGAGTCGATCCATATACTTTGAGGTATATGTAGCTAAATTATTTCTCTATTTTACAAACTATGTATCAAAACTAATATACCCCTATGGGATAGGGTATAAAAATAAAGGCGCTAGCTAAATAAAAAAACGAATACCCCTGTTTTTTGCCACAAATAAGTGAAGTGAAACGCATGCAAATTTAGTACAATATCGAACTGTCAATTACTGCCACTGAGTTTTGCAGCAGGATTCAAGTGGGATCATATTTTTCAGACTCGAGATTTGTATTTGTTTACCACTTCTGACAAATTGTTAATTTTCATTGATTTCTTTTCATTTTCTTTCTTTTATTCTTTGTTATTTGTTTCGACAGCAAATCTCTGTTTTTAAATGCTAGTACACACCTTCAATATTAAAAATAGTGCGTGAGAGTCGATGTTGGTACTTTTTCACTTTACAATTTATAAGTGATAGAATACACAGGTAATCTATTCGTTTTTTTGCAAACTAAAAAATACTTTTTGTCGGACTTGTGTTTAATAGACAGTACTGCCAAATTATTTTTTTTTTCAAAAAAATAAAAAGAAAACTTTGAAATTAAACTTATTAGGTATGTGGATACCAGACAGCACTGTCAATTCTAATGTTTCTTAAGGCTGAACTATAATAGTCAAAAGCAATCGGAAGGTAATGTCAAAATTCTACGTGAAGTTTTCTTCAGTACTCTCAATTAATCAAGTTGCCTATAATAGACTTTTGTGAATGGAAGCGATTGCAAACAATAAAACCAAAATATCGTTGCTTATGAACTTACAAATTTAAATGTACACATCTGTTGAAGTGAAATGTCAAATTTTTGTATGAAAGAACAAAAGAAAGAGAAAGAGCGAATGAATTCGCTTTTTCGTAAGTGAGCTAAAGTTAACGAAAACTGAACGAATCGAAGAAATGTCAAATTTTTGTATGAAAGAACAAAAGAAAGAGAAAGAGCGAATGAATTCGCTTTTTCGTAAGTGAGCTATTGCATGTGTTCGCACAGTTACGGAAGTGGTCATCCGCAACCATCTTCTATTATAGTTCACCCTTCATACGTTACGCTTTAGTTTAATAAACAAAATGAACTACGTCAAACTTTGTACCCAGGTACAGAAGGCTATTCAGATCTTGTAGGTTAGGAATTCGATTAATTAGATTTTTAATCATACAGTGCTGCCAAATTATCTTTTAGGTTTAAACAAATAATGATATTTGAGTCAATATAAGTTAAAGTTTAAGTACATTGAATATATTCAAAAGCACTGTAAAGAACTGTCAGTTCACCGAGCAAAATCGTACATTTGTGACAGACATACTTTCTATATGTGTAGCAGCCACTTGCCATTTCTCCTCTTATATACTCATCCACTTAAAGTTACACTTTACTCGCATTCCAAAATGCGACCAACTTTTCTCATTTCTAAATAATGTCATTATTAGGTGTTTTATATTGCTGACGTTTACAAAACACAAATCTTACTAGGCAATAGTATACCAACATTTATATTCGTCTCGAATTATTTACGCGAGGGTAGAAATGGCGATACTAACAACATTTACTATGTAATTGCTTTGTTGTTCGTGGGTTTTATTCTCCATTTTTCGTCTCCTCTTTTTGGCCTTTCCCCCCACCAAACTACGTCTATTTGAAAGTTTGTTCAATAATAATTATCCTTCCGCTTAGCGAACATTATACGAATAGTGTGGGGCAATAAATTTTAACATGTGAATACATTTGAATAAAATTTCGATGTATTTTCCATGTAATTATGATTACAGAGTACCCCGTCCAAGCCTATAGAGTATCTTTAAGCCCTCAAAACCCGAAATCATGTGATTATAGACTGCGGTGAAATTTATTACAACATTTTCTTTTGTTTGAAAGTTCATTAATCGATAAAGTAGTGTTTTGTATTTCTTTTTTTTTTTTTTTAAAAAAAACCTAAGATTCGACAATCGACACAAATAGCTTATCGGTTGAGTGTTGAGGTTATAAAGCATTCTTTTCAATTATCTGCATTTTTTGAAGGGATAGGAGGCCTATGACATCTTAAAATATTATTTTACAACCCGTAGTTGAATTTGGAACATATTACAAGTGGCTCAATACATCAGGGTCAACAAGAGAATAACAAAAGTAATCTGACATTTACTTGCGGCAACATTATGCCTATTTGCATGCATATGTGACATAAGAACGCGTCGCTACCCATTTGATCGGGCATTTGTGTGAAGCCAAGCAAAAGTACTAAGCTCGAAAAAGTCGCTGTCGCTTTGACTTATGTGTCGATCCGCAAAAAAAAAAAAAAACGGGGTACTTCCATTCGCAAATGTCTAGAGGAGCATTATTAGGCATTACGATTTACGAGCGGCATTCTTCTGTCAGAATGACATAAACAAAAATTCAATGGAAATGCAAAATTATAAATCCAAATGCTTTATGAATGGATACATTCGAACAAGTGGATGGAGGGCAGACATTTGTTTTTTTTTCTATAACCGGAGTGCGGTCTGATCGATGGAGTAAATATTAGTTTTATGATAAACACGTCGCCTTTTTTTTAAAGGAAGTGACACTTTTGAATGAAATTTCATTTTTTAATGGAAATAAATTTAATGTAAACAAAATGTGTGCATTCTGAAGAAAATCCAAATTTAAAGCAACTATACAAAACCGGGTCAAAAAATCATGTTTTTTTGAAATCGAACAATGACACACAAATTCATTCAAAATTGACGTCAATAAACTGGCATGAACCTTATACAATATTTTGGGGATATATATTCCACAGAGACAAAAAGATGAAATACACGTTCAAACTTTAGTAGTAGAGTTCCAGTTGTATTAATTTATATTTGATTGCTATACATGTATGGTATCACCTTCACGTGTGTATTATGCCATGTAAGAGACTCTTGGTGGACCAAAAAAACGTTTGATTCCCCCCAAAGCATTAATGATCAATTATCTGAAACTTTGATTGATTGCATTTATTTTGCAGATTTTATGCGGAGAAGTTTAAGATATGCGCATAATTTCGTTCTCTGGGAAAATGAAATATAGTAACGTCACAAAAAATCGATTAGATGATGTAATGAGGTACTTTGGTATTAAAGACAATAGCAAATGTAAGAAGGAACGTGCATTTCTAACTCCCTCAAGGTATCCGTAACATATTAAAAGTATTCTTTCTAAAATATGTTTTACACTGCAATAAATCGCCAACAATCGACTGAATAAGATGACAAGAGTCACACTGAATTCAGGATGTGGAGATACTTTTGATTTCATTTTAACTAAAACGGGTTTAAAATACACTTTTTAAGATGTTCAAAGTCAATGTGAAATAAAATGAAATAAATCAAATGTTGAGCTCTGAATACACCCATCAGTTCAGGTACTTAGTCATGTGATTAAAAAATTGATACAAGGAAGGAAAAAAAAACCATAGCACTGTCATTTCTCTTGATCATGTGATGATACGATGGATTTAGATAGTTTGATAAACTACTACATGCATATTGTTCAAAAACAGTGATGCCAATAAGCACTCACAAGTTGGGTGCATACTGTGCGTGCAAAACTAGCTGTTAAGAATGTCACCAGTTTCTATCAAGTAATTACCAACTAAATTTGTAGTTAATGCGATTTATAACAAAAATATTACTAACCACACGTCAAAATAAAAAAAAATAAATAAAAATCCACCAAAGGTCGTCAAACTGTAAGTCTTTTGCTTGCAAAATCGATCTTACTATTTTTGTTTATTGCAATTCAAAACAAAAACAAACAAATCAATACAATCCAAACAAATCATCCTGAATCAACAGTATATGGCACTATAAAAAAAGGTTGAGGCTTTAACGTTAATCCAGTTCCAGTCTACTTAAGTGACAACATGAAGGTAATATACAAAAAAAAATCAAATTGCCTTTCAACTCCTTAATTTGCAATAAAAATCGCAATCTCCACACGCATCTTATATTTGCTTATAACCATATATATCTGTACTTAATTTTTACTGGGAACTCTTGATGTTTATATGTGACCGACAAACTGGACCTAAACAACATCTTATCCATACTTTCTGTCTTAAAAATCAGCGGTCGTTAATTTTGTTTTCGATACGCAATTGAATTGTGAGATATACAGGGTGAGCGCTTTGAGGGATTTTGTAATTGCGAATGTTTAATTTCAGCTATTCTCGAATTTTAAATCAAATGTCACAATGTCATGTCATGTAATGTAAACTGAAACTCGCAATCGGTTTAATCTAGGACAGTACATATAATTTGACAGAAGTAATTTTATATACAAGACAGTTTTTGACAGCAACAAATGAACAGTGTTCAATTAGTCAGTTTTTTACCTGTCAAAAAATATCATGTACATCATGAACATATGAATTTATTTTGTCGAAATATATTTAATAAGTAGCAATAAATATGATATGAAAAATGCAAACTATTATTCGTTTATCTGTTAAAGAAATGAGCCAAATGTCACTCAAATTCAGGTATTTACTTGTATATGCCAAAAGAAACAAATATCTACCACAAATTTATTCGTGGGAGTTTTTTTTTATAAAAAAATGACAGCAGAAATGTCGACTGTACCTACACCTGTGCGTTAAATTATTTGAAGCGTTATAGGCTATTAATAAAGCCAACAGCACATTGGAATATAATTTTCGTTAAACGACGATACAACTCATGATTAATAAGTGGTTGTCACAGATGTCAAAAGGTATCTAAAAGGATAAGAATAAGGATTCAAATTTATATATAATTCTGTTTACATAACAAAGATGAAGCAACAATGTACTTAAATTTATTAAACGTCATGTTTCCTTTTGTTAAACGTCATTTGACATTAAACTGTATTACAAACACAAACATTTGCGAAAAGAAAACGATCTTTGAATCACCCTACCTATACTTGTTAATAAATATCAACTGACTAATTCCACACCACTGAGTCAGTTCCTATTTTGTCGCAAAAACTCATCGTGCACTTAAAAAAGCACCCAAAAATCAAATAGAAGTACATTTCTGTTATAAACCGTCGAAGCGTCAATTACACTTTTTGGGGTTTTCCTATTTCACTTGACACCATTTCACTTAAGATCCGGATTTTTAATTTAGACAAGAAATAACGCATAACACCGAATCATACCGTATTACTTGATTATTTTCTGTTCATTAGCACATTTTTATTGTATCGTATAGTGCTGCCAATATAAGTTTGTACATCAAAACAAAATAAAAATTAGACGTCAAAAAATGTGCGAATTTTGAATTTCTTGTTTTCGATTGTTATGCAATTCTTTGTTGTATATTATGAAATATCACCAATTTGAATTCACAGTGTTCAATGCAAAATAAAAAAAAAACTTGTATTTTTGAACCATTAACCGTGCTATAAAGTCATTTATATGTCAAGATTAAACTTTGAAGTTATTATCTGCCAGTGAACATGCGAAGTTTAATTTTCACTCAATTCACACGATATGGGCATAGGGTTAGTGTGTATGTAATATCTAATACTTCTAGCCAATGATTGTTAAGTTAATCCCATACAAATGTGTCTACATTTGTCATTGGACATACAACAAATCTAAAAAGTATTTTACTTCAGGTTTTTTGACATGTCTATGGAATGGAGAAATATGATTGCGTGCATGACATGCGGAGGCTTTCTCCTCGGGGTACAATAATAATCTTTTTTTTTTGGTTTTTAATTAAATATTTACTTACGTTTAACGTTTGTTACTAATTATGTAAATTTGATATTTTTTTTTTTGAAATTCAGTTCTTTATGAATATGTATGATACAATTTAGTAGAAGATTTTTAGAGAGGCCTGTCAAATGTGGTTGTAAATTGTGGTGTTTCGCTATGCCTTGGGCGAAGAGTTTGAACGAAAGGTTATTGACTCATGTGAATACGACGTCTGACAAATATATACTAGTAACGGTTGAAGCTAATGGCAGTGTAAAAATCAGAATCATTCTCATGTCATAACTGGATGACAAGTGGTATTTAGTGCTGCCAATAACATAAGTAGCTCATATGAGGATGTAAATTGAAGAGGTTATCAGTGTAAAAAGAATCCTCATTGTCGAAACAAATTTCAGCTTGAAGTTTCATTAAGACTGGTATGCGCCTTGTTGTTGATATCAGAAGAGGTTATCAGTGTAAGAAGAATCCTGATCGTCGAAACAAATTTCAGCTTGAAGTTTCATTAAGACTGGTATGCGCCATGTTGTTGATATCAGTTGGTCTGACAACTTGTCAACTGGTGCATGACGATCTTTAGGTCGTTTAGGTTGATAAAATGAGTTATTTTGCGTAGTCATGTGCACTCATAAATTTGAATGAATGGTGATACTACAAGAATTAAAAAAACTCTGAAAAATTCAACGAAGAAGAGTAATGTTTCGATCATTTTTAAAACTGTCAAAGAATGACAACCTGAAAATTTGACAGGACAGCAACCAACGAACTTATTCTATGTTTTAGTAACAATAATCTGAGAACTATGCATGTTTTGTATTTCTTTTAGATATGTCGGTTCGTAAATTTTTCTAGGATACAATGACAGACTGGTAGTTTGACAGAAACTAACAAAAGTATTCCTGGATCGAGACAACGCACATGGTGCAAGTGCTTGTTTTTTATATTTATTTAAATACATGACTTTGTGCTTTTTTCTATTTGTTTGTACGGGTATGTACTTCTGTTTAAAAAAAAAAAAACCCTAACCTACCACACAACCGATTGTCAAACGTTCGTGAAGCAGACTACTCATTTCGTAGGTGAGTAAAAATGAACGAAATCTAGTGGTGAATGTGTATATTTTTAGATTTATTTTAGCATTTTACTTCAGTAATTCCTTCAAGAAGGTTTGGTAGTAATACAATAATTTTTTTAGTAATACAAAGATTTTTTTATAGTTTGTAGTCTTTTTCGCAGTACTTCAAACTTTGACTTTTTTCATGAGAGTATACGGGTTCTTCTCTTTAAATAAGAAAAACCCCTCTGAATTTGGGGTTTGACATTATTATATTTTTCGTTTCACAAAAGTAACCGAACTGACACAACTGATTGTCAAATCTTCGTACGAAAGGTCCAAATGAGTTCGCCCATTACCTATGTAAGTAAAAGTGATCACAGTCTTGACGAATCGAAGCAGGAAATCATTATTGACGTACAATATATGTGTCTTGTGTTTGACGTTAGAAGACGCCCGCATCAATTTTTCAATGTCAGCCACGCCTCAGAAAACAATTATGACAGTTCAATACAAATACCATGACTTTAGTAATTTTACGATGTCTGATTGTCGCTGATATCTTTAATAGTTTCCTGTAGTGGGATAAGCTTTTACTGTATATCTCTTGATAAATCTCATCAAGAGCTTTAAAATGACACCACGTACGATATTTTAACACTCATGGTACCAGAGATAATAACAACCAAATGCAATGCCCACCCAGAAATATTATATCATTTCTCGAGCGCTCTGTTTCCGAATAGTGGTTTAAGGGACGAATTATTGTGCACAAGGTTATTTGGTGATGCAACGATTTGTATTTCTTTGACAATTAGGAAAAAAAATACATCGAATGACGTCAATTTTTATTCCAGGTAGTGTCATTCATCGTAAAATCCAAATGAACATCCTCTCGATGAGCATTTATCCCTAAAAATGTATCACTTGCATGAAATCCTCTCCATAATAAGTGCTTGACATTTAACAACCAATAATGCCCCTCAAACATGCCCCCCTCATCATTTTAACATGAAAATATGTGTACTCCGACCGTGGAAGGGGAGAAATATTTTCGGCACTTTTCTATCGAAGATGTTTAGGTGATGAAAACATAAAGATACAAACGCAATAGGAGGTAAATTTGTGTTTGAATATGATGTGATGAGCGCAAGTACACTCTAGCCATCCGTATCTATATCTATATATGGATGTTTAATTTTTGTTTCATTTTTTTTTTATTTGTTGGTTAATTGATTTAACCATTCGGCCAAGCGAAACTTATTGCTCTCACTTTGTATCTATATCTATGCATATAACCATAGATAGATGGCGTTGTTTCTTTTTTTTGTTGTTGTTGTTGTATGAAAATGATGAATTATTTGCCGGCGTCTGTGTTCTTTGATTCCAGTGGACATGTTCCGAGTATGCTGCTGGTTGCTATTACTGATGCTGTTCCGTTGATGTTTGTATCTATGTACACTTATATAGATTGACGATATACGCTGAGAATCATGATGTTGTTGATGATGATGATGTTTAACGAGACAATAATGTCATGTTGCTTTGATTATACGAAACATTTTTATTAAAATAATTACTCTTTGGGAGCAAACATTAATTGAATGATACGCGACATACTGCAAGTGGGGCAATGGTCATTTTGGGAAGAGTGATTTTTTTTTGCTAAATCCATAAAATTCAGACAGTCGGAGAAGACCTTGAAATGGGAAGATGTTCTTGAAAATTCAGAGAATTTGAAGTAGAAGTGGAAGATAGATGGCTTTGATGAAGTCGAACTAATAATAGTAAGAGTGACATTAAGGGAAATTATTTTGAAGTTGTGTACAGAGGTTTCTTTTCAATTATATCTGAATTAATTTGAAACCGTTTTGCCACATGTAGATACTGAAAAATACTTGCTATAGATCGATCTTACCTTGTTGTCTATGGCCGGGTTTTTCAGTGGTTAGTTAACTAACTCAGAGTTAACTCAGTACTGAAAAACCCGGCCATAACTAACTCAGAGTTAACTCAGCACTGAAAAACCCGGCCATAGACAATAACCCCGAAATAAAAATTTAATCTAGACTTAACTCATGAATCAGTTTTTCAGTGCAAGATTAAATTTGACTCCATGTGTGGCAATTTAATTTGTTTAGCACTTATGAGTTATCGATTTTGCTGTCAAAAAATTATCAAAATTTATAGAATCTGCAACAGCTCAGTTACAGCTGTTTGGTTTCCCTTCCCAAACAAATGAAAATGCTTTTGTGGCGATCTTACCAGTCATTTTCTTCTTAAAAAAGTTGAATTCAATATTTAAAATAACTTCGAGTCACTGAGATCTGAATCTGAATATATTATACACGTATTTAGTTTCTACAAATTGAATAAAATGTCCACACAAATGGAGTTGAAAAAAATTGTTTGTTTGGTATTTTATCATCTGCCAAAAACATCTGGTAATTTTATCGCAGGGTTAACTCACCAAACATCATGGGATAACTCGAAGTTAACTCCGGACCTAAGTTGACTGAAAAACTACCTTCTCGAGTTAACTCGAGTTTAATCCCAAAACTAGGATGATCTCGCAATGAAAAACCTAACACACTTTCTTAAATCAGCGAAGAAAAAAAAAACAAATATCTTCTGATTGCATGACAAAAGTCAATTGAAATAAAAATTGACAGATTTGACAGATGAGGATAATGGGTTTCAAACAAACTTGACGTTTTCAATGTCATTTCATGCTCCTAACATTTTTTGAGTGGAGTGACGGGCCAATTTTACCTTTATGCGTTAATACCTTTGACATATTGGTAGTATCAATACTATAGTACCACCTATGTGTCAAGAAATACACACGCTAATGCCACGCGAGCAGCATGGTCTTTTTGGTCTTTCGTCAAACGAATAAAAGGTTGTAACTCATCAACAATTCCATCGCTTGTCTACAACGATAGAAATATAACGGACTCCCAAGGAAAAGCAAATCTTCTAGCTTCACTATTCGCAGCTAATTCCAACTTACCAGACAGCTCTTCTTCACCACCATCACTGAATCCGGCTCATTATTCTTTAGGGCAAATATTTTTCCGAACCCGTTCAGTTGCTAGAGTTCTAAAAGATCTCAAACAAAATAAAGCTTCAGGTCCAGATGGAATTCCTCCCCTTGTGCTGAAGAGGTGTTCTTCCACTTTGGCCAAACCTCTACGCAAACTCTTCCACTTCTCGTACTCTGCAGGAATATTTCCTGATGTTCAGCGTATGTTCAGCCAATTCCAAAAAAAGGCGATAAAACCTCCCCTTCAAACTACCGACCCATAGCTCCAACGTCAGTACTGTCTAAGCCTAAGGTCATGGAGAGTACAGTCAATTACCACCTCATGAGCTATCTAGAGAAAAAATCATCTCATTAGTGACCGTCAGTATGGTTTTCGTCAACTTCAGATAAATTCGCTGTGTACAGTATATAATCCTTTAGATTTTGAACAATTAAGCTTGAATTATAAATTTTTAGGTGATCTTATGGTCTATCTAAGTGAAAAATGGAATCGTTGCATTCACCAATTCGGTGAATGTAGAATTGTTGCTCTGGATATCTCAAAAGCCTTTGATAGAGTGTGGCATAGCGCTCTTGTTAATAAGCTTAGGTCTTTCGATGTCGGTAACACTTTTATAATTTGGATTACGAGTTTTTTAAGTAACCGATCAATACAAGTTGTATTAGATGGGTCAACTTCCACCCCCTTTTCAACATACGCTGGAGTACCCCAAGGCTCAGTCCTCTCACCAACTCTGTTTTTAATTTTTATTAACGACCTTCTCTCTCTGACTTGTAATCCTATCCATTCGTTCGCGGATGACAGTACTCTTGACTTCGTTTACTCACAACGTCACAAAGCCAGCGAATGTCAACTGAACTCAACTCCGACATTGATACAATTATCAATTGGGGTACCAACAACCGGGTTGAGTTTAATGCGTCAAAAACTCAGTGCTGTCTCCTATCTCTGAAACAGGATACACATGTAGCTAAACTTAAAATGGAAGGAGTTGCGGTTGAGGAATCCAATGGCTTGTCTATGCTTGGCATGTACATTAGCCCAGACCGTCGTTGGAACCAGCAAGTTATAGATGCTGCAAAAGGTGGTGCTAGATGCCTAGGATTTCTCAAACGATGCAAAAGGTTCTTCACTCCATCGGATTTAGCTAATATCTATAAAGCCTACATTCGTCCAAAACTCGAATATAACTCGCACATATGGGCGGGTGCCCCTGCAACTTGCTTGAGCCTACTTGACAGAGGACGCCATGTTATCAAACTTATTGACAACCAATTAGTTTGTAGCGAAATTCATTCGCTTGAACACCGGCGGAATGTTGGATGCCTTGCGCTTCTTTACTGTTACTTTCACCATAAATGTTCCGACGAAATATATAGTTGTATCCCGCCTGTCCGTCTGTTTAATAGAAATACTCGTGCGGCTTCTTCCGCACACCCATATTGCATAGAGCCTGTTTTCGGGCGCACAGTAAAATTTAGAAGATCATTTCTTAACCACACTTCACGATTATGGAATAGCTTGCCTTCTTCAATTTTTCCAGGTGACTACAATCTACAAAAATTCAAAATTAACGCTCATCGTCACCTCACTCTTTTCCCACCTACTCCCAATCTCTAACTATCCACAAACCATTTTCCTTCCTTCCATCACTGGGTTTTATAACCTTTAAGGACTAAGTCGTAAGTGTTGAAAAATATTTAAAAAAAAAAATGGTATTTGTGTGGCTTAATACGCACTTTTACTGTAGTATACATGGATTTCTGTCGATCGCAGCGCCATTCTTCCTAAGTGGTACGTTGAAGAGCTAAAGTTTGTATAACCATTTCTCAACCATTGTTTGCTCAATTCAAACGACTGAGCTAAGTTAGTTGTTGACGGTTGTTGATTTGTAAGATTATCGCGAAAGGAGGGCATTTATGAATGGAAACCAGAACTTCTGAGGGTCAGTTTATCTATGGAAATGGTGCTATCAGCTTTTGCTTTTAGAGCCATTTAGGCTGATTGCTCTTATAATAGCGCCTTTTGCAATATATTCCAAAAGGAGATAGCTAGGAAGCATGGAATGGATATCGATAAATCAACAAGTGTCACCACTGTAGGGGCTTAAGGCTTGTTGTACGCCTAAGACTCCAAATGATCATGTAAGCAGAAAATCATGCGAGCGTTTGATAAACAAATTTTTGAATAGCCATTCGAGAGAAGTGTTGCAAAAGCTTGAAAATACTAGAAGGACGTAAAAGATATTAAGCTTGATGCAGGAATGTAAGTTCTTCTGCGCCCTCTACATGTGAATAAATTAATATAACAACCTCTATCGAGTTGGGGGTATTTTTTCAAGAAAACTAAGTAAAAGATAAAAATCCAAATGCAGATTTTTAAAAATTGTACTATTGGGCAATATAAACCTTGAAATTTAATTTTATTGCTTAAACAATAACCTTTCGAAATATATCAAATGCAGTGCGATTTAATCAAGTTTTTAAAAGCAAAATGTGATTTTAAATTGTTGCTATTTATTGCTTACGATAATCGCCATTTGCAGTGCAGAAAATAAAGAATGTGAGCGAGCACCTATGTAGCAAAAAGTATCCTTCCAGTCGTCAGTACTGCCTGAAAGTTCACCACACAGGTTCCACTATATTTTTAATCAGGCAAATTAGTACCCAATGTATCCCTTGGTGTATGTACCTATTGCCCCCTAGTAAGACTCCATTACTCATCATGGATTAATCCATCAATTAATCAATTTATCAGCATAAAAAAGACCCTCCCAAGTGCCAACAAAAGCGGAAATATTCATACACCACCAATAAGATGTATCTATCTAACCAATTCGTGCGTAAACAATTTTTATACTTTTGTACGTTTAACACCTTGACTTGTCCGGAATTACCCAAAACCAATATTTACATTCGACCACACCGATGACAGTCTATAGCTAATTTCAAATGCAGGTTCTAATAGATACACCAAAGATACAAACGAACAAAAAAAAATTAATTGCACTATAAACTAAAATTCGAAAAGCCAACATCCCAACAGAAAACAATTAATGCTCATAGAGAATTACAAAAAAAAAATCACCACCACCACCACCAAACAACAATTGTATCTTAAAGACCTACCCAAACTACAAACAGTATCTATAAGAATCTAAAAGGCAAGGAGAACAATAAACAGTAGCCCAACTGAGGAGAGTACAACGGTACAAGAAAAAATCATGAAAATTAATTGAACACGACTTTTTCAAATGAAATTACTCAATTAGTTCAATTATCATGAATTTTGTTCATATTCAGCTTCATACGCATGTGTAGTTCATATCTGACATCCACAACAACTGAAACGACAATAAAAGCAAAATTATCTAATATCTATGCTAAGTGATGTGTTGTCTCGAACCTTTAATGCCGCCTTAAAATTTCAAAGCCATCGATGTCTTTGAAGAACAAATGAACAGACAAAATCATCGTCACCATCATAATGCTGGGGACACTTCAAAGAGTGTACTTTGGCTTAAATGCTCGGTATGGACACAACTACCCCCCCAAAACGGGCGCAACCATCAATCTCTACATCTCACTTGGCATATTCTCTAGGCCATCCATAGATAAATCTCAACGAAGGAGGCGCACCTCGACGATACGACAAAACGGTCGTGCACACACACACAACCATTGAATCTCATTATTTGCGTAAATGATTAACGCAATTAGTTCGCGAGCAATTATTTTGAATTATTCAATTTAATATTTACTTTTCATTTTTATGATGCTTTTTCTATTCAAATAATAGCGAACGAGCCTTCATCCTGCCGCAGCTAAAGCAAAACGGATGGACGCACGCTCATAGATACAATACAATTTATCAATATTTTAGAACCTCAATAAACTATAGGACACGTCCATAGATAGATATTGTTTTCCTATGGCAAAGAGATATAGATAAATGGCGGATGGATGAATGGAGTGTTGCTAAATCAGAACCAGAACCAGTCCTAGTCCTGGGCGCAATTTTATGGTAATTTTAGTGGAAAATTAGAAAATCATCATCATCATCATCACCATTGACCCCTGGAGCGAGCGAATGCATTTCATTTGGAATTTTATTATTTTTAATTAATATGTTAAAATTTTCTATTTTATTGACATTTTGCGCGCAATATAAATCTAATGAATGCATGTGTCAATGTGTGGCCAATGCAATAATAATTGCACAGCGGCAACTCCATAAAATCAAAAAAACGTTTGCAAAATGCAAACAATTTTCATGTAGATACATATTACTGGGGAAATACCTACACACATGTCTATGTATATGAATTGTATCTAATTTTGTGCAATTATTCCCAATAATCGACAATGCAATTTGAATTTATATTTTGTTAGGATAATTAGATAGATAGGATATTTATTTTATTTTATTTTGCTTGTATCTATAGCTAAGCTTAAATCTAATTTAACCTTAATTGAAGGGAGGAGAGGGATAATAAATTATTTTTGACCAAACGACGAAAAAAAAAATGGTGGATCTATTCGCCTCCACAATATTTGCCTAATTGCAGAATGTTAATCATTAATTTCGACGAAATATTTGTCATTTGGAAATATTTCACATGCTCTGGAGATGTTATTAATTTTACATCGATTTAGGAAATATTTTTGTTTAGGTTTTATTTTATACATATAATCAGATACATGTATCTGGGAGTAGCTACATATTTTAATTCAAATATTATCGCACGCAATTGTTTTTTTTTGTTATTCTTTGAATATCAAATGCAGTCGACATGGTATGGAATTAATTAAATTAGAAGTCAACGTGTACGGTCAACGGTGATTTGTAGTTTTAATTGCAATACGAATATGTATCTAATGAATTGTTTGATTATTTTTTTTTTATTGTTTTTTAATTAATTTTGTATCTGTGGAGCAACAAGTTCGTGGGAACTAATGTTAGATGAATATTCGATGGGATAATTTGTTTTTTGTTTAGCGCGGAAAAACATTATGCTTTTGGGGGGTTTAGATTTTTTTTTCTAACTGCAAAGTTGTGGATATATTATAATAATCACCTATTTTGTTACTATTCGTTGCTCTTGGAAAAACTTTAATTTGTTTGCAAATTTCCTTTTTTTTTTAAAAAAAAAAGTGGTTTGAGGTGCCCTATATGATAATTAATTACTCCTCTACGTAATGAGCTAAAATTCAGGGTGGGCTATAATGTATGAACCAATCGGAAAAAGGTAATAGATGGGCGCCATCTATTGCCGATTTGTTTTTTTGTTTCAGCGGAATCATTTTCTACCAGGATAATCTGACCAATCATCCGAGTAGTGTCAATTGTCAAGAAATGCATATCAACACAGCCGTTTGTATTCGGCATAAAATAGAAGATCCCGCCATTGTGCAAAAAGTACACATGCACACATTAATGGTGTGAGCAAGCAAAGTCTAGGCCTGGGTACTATCGAGTCTATTACACAAAAAATTGTATTTGAAAATATTTTCTTAATAAATTTTTATTTATACAATTCCAAAGTTTAGTATACGAAAATAATTGGGTGAAATTTTATGGCGCACCCATTACCTTCAACAATATACAAGGAACTCCAATAAATGGATCGAACTTCACTCTTTTACTTGAAACACAACTTCCTTCTTTATTTCTTAATTCTTAATAATGAAAAACAACCTAACCTACTCAAAATATGCATGATACTTTCAAAAACCACACCTAGGACCCCATAAATAGTGCACAACTTTCATCGATACCAAGTGCATCCAATTTTTATTGTCAGAAACGGAAAGTATTCATCTGGAAAATAAATACAAAATGTCTTCCATCTTGTTTGTCGTTTAAATTTTACAGCTTTGTCTAACTACAAGGTAGCGCAAAAGTAATCCTCCTATCAGAAAATGCTATAAATTTTGCGATTGGCCCCTAATGTCAGTTCTGTTTTGACATTTGTGTAGTAAACACATGCGAAATACACGTTAATAAACAATGTTACGCTACACTGCTCCAGAACGCGGAATATTGGTGACTATTTATTTGAGCAATAATCGGTTGGTGACTTTGGCACAACGTGAATTTCGTCGCAGATTTCCTAGCCGTCCAACGCCTACTGGTGAAACCCTGCGACGTTTAGCCGCTCGCCTCGAAGAGACTGGCACAACACGAGATGCTGCCAGGCGTGGCAGACCCCGGAGTAGCCGTTCTGCAGAGAATATTGCTGCTGTAGCCGATGATGTCATGGAAGCGCCGTTGACATCGACCAGACGACGTGCCACGCAAATGGGCATCAGTCGACGGTCTTTACAGCGAATTTTGGTACAGGATTTGAAGATGTTTCCGTACAAAGTCCAGACGGTGCATCAGCTGTTAGCTGCTGACCGCCAATCGCGTCTAACATACGCTCAAGCCATCCTTAATCACCACCAAGAGGAAGATGATTTTTCATCAAAAATAATCATGAGTGATGAGGCCCATTTCCATCTTAGCGGGTGTAGGTAAATAAGCAAAATTTACGCTTCTGGGGCACTGAAAATCCGCGTGTAACACACGAAGAGCCATTACAACCGCTCAAAGTCACTGTATGGTGTGCTGTTTTCGCTGGAGGAGTCATCGGACCTTTTTTCTTCGAAGACGTCGCGGGCCAAACGGTTACTGTGAATGGTGAGCGCCACAGAGCAATGATCAACGAGTTCTTTTTGCCGCAACTTGATGAATTGGGATTGGAAAACATGTGGTTCCAACAGGACGGTGCAACGGCACACACTGCACGAGCCACAACCGATATGCTGAAAGATGCATTTCCCGGGCGCCTAATCTCCCGTTTTGGCGATTTGCACTGGCCAGCAAGATCGCATGATTTGACCGCTCCAGACTTCTTTTTGTGGGGCTTTTTGAAGTCGCGGGTTTATGTCAAAAAGCCTCAGACTCTTGCAGCTCTTAAGGACAATATCCGTCAAGAATGTGAGGACGGAAGTTTTGGCCAAAGTGATGGAAAATGCCATAAAAAGGGCTCAAATGACAATCAACTGTGGCGGCGGCCATTTACATGACATCATATTCTCGACTTGATGTAAAAAAAATTATAAGACCGAAAAAAAAATAATCCACAAGAAGAATCAAAGGTTATTTTTGCGCCACCTTGTAGATGTCTTAAATATTTAAAATCTAAAGGGTTACCTTACCGGTATTACAAACAGTTTATAGTCACAAACAGTTTTTAGTATTTTTTATTAAGTTGCGTGTTTTTATTAAACTTCGTCACTTGAATTTCTATTGGCCATGTTCCGGATTTCAGATTACAACTGAAAAATAAGGTAAGATAACGTGGAACGCAAATTCTCACCGAATGGTAATGTAAATGTCAAACTATACCAAAACTTATTTTGTAATTATATTTTACCATATTTATAGATTTTTATTTAATTTTATTTATTCAGAATAATTATTTTTTATCAGAAAAGTACAAAATAGCTTAAAAAAACTATATTATCGGGCAATTTTACTGAAATCAAAAACATCTTCATGACAGGTCGAAGAAAAATCAGCTGTTTCAATCATATCTGTGTAAATTCTCAACTTGTCACTCATTTCCCCTCTAATTTCACGTGACTAAAATGGCCGATTGACCAATGAGAACAGTGCTTAATCAAGATGTCTTACTAAAACTGAAAACCGGAACACTGCCATTGATTGTGCCCTCTTTTATGTCGGTATGCATAAATACCTTTGATATATATCAACCGATTGACGTGAGTAGCCATGTTTTTGAAACGTCAATATAATACAATTTGCATCATGAATCGAAACTCCAAAAAATTGTCGTTTAGTAATGTTAACGAAAACGTGCAAAACGTAAAAAAAAAAAAAACCGTGGCTAAAAAGCACAGTCTGACAACACTATTTTCCCTTTGATATCGAGCACGGGAGAGTGGGAGATCGTCGACATGCTGTTCATCAAGTCCGAAGACGATTCAATGAAACTAAAGGGTCCGCCAAATAACTATTTTTTTGAAAATGCTATAAAAAACTACTGAATATTTTCTCAAATTTCTTTTTTTTATTTGAAAGTACAATCCTTCCGGTTAATAATGGAAAATAATTTCATTCAAATGGCTGCCTCGGCTGGCCATGCAGTAGCCTTCACGATCGGTCCAATTTTTAAGCACATTATCGATTGTGTGCAGCTGTATTTCACCAATGGCTTCACGAATATTGTCCTTTAAAGCGTCAATTGTCTCTGGCTTATCGGCGTAACACTTATCTTTTACGGCACCCCACAAATAATAGTCCAACGGTGTCAAATCGCAGCTCCGAGGTGGCCAAACGACATCAGCTCTGCTGTTGAAACCAAATGTTGCCAATATCCTCCTCTTCAATTTTTGTGAACAAAAATTCGTTCAACATGGCCCGATCGCCATTGACTGTAACGGCCATTCCTTGATCATTTTCGAAGAAAAATGGCCCAATTATGCCTCTGGACGAAAATCCGCACCAAACAGTGACTCGTTTTGGGTGTATCGGCTTTTCAATATATGCGTGCGGGTTTTCTGTGCCCCAAATGTGACAATTTTGCTTGTTTACATACCCGCCAAGATCAAAATGAGCTTCATCTGAAAAGATGATTTTTTTGGAAAAATCGGCATCTTCTCTAAGTCGATCGCAGGCTCACTTAGCGAAGCGAAAACGCATTGGATGGTCAGTTGGCTTCAACTCCTGAACCAATTGGACTTTGTATGGCGTCATAACAAGGTCTTTATGCAAAATTCGTCTCAATGATGTCTCCGAAATGTTTAATTGTTGAGAACGACGGTGAATTGATGTTGATGGCGCTTCACGCACACTTTCTGCCACAGCAGCAATATTCTCGGGTGTACGCACTGTTTTTGGCCTTCAACGCTTTGGTTTATCGATGAGGATGCCAGTTTCTTTCACTTTTTTCACAAGATAACGAACATACGGAGCTGACGGTGCTTCTCTTATTCCAAAATCCGTACACAATTTTCGCACACATTCTGCAATATTACCATGATTTTCAAAGTAATGTCGCAATATTTCCCAGCGTTGTTCGAGCGTATACACAACCATATTCGTTCAGCGGATAAAACTAATTATCTGTCAAATCAGACATGAGCTAACTGTTACCATTCACGAAATAAGCACTAGTTAAAAAAAAAAGTTAGATGGCGGACCCGTTAGTTAAAGAGGTAAGAGAGAGTGTTGATGATAATTCACCATTTTGAGCGTCAATCGAACTACCTTACCGGTAGACCGTCCTCGTCGCTTGGAATACGTCCAAACAGTCGAATAATTGATACTGAACCTGATTTTTGGAAGCAAATTTTGATGACCAATTAGCATTATTTGACTCTCTTCACGTTGTTTTGCTGTCCAATAACGCATATCTCGCATAGGTATTGACAAACCATAAAGCCAAAGCTGAGCATTATTGCGATGAAATTCAGGATTTTCTTGAATTTTTCGCAGAGCTCAAGCGAAGAAGTTTCGACGATTCAAATGATCAAGAGGCTTTAGTTCTTGGGGTAATTTGATCTTATAAGTGTGTTGGCCAGGATATTTAAGCAAAGTTCACTAAAATGTGGACTTGGAGATTTAAAATTTATAAAAAACAACGTGGGATTTCGGCTGATTTCACTCATTTTGAGTGTATGCCTTATTTTTGGTACTTTGGTCGATGGATTGCCTTACTGGCAAAGGTAAATTCAATAGTGAATGTATTGACTCGAAGCAAAGATTATGAATTCTATACAGATGACGCACTCCATAAGAAAAATTGTTCTATGGCGGGTCGTGCTGGCATAATGGTTTTGTTCTTGTTTTTCATGTGTTTTCATGCCCGCCCGTACCATGAAGCTACTGAGCAAAAGTTTCTGTTTTTTGTTCTCAATGCGTCATCTATAAAGAATTCATAATCTTTGCTCGAAGTTACCCACTAAAGCACTTTAGTCTGTGCTCTTTAAGTTACCGCCACCGAGTCACTACCGAGTGATCATTTTTAATAATTTCCAAACCTTGCTAGTTCTTGAACTTCATCATACAAATTTAAGCTCTGACTGACGTTTTGACGTTGCTAGATCATTTAAGAAGGTAAACGGTGCATATGTATTTGTATTTAAATACAAAATGTTCATGTCCCTAATGAAAAGCCCGATACAAGACTCACTCTTATGAATACCATAGCGCTCTAACCTGACAGTGACAGCAAAAGGAGCGATCACTCTAAATGATTTCAAGATCCTCTCGATCTTTTAAATTTCACAAAAGTGCATTTATTTGGGTTTATGGTTTATAGTCACAGCAGAGTTCGTGTTTTAAAGTGGCTGCTATGGCAACTAATTTCGCTTTCAAAACTATAACCCCATGTCGTCCACTATTTTTTGACAGTTAAATTTTTTAGTACAAAGTACAAAGTACAAAAATCTCAATTTTTTATACTAGATTTGTAAACTCTACTACGTCTTTTGACATAACCTTCGCCTAGTTAGGCAGCAAAGGAAAATCGATTATAGATAAGAAATTTAGGCAATGTTGCCTAGAGACAACTTAAAAATTTAGGCATGCCTAACTAGGCAACCTTTGAGAGACCGCTTAAGGAAATCAAATAAATACGACTGTCTGTGTTTACTATTTAGATTTGAAAGCTAAAGTCGGGCTATGTCTTTACTGCTGCACTGCTAGTGCCCTTGTTTTACATTGGCCCACATAAGAAGTCCCACTTGTGTGATCATACTTTCGTTGAAGTTTGAAACGAAACGTAAAATTGCGATCTTGTTCACTAGTTTTATCTACATAAAGCCATTTTAAAGTGTTTTCATAAGAGTGGCAACTTAAAATTAATAAAATTAAATAAATAAATTAAATTACAAATGTCAGTTTTGTTTAGAGACAACTAACGTCAACATTTCGTAAGTCTTTGTTTTACATAAATTATTTCTTTAATATAAAGAAGTAAAGTTCGAGGTTTCTTTTAAGGGAAGAAGATCCAAGGAACCTGACCTGACAATAGTGCAAGCACTTTCTAGTAGAAAGTTATCATTATACTTACACAGCTTTCACACGGAACCGAAACCATTATCAAAAGGCTGAAGTTTCCCCATGCATTTTCAGTTTTCAAAAATTTGTAGATTACAACGTTACCGCGTCGAAAACCCCCCAGACGTCATTTTGTATAAGTTTTTGGAGCAAACACACCTTTTTATACATTCTACATGGGTTCCACATATCCCATGGAACTTTGGACATACTCATGATACAATTACTACAGATATGGCATTACGCTTGTTGGATTTCCGCCATGAGCGTCGATGACGTAGATATATAGAAAAGAAAAGACATACAAAGGCGACGACGATCTGTTTAGTTGTATCATGAGACATAATGTCCAAAAACTAAATAATTTTTTTTTTATTTTTAACATTTCGGTGACAATTTATGTCATATTTGCGACAAAATTAGTTAGAAAATATTTTTGTTTAAGGTTTTCAACAGGAATTCCAGTAATTATCCCTGTAAATGGGTACATACAAGGTGGCGCAAAAGTTGTCACCCGATGTTTTTTGGTTGCAAATATTTAAATTCTTCAGCAAAAAAAGTAGAAAAAATTATTCCATGACTCATGTCTTATGCGCCACCTATAATAATTGTTTCGATTTTTTTGCAAAACACTTTAAAAAATGCCGGCCAAAAAACATCGGGTGACAACTTTTGCGACGGGTGACAACTTTTGCGCCACCTTGTACAACTCTATGAACGGATTGCAACATTTTTTATTCTTTTGAAACGTCAACAAAACCTAATCGCTGTGTTCGGTGTGGAAGGGTTAAGTAGTTTTCGAAAACTTTTTGTCTAAAGTTCAATTTTCGGTTGCGTGTGAAACCCATATAAACTTGTGTTTAATAACACCGCACCCTCTAATTCGAGTAGTTATCATTTTTTTTTTCAGTAAAAAAAAACAATTGATGACCATGTACCATCACTTCAATTCAAAGAAGCATCCACATACTTTAGTGTTCACTGCAAGGAGGACAAGACTCACACAAGACCGCCCTCCCGCCGCTACACGACGTGTTCTTTCCCATAGTTTCGCCTGGATACACTCGACAGTCTTCCGGAACGTATTTTACGGCCCTCCAAATCGATACTACCCATAGTGTGGTAGGTACGACTTGCTATGGGTAAAGGCGGAAAGGCCTGGTGGGGGGACGTTTTGTGTGCCCCATTAGAATATGACTTCATTATGAGGTAGTAGATTTTTGTGTACAGCTCGGATGGGATAGATTTCGATTGATTGAACGCGAGCGTTCACAAGCGAACAAGAACAAGAGACACGACGGCATCCAGCAATAAGCAACATTATTTGCGTTTATTACTCATTATTGGGAGCGCGTTTGGTCTTTTAATGGACCTGCACTTAGATATTCACAATCAATTCAATACTCGAACAACAACAACAACAACATCTACTACAAAATAAGGCCGAGAAGACGGACGTACTCGCGCACTGCCATTTGAAAATATTCGAGAGATAATAGTTTGTGTGCGATGTAGAATGGGCTACTCTACCTATACCTATATCGAGGCTTCTCTGACGACCACCAGCAGATCGTAATGTTTCAATTAAAAGCATTATTATTGTTATTATTGTTTATTTCCTTTAAATTGCTAATTGATTTTGAATATTTAGGTTTGCTGCTCATTACGATTTCTTTTGTGTTCTCGGATCGAATTAGCTGGTATACGGCTATTGACGTTATTAGCGTTTTTCAAATGTTCTTTTGCTTACTTTGCGCTAAGTATTTACGTATACGTTTATGAAGTACGAGATCGGCATTTCATAGAAATACCGGAAAAAATTAATCAAAATTGTTTTTTTTTTTTTGTGTTCAATTGTTTATAGTACAAGGAATTAAGAGCTAAGCAAAATAGGACTGCCATCTTGGAATTGATATAGATGCAAAAAATAATGATATGTGACATTGATCGGTAGGTGGATATAGTGTCAATATTTATTTACATAAGAGTTTGAAAAATGAAAACAATATCGAACGGATGGAAAGGCATTACGCTTAGTTGGCGACTTAATGAAATCAATTTAAATGGGGGCTTATCATATTTCATAAAATATTAACCTTCATCTTACGTTCAATTATTATCACAAGTTACGTTATTTTTTTTTTCATTATCAGATCTGTGTCGTAGCGAGCTTAATACAAGCAGCGTCTACGAGCAGAGATTTGCACAGCATATAATATCCATCCACAGGCTCATCATTTAGTGCATTTGTTAGTGGGACATAACAGAACATAGAAGCTATTAAGTTTGACATTCCGAGGAGCTAACATCAACTCGGATCACTACCTTGTAGCAGCCAAGGTAAGAATGCGGATATCCACCACGCCACAACAATCCAGAAATACTGTGAAAAAATTTAATGTCGGAAGACTGCAATCGCAAGAGACCGCCAAGACCTTCGCACAACGCGTATCCCTTAACCTCTCGATTAACACCATACCACCAGCATCGAATTTCGAAGAGCAATGGCAACGATGCCAACAGGCCAATAGATCAGCCGCAACTGAAGTGCTAGGTTTCTCGCGCCCACCAGCAAGAAACCCCTGGTTTGATGAGGAATGCCGACAGATGCTCGCAGCCAAGAACGAGGCCTACAAGGCTAAGCTGCAGGTGAAGACGAGAGCTGCCATTGAGCTCTATAGGCAAAGAAGAAGGGAAGAACATCGGCTTTTCAGAAAGAAGAAAAAAGAGCAAGAAAAGCGCGCGATCGAGGATATAGAGAGGTGTCACTCCAGCAACGATGTTCGCATGTTTAACCAAAGTGTAAAACGTCAAAGCCAAGGCTACAAGGCTCGAACAGAATCCTGTCGAGATGAACAAGGAAATATTGTAGTTGAGACACAGTCGATGCTGAGGATATGGAAGAACCACTTCTGCAGACTGTTAAACGGCGATGACGAACAACATTCCGCTGTCAGGCAGAACGAACCATTAAATATTGGCAACGACAGCGAAAACTGCCAACCATCCGACCTGAGTGAAGTGAGGATAGCAATATCTAAACTCAAGCTTAATAAGGCTGCCGGAAATGACGGCATTCCCGCTGAGCTTTATAAGGCCGGCGGAGATGACTTGGTAAGTAACATCCACCAACTCATAAGCCAAATCTGGTCGGTTGAAAGCATGCCTGAAGAATGGAACCTCAGCATCATTTGCCTGATCCACAAAAAAAGGAGACCCTCTGAACTGCGCCAACTACAGAGGCATAAGTCTCCTCAACATCGCCTACAAGATCCTATCTGCCGTAATATGTGAACGCCTGAAACCGTTTACCAACAACCTGATTGGCCCTTATCAGTGTGGTTTTAGGCCAGGAAAGTCCACAACCGATCAAATTTTCACACTTCGGCAGATCCTGGAAAAAACTCAAGAAGTCCAAATCGATACCCACCACCTATTCATCGATTTCAAAGCCGTATATGACAGCATTTATAGAGACGAACTGTACAGAGCCATGTCTAGTTTTGGAATACCGCCCAAACTCGTCCGTTTGTGTAGGATGACGATAGAGAATTCTCGCTGCTCCATCAGGGTCGGAAACGACCTCACCGACACATTCAATACCAAGAAAGGATTTAGGCAAGGCGATGCGCTGTCATGTGACTTCTTAAATCTGATTCTTGAGAGGATTGTGCAAAACTCCCGAGCCAACACCAGAGGAACAATTTTCCAAAAGTCGGTGCAACTACTAGCATACGCCGACGATATTGACATCATTGGTAGGACTCAACGTGATGTCATAGCCACGTTTGCTAGTATAGAGAAGGAAGCGGCAAAAATGGGTTTAGCAGTAAATGAGGGTAAGACTCAGTATATGCTGTCAACACGAAAGGACACACAACATCGACGAATTGGACAGAACGTCACCATTGACAGATATAACTTTGAGGTAGTACGGGACGTTGTCTACCTCGGCTCCGCTATTAACTCTGACAACAACATCTCGTCAGAAATTAAACGAAGAATTACTCTTGCCAACCGCTGATTCTTCGGGCTAAGAAGGCAATTTAGTAGTAAAGCCCTCACTCGAACTACTAAGGAGATCCTATATAAGACCCTGATCATCCCAGTATCAAAAGCGGATGAAGAAATCCTTGATAGATTCGAGAGGAAAATTCTTCGAAAAATCTTCGGTCCCGTTTGCGTTGACGGGCTATGGAGACGAAGATTCAACCAAGAACTATACGAGCTGTACAGCGACATGCCCCTGGTCAAAAAACTCCGCATTGGACGTTTATGATGGCTAGGACATGTAGAACGAATGGATACCAATACTCCGGCTCGCAGAGTCTTCGATTCCCAGCCAGACGTCGGACGCAGTAGAGGAAGACCTCGCCTTAAGTGGCGCGCACAAGTGGAAACCGACCTCAACCAACTTGGAGTGCGCAACTGGAGGCAGTTAGCTAAGGACCGGGCTAATTGGAGAGGCATGTTGGTTGAGGCCCAGGTTCATTCCGGACTGTAGCGCCACTTAAGTAAGTAAGTAAGTAGTTAGTATGCTTTGCCCCCAAAAAAACGACCCTTTACTCCTCAATTTAACGCGTGCTTTCTCAAAGTAGTACGTCCTCATCGGAATTAAATTGATTTTATCGGCCGCCATATAAATTTTAATTCGTCTGTTTTGTCTTGTAGGATTAGGTAGATTTACACTACACAAGCTGGCCCGTCAAACGTTGTTTTGACCGCCTACAGCGCCACTTTTTTTTTTTTTTTTCCTAAACCTTCGTGGAGCAATTACGAACAAATCCGCAGAAGGAAGTATCCAATTTGGTCCAGTCGTTTTCGAGTTTTAAGCATCCGAACAAACCAAGATCCATTTATATATATATAGATTCTCTGTTAAAATACGGAATTGTAATAGATTTTCCTCTTTTTGGTGTTTGACTTGAAACAAACACTGTAGATCTGATAAATAAAAATATTTTCGATAAGGATATGAAGAGGACATTAAATCTACTACATTCTCTGATGATTATTTGGTAAAACGGATAACTGTAATAGATTTCACTCTTTTTGGTACCTGACTTGACACAAACTTTGCACAACTAATATGGATGCGATATTTTTTCAAGAAAAAGGATCTATACTCTGAATAAAGGCTGCTTATGCTGTGTACCATTTAATTAGTGATTAAAGGTGATTTAGCGAATAATAAAGAGTTGATAATATTTGATTTAGGTACACTAAATATATTCCGACATAGTCAACAGCCTCGTGTCTGGTTTTTAACGTTATTATTCCAAAAAAAGGCGGCTTTTAATTCCAAGATTTTGTTAAAATTCAGAAAGTAGTAGATTTCCATCAAACTTTACGTTTTTGATACCGGTAAAAAAATGTTAACCTTACAAATATAAAAAAAAATCAATTTTATAGAAAATTTCAAATCGTTACTTACTTTTCAAAAAGCTGTCTAAATGGCCCCGTTTAACTTCAAACCAAAGTCCGTTTTAAAGATCTGCAATGAAACGAAACAACAAACAAGTAGTTAGTACCTCGTTATAACAAAATGAAATACATATACCCGACCCGAATCAATTTCCTCGACCCATCATTGTCGATGTCAACAGTCATCGTCTAATAAATGTTTCCAGGAACAAAAATCCTTATTACCCGTCAACAAAGGGCAAATTGTCTAAATTATACTGCCCCTGCAAATGGGTATTGCATGTTGGTCGGGCATAACAATTACAACTGTATACATGACTTGGTAGCCAGGTGTATTAAGCGCACCCGCACACCGTTATCCCGAAAAGTCAGATATGAGTAATATTTCTAATAACCGCGCACGTTAGCAATTACATAAAAAATAATAAAAAAAAAAAAAACAAAATAGTAATTCCAATTTATGAATTCCTAATGAAATTAACAATTATTGTGAATTGGTGGCTAAGTCGTCCTTTACCCAATATATGAACTTTGTATGGACCCTTTGAAGGACGACAATTAATGTAACGCCTGTCACACTTAATTTCAATATACACCCCCACACTTGGTGTGGTAGTTGAAGTTGAAATTTGCTCTGGTATTCTAAATACAGTAATCAAGCAGTCAAATCCGTTTTGTAGCTATAACACAGAAAAGGACGAATGGCCGGCCACTAATTTTTATTTTTTGGTTTTCGGTGGGGGGAGGACATTTTTTATTACCTCTCATTTACAGTTGTTATTCACTCAAAGGTGTGTCATTGCTTGTAATTAATGGTTACCAATTACCATTTTTACTTTGTTTTTTCATTGGTAAAACTCCTACCACACGTTTGGTGAGAGAAGACTGAAAAACAAAGGACAAGGGCAAGGAACGGTGTGTAACAATACCACCACTACTCGGGAGCATACTGTGACTGTCGTTGGTATCGCGAGCAGCGGTCAAGTCGACATTGGCATTTAACGATGTCGGTATTTATTACCGGGACGCGATGGCGTAAATTAATTTCTTGCCTTACGTCCACTCCACACCCGCCTTGAGAATTTTTTTTTTTTTTTTGTGGATGATATGACGTCGCTGGTTAGAGCCTCGCAAGTCGGTAAAACCAAAAATCACTGAAACTGCGATTTCTTTGTGCGGTGTACCGAGTGGGTATGTGAATATCCTGGACAAGGAGTGTGTGTGTGTTTGTTGTATTGGATGTGATTTACCTTTTGGGTCATCTTGGTCGCTGGGTGACAAAGTGTGTAACAGGATATCGTTTTTTTTTTGGTGGTCACATGGGGCGGGGGGCATTTATTTCCTGTGCCATGGTTAAGTTTAGCTCTAGAAGAACTCGATTTCCTTCATAACATGGGCGATGGCTCTAATTGGAGTAATTAGGTTGACATGAAGGTTTTGTTTGGGCAGGCATAGGTTTGGCTTTGGGGTATGTTCTTGTAATAGATGTTAAATCTGATAGACGGATAAGACGGATGGATGGAGCTTTTGGAGCGAAATAAAATTGTCACGAAGGGGTTTACATAAAATTGGAGGATTTGTACGAGAAATAGTAAGTATGCAAGGAAAGTTAAAGGTTTTGGTTGATGATGTCTTGTTTCAAAAAAAAACCGTTGACATATGCCAAATTGAGCCAAGAATCTGATGGAATTCTGATAAATACTCGAGGTAATTCTTATTAAAAACTGCCAACCACCCGACCTGAGTGAAGTGAGGATAGCAATATCTAAACTCAAGCTTAATAAGGCTGCCGGAAATGACGGCCTACCCGCTGAGCTTTATAAGGCCGGCGGAGATGACTTGGTAAGTAACATCCACCAAGTCATAAGCCAAATCTGGTCGGATGAAAGCATGCCTGAAGAATGGAACCTCAGCATCGTTTGCCCGATCCACAAAAAAGGAGACCCTCTGAACTGCGCCAACTACAGAGGCATAAGTTTCCTCAACATCACCTACAAGATCCTATCTGCCGTAATATGTGAACGCCTGAAACCGTTTACCAACAACATGATTGGCCCTTATCAGTGTGGTTTTAGGCCAGAAAAGTCCACAACCGATCACATTTTCACACTTCGGCAGATCCTGGAAAAAACTCAAGAAGTCCAAATCGATACCCACCACCTATTCATCGATTTCAAAGCCGTATATGACAGCATTTATAGAGACGAACTGTACAGAGCCATGTCTAGTTTTGGTATACCGCCCAAACTCGTCCGTTTGTGTAGGATGACGATAGAGAATTCTCGCTGCTCCATCAGGGTCGGAAACGACCTCACCGACACATTCAATACCAAGAAAGGATTTAGGCAAGGCGATGCGCTGTCATGTGACTTCTTTAATCTGATTCTTGAGAGGATTGTGCAAAACTCTAAAGCCAACACCAGAGGCACAATTTTCCAAAAGTCGGTGCAACTACTAGCATACGCTGACGATATTGACATCATTGGTAGGACTCAACGTGATGTCATAGCCACGTTTGCTAGTATAGAGAAGGAAGCGGCGAAAATGGGTTTAGCAGTAAATGAGAGTAAGACTAAGTATATGCTGTCATCACTAAAGGACTCACAACATCGACGAATTGGACAGAACGTCACCATTGACAGATATAACTTTGAGGTAGTACGGGACTTTGTCTATTCCGGCTCCGCTATTAACTCTGACAACAACATCTCGTCAGAAATCAAACGAAGAATTACTCTTGCCAATCGCTGTTTCTTCGGGCTAAGAAGGCAATTCAGTAGTAAGCCCTCACTCGAACTACTAATGAGATCCTATATAAGACCCTGATCATCCCAGTCCTGCTCTACGGCGCTGAAGCATGGACCGTATCAAAAGCGGATGAAGAAATCCTTGGTAGATTCGAGAGGGAAATTCTTCGAAAAATCTTCGGTCCCGTTTGCGTTGACGGGCTATGGAGACGAAGATTCAACCAAGAACTATACGAGCTGTACAGCGACATGCCCCTGGTCAAAAAACTCCGCATTGGACGTTTAAGATGGCTAGGACATGTAGAACGAATGGACACCAATACTGCGGCTCGCAGAGTCTTCGATTCCCAGCCAGACGTCGGACGCAGTAGAGGAAGACCTAGCCTTAAGTGGCGCGCACAAGTAGAAACCGACCTCAACCAACTTTGAGTGCGCAACTGGAGGCAGTTAGCTAAGGGCCGGGCTAATTGGAGAGGCATGTTGGTTGAGGTCCAGGTTTATTCCGGACTGTAGCAACACTTAAGTAAGTAAGTAGTAATTCTTATTGTTGTATCGTCTCAATTTGATGTCGTAGATATGTGACAGCTAAACGTGATCATTGACCACGATCATTCAAAAAGTCCATACAAAGAGATTTTTTTTTTTATAAATTTGATGATCGAGTGGAATCAAACCGTCAATACTATGCAACAATACCTTTGCTATGTTTTACATGTTCCACATAGCGCGGGTGATAGGTAAAAAGATGTTGGACGTGGTAAAGACCTTCCACGTGGGTGATCTGCGAATCAAAGGTGCGAAAAGACACTATTTGGTGTAAGATTAAATTCACAGAAACTTTTTTTGTAAAAATGGTGATACCGATTGTTAATAAATTTTTGGAATTATGGAGTTATGGATTTAGGATGTGCTTAAACACCTTCATCAATATTCGCGCTGATTATCAATATAGCACGGCCAAAGCTACACAATTTGTGAAGCTCTGGCTGACAGTGATCATGGATCAATGATGCAATCGATCTTTTTATAAGGTGCATGATCATTTCGGCTTGATGGGTTGTCGATGGTTAGAAGAGTTAGTAACTAGATCGCATTTAGTTGAGTGTTCACTTATCGTTATATATCGTTAAATTTGTATTATACAACAAAAACTGAACAAGAAAATAGTTATTTGTAGGAACACGATCGTTGTCTAAAAGGTTTTGAGTGTTAAATTTTTCTCACTGATCTATTTATATGGATCATGGGGATATATAAACCGTTTAAATATTAAACGTGGTACTGATTGTGATCGCTGATCAAATAAAATGAATGTTTGCGTTCTTAGCTACAGCGGCTTAAAGCTTGGATCAAATTAATTAAATTGATTTCGATGAATGGTTATAAAGTTAAAAGTGGGACTTATCGTGATAACTGATTAAATAAAAAAAATGTTTGTATATTACGCTACAAAGATTTGAAGCTCGGATTGATCGTGATCGCTGATCAAATTGAATGGTAATCTGGATGCTTTACAATTTAGAAGCGAAGTTAGTGTGGACTACTAAACGAATTTACCTAGTTTAAATGCCTATCCTCTTGCGAAAGTCTGACAAACATCCAAGAAAAGCTTCCTAAATATGCCGTTTGGAGTTTTAGCAAAAATATAACTTTGGACACAGAAATTAATGGAGACGCTACCTTCTGCGACCCTTTATGGAGCGGTAATGCCAAACATTTGAAGCTTGGATTGATCGTGATCACTGATCAAATAAAATGGTAATCTTGATGAAATGTTTTAAATTTTAGAAGCGAATAGTACAGTGGTTAGTTTGTTAATCCATTAAACGCAGGATACCTAGTTCAAATTCCGAAAGGAACAACACCAACTTTTTTTTCACTGCCTCTCCTCTTGCGAAAGTCTGACAAACATCCAAGAAAAGGTTCCCTAATATGTCGTTTGGAGTTGTGGCAAAAATATAACTTTAGACACAGAAATTAATGGAGACGCTACCTTTTGCTACCCTTAATGGAGCGGTAATGCCAAACATTTGAATCTTGGATTGATCGTGATCACTGATCAAATAAAATGGTAATATCGATGAAATGTTTTTAATTTTAGAAGCGAATAGTACAGTGGTTAGTTTGTTAATCTATTAAACGCAGGATACCTAGTTCAAATTCCGAAAGGAACAACATCAACGTTTTTTTTTTACTGCCTCTCCTCTTGCGAAAGTCTGACAAACATCCAAGAAAAGGTTCCCTAATATGCCGTTTGGAGTTTTGGCAAAAATATAACTTTGGACACAGAAATTAATGGAGACGCTACGTTTTTCGACAATTTATGGGGCAATAATGTCATATATTTTACTCTTTCTAATCCTGTACAAAGCAATTCTGTGAAAAAATTCAAAAACATGATCACTAATGAGATATTTTCGAATTGTTTGTACAACATCATAAAGCTTACAAGCCCTGCTGACAGTTACCAACCAAACGCATTTGTATTTTCTATACAAAGTTATAATTTTTTGAAACTATGACCGATCGTCATCATTGATCACTGATCTGTATTAAGTTTTAAAGTTTTTATTTCGCACTTGATTTCAAGAACTTTAAATTTAGGTTTGGAAGATCGAATGATCACATCGAAGATCACTTGATATATCCTTGTCGAACGTTGATAAAAATGCATTAGCTGTTTGTTAATAGTCAGGACTTCTATTGATCTTAACTATAAACAACCTCTGTCAACAAATACTGATATTTAAGCTGCATTAAGAGCACGATCACGATCATAACGCATTTGTATCTAAAAAATTTTTAAAGGTTTTGTGAAGTCAAGCAATCCCCTCCCTCGATAAATTATTGTTCAACCTTATACTGACTCAAATTTTTCATTTTAGTTGCATTTACATTTGCACAGATGAGTATATCGGTAGGTGTCATCGATTTTACAAATTACAGCGAATGCCAATTTTTTTTAAACGTGTAATACTTCACTTTTTTTTATTCCTTTCCAATGCTTTGCTTAGAATGCATTAAGCTGAGGATACACTACCCCCGTTAAGCACTGAATAGCTGATCAGCGTGTATTAATACGCTGATCGGCTAATCAGTGACTAACTTTTGACATTTGGGCGAGTATTTCCATGGAAAAACTGTTATGTTAGTCATTATGACAACTTATGACATTTGGGCGAGTATTTCCATGGGAAAACTGTTATGTTAGTCATTGATTGGTTAATCAAAGTTTATTGGTCAATTTTGACATTTTATTGTACTGCCGTAACACATTTCGTTCCACACTGTGCCCAGTTGAAAGATGTTGACAGTCAACGGAGCGTCCTACGGTAAATACGATTGTGACATCGGATTGATCCATCTTTAAACAAAACTATCGCCATCATCGTGCTAGAATTGCAGTGGTTTTTAAAATGAATAACGGGTCCGCCATCTAACGTTTTTTTTTCAACTAGTGCTTATTTCGTGAATGGTAACACTTAGCGAAGATGCCGATTTTGCCAAAAAATCATCTTTTCAGATGAAGCTCATTTTGATCTTGGCGGGGATGTAAACAAGCAAAATGATCGCATTTGTGGCACAGAAAACCCTCACGCATACATTGAAAAGCCGATACACCCAAAACGAGTCACTGTTTGGTGCGGATTTTGGTCCAGAGGCATAATTGGGCCATTTTTCTTCGAAAATGAGCAAGGAGTGGCCGTTACAGTCAATGGCGATCGTTATCGGGCCATGTTGAACGAATTTTTGTTCACAAAAATTGAAGAGGAGGATATTGGCAACATTTGGTTTTAACAGGACGGCTTTACGTGCCACACAGCCGAAGCTTCACTCGATGTTTTGCGCCCTGTTTTTGAAGATCGCATTATCAGCCGCAGAGCTGATGTCGTTTGGCCACCTCGGAGCTGCGATTTGACACCGTTGGACTATTATTTGTGGGCTGCCGTAAAAGATAAGTGTTACACCGACAAGCCAGAGACAATTGACGCTTTAAAGGACAATATTCGTGAAGCCATTGGTGAAATACAGCTGCACACAATCGATAATGTGCTTAAAAATTGGACCGATCGTGTAGGCTACTGCATGGCCAGCCGAGGCAGCCATTTGAATAAAATTATTTTCCATTATTAACCGGAAGGATTGTACTTTCAAATAAAAAAAAAGAAATTTGAGAAAATATTCAGTAGTTTTTTTTTTTATAGCATTTTCAAAAAAAAAAGTTATTCGGCGGACCCTTTATAAATTTAGGCAACCATATGGTCAGAATTTTAGTAACCCAATGAAGACATTTGACAGAGGCATCGGATTGTTCAATCGATGCCCTAATGAAAGTGTTTTTAAAACTTTTACCAACGTTTAGCACATGATTTTTTTAAAACCCCAATTACAGACGAAATGTTGCCTATGACAAGCGTCAATTGTAGGATGGTTTGTCGAGCAGTGTGTGGTAATAGCTTTTCACTAAGTGGATTAGGCTCCTTATACATTGATACAGTGATGCCAACATTGACAGCAACATATGTTTTAGGAATTTCTATAACGTTACACTGGATGTCGATGTTGGTTAAGTGTCATTCACCATGCGATACACACTACAAATATATAAACTGTGTTGGTAATGTTGATGGAAATCTGGATGTGAATGTGAATTCATCTCCATTCTAATAGGTAATTTGAAGTGTGATATCCGTTTCCTTATAATATGTCCGTTTGGCATTTTCTGCATAGCAACCAGAACGAACTATATCCGTAGCATTCCTGTAGATCAATATTTCCCTGCTTCATGTCAAAACACATTTTACGTACCACGCAATACGCTATAACATGCCTTAGTCAAACCCATAATTGGAATTAATTGTCATGCACCAACTCATTGAGTATCCACGCATGCAAACACATGCATCCACTGACACAATCCGAACATCTTCCAAGAAACAAAACCAATCGGTCAACTTATCCTCCCATACGCCTTCAGCCGCTCTCAAACGACTTCCTCTCCGTACCAAATGACTGACAGTCCAATTCATTTACATACATACATGCACAAATTAGGAAGCTTAATTACGACTATTTGCCAGTATAATTGCATTTATTATTGTTTTCTCTCCCGTTCTTAATTATTTTATTTACCAAGTTGTATTGGCTTGGGTTTTCTTATATTTTCATGCAATACAAACAAAAAAAAAACAAAAATACCGTTAAACCGTAAAACAATCCTCTACGTCTGTGTTTTATTACTTATTTCACAAATTTATTACGTTACCGGGGTATAGGTATCTGGTTTTAATTGTTTGGCGCGGCGCTATTTAAAAATATCCAAGAGGGTTATTTTCGAAAAAAAAAAATTGTAACACTCCCGCGCGTATAGGTTTTTTTTTTCACAGACACAAAAATGCAATAAAACATTCCAAAAACGAGATAATAGATACTCCTAAACCGAAAGTGTTGCAGGTTTTCTTCGAGTATGCCTTGGTGTCTTGTGTTTGCATTTATTTCGGTTAAATTGAAAGGACGTGAGAAACCCCCAAGAAAGTACACACAATTGAATGGAGAGCGGGTGTATGTGTACACACAATGCACCTTATAACATTTTTTTTTGTTTCTCTTCTTTAATGTAAAAAAGAAATTAAAAAGATTTATTGCTCTTTGGGCAGTTTTTTTTTTCCATCTGGGGTGGATTTTTCATACGTGTGCTACCTGAAGCTGAACGAAAGAAAAATACTGACCATGACAGTGTCCGAAACGAATTTGTTTACGGTTTCACTACCTGTTTTTTTTTTTTTGAACATTTTCGGACATTTTTCACGTCTTTAGCATGCCTCTTGATGATCATGACTCTTCGAAGTCATGCTGTGATACATGAAAAGTCAACATCAGCAGCAGAAGCACTTAAAATGATTTAATGCAATTTTGGGATAATGTACTTGGTACTCGTAAGTATCACGCAGTTGTGCTAATCCTCGGAAAAGGGAGGATTGACTGCTATAATTTGAGATCAATATTGCTGTATCTATACATTGAAAGTGAAATTAAAATTTCATTATCCAAATGGCTTTTTACGAAATGTGCAACGTAACGTAATGTTTTACGTCTAGCATTGTGAGTTTTGTGAGGAATTGATTAATGTTAAAATAAAATCTGAGAATGCCACTGGTTGTCATTGGAAGTAGTCTGACAGACATTACGCTAACGTTACATACCAATAGCGCAACTAAAATGTAGATAACCATTTAACTCACTACAACGTTTGACGTATACTAACACTTGGTGACGTTACGTTATAACGGGTGATCCAAGTATAGGTACTTTTTTCAATAGCCTTTTTTGACAGATCACGTGTGAGTCGTGTCATGCTGTCATTATTATTTTTGTTTAGTATTGTTTGGCATTTCATAATGGAAAGACTTACGCGTGAACAACGTTTACAAATTGTTCAACTTTATTATGAAAATTCACGTTCTGTGAGGAATGTGTTTCGTGCACTTCGCTCAACTTATGGTCAACATAATCGGCCTACTGAGCGTACTATTCGCAACACCATCACCCATTTTGAGACCCAGCATTCATTATTGGATAATATTCGACCGAATAGACCACGTCCAGCACGCTGTGAAGAAAATATAGCGGCCGTAGCTGAGAGTGTACACGAAGACCGTGGAGAGTCGATTCGGCGCCGTTCGCAGCAACTTGGACCATGATAACCGACTATTTGATGCCTGAAATTGAAGCTCGTGATCTCGGCGACATTTGGTTTCAGCAAGACGGCGCCACTTCCCACACATCGCATCAATCAATGGACTCATTGACAGAACATTTCGGTGAGCACATAATTTCACGTTTTGGGCCGGTCGATTGGCCACCAAGATCGTGTGATATCACACCGTTAGACTTTTTCCTGTGGGGATATGTAAAGTCAAAAGCTTATGCCGACAAACCCGCTTCGATTCCGGCCTTGGAGGAAAACATCACGCGTGTCATTCGCCAGTTACCAGTCGAAATGCTCGAACGAGTGATCGAAAATTGGACTCAACGGATGAACCATCTGCGACGTAGCAACGGCCAACATTTGATAGACATAATCTTCAAAAAATAAATGCCAAAGAATGTTCTTTCAAATGATAATAAACATTCTCCATTAAATTTTAATTTTCTGTGTTTTTTTCTTTAAAAAAGTAGGGAACCTCGAAATGGATCACCCTTTATGAAGTTATGTTATGACAATTATTAAAACCCATTTGTCAGTTGTACAGAAATCATCCTCATTCTAAGTGACTCCAATCAAATTGTTCGAAAATTCGAAATTGCGATTTCGTCATACAATGTGACACGTTTTCCTGTCTATGAACAATGAAATCTGTTACATTCGAGTAAAAGTCCTAATATCCATCACCAGCGATACATCCATGAAGAAGAATTACATTACAGCTAATACAAATCAACAATAATTTATGGAAAAGTGCTATAAATAGGGAACTGAAAATATTACAACTTTTACAAATCTTCGAATTCTCGAAATTACAGTTTTATCGATTTTAAAGTTTGCAATGTCAAAAATGCTAGTTGTTGTCAATTGACATATTGTGAAATGTCAGCAGCATGCCTTGTCTCGTGGCAATCCACAAATAAAGTCACCCATCTGAAAAATATGACAAAGGTACAAAGGATAGCTTGTGTGGGCGCTACTGGCGCAATGAAAACCACACCAACAGCGGGACTGGAAGCCATCCTTAACCTGCTACCGCTAGACCTTTACATGCAAGAATCTGCAGCCAAAAGTGCTCTAAGAATCAGCCAGCTCAACTGCTGGAAATCGAACTCAGGAGGACATGCCCAAATTCTACACAGATATCTGGGCTCAGCTGTATCCTATGACTACATGCTGCCTCACCATGACTTTCAAAGACCATTCTCCTGCATCCTCCCAAGCAGAGAGGAGTGGGAGAGGAACGAATTGGGCCCCGAAACCATATCCATCTACACTGATGGTTCAAAAATGGATGTAGGCGTTGGAGCTGGAGTGTTTTCAGAAACACTAAAGCTAAACAGCAATATTGGCAGTAGCAGAGGCAGCCAAAGCGACCTCAATAATGCTGGCGATACCACCAGATCTTTATTGACAGTCAGGCTGCAATAAAAGCTATATCTGCTGTCGAAATAAAATATCGGCTTGTGAAACGTTGTCGTGAAGAGCTAAAGGTTCTTGGCGTCCAACATAATGTTAAGCTCTGCTGGGTCCCCGGACACAGAGGCATACAGGGCAATGAAATTGCTGACGAACTGGCAAGAAAAGGATCTGCCTCCAGCATTGATCAAGCAGACCAGTCAGTCAAACCACCACTATGTGACCTCAAATCTCGGGTGGGACAGAAAACACTGATCACTGCCAAAAACAGGTGGAACTCCCTTCCCACCTGTGAAACTTCCAAAAGGATGTGGCGTGAGTATGACAAAGCCAGAACCCATAAACTACTTCGTATAAACAGGAAATCTGTCTCTACTTTAGTTGGGATTCTTACTGGACACAACTTACTAAAAAGCCACAAACTGAAAATGCATCTCATAGATGATGACCTCTGTAGAGGCTGCGGTGATGAAGAAATACACGAGGATACCCTCCACTTTCTGTGCCACTGCCCAGGCCTCAGCCAATTAAGAATGAGAAACTTAGCAAAATACTTTTTCCTCGACCTCACGGATCTATCCGAAATCCCTCTCCCTAATCTTTTCAGGTTTGCAACAACATCTCGATGGCTGGAAAGAGGCTAACAACAATGGACAGTAACGGGACAATGAATGAACCAACCACACAAGTGGACCCCCAACGGGCATCACAATGGGTCTATATTGACCTGTGTGCGATGAGGGGAGGATGCACACCGTCTGCCTCATCAACCCACCAACCTAACCTAACCTAACTACAAAACGCCATTGGATAACAAACGTCAAATTCAAAAACGATTTTCTTTCTTTGGCCGAACTGAGAACTTGACATGCATTTTCGACAACTTGGACATTGCAGATTTTCAAAATTAGGAGATTTTCGTAATCAAACAATTTATATAGTCGGAATATTTAGATATCAGTGCAATTTCTTATATTTTTTAAAAGATCAAAACAAGTGAGTGATTTGACAATTGTTTCTGACAGAATACGCTGTCAACGTTTCCACTTAATAAATTTGAGTTATTTCTGAACAAACCCTTGAATAATTCTCAGATCTATTTTTTATGGATGGAGAATCACATTGGAAAATATTTTGTATGCAAATGAAGAAACCATCTTGTTGCGTTCTCTATACGTAAGATATTTGTCAGTCTTTAAATACAACCAAATCAAGCAACGTTTTGTAATGTTTCAAGAATATTGAGACATGTATAGCTCCATATTATAACAATACCTATTTTTTGGGATTACTTTTTCAGATTTTGAATGGTTTTGAATCGACGTTAAAGATATACCGACGCATTTTTATTTGACAGCTGTCCTCATCCGAATAACACGGTGATATGTGGAAGTTATCTAGCTACTCGATAACTTCCACATATCACCGTGTTATTCGGTTGGTTTAAAATGGCGGCTAGGGTTTGGCTTTTGTATTTTCATTGCATTTTTAGAGTTTGACTAGTTATACGTTGACGTGAATGATATACTAACGCTAAATTAATGATGTTTTACTATTTGTTGATTATTTGACAGTTCTGCCGATATGAATTACAAGATGATATGTCAAAGTTATCGAGTAGCTTAGAATCGCTTATTCATGCGCCAGAGTTTAGTTTTAACAGAAAGTAGCGCAATTAGAGGAACTTTTGTGTTTAAATGCAGATATTTATAAAAATAAAAGTTTCGAAGTTAAATATAATACCAGTCGCTCCGGAAATAATGACGTATATCGGATATTTATTTAATTGTTTTCTTATAAACATAATTGTGACAAAAAATTACAGTTAACAACATGTTCCATATTTAAATGCATTCTAACAAACAGCGTATCTATTACTCTCAAATGCTAACAAAACTTTTTAATAAGTTTACATTTATAATCACAAAAACAACAGTCCACTGGGTTAACGACTTCTTAGCTAATTCTTATTCATTAAAAAAAACAAAAGAAAGTAAAGTTTGCATTTTAATTCGCAGCAAATGATTCCTCATGTCTATTATCGGGTTAGGTTTTAAGTGTTCCGAAAAGAATAGACAGACGCACACAAACAAAATATTAATGATTTTCAACTAAACGTTGTATCTATAGATATACTAATGTACGCTCTATCTAAAATAATAGAGAAAGCAGTTGAAGATTTCCCCATGCCAAAGATTTACATTTTTAAAAAATACCAAGTGAGGTTATGGACACTTTAATGATTTAGAAGGGGGTATTAAGTGTCTTGCTTGTGCTGGTTGATTTAAATTAAATGTTTTGTGAAATTATCATGAGCTGCACTTAAAAAAATGGGAATATATGATGTTGTACTGCTTTCGTTTTGACAGTCTTTTGGAAAAATTCGGTCGATAGTCATGTTTGGCTGTCATTTTTAGGGCGCATGTAGGAACCTACAATTTTATGCCAAGATTCTCCGGTTCCCATTTAGATCAATGTGATGCCGACGGGGTGTGAATTCCATACATATGAGACCATAACCTATATTACTTTGAACCACTCTGAAGCTCTTATGAAGTAGCTCCGAAGTTAGTGTAATGAACCGCGTAGAAGGTCTGGGTTTGATTATTAGTCGGAGATATACTGACAATGGTAGTAGTCATGGTAAGGGTTATCTTAACTCAGATGAACTGTAGGTTTCGCCAACGTCCAAGAAGTACAAAAGCACGAGAAAAACTTTATGACAAAAAAGATAGGTTCAGGATCTAATCGAATCTGTTGCACAAAGAATTTGTAGTTCGGTCGCTATAAGATAAGAATTCCCAAATAAAATACATACTGCCCAAGGACCTTGACGTTATATGTTACAGAGAACGGTCATTGAAATGGGAAGTGCCAGCATTTCAAGAAGTTCATCTACAGACGGTTAAAACCAATGGAATACCCTCTAGTTCCCAGTGTTTATGTCTAGTAGCCAGCATACTATCCATTCGATGATAGCAATAGCACCCAGGATGTTTCAATGTATTCCAAGAGACTTTCGTTTGTTCTGAGTAAGTAGTACCATTTCGGCTCCATTCCTTTGTGTGTAGACCAGTTGTAGGTGGGTTACATGGGTTCAACTTGCTGCGAATAGCCTTCCGACGGTTTTTTTTTTTATTTTAATCAAGTGATGTCACGCTGATTTAATGTCGAAAGACTGCAATCGCCAGAGACCACCAAGACCTTCGCGCAACGCGTATCCCTTAACCTCTCGACTCACAACATACCACCAGCAACTTATGTCGAAGAACAATGGCAACGATGCCAACAAGCCATTAGATCAGCCGCAACTGATGTGCCACCATCAAGAAACCCCTGGTTCGATGAGGAATGCCGACAAATGCTCGCAGCCAAGAACGAGGCCTACAAGGCTAAGCTGCAGGTGAAGACGAGAGCTGCCATTGAGCTCTATAGGCAAAGAAGAAGGGAAGAACATCGCCTTTTCAGAAAGAAGAAAAAAGAGCAAGAAAGGCGCGCGATCGAGGATATAGAGAGGTGCCACTCCAGAAAAGATCTTCGCAAGTTTTACCAAAGTGTAAAACGTCAAAGCCAAGGCTACAAGTCTCGAACAGAATCCTGTCGAGATGAACAAGGAAATATCGTAGTTGAGACACAGTCGATGCTGTGGATATGGAAGAACCCCTTCTGCAGACTGTTAAACGGCGATGACGAACAACATTCCGCTGTCAGGCAGAACGAACCATTTAATATTGGCAACGACAGCGAAAACTGCCAACCACCCGACCTAAGTGAAGTGAGGATAGCTATATCTAAACTCAAGCTTAATAAGGCCGCCGGAAATGACGGCCTTCCCGCTGAGCTTTATAAACCTGCGGAGATGATTTGGTAAGCAACATCCACCAACTCATAAGCCAAATCTGGTCGGTTGAAAGCATGCCTGAAGAATGGAACCTCAGCATCGTTTGCCCGATCCACAAAAAAGGAGACCCTCTGAACTGCGCCAACTACAGAGGCATAAGTCTACTCAACATCGCCTACAAGATCCTATCTGCCGTAATATGTGAACGCCTGAAACCGTTTACCAACAACCTGATCGGCCCTTATCAGTGTGGTTTTAGGCCAGGAAAGTCCACAATCGATCAAATTTTCACACTTCGGCAGATCCTGGAAAAAACTCAAGAAGTCCAAATCGATACCCACCACCTATTCATCGATTTCAAAGCCGCATATGACAGCATTTATAGAGACGAACTGTACAGAGCCATGTCTAGTTTTGGTATACCGCCCAAACTCGTCCGTTTGTGTAGGATGACGATAGAGAATTCTCGCTGCTCCATCAGGGTCGGATGCGACCTTACCGACTCATTCGATACCAAAAAAGGATTTAGGCAAGGCAATGCGCTGTCATGTGGCTTTTTCTATTTAATTCTTGAGAGGATTGTGCAGAACTCCCGAGCACAATTTTCCAAAAATCGGTGCAACTATTAGCATACGCCGACGATATTGACATCATTGGTAGGACTCAACGTGATGTCATAGCCACGTTTGCTAGTATAGAGAAGGAAGCTGCAAATGGGTTTAGCAGTAAATGAGGGTAAGACTGAGTTTATGCTGTCAACACGAAAGGACACACAACATCGACGAATTGGACAGAACGTCACCATTGACAGATATAACTTTGAGGTAGTACGGGACTTTGTCTACCTCGGCTTCGCTATTAACTCTGACAACAACATCTCGTCAGAAATTAAACGAAGAATAACTCTTGCCAACCGCTTCGGGCTAAGAAGGCAATTTAGTAATAAAGCCCTCACTCGAACTACTAAGGAGATCCTATATAAGACCCTGATCATCCCAGTCCTGCTCTACGGCGCGGCGCTGCAGCATGGACCGTATCAAAAGCGGATGAAGAAATCCTTCGAGAGAAAAATTCTTAGCAAAATCTACGGTCCCGTTTGCGTTGACGGGCTATGGAGACGAAGATTCAACCACGATCTATACGAGCTGTACAGGGACACACCCCTAGTCAAAAAACTCCGCATTGGACGTTTAAGATGGCTAGGACATGAAGAAAGAATGGACACCAATACTCCGGCTCGCAGAGTCTTCGATTCCCAGCCAGACGTCGGACGCAGTAGAGGAAGACCTCGCGCGCACAAGTAGAAACCGATCTCAACCAACTTGGAGTGCGCAACTGGAGGCAGTTAGCTAAGGACCGGGCTAATTGGAGAGGCATGTTGGTAGAGGCTCAGGTTCATCCCGGACTGTAGCGCCACTTAAGTAAGTAAGTATGTCACGCTGATATACCTCTTTGACTTGGTTATAAAAATCAACCCTTCCAGCTATAGCCATGAATTTCGAAAATATCCCCATGTAGGATGAAGGGCTACTACTTCTTACCTAATTGAGTGGCGCTACTGTCTGGAGTGTGCCTGAGCCTCAACTAACATCCGACCCAAATCCTACATGTTGGGAGCTCCAAGCAGTCTTCCACTTGCAGGAAAGTACCTAATCATTCATCTATCCATTGGGTTGCCCAACTCTCCAGTAATTTTCTGGGCAATATCAGGCAGATAACCACTATTTGGTTGAATTAATTGGTATCATTTCCAAGGACGACTTGGAAATCAAATCATTTGTCCAACTATCCGATGATAAGCTGCATAAAATCAACCATAAAATGCCGACATAGTTGAATAAATAATTTAGTAACGGCAACCCTGTAAGGATATTTTTTTTTTAAATAATGAAATCTAAAGATCTCCTTAAAAACCGTTTCAAATGTCAAACTTATTACTCCTAGTCGCGCACCATTGCGTAACATACTTCAAAAAGACAACCTACATGCTCACCATATGATGTTCCCAAAAACCAAACCAAAACCAAAGAAATCCCGTTCCAAAAGGAATACCGCGAGCACTCACACATTGTTCCTCTTCCAAAAATAGATTATGAGTTACACCCACAGAAGAATATTACAAAAACAAAGCACAAACATAACAAAAAAAAAATCGAAATGCACAATTTAGCACGCATTGGCATTTCCCGGAGTAATTTATTTTAAGGATTACTTCGTTTTTTCCACCCCTCGTAACAGTCGTAAGTCGTCATCGTGTAAATCGTCCTTTTCTCAAACGACGCTCTTATTTCACCTTTCAACGTTACGGTGTTTAATGTTGGCGGCGCGCACCGACAGTCGACACACAGGTACACTATTTAACTGCAGGTACAACAACAATACACAATCAATGTTATTGGTGCAAGGACTCCTTTTGTTTTCTTTTTTTTTGTCAGTTTTGACTCCTATAAGACGCTTAAGTGAGTGTATACTTTGGCACCGAGGAGGATCACTTAAAAAAATAATAAATGAATTATTTATCTATTACTATTCACTGCGATAAGGAGCAAAGGACATAAAGGACTACGCAACATAAATAATCAGTGTTTGTTTGTGTGCACTGACAAGGATCATTTTCCCAAATAAAAATGCAATTGAATGCTAAAGGGATGGAGGAGAATTTTGTTTTTTTCCCAGTTGTCACTTCATCCATTGAAAATCTAACGAAAATATCCTAATCCTTGTGTTGAAATCCTTGTTGTTTTTCCCTCGACGATTTGACCCGTCTCACATATGCGCCACAGAATAGAGGGAATTTCATGGATACACTTTCATGTCGATGTCGATTGTTGTGTTTGTCTACTAAACGGATTTACTAAATATACATTCAAGATGATTAACAGATTAGTGCTAAGGATGACGGGGATAAGGATGATGAGTGGGAAATTCCCCATTCTTTCATATTTCCCAACGAACATCTCTCAATTTGAATGTGAATTGCTCGTGCAATTTCCGCTCAATTAGGAGAGTTCTGTTCGTTTGGTTGGTGTGGTGGTGATGCGGCGGAGAGCCTTCAAACCGAAACATCAAACATGACGGAGAGAGACGTTGGCGTTGCGTAGACGGTAGACCACCGCGAAGTCGAAGAGTGTGAACAATGGTTGAGTGTTTTTCCTTTTTCCGTTTGAGCTTAAGAGAAGCAGCGTTTTGATGAAACCAACCAATGACAGTGTCATGCGAGTGGCGACAATTTTTTTCTCTGCTGACTGCTGGTTCAGAAGAGAGGTTACGTTTATGCTGATGGCTGAGTCTGACAGTTCGATTTCTGCATAGAAATATATAAAGCAAGGTGTTCGGGCAGAAGGGTTGACTTCTGACTCAAATGCCGGTGGTTGGTTTTTATTTTTCTAGTTCAGTTCTGACACACGACACGACATTACGATTACGATACGTCGAATGTGAGATTGCAATCTGTAAATCTGCATTATTTTAATGGGCGATGATGGCTACAGTTACGGCGCAACGGTTACTATAAATCAGATTGTGTAAGTGGGTAGACTAGGATTGGAAAAATGTTTTGACAGAGTTGCCAATTAAGACGGGGATTGGTAATTTATAGTAATTTTCTCTTTCAAAGTAACGGGTGATCCAAGTAGAGATACTTTTTTCAATAGCCTTTTTTGACAGATCACGTGTGAGTCGTGTCATGCTGTCATGTTATTTTTGTTTAGTATTGTTTGGCATTTCATAATGGAAAGAGTTACGCGTGAACAACGTTTACAAATTGTTCAACTTTATTATGAAAATTCAAGTTCTGTGAGGAATGTGTTTCGTGCACTTCGCTCAACTTATGGTCAACATAATCGGCCTACTGAGCGTACTTTCGCAACACCATCACCCATTTTGAGACCCAGCATTCATTATTGGATAATATTCGACCGAATAGACCACGTCCAGCGGTTTGGTGTGGTTTGTGGGCCGGTGGAATCATCGGTCCATATTTCTTTAAAAATTATGCCGGTGCGAACGTAACCGTCAATGGCGACCGTTATCGTGCCATGATAACCGACTATTTGATGCCTGAAATTGAAGCTCGTGATCTCGGCGACATTTGGTTTCAGCAAGACGGCGCCACTTCCCACACATCGCATCAATCAATGGACTTATTGAGAGAACATTTCGGTGAGCACATAATTTCAAGTTTTGGGCCGGTCGATTGGCCACCAAGATCGTGTGATATCACACCGTTAGACTTTTTCCTGTGGGGATATGTAAAGTCAAAAGCTTATGCCGACAAACCCGCTTCGATTCAGGCCTTGGAGGAAAACATCACGCGTGTCATTCGCTAGTTACCAGTCGAAATGCTCGAACGAGTGATCGAAAATTGGACTCAACGGATGGACCATCTGCGACGTAGCAACGGCCAACATTTGATAGACATAATCTTCAAAAAATAAATGCCAAAGAATGTTCTTTCAAATGATAATAAACATTCTCCATTAAATTTGAATTTTCTGTGTTTTTTTCTTTAAAAAAGTAGGGAACCTCGAAATGGATCACCCATTAGGTACCTAATAGGATAAAAAAAACAATTTTGAACACCGATCCACGAAGAAACTCAGAACCTTCATTGTAAAGAGATGTGTTTCCACATATTTGCAAGTTTTCGAAAACGTTAGATTAAGCAGTTGTTAGTTATCACAGGGATGTTTTCTAGAGAACACACCTTTTCAGATATTCATAATGATGGTTGGACTTGCTTGGACTAGGAGTTCTTATGCTGAGTTTACACCAGTCTAAAACTTTCTTTTGGTAGGTAGGTAGTTGTCTCTAGCATGGATGAGCTCGATTCAAAGGTAGAACTGATTTGCACCTAAAAATGTAAAAACTAAACTGTTGGGTTTTGGTGTTATGTATATCGATTGAATTGAATAAAATTTCTGACATTGGAAAATCGTTTTTGCTTTCGGAACATTCGCTATTGTCAAAAATTTGTTCGCGTTTTTTGATCCACAGGCTTTTAAAAAGGCATTTGTAGATAAGTTTCAGTTGTCTGAAGACAGTCCAGCGGTGAATTAAAACCAGAATCCGTATGTTATGTTAACAGGCAATCATGCGCAGTTTTAGTTTCACCAATTCCGTTCTAGTAATTTAAACGTCAAAAATGCAACACACTATTTAAAGCCAATTGTCAAATAAGTCGTTAAATCATGGAAAGCTACGAGTATGACTGTCATGTAAGAATTGTTTTAATTGTACAGAGGCTAAACATTGCAGAAACAACCCTCAAGAGAGGGTTGTGAAAAACATCTGACACAGTTTTTTTGCTCTCGAAATGGAACGATTTTTTCGAACAAAACGGCACATATTTGATGCAAAACGGGTCATTCGAACTATGCTAAACAAAGCCTACAATTTCATGCAATAATATAGGTTTACTTTATGCCACACCTATATTTTGTGCATATTTCGTCTCGGAAACATTGGAATTGTCGCGTCATGTCAATGTAGTTTGTGTGTGAACCTACCTAGATATTCGTATCGTAGGTACGTCCTGTTACTTCAAAGGATAATACCAATAACTTTCGAAAAATTTATTCTTCCTGTCTTTCATATTTATTTGGTTTAAATTTGACCGTTATCATATTAACAATTGCTCCATCTATATTTTCGTGTTGAGTTCCCCCACATTTCTAGCTGTCAAAATAAAATTCTTATTCTCCCAATCCATTGGCAACACTTTTTCTGCAAAGAGCATAAGCCACAGAAGATGACCTATAGGCCTCCATCCTAATGCAACACTCCACACTTTCCTGTTTCAGCAGCAGCATTCGTGGTGTCGTCATTCTCCGTTACACTGGATGTACCCCCCAATCCCCATCCACAGCCCATTCAATAATTGTCCTCATAATGCCATTTCCTCTAGCATTTCTACCCCCACGTGTATCACATCTACGTAGTTACGTCTGTCAATACTCTATACGTTTGCAGTTGTTGTTCCCTGTGCTTGAATGAAGCAAAGCCTGCTGGTTCTCTCCACCACTTACATACACAACCTTATCCACACGTTTGATGTAATCCTGTCTGCACGGAAAAAAAATCTGAAAATGGAAAACAAAAAAAAAATCGCGACACGTGCTTTTTCAGCTGTTTTTCAACGAGACAACCACACCAAAACAGAAAACGGCGAAACATACGTTGAACGTAACGTATATACATAAAAACGGAAACCAAATAAAACGTAAAAACAAAAAAAATACGAACACGAGAGAATGGCAAAGAAAAACAAAACACACAGAAAATCCAGAAAGAAAACGAGGAAAAGAGGCCACCAAAAACAATACCGTCGTCAGTCGCCGGTTTTTTTTTTTTTTTTTTTGCCAATTTCTCTCTGATGCAGCCCCGGCCAAACCAAAGCAGACATTGGAGAATTGCAAAACGACACAAACACAGCAGCAAAACAAGAAGAAACGACAAAACGTCAGTTGTGCGGAGAGAAATGGTGTTTAGATGTGCAAGGAAAAATCCCTGCACTTTTACCCGGACCAAACGGGGGGATTATTGGAATCGGATAGCTGCGACTGCGTTAGAAATGACAAAAAAAAAAAAAAAACTTGCATTACTTTTTGCGAAAAAGTGTCATGTATGTGTATGACTTTTAGGACAACATACAGACACAGAAGTTAATGTTTGTTTAGAAACGAGGCATTTGAAAATTGACATTTTGGAATGGGAACTGGAACACATTTTCATTCAACGAGTGGAAGTGTCATTTAGTGGGTTGTTCCGGTTCCACTTGACAATTGCACTTTGCAATACATAATCGAGACTAAAAGGACATTTGAAGCGACATGCAGATGTGTGGAGAGCGGGTATGGAGTTTCCCATTGGGAGGATGTATGAACAGGTGGAAAATGGAAAATCGGTTCTTAGGAACATCGGAAAAAGGTAATGGATGGAGGTCAAGTGTTTGATTAGGAGATCATAGTTTGATGGGACACGTCTGATGGATGGACGCTTCGTTGTTGGTTTTGAGTGCAGTTAATGGCGCTGATTTTGCTATCATATGACAGGTGCATTTCATTTTTTTATTTTTAAAACAGCAATGGAGTTGATATTTCACGTTTGTTGACTTTGGTGTATTTTTTTATTCGCAAAAAATAAACACACATCAGAGGCCGCAAATGTTGTATTCTAACGTGTTAATTAAAAATAAAATAAATTGTTCAATAGAGGAAATAAAAGTGACAGGAAATATGTTTAAAGATTCGTTTGACTGATGTTCAATTGAACATTTGAAAAAAAAACTTTGAATAGCCGTTTGCATATTTACGAAGAATGTTCTAAAAAAATGAACGAAGCATTGTTAGTTTCCTTAATTTTTTCGCTATTTTCTACACGCCACGCAGAGTTTCGACTCGTGAAAATATGAAACTGTCAAAGGATGACAGGTTGGCAGTTTGACAGAAACCATCAAACTTTTGAAATATATTGAGGGGCTTAAATCGAGTATAATTGACACTTTCGGACAATGTCGTTTTGACCCTTTCGTTACTTCAGTTACTACGTTTGAATCGAAATATAACGTACAGAACTGTCCAACATTGTTGTCGATTTGACAGAAACCATCAAAATTTTGAAATATATTGAGGGGCTTAAATCGAGTATAAATGACACTTTCGGACAATGCCGTTTTGACCCTTTCGTTACTTCAGTTACTACGTTTGAATCGAAATATAACGTACAGAACTGTCCAACATTGTTGTCGATTTCCAGAAACCATCAAAATTTTGAAATATATTGAGGGGCTTAAGTCGAGTATAATTGACACTTTCGGACAATGTCGTTTTGACCCTTTCATTACTTCAGTTACCACGTTTTAATCGAAATATAACGTACAGAACTGTCCAACATTGTTGTCGATTAAACGAAAATTTTGACAGCGGATGCTCGTTTTTTGAAACGACATATTAGTAGGTGCGGGGCTTTATTTGCATAAAATGAGAACAACATGAGTACCTATGTTTAATAATAGGAATCAACTCACGAAACAGTTTGACAAATTTCAATTCACATGTCAAAATCTGGTTTTCAAAGAAATTACAGGTTTTGTATCTTATGCATCTGTATTAGTTCCACGTGTTAGAACAACATGATGTAACAGGTTATTTAAAACAAGTCGATATAATTTGCAATCCATGAAAGGAATTAAATTTACAAAAAAATGCTAAATTTAAACCCTTACAGCCTAGGTTTAATAGCCGACAGTTCATTAACATGAGCATGCTAATAATTAACATTTTTGTAAAGCATGACACATAATTGGACCACTTCATTCGAATTGGTAGGTGTTACAATGATGTAACTACGCTTTAGGGGACACCACCCAAAACTTCCAGAATGTTGTTCGTTGACATTTAAAAGCCGAAATTTGGACGAATTAAATTGTTTATAGTGTAAGCATTCAGATTGTATTGACAGCCTAAAGTGTTGATCCGTAAAGTTGAATGGTACCTTCATTTCTTTGCTGATGACAGTACTTTCAACTTGTCATATTCAGATTCACTTTCCTCAACATCGGACATGTACTCAAAACGACAAAATATCTTAAGCAAGATAAATTCCGACCTTGACAACATAATCAAATTTGGTTCATCAAACAGAGTGGAATTCAATGGTTCTAAGACACAATGCTGTCTTCTGACGTTAAAGTGAAACCAGACATTATCCATAGCACTTACGTTGAAGCAAAGATTATGAATTCTATACAGATGACGCACTCCATATAAGAAAAATTGTTCTATGGCGGGTCGTGCTGGCACAGCCCGCCATATGTTTTTGTTCTTGCTTTTCATGTGTTTTCATGCACACCGCCCGCCCGTACCATGTACCATGTTCTCAATTTGTTCTCAATGCGTCATCTGTATAGAATTCATAATCTTTGGTTGAAGTAACCAAAAAGCTTTCCATGCTCACGACTTACGTTGGAACGACCACTATTTTAATCTCTAAAAACGCTGCGAAATGTATAGATTTCCTAAATTGCACCCCATCAGATCTGGCCTAGATATTAAAAGCGTTTATACGTTAAAATCGTGAGTTCTACGCCCATTTTTCTCGAGTGCACCTAAAACAACATTGCACCTCAAGATAGAATTCTACGGCGTGCGAAAAACAAAACGTATAGGAGACATAGGAATAGCGAACTCTTAAGTTTCGGTCGAACATCGTAGTTTTCTCGCTATTTCAACAACCAGTGCTCAAATGATATAGACACTTGCGTTCTGCCCGATTTACAATTTAGACACACCACTCGCTATAATATGATTGCAATTCAGTTTTTCCTCAAGCCTATCTTCGGATATATGTTGAAATAGTGAGATTCGTACATAAACCGAACAAAGCGAAGGTGAATGCTCTGTCGAGGCCTGTCTTTCCTTCCAATTACAGCTGACAGGTATTTTAAACCAATGAGCATCGGTACCTCCTTTCTTCTTACCCTCAATTTCCTTATCGCCCACACTGTGATAAAACATAGAAAGGGTATTCATAATCCTTTGAATGCACGCAAATTATCAAATAAGACTTCAATTGAAGTATATTATCTTACAGATCTTCAAAAACTAAGCTTTTAAAGGCAAGATCTCTGTTTGAATTCAGTTGAAGTTATTATCTAACAGATCTTCAAAAACTAAGCTTTTAAAATCAAGATCTCTGTTTGAATTCAGTTGAAGTTATTATCTAAGAGATCTTCAAAAACTGAAGCTCTAAATACTTACAGCTAGGTTCTCCGAATGTAAAAGATTGATCTTGGACTGAAGATAGCTTTTTTATTGGTCTTCAAAAAATATAAGACAGAGCTTGTGTAACAGCTTTTCAAATAAAGTCAGGCAATAGAGATGTAGATCAGTGTCAAAATAGCATTCTAAGGTAGGTCTTTCGAGTGTAATAGGGTGATCTTCGATAGGATTTGAAAGTAAAATCTTCAAATGAAATCGAATTCAAAAAAGCCCACTGTCGATCTTGTCAATGTTTGCAAATGACAGCTTGATATTAGACAAAAAATAATTAATAGTCTCTAGGACAAGATAGAATTAGCATGCAAGGTCGAAAAAGTTGAAAGACAAAAATGAGGCCACTAGGCTGAGTTGATCTTTTTTTTATGTACTAGTGGGTAACAGTTTTAGGTATCAACAAAAGGATTGACCAGAAAGTTCAATACGCAAATAGATCCCTTGTGTACTATTGAAATAGAGGCGAAATATAAATTGAAATCACTGTCAACATTGCACTCTTAGCAATGTCATAAATGTGTCGAAAAGTGATCGATAAAATTAGACAGATCTTTGTCGACAATAACAACGTCTGCAAACAGTCTATAAGACAAGATCTGATCAGTATGCGAGCCTAAAAATTCGGAAGCCCAAAAAAAAAAAGCTATTCGAGTGTGCTGACCCTTTATCTTTGAAGCTATATGTATTGAGTAATATTTATGGTTGTCAAAAAGGGATATTCGAAGGGATTGCCCAGAAAGTTAAATATCTATGATGATACCATGTATATTAGATCTTGACATATAGAAGAATTACAAACACAGATCACTGTCAAAGTTGCGTTCTTAGCTAGGCCTACCGAACATCTTAAGAATGATCTTTGATAGGATTAGAAACATCATTGTTGATCAAAGTCTCCAAATGTAAAGACTGATATTGGGCACGTTAACACACTTTGAGGGGAGTCCGAAAATGCTGTACGCCCAAAAATTAGTCACTAGATTGAGCTGAACTATAATTTTTGAAAATATATGATCGATTGGGTAAAAATTTGTCGGTATCAATGAGTGATATTCGAAGGCATAGTCAAGAAAGTTGGATACCATACAAGATGTCTTGTGTAATAGATCATGAAATAAAGAAGAATTTTAAGCACAGATCACTGTCAAAGTTGGTGACCATAAAGTGACCATAGTCAAGGAAGTTGGATACGCTAAAAGAAATTTTGTGTAATAGATCTTGAAATAGAGACTTTAAAATATAGATCACTGTCAAAGTTGGTCTTATCGAGCGCCATAAAGTGATCTTCGATAGGATGAGCCATATCATTGTGACATTAGACACGCCCATCAATAGACTTTAAGGCAAGTCCGAAAAGGCTTTAAGCCAGAAAATGAGCCACTAGATTGAGCTGAACTATAATTTTTTAGCCTGTATACCTATATATAGGCCTATAAGTTGGATACCCTAAAAGATATCCCGTGTAATAAAATAGAAAAATAGAAGATTTTAAAGACAAACCACTGTCAAAGTTGGATAAGATGGTTCGGTTTTTTAAGCACAGATCACTGTCAAAGTTGGTCTTATCGAGCGCCATAAAGTGATCATAGTCAAGAAAGTTTGATACCCTTAAAGAAATCTTGTGTAATAGATCTTGAAATAAAGACTTTAAAATATAGATCACTGTCAAAGTTGATATTTGAAGGCATAGTCAAGAAAGTTGGATACCATACAAGATATCTTGTGTAACAGATCATGAAATAAAGAAGCATTTTAAGCACAGATCACTGTCAAAGTTGGTCATTCGAGCGCCATAAAGTGATCTTCGATAGGATGAGCCATATCATTGTGACATTAGACACGCCCATTAATAGACTTTAAGGCAAGTTTGAAAAGGCTTTAAGCCAGAAAATGAGCCACTAACTAGAACTGAACTATAATTTGTGAGCCTATAGGTTCGTATGGGTAAAAATTTGTCAGAAAGTTGGACACCCTAAAAGATACCCTGTGTAAGAGAATAGAAAAATAGAAGACGAATTTTAAAGACAGATCCCTGTCAAAGTTTGATAATATGGTTCGGTCTTCCAAGCGCCATACAGTGATCTTCGATAGAATAAGACAGATCATTCGATGATCAACATCAGCATATGAAGGACTGATACCAGACACTCACATAAACAGTGGGTGCGTTCCGGATTTCAGTTTTTCCAAGTTAACTTTGCCGGTGCACTGATATGATTGGTCAATCGAGCATTTTTAGTCATGTGACATGGTCGATTGATCGATGAGAACAGTGCATCGGTAAAGTTAACTTGGGCAATCTAAAATCCGGAACACGGCCAGTCTTTAAGGCGAGTCAGAAAAAATAGTAAGCCCAAACATGAGCCACCTTTAAGAAATTCATCAAACTCCCTTATTAAGCCCCTCCTTGCAAGCACCTTCTCTTAAACCCATATTTCTAAACGATTGGCACATCATCTGGACTCGTGTCCTATTTACTCTCGAAGTCCTTCTACGGCGTTGTTGATTTTAATTATTTCTCCTTAGAAGAAAGCCTTTGTCATTCCTCATCACCTCCTACCGCCAGCCGCCGCGGATCTATTTATTTTCATATTCTTCGATTTCTTCGGGGTTTGTCCTTTCGCATTTTTGCACACTTCTTCTAAGCAAATCGGGTCCTTTTTTTCTACTCTTCTTGTAGTTGCTTTCAATAATTTTTTTTATTGATTACTTTTTTTTTTTTATTAAAAAATATTCGCATTACGGGCATCTTCAATAGAATTCGTCTGACAGCATAAATTTACCGCCCTTTGCAGGCTTAAAGTGGGTTAAAGTACCGCAATAGCACACTGCAAGTGTATAGTACTCAGGTACTAGCAAACAATTATATATAGGTACACCTAACACTAAAGGAGACGACCGACGACGAATCTAAACACCCCCCCAGTCCCGTATTATAGTCGTATTTATAGAGACGAATTATTGGGTGTATTGGTGTGTGTTAGTGAGTGTGTTGTTGGTCGAAATATCAGCTTGAACTAGAGCACACCCGACTCTCTCATCGACCCAGCGAATTTCTATATTCACCCCCTCCCCCACCCGACCCGCAAAACCCTTTCGAGCGTCGCGTGTATTTCTATCCATCTTTTCTATCTCTCTACCCTTTTTTTTTTAGGTTTTTCAATGGAGTGTGGTGATTTAGTCCTTTCCCATTGCACATTACCTCGAAAACCATCGAAACATTCCACCACCCTCCGAAGAGTGTCCTGGTCGTCTCTCACCCGTTCGACTTTGCTTTTGTTGTTATTTTTTTGTTTTTGGGCTCGTGATTCTTTTTTTTTTTGTTTTTTTTTAGTGCTCTCCTCGTTTCGTCCTTACGCGATAATGACAAATGGTGGGTGGTTTTTTGGGGGTGGTAATGGTGTATGGCGGTTTATTTTAAGGGTGACCACAATATAAGTAAAGTGGTTAGCGAGAGCACGGTACGGTAGGTGGTGATGTGGTATTTTTAGGGAAAAGGATGGCTTTGATTTTGCCATGAATTTATTTTACGCGGAATTGGTTTCAAGACAGCCAAAGGGTTGGGGGGTGGTATATAGAAAAAATAAATAAATGAAAATAAAATGAAAAAACAATTCATAGTTAAAACATTTTCGAATTTTTTTTTTTGCGAATCAAATTTATTAAGAGCGAGAGATAATAAAAAAGTGGAAAAAAGAAGAAAAGGATATTTATTTCTTTTGTTTGAATTCGTAACCCTTTGCGTTGTTGTCCTGCCACCATCTATAGAAATGTTGGCATTTTGATTTTATGAATTTTTAATTGAACTTGGGAGGGGGTTGTCGCGTTCTAGACGTCGTTCTTCATCTTATTAGCACAGTGATATCATTTATCGTCTTCGTAAGGACTAATTTAAGCAAGGGGATCGAATAGATGTGTTGAGGTGGTTTGGGGATTTAGTATTTGTTCACCCCTTGGGAGGGGTTTAGTTTCTGATTTTAAACATTCATTTAAAGGCGGTTTAAATGATTTTTTTGCATCCTTTATAAAGTGGGAACACTGATGAGTATCCCATATCATAGTTGAAGATGATTAAATGCACGAAATGCACTTGGTGTGGGCACCCAAATACGACCTAAACAGCCTAAGTAAACGTTGTAATGTTGTGAGAAATAATAAGGAAATTCTTCCAACTCCCTAGTGACCTCCCTGCTCAACAAACTTTTGCTTCCTGCCAAAAGGGAAACCAAGAAAGTAGGGTGCTAACGTGGAAATATTGAAAAGAAACTGCCCAAGGCCAAAGCGTCTACATAGGAAAAAGATTGGGCAAAAGGACGCGGAACTGTGATTCATAACCTAACCTATATCCGATCTAGATAAAAATACCTTGAGTCAGGTCAATGTTAGGTTAGGTTTAGGATTACATAACAGTATCACCATCGGACAGTGTCCCAAAGAATTGCATACGAAAAGACTATACCTATGAAGACCATTTCCCACTTTATCTGTTTATGACTAGCACTCTACTGGGTAACGTCATCTTTGAAAATCTAGGTGTCCTGGTAAATTCTAATACAGCCAACATATTTAGCATCATAGAGAGCTCACGATGGTTCACATAGCCACACGATTTGATGAATAATGAAAGATCAATGTGATATCACAATGGACCGAACTTGAAATTACGTGCAACAACCATAATCTAAGGTCACAGCCCTAATCTAAGGTCACAACCACCCTGCCTTTTCAAGAAAGGTCCAGGTGATACCTACCAACTGAAATTTTCTTTTCCGGAGCGGAGGAGGCTAAAAATACTTTTATTATCTCCAAGATCGGCAAAAATGTGAGCTTCTATGTGGACCAATCTTCAATTGAAAAGTCCTTAAACAGAGCAAAAACAAAAAGGATATTCCCCTTCCATCTGAAGGCATTGCAAATACAAAATTGGAGCAACAGATTCGTAACTTTGGGCTAACAACCATTCACGTATTCATGAACACTTTTTGCGCGATGGCTGGTCCTAAAGTTTTGTGCCGAATCCAAAGGTCTCAGTTCGACGGCATAAGTAGAAACCGACCTCAACCAGCTTGAAATTTGTAAATGCAGGCCGTTGGCTAAGGACGGGACTGATTTAAGTGTGATGTTTGAGGTCCAGGTTCACACTGAACCGTAGCGAAAGTATCTTAGCAATTACTCACCCAGCAGTCGCCATATGGAAGCTGAGTATCGTAGTTAGTAGGCTACGTGAAAAGGCTTGTTTTTTTATTGAATTGCATTGACTAGCTTTGGACACGCCGGATGATTTGTCAGATCATTGCGAGAGGCCCATAAAGGGCCGCAAACCTAGCTTTTCCCTTCATTGTGTGTGTGCGAAGTTATTATTTTTGCCTCCAAGAAGAGGACCTCCTGGTTTACGTCAAATCCGAACAGCAAATTTAAAAAGCCTCTCTAAACTGAGTCTAACCTGGCAAGTATACAAGCCTTACAATTTTCTGGAATATCTTATGTCTTGACACCCAACAAAGGTGAATGTGAAAGCGCTCTGCCAGTAAGAGATATCTTGCATTCGAGGGCTTTCTTTGGTGTGAATCTGAGTGGAATGGATACCAGGGAGTTGAGAGCTCCTTGACTGCTATTGAAGTTCCGAAGATAAAGGGGATCTGTTGCAATGACCACTTGCCAAAAAGCTCTGCAAGTGAGTAGATCCTATAAAAATCCATAAGACGCAACTATTTCGCAAGCTCTGTCGTTGTGTTGAAAATCTCCTTGACTGCTATTGAAGATCCGAAGATATACGGGATCTGTTGCAATGACCACTGGCCAAAAAGCTCTACAAGTGAGTAGGTCCTATAAAAATCCATAAGACGCAACTATTTCGCAACCTACCTATATATCATTGATACAAGGTTCGCCGAAAAGATTCGAAAATAATTGTATTTCTGTTGAAGACTGATCGGTTCATGGTTGAAAAAAGTTCTGCCGCTATTACCTTGAACAATATCGGATGATATTTCAGAACATAAGTTGGCACGTAAGCCTTCAAAAAACAATGGGAAAAGTCGACAGGCATTGCAATCGTGTCGGAATAGCAAAGTTGCCATATTAGCCTGGACTCACCCTCTATTTTTTTATTTTAAATCGGCGAAGCTCACTTTTTAGAATAGTAGTCGTAGATTTGAGGAATCATTTGTTTAGAAATTCCTCAAATAGAGCTTTAATATAACTCAGTTATTGGTCTGTTTGGCGTGGGTTTGCATCCCATGATAGGAATATTTTTCCATATGGTATATGATTTCTACAAATGTCTTACTAGCCGATGGAGATTATTTGATCATCTAGATCCATTATCCTTGAATTGAAAAGGGTTCAAGCAAAAAAGATATGTTTGGCATCGAATAGCTACTGTGAAAAAAACGATACATCCCGGGTACATATCCCAACGAAATAAGAGCGATTCCACACAAATCTTTGTCACCCATGACAACAATTTGTAAATGTATCCATTGCCATTGAAGTTAACAAGGTCGATTGAAGAAAATATCCATAAATATCCATCGTGGGCTCGTATCCCAAAGAAATGAAAGCAATTCCGCAAAAACCTTTCTCACTCATGACGTATCCCAAAGAAATGAGAGCAATTCCGCAAAAACCTTTCTCACTCATGACGTATCCCAAAGAAATGAGAGCAATTCCGCAAAAACCTTTCTCACTCATGACTCCAGATCAATAATTTTTGAAGCAAACATGCTCCCAGAAAGAATATAGTTTTTGCGGGTTGTTTAAAATAAAATAAATTCTGGGTTCATATTCCAACGAATTTACAGCCATTCATCCATGACGTAAGTAAATCTTCACCTAAATCTAAAATTTCCGAAGCAAACAAGGCTCCAGAAAGACTATATTTTTCGCGCCGGGTTGATGTTCTCTAAAATATTATCAATCCTGGGTTCATATCCCATCGAAAACCAATCACATTTCAACTAATGCTTGATATGCATTTTTGTTTGGACAACGCCCTTACCCCATCTACCCATATGAATAGTTCAATGAGCTCCTTAAAGGACCCTCCCAAGGCTTCTTCCAGCTATTCCCTACAAATTCGCTAACCATCCACCATAGACCACCAATCCCACTGAAATTATGAAAAATTGGGCGGCATCTCATTTGGCATCCTTTTCAACAAAAAAAAGGATAATTAGCTCACTTATCCTTAAACAAAACGCAAAAAATAAAAAAAAAACATTAAACTCAGAAAATATTTGCGTATCCGACCGCAGAGTTATATGCATAAAAATTGTGACAAATTAAAGTCGCCGATTGCGCGGGGGGGGGCTAACAATCATTACGCGCGTCCTATTTCTCCTCATTTGTTTCGAAAGATAAATTAAAATCTTCAAGGCAATTAGCTGCAGAGAATTTCTCATCTCCATTCAGATTTTTTTTTGTTTTTATTTCGTTGGGTATATCTCTATTTACTTGTAGTTTTGGTAAATGTCTGCTTTTGGCAATTATAATTCGATTTGAATGTATCCTCATAGGGATCGTGTAGCTTTGTTCGTTTTTATTGATTTTACGCCTGCGGTAGTCCGTCCTTGTCTGAAAGATAGAATGGGAGTTACTTTTACACCACATAGCTACTCTCAAGTACCCGTGCGTTAGGATGCACTTGATTTTGGATGCTTCCACTTTGATTCGTTTGTGTAATTAATCAAAGAATCGCCTCTGTTGTAGGTCGACATGGGTTTCTCCTATATAGACCCTTTAGGTTCAACACAAGTCATTAATAGTTGGAAAGATTCATTGTTTGTTTTTTGTTGGATTTCATATGTGTAAACAACTGCCGAAATACTCTTTTTGGATTGCATGCCATCACATTCTATGTTAGATGTTACACAGTACCACTAATTACACTTTGGCCACGGTCCATTCGCATGATTTCAACGAAAAACGCTTGCGGGGAAGAGGTATTACAAAGAAATTTAGTTTCGATCAATTTTTGGTTTTTTTTTTTATGGATGAAGCACGTATCTAAATTAGACACAGATACGAATGTGTAGACGAAAAAGTTGATTTGAAGTAAGAACTATTTTCGGGGAGTCGCCATATTACATGAATGGTACCGTGGAGAAAATTATTAGCTTAGAGGGTTGGATTTAGTCATTGACCGTAGAGGTTTGAAGACATCCAATAAAAAACGTCGGTTTTGTGAGCCGACGAGTGCTTAGAACTGTAAGATTGCTGGAATCGGATTTTAACCCCATCAATAGCAATTCATGTTTGTTGATGCCTACCTCTCCGCATGATCTAACTAATTATCCATTTTGTATCAACTGTCATGAGAAAAGCTTATCATAACACTGACGTTCTGATTCGTTATAATATTGTTGGTCCCATTACTCTTGCACATTCAGGAATTATTAACTGTGAGAAAAAAACTAGCAACAATTGTTGCAGGGGTCCAATGAAAGGATGCTGTCCGAAAGTATGCTATTCTTGCACACTCACACCTGATTAGTTATGAAATTTGGCCAAAATCTATTTCCCTACATGCCTGGCCTTAAAATTTGGAAATGTTACAGTAATTCATTCAAAGAAGTATTGACTGAAAATATTTGTATTTTATTTTGTAAAAAAATGTGGCTCTGGCAGCACTGACAATTTTTGGTTGTGAATATTTGCGCTGTCATTTCATTCAATTAAAGTGACATTTATCGTTCATCGATGACTCCATATTAACCGATTGTTTAACAAGAATATTATGGGACACACATCTTTTTATTCAGATGGCAGAAGTGACATTTGCTTGTCAAATGTTTGTGGAGTTATAGGATTCTCACATTACACATATACGCAGACTAGTAATTGTACATCCAAAATTAGAGTTTAAGGTGTTGACTGTGTATTTACGCATGCGGAAGAACATTTTGATATTCTCTTGTTTGTTGATGCATGAATGTGTAGTGAGCAATTTCAATAAAGTGTCAGCACTATTTTCCAAATAATGCAGGATAGATCGGTTTGAATTGGTAATTGCTGATGAAATATATAGAGGATACGTTAGTTAGATGTCGCTGGACTTTTCGATTTACATATTACAATGTCAAGAAAGAATTTCGAAAAAAATATGTACAACTTCAGTGCTGCCACTTTGTTTAAAATAAAAAAATTGTTAAAACAGTAGAAGGCATGGCTTTCCAGTCTCATATATCTGATATGTAAGAGCTCATTTTAAAAGTATGATGTAAATCATTGCAATGAAAAAAGCCAACATCCATTAAAAATTTAAGCCATTCTTGTAGAAGTTAAGGCTAACCAAACACTCTATATGAAGCAATTCCGTAACAAAAATGCTATAACTTGCAACAATTCAACTAAAACCAAGCCCCATATAGGTTAATTCTCAACAAGTAAACACTTTAAATAATAAAATAATCTATAGTATAGATTAACATCATTTTATATACACGAAATGTTTATTTCCACTTGTGGCGGCCATTAAGGACTCGCGTGCATTAAATGCATTCAGTCATGCACTTCGAAGGTTTGCTACTTTAAAAGATGTTGCATTATTAATTTTGAATTGATAATGATGTAGGGATATGTGAATTATGACGTACTGTTTAATAAACAAAACTTTATCAACTACCATGGTAATAATGACGGTTAAAGACACATAAATACCAATTTTTAGACGCATATGATTGATTTTTTGTAAATGATTTCTATGGAGGGTGCAGTTGGAAAGTGACTGTACCTACGATTTTTTTTGCACAGACCCAACTTGAATCTACTGTCATGAGAGTTAATTCTCAAATCTGTCGTTCGGAGTCGGCGTAAACAGGAGGTTCTATCCTTTTTTGGGAAAAATGTAACTTCCCACGCACAAATGAATGAAGGAAACTGAGATTGAAGCTTTGGATGAGTCCTTTTTTCAGCACTTTTTTTAATAAAAACATAGCCAACTTGGACTGTCATGAGAAGTGCCTCAAAGTTGCCATTCTGTCAAGAATCTACTGCCATGAGAGTTTATTCTCGAATCTGTCGTTCGGAGTCGGCGTAAACAGGAGGTTCTATCCTTTTTTGCGAAAAATGTAACTTCCCACGCACAAACGAATGAAGGAAACTGAGTTTGAAGCTTTGGATGAGTCCTTTTTTCAGCACTTTTTTTTAACAAAAACATAGCCAACATGGACTGTCATGAGAAGTGCCTCAAAGTTGTTAATTCTCAAATCTGTCGTTCGCAGTCGGCGTAAACAGGAGGTTCCATCCTTTTTTGGAAAAAATGTAACTTCCCACGCACAAATGAATGAAGGAAACTGAGTTTGAAGCTTTGGATGAGTCCTTTTTTCAGCACTTTTTTTTTTTAACAAAAACATAGCCAACATGGACTGTCATGAGAAGTGCCTTAAAGTTGCCATTTGTAGTTTGTTTGCAGGTCTAAATTGTTGTGCAAAAAATATAACTTTCCACACAAAATTGAATGGTGAAGTTCAGGTTGAAGCCTTGTATAAGCAAGACCATGATATATTAGGACCAAGCTGGTTACCCTCCTAATTTTCGTTTGTCAAAAGGATAAGGACTGTTATATTTGTCACTTATAATCTTTGCTCATTAATAATTAAACATTTTGACAGTCATCTTCAGATAAGAAAAATAAGTGAAACACCAAAAAATTTTATCTTGATCCATTTCATATTCACAGAATTAGAAGATCGATGTATTACCGTCGGGTTTAAGTATTTTTTTTTTTTTTGAATACTAATTTTCTGTAATTTTGAACTATACTAGGCTTACTATAAAAAAGGTACAGTCGAACCGACTGAAATAAACTCAGAAAATGCTTGGATAGTTGCATAAGTGCATTGCTGCAAGAGATCCTTGAAAATTATTGATATGCACGGAAATTATCTAAATGTCTCTGACGGTAGCTATACTCATGCTCTTGTACACAATTTGATGGTAGTAGATGAATTGTAAATATTTGTTGCTGAACTAGTGCGAACCATTTTACGTCTACTACCGAGTACGTGGAAGTGATTGGCAAACACAAAAGGATCTCGCATTGTATTGCCCGACATATTGTTCTAAAATGATTACAAGGAGAAAAAAATCATTTTAGTGACAATAAAATGTAGTAAGGCAGACAGAAAAAATGCTGTCAGTATTAACACCTGTCACTATCAGAGGTTGAATTTAGTAAAACATGAATAGCGTACATTTAAAAACGATAAAATGATTGGATGCGTTCAAAGCCTATATAAAATGTTTTATTGTTTATTTTTTATTCATTGATGAACCATAAATTATGAAGGAGTTGTTTTTTATTTTTTATATTTAACGTAGTTCTTCATTTGTAAGTCACAGGGTTTATTTAAATGCTGATAAGATTTCCTCAATGACCAATAGTTAGTACATAAGCAAATGGTTTGACAATGTCACTTTAAAGATTCTATATGTCACATTCCGTGCAGGGCCAAGCTAAAACGTTTTTTTTTTGTAATTAAGGCCGTGTGCCAATTTCGTTAAAATTGTGGATTATTTTTGACATTAGTGTGGTGAACATAGACAGGTTTTTAGACATATTTTTAACCTGCTCAACAGTTCGCTAATATTCTTTCAGTAAATATTATAAATTGACGTTTGGTATACCTACTAAGGATTGAGAGAGATTAAAAGGACACTCGTGGATTATTTCTCATTAACAGTGTTGACATGTGTCGGGAAAACAGCACATCATTTAGATAATTAAACAATAAGCTAGGGACTTGTATTTTATATCAGTACAGTCCCCGGACATAAGGGAATTGAAGGCAACGAAAAAGCTGATAAACTAGCCTGCAAAGGTTCGGAAACCCCCTTCATTGGACCTGAACCCTTCTGTGCAATCCCCAAATCAGCCATAAATATGGTCATAAAAAACTGGGAACAAAACAAATGTGTTTCATACTGGGGAAACATCCCAGGCCTAAGACAGGCCAAAAGAGCTATTCAGCCCTTCAAATCAGATGCCAATAAGTACTAAATCTTCGCAGGCACGATATCAAAAACTTAGTAGGCTACCTAACTGGTCATCACGGTCTGCGATATCATCTAAATAAAATGCGTCTAGTCGACTCACCGGAGTGCAGACTATGTCTAGAAGAAGACGAAACAGCCGAGCATATCATATGTGATGCCCGGCCCTTTACGGTATGAGAAAGGAATCTTTCTTCAGGGAATTTTTAAGTCCCGAAAAACTGAGGAAATCTTCGGCTGAAAGTATTATCAGCTACATTAGGAAAGTAGAAGCGCTACTAACCTAAAAAACATCTGACGGCAAGCACAATAGATCGATGTGTATATTACTGCTAAGGCAGGTCAGAATTAAAAAAAAAAAGTATTTTATATTAGAAAATGTAATGCAAGTTGTCAAATACACTAAAATTGAGTTTTTTTTTGAAAATGAATGGTTACGACAATGTTACGATTGCATTTGTTTCGCTATATTTTGTATGAGCGATTTGTTTAACTTGAACCAAGCAGAATGAATATTTTCAATCGTGTATACATCATTTTATTTACTGACAATATTACATTTTTAAGGATCAGAATCCCTCTTAAATCTATTCGGTATTTTTTATTACAAGAAAATATAAAGAAATGAATTTTGTTGCAATTCTGTCCGAAAATTATCAAAAATAGTTTTAAAATAATTATTGACACAAACAAAAGCCAACATTTTTTATGCTTGCAGAAATGTCAAAAATTAGCCAGTGGATATAATGTAACCCTCATTTTAACACAATTGGCATACGGTCCAAAGAGCGAGCAACATAGTGGCACATTGACATCCTTAGAAAAAAAAAGATAAGTTCCACAGGAGGAAACTGTAGCAATGCAGTATAGTGGCGAATTATCCTCTATACTTTACTCTATTCAGTAATTTTCTAACCGGATCGTAAGAGGACGAATTTCCAATCCGTCATACCATGCGAAAATGAATTTTAAATTCATACCGACAATCGCTTCCAATTATTATAGTATGCGATCAAACTCTTGGTTCCGAATGCATCATATATTGCTGATGATCGCGTAGATTCATAATAGGTCTGTTCCCGTACTTTTTCAGTAAAAATTAGTAAATTCTCAAATTTCTTGGACTGGGGGTAAATTATCTCAGAAAGAGATAAAAATACCAAGAAGTACGGGAACGCGTTTAAGTAAAAAAACAGTAAAATTATATATTTTGTAGGCATTTTAAAGAACAAATGGCATAAATCACCTGTCAAAACAAGCGAGTTGTCACTTTTAGATACCAACTGACAGTTTACTGATTTTTACCAACAGAAATTTCTGCAGTAAATTTTTTTACAGATTTTTATGGAGGGGTAGTTTTTTGCTCTCTCGTGAGCTGTCTCTTTTACATATTTTTGCGTACTGGAACGGCAATAAGTAAAAATCAGTAAGAATCAGTAAATATTATTTTGTACGGGAACAGACCTATTGACTCACATCACATCTTCGAGAGAAAATGGTAATAGGATCCGAAAAGTTTACTTAAATGATTTTGGGTCTAAAATTACCAACAGATAATGTGTCTTAACGAAATGCTATAATTGTTCCACAAGTTTGTCAAATGGAATGCTAACTCAGCTGTGATTGTTGTACTGAGTATGTATATCTTTTAAGGAAATTCATCTAACTAAATCCTTTTGCTCTAGGAATTCTACAATTTAATCACTCCTTTATAAGATACATATTTAGTGGTTTGGTTAAAACTGTCCAATTCGACATATAAACGCTTGCTACAGTGAGTATCTACCATGAGTTTATAATGGTAAACAGCTTAATATATCTTGTTCTGTTGCAGCAAGAATTTCAGTGAGATCGGTGGATATTTGCTGGAGATTTGCTTATTTACAGCCTTTTCGTTTAGAAATTACTTGCTCAAATGGGCTGATCGATTGCACTCGGATTTGGTCAAATTTAGTGAGTTCGTTCAGGGTTTACAGACAATTTTGGATGGAATTCATTTTAAAAATGCTTACAGATAATGTAACTCATTTTTGGGAGCATGTGCAACATATAATAAGTTAATTGAGGGATTTCTTTGCCCTTCGAGTTTCTTCCACCCTTTGCTTTAAAAATGTTACTGCAGTGCCTAATTTTTAAAAGCCAGTTTTGCGACCTTGCTAAGTTTTGCGAGCTTGCCATACTGATCGTCGATTGCTCTCAAATTTACTCAAATTTCGTCAGTTTGTGGAAATACAAAAATAATTTTCAATTTCGATTACATTGCAAAATAGTTAGCACTATTTTTTTTAAAACATACATTTCCTTCAATTTCTGTTTCAATCCTACAAGACTGCATTTTTTTCAACAGAGATCTTGCTCAGTCTAAAAATGTTTAAGTTTCCAAAATTTAGAATTTAGAGTTTCCTAAATAATTGTTTTTAGGCGGTTCGTCGAATAGTGTCTCATAATTATGGGATTTATAATTTCTGTTTTTACAGCGAATTTATTGTAGCATTTGACCAAAAAGTATTCTTATAGTGAGAAGTGATCAGTGCAACAACAAGAGCATTTGATTGTTTTCAATTTATTCATGCTATAGGCGAAACTCGAAAGGCACAAACAAGTTGACTATCAGGATGTGCATATCTATCACCTTCTTAATATTAGAATAGATGAAGATTCACGAGTTATACATTTAAGGTACAAAATCGGGAGTCCTGCGTACCATTTGAGATGCACTGTACAACAATTGTCAAAGGTTTGTAAATTGTGGAACCGTTTTGTTAATAATGGCTGTCAACACTTTCAATTTAAAATATGGTTTGGCTACCTACATAAATCGTTCATTTGGTTTCGAGTTCATTTATGTAACCTCTTGAACCTTACTATGTGGTTTGCTTATTTTGTTGTAAGAAAAATTCCCAAGTTCTACTCCATAATCTCCGGAAAACCCTTAGTGGAAAGTGATACATCCACTAAGATACCGGAGATTTTTTTTTTTAAATTGCTGAAACTAAAAGTTGTTGGATTCATCTCCTCACTTAGTGTTTTGGGCTAAAAGACTAGGCAAAGCTGTTTGTTTTTGAGGTTTCATGAATGATGTTTACCATTTTTAGGTCTGTCCCCTTACAATATTTTTTTTGTAGCTGCGAGTTTTACTTATTGCCGTTTCCGAACTAAAAAAATTGTAAAATAGGTAGATTGCTATTGAAAAAATTACCATAAATGTACGTAAAATAATTTACTGCGGAATTTTCTGTTGGTAGGAATCAGTAAACTGTCTGTTGATATCTGAAAGTGACAAGTCGTTTGTTTTGACAACTGTTTTTGTCATTTGTTCTTAAAAGCCACACGAAACGAATAATTTTACTGTCATGTTCAGTAATTTTGCCACTTTTTGAGAGAATTTACCTCAAGATATATAAGAATTTACTAATTTTAACTGCAGTAGTAAGGGGACAGACCGATTCTATGCAGTGAAGTATGTAAATTGTAGATTGACGGATAAAGTTAGCTTTTACCGAGAATGTTGTGCACTGAATCAAACCATTTTAGTGGTGGAAAATCTCGAAGGGATTAAAAACGATATTTGCCAGTATTTAAATGATAAAGTATACAAAACTATCATCCCATTGTATGAGATCTGTAAGTAGAACCAAAGATTATGAATTCTATACAGATGACGCATTGAGAACAAAAAACAGAAACTTTGGCTTAGTAGCTTCAAGGTATGGGCGGACGTTGTGCATGACAACACATGAAAAACAAGAACAAAAACAAATGGCGGGCTGTGCCAGCACGACCCGCCATAGAACAATTTTTCTCATCTGTATCTGTATAGAATTCCTAATCTTTGGTAGAACTCACTTAATGAGTTGAAAATTCGAAGAGCACTACTTGCTGTTGGTATGGTATGTTATGCAAACGCACATTAGAAATAGATGGCTCACAAGTTTGACAATGTTTTGGTTGTTAAACGCCAATTTATATCAGCATTTGATTAGTTTTACATTTCTAACGCAACTGGTAAAATGCACCCACTGACATACCCCAGTGAAACTTCAAACAATGTAATGTCAGTTAAGTTACCGCGGGTGTGTTCGCAAAGTGAGATCTACTGGTCGGACGCGATTTTAAAACAAGTGCACTCATAATGCATGAATATTTTTTTTTGTAATCATGCTGACATCAACCGAAACTAAACCCTTCTACTATTATATTCTAAAAATATATAACTTATCCCATCACTTACCTTCAAAAACAGTCAAAAAAATGATTGCGAACGAATAATATCCTTTACGTCTTCTGTTCATTCACCGGAAATCACCACAACAAAACACATATGCACACGTAATAATTCTTGCTGTTTTCCTCTATGCAATGCAACTGAATATCCTTTTTTGCAGACAAGTCACAATCACCGACAAAAAAATTAAACACTCTCTCAATTCGCACAAATTTTTGTATAAATATCTTTTTTTCTTTTAAATTTTCCTATTAGGAAAATTTCACTCACTTTAGATAAATCAATTCAAATTAATTAATCAAACATATGCATCCGCATTTCCGTTTATCTTTGCTTTTGTTTTGCATTCGCGATTATTCAATGAAAAACAAACCAACTAAAAGAGAACAAAAAATATTTCATTAATCTACAAGCTCGCAGAGATACAAATTTGTAATGCTACTTGTCAAACCTACAGCCACACACGGATTGTAAAAAAAAAAACGCACAACAAAAAAAAAAAAAACAACTGCAATAGATTGTAATAAATTATACTAGGAGTGAAATGCAATTCTACACTACACTCTCGTCGCAGCACACCACACTGTGTTTGGTCTTTCTCTCTTTAACGTTCTAGAGATACATTTTGTCATTTATATATCCGTCAGATATTCTCTTTATTTCCGCAAAAAAAAATGAAAACATCAAAAAATGCGACTGCACAATCTCTGTTTTATGCACGGTTTGCAGATTTTCTATGCAATTTTGCAGCAAATTAGAAAAAAATGATTTTAAAAAAAAACCAATAAACACTCGGAACTATTAACGCTAAACAAATATTTAAATATGAGATAACATCCGTGTATACACAACCGGGTGGCAAAGTAAATAAATAAATTTAAACGGCCGGGATATCTTTGTTTTTATTTTTACCGGTTAACAAAAATAAAAATAAATTTTATTTTAAAAAAAATCACCAACTCAAAATTTAAAAATAAAATTTAAATAAAGAAAAAAAAAATTAATAAATTCGTTTTTACTAACATTTGCAATTGAAGAATAATTAATTTAATTAAATTATTATTTTTTTTTTGTTGTATAATATTATTATGTATTTTTTTTTTTTATTTGTTTGTAGTAGTAGTACACTTTTCACTCTGTTGTCAGAGTTGTAAGAATGATAATATTTAGATTGTTGTATGGGAGAAGAAATGAAAATAAGAAACGCACAACGGATATACACGACAACGACGACGGATACTTGCTACCCGCCTGATTGCTAAAAATGTACTGACATTATTACTTCGTTAAAAAACCTGAGTAAGTGTACAACCAGCGCACATTAAAATTAATACACAATGAACACAACAAAACGTACGTAACAGCAAGACGTATCGACTGTCTGACCGATTGTCGAGTTCGTTTCGTTTCGTTCGTCGCGTCACGTTGGATTGCTGTGATGTGCCTGTGCCTCTCTGTAGCTCAGGCAGGCTTTGGCGTTGGTGTCTATGGGTATAGCCAGTTTGGAAAAGGAGCGCGCATAAACAGGCGGAAGAATTGTATGGTGGACAACAACACAACATGCTGCATAGACACATCGACTCGGGACTCGGGAGTAGAGCAGATACACGCTCTTCATGGTGAAAGAGATACTTTTGAGTTTGTGACATGAAAATGTTTAGGTATTGGCAAGTGAAATGGAGCACCATGCTCGTATATTCAAGATTTGGAGTATCTATTTGGTGTCAATCGCTTCGTAATTTCATCCTCTTTCGGAGTACATCATCGTTTACAACCACAATTTCAAAAGAAACGTCAAAGATACAAACTGAACTTTTGGGAATTTCATAGTATTCAGTCACCTCGAACACGCACTTGTTCGATCGCAGCATGTTCGAGTGTGTAGTTATTTTTTGTGTTGTTGTTGGTTTTCTTCAACATTTCAGTTGGAGAAAAATCGAAAAGAACAATGAGAACAATTTAAGGTGGAGTACACATCACTCAATGTGTGGTTGAAACTTGAAAGTGTGAGTACTCGGGTTTTGAGTTGAAATTCAAATGCAAATGGCATTCATTGGTCGTTGGGCGGAAGCAAATGAAACGTACGTTTAAGATTGGTTAATCCATGAATTCGGTGTTGAGTGGGAATGTTGTTGTTGTTGGGTATGGTTTTGCATGTGCTGTGTAGTGTTGGATACAATTACGCACGGTATGCGAATGAGGGAATTTATTTAAACAATTGTGTTTGGATTGTATCTAATAGTTGTTTTATATATTTAGTTATATTTATCATCTAAATATCTATTTCATTATTTTTAATAAATATGGCTCACGCATTTAAAAATGTCACAGCTGGCGGATACAATTTTTAGTTCCCCTAAAAAATTGGATTAATTTTTGTACATTTATCTTTTTTATTTGTTCAATTTATTTGAGTTGAAATACACGTCGGTCTGCGTATGATGGGCGGTATTTCATTGTTTTTGGGAAGATGATAAACTCGTGCTGTCAGATGGGATATTGATATTGTCCAACTAAGTGATAACCGGAATTCGTACGCGTTTATGGCTTTTCATTGATAGATAGGGAATAATGAATATCTTCTGATCGAATCGGATTTTATCTATGATTTATACATTGTACCTGTAAATGGCAAGTATTAGCTTAGAGCAGCGGTTCCCAATCTTTTTTGGTCGAGGAGCACTTTTTAGGTCAAACATTCCTCGCGGAGCACTTCATTACACTTACGCTATTTTCGCAGTTATGTATGTGTAAAAAATGCAATACTCAAATTTTTTTTTATATTTTATTAAATTCAAGTAAAACAAGTAACATCAACGAAAAAAACAAGAACAATGTTAATTAGAGAACATAAGGAATTCAATTCAATTCAATTCAATAATGTGCCTGTTTGGTTTTGCATAATGCTTGTATATCTGGTTGAATTTGGGACAACTGCAACTGAATACCTGGCTCTGCATCGAGACGGGATCTATATTTTGTTTTGGTTCCAACGTAGGCGGAGAATCCTGATTCGCACATGTATGTTGTTGCAAACGGCAGAAGAATTATTTTGGCTCTGTCTGACAAAATTTTGAATTCGTTCTTCAACATACACCAGAATTCTGATAAAGACTTCTTAGTTTCAAAATTTGCCTTTAAAGAAGAATCTGATGTCAAATCAATTAAGCACTCAAACTGCAACGATGTCAGAGATGCTGGCTTTTCCAACGCGGCGGAGTACGGGTCTGCAACCCACACATTTTCTTTAATGTTTGAATGGTATTCTTCCGGAAAGTAGCTTTGGAAGTTTTCGAGCAAACTTAGCAGATGTAAATGAAACTCATTTAAAATGTCGTCAAGAATACCCAAATCTATTTCCTCTTTACATTCGCTGACAATTGGGAAGCTGTCTAGGTTTCGATTTTTTAAAGATTTCACCCAAAACTTGATTTTCTTTTTAAATGCTTCGACCTTATCACTGGCATCGAAAACAGTTATTGTCTTTCCTTGAAGTGATACACTCAAATCATTTAATTTTTTAAAAATATCGGCTAGATACGATAATTTCAAGAGCCAACGCTCATTACACAATCTGTCGCCCAAATAAAAGTTGTCGTTCATAAGGAAGGTTCTGTGTTTTCTGAAGGGTCAGTGTTTTGCCGCGAGAAAGCCACCTTACTTCTGCGTGAAGAAGTAAAGACGTATGTAGACTAACCATTTCATCGCACAATACTTTGAATAGCCTTGAATTCTTAGGTCGAGATTTAATAAAGTTTATTATTTTCACGCTTTCGTCTAAGACCTCTTTTAAGGAGAGTGGCATTTTTTTCATTGCAAGGGCATGGCGGTGTAGAACGCATTGACTACTGCTGCGTTCCTTGGCATTTTGTTTTGTTCTTGAGACGGCACCGGACGTTTTTCCAGTCATGGCCTTGGCACCGTTTGTGCACACATCCACGCAGTTAACCCATGGGATATCATTGACAATAAAGAAATTGTCTACTAATTTAAAAATTTCAGCACCAGTTGTTGTAGTTTCCAACGGCTTGCAGAAAAGCAGATCTTCTTGAAAGGACTGTTGGTATTGGTAGCGCACAAATACTATTAAAATAGCCAACCCTGCAACATCTGTTGATTCATCCATTTGCAGCGAAAATTTTGTGACTTTTATTCGCGAAAGTAAAGTAGTTTTGACATTCTCTGCTAAGTCTCCGATTCTTCGTGATATTGTGTTATTTGACAAAGGAATGGTGTCAACTAATTTTTTGGCCTTTTCACCCAACATACACTCAACAATGTCCTTAACGCATGGCTTGATTAAGTTTTCAGCGATTGTATGGGCTTCGCCAGTTTGCGCAACTCGGAAACTCACTAAGTAGGACGCCATCAACGCATTTTCGTTCACTGTCTTTGAGTGGTTAGTAATAATTGTTTGAGATTTTGTAAGTTCACCATACTTCCTTTTAAAAAAATCAGTCGGTTTGCTTTTGCAATCTGGATGAATCCCCTCAAAATGACGTTTCATTTTTCTGGACACATCGCACTATTCGGCAACACTTTGCCGCAAATTACGCATTGGGGTTTGTTGTCACTTGTCTCAGCAAATCCAAGATTTAAATATGAATCGTGGTACTTCCTTTTTACTGTTTTTTTTTCTGCAGTACTGATCACCATAGAACTAGTACTAGCCACATTGTCTGCCTGAAATTCTTCAGAAAGTTCTGACGCCAATGTCTCTATTGCATCATTTTCCTTGGCTCCAGAATAAAACAATAAATGGAAAACGAGCAAATTCACAAATCTGAATTGAGGATAACAACAGAAAAAAAATATTATAAATCCAACAAAACGCATCTAATACAAATGCGGTTCTAGCGATAGGAAACTTCCCATTATGAAATAGATCCACAGAGTCACATCAATGTACAAAAAAACAAATAAAAAGTAAAATTCACGCACTTAAAGCAAAATATAGATTAAATACACCGCACTACGATTCGTTTTAACCTGTATAAATAGATACAACAAAAACCGTCTATTGGGCGCGTTTAAAACCAGAGAAATATCGTCCCAGTACAAATTTCAGTTAGCGTCAGCGTAGCACACTTTGGGAAACGCTGGCTTAGAGTATCTACCTATTGGTATAACTATAAACATTAAAACACTTGGACTACCTACATCATTTATTTCACGGAACTTTATGAAACATCTTCGTTTTTTGCGCTTAGATGCATATATACAGGATCTGACTAAGATTAACGTCGATGATATCAAAAAACTATCCTACTTATCCTGCGCCTGTGGACTTGGCATCAACCCCCAGAAAACGGAATTCGTTCTCTTTACGAATAAGAGGATGATACCAATATTCGACCTACCGGCTATCGATGGGACTACCCTCAAACAAGCCGATAGTGCAAAGTAGGTATCTGGGTGTCATTCTTGATAGAAAACTCAACTGGATCCTAAATGTGCGCGAGCGCATTAAAAAGGCCACAGTCGCTTTCTATACGTGTAACCGAATTTTCGGAAAAAACTGGGGTCCGAACCCCAAGATCATCCTATGGATGTACACGGCCATTGTGAGACCCATATTAACATATGGACGAATCGATCCAAAGGACAATGAACAGGACGATTCCAAAATACAAAGAACGTGACATAACGTCTTCGTACAGAAACGCGACCATTGACGCACTGCACAGACAAAAAAGCGGACTTCTGACAAGACTAAAAAACTTGTGCAGACGACTGACAAACACACGTGACCCGGAAATTAGAACACTGAAGGCGTCGATCAAAAACATCAACCAATTGATCAAGGAGAACTATCGGTTGTCCATTAATTTGTTTTGGAATAACAGAATTCGGGCCCGTAAATTCCAGCGACCCGAGTATGTTTCCACAAATTAATAAGATCTTTAGGAGGAAAGGTCATAACGACCTTCCGTGTATTAAGCTCCAACGAACAGCTGACAATACAAACATACTTTTGACAGCAGGAATCGATCCAGGGGAAGCCGTCTTCAACGACGATTTCTATGTTATTGAAGATCCTCAGGAGAAAGTGGAGGCAGTGGGGTGGTTTTTCAGGAGGTGTATGAGGTGAATGATAGCATTCGCCCGAACCGCATCCTGGAAAACAATGCCCTGCTCCATCACTTCTACCTAAGAAATGACATAACGCAATGGCGATCTGAGAACCGCGGTTTCACGCGGTTCGATGACGAAAACTTGGCAAACGCCATAGTCGCCGAGTGAAGTGGGTCTAGTCCCCTGTTAATTTCGAAGGTGGAACTCCAGACCATCTTCGAAAAAGAAGTCAGCGGGAGTCGATGGTATATCCAACATTGTACTGCGACACTTACCCCCTGAAGCTGTGGACATTTACGCCACGCTGTTCAACAACGCGCTGAATAATGCATATTATCGAGTGCGTTGGAAGACGGCGGTGGTTCATCCTCTCCCGAAAAAGGGAAAGGACAACTCCAATCCGGCAATTTTCCGGTCGATAAGTCTCCTTCCGAGTGTCACCAAGGTATTCGAAAAGATTCTCAATCGGGCTCTGTTCAAGTGGTCTGAGGACAACAATATTATACCAGAGAACCAGTTTGGATTCAAGGCCGGACATGACTGTATTCATGCCGCCTCCAAACTCGTCTCTGATATACAATGGAACAAAGCGAAAAAACAGTGCACGGGTGCATGTCTGGTTGATTTGGAGAAGGCTTTCGACACCGTATGGTTAGAGGGCCTCTATCTAAAGCTAGCCAGACTTGGCATAAGTAAACCACTATTATATATGCTTCATGACATGTTGACTGGTAGAACGTTTGTGGTCAAAAGTGGCAACGTAACTTCTACCACCGAATTTTTCATTAAAAATGGTCTGCAACAGGGAGCGGTGAACTCTTCAGCATTCACACCAGCGATATGAGAGGTAGTCTTACTCAGGCAATTGCGTATGCGGACGATCTTATCGCGTACAGATCAGCACCTACTGTCGAGGTCATCCGAACTCTTTTGCAGCGGGACTTCGATAAGATCCAGAGATATTGTGATGACTGGAAGTTGAAAATCAACTTTCAGAAATCGGAAACTATCCTGTTTAGGACACCGTTGTCTAAGGCCTCTAGGGATACAAGAAAGAACTGGCGCAAGCTGGTGATCGTTGGACCAAACGGACATCCACTGGCGAGTAAAAGTGTAGTAAAGTACCTTGGCATCTGGCTGGATCAGTATCTATATTTCGGAAGACATGTAGATGCTGCTCTGGCGAGAGCTAGGGGCGCATTAGCCCTGACAAGACGATTGTTTTATAGCAGCCGTCTTCAATGTGATTTGCTACATGTCTCTTATCAGGCCGATGATTGCCTATGGGTGCCCGGTGTGGTTCAACGTTGCCCCATCTCAAATGGAAAAGATACGGGTGTTTGAGAGGCAGTGTTTGAGAAGCTGCCTTGGACTTCACAGAACACCAGTATCTGACTACTTACTTACTTAAGTGGCGCTACAGTCCGGAATGAACCTGGGCCTCAACCAACATACCTCTCCAATTAGCCCGGTCCTTAGCTAACTGCCTCCAGTTGCGCACTCCAAGTTGGTTGAGGTCGGTTTCCACTTGTGCGCGCCACTTAAGGCGAGGTCTTCCTCTACTGCGTCCGACGTCTGGCTGGGAATCGAAGACTATGCGAGCCGGAGTATTGGTGTCCATTCGTTCTACATGTCCTAGCCATCTTAAACGTCCAATGCGGAGTTTTTTGACCAGGGGCATGTCGCTGTACAGCTCGTATAGTTCTTGGTTAAATCTTCGTCTCCATAGCCCGTCAACGCAAACGGGACCGAAGATTTTTCGAAGAATTTTCCTCTCGAATCTACCAAGGATTTCTTCATCCGCCTTTGATACGGTCCATGCTTCAGCGCCGTAGAGCAGGACTGGGATGATCAGGGTCTTATATAGGGTTTCCTTAGTAGTTCGAGTGAGGACTTTACTACTAAATTGCCTTCTTAGCCCGAAGAAACAGCGGTTGGCAAGAGTAATTCTTCGTTTAATTTCTGACGAGATGTTGTTGTCAGAGCTCATAACGGAGCCGAGGTAGACAAAGTCCCGTACTACCTCAAAGTTATATCTGTCAATGGTGACGTTCTGTCCAATTCGTCGATGTTGTGAGTCCTTTCGTGATGACAGCATATACTTAGTCTTACCCTCATTTACTGCTGAACCCATTTTCGCCGCTTCCTTCTCTATACTAGCAAACGTGGCTATGACATCACGTTGAGTCCTACCAATGATGTCAATATCGTCAGCGTATGCTAGTAGTTGCACCGACTTTTGGAAAATTGTGCCTCTGGTGTTGGCTTTGGAGTTTTGCACAATTCTCTCAAGAATCAGATTAAAGAAGTCACATGACAGCGCATCGCCTTGCCTAAATCCTTTTTTGGTATCGAATGTGTCGGTGAGGTCGTTTCCGACCCTGATGGAGCAGCGAGAATTCCCTATCGTTATCCTACACAAACGGACGAGTTTGGGCGGTATACCAAAACTAGACATGGCTCTGTACAGTTCGTCTCTAAAAATGCTGGCATATGCGGCTTTGAAATCGATGAATAGGTGGTGGGTATCGATTTGGACTTCTTGAGTTTTTTCCAGGATCTGCCGAAGTGTGAAAATTTGATCGGTTGTGGACTTTCCTGGCCTAAAACCACACTGATAAGGGCCAATCAGGTTGTTGGTAAACGGTTTCAGGCGTTCATATATTACGGCAGATAGGATCTTGTAGGCGATGTTGAGGAGACTTATGCCTCTGTAGTTGGCGCAGTTCAGAGGGTCTCCTTTTTTGTGGATCGGGCAAACGATGCTGAGGTTCCATTCTTCAGGCATATTTTCATCCGACCAGATTTGGCTTATGAGTTGGTGGATGTTACTTACCAAGTCATCTCCGCCGGCCTCTATAAGGCCGGCGGGCAGGCCGTCATTTCCGGCAGCCTTATTAAGCTTGAGCTTAGATATTGCTATCCTCACTTCACTCAGGTCAGGTGGTTGGCAGTCTTCGCTGTCGTTGCCAATATTGAATGGTTCGTTCTGCCTGACAGCGAAATGTTGTTCGTCATCGTCGTTTAACAGTCTGCAGAAGTGGTTCTTCCATATCCTCAGCATCGACTGTGTCTCAACTACAATATTTCCTTGTTCCTCTCGACAGGATTCTGTTCGAGCCTTGTATCCTTGGCTTTGACGTTTTACACTTTGGTAAAACTTGCGAACATCGTTGCTGGAGTGACACCTCTCTATATCCCCGATCGCGCGCTTTTCTTGCTCTTTTTTCTTCTTTCTGAAAAGCCGATGTTCTTCCCTTCTTCTTTGCCTATAGAGCTCAATGGCAGCTCTCGTCTTCACCTGCAGCTTAGCCTTGTAGGCCTCGTTCTTGGCTGCGAGCATCTGTCGGCATTCCTCATCAAACCAGTGGTTTCTTGCTGGTGGGCGCGAGAAACCTAGCACATCAGTTGCGGCTGATCTAATGGCCTGTTGGCATCGTTGCCATTGCTCTTCGACATTCGATGCTGGTGGTATGGTGTTAATCGAAAGGTTAAGGGATACGCGTTGTGCGAAGGTCTTGGCGGTCTCTTGCGATTGCAGTCTTCCGACATTAAATTTTTTCACAGTATTTCTGGATTGTTTTGGCGTGGTGGATATCTGCATTCTTACCTTGGCTGCTACAAGGTAGTGATCCGAGTCGATGTTAGCTCCTCGGAATGTTCGGACATCCAAAATACTGGATGCGTGCCTCTTATCTATCGCAATGTGATCAATTTGGTTGACCGTTCGTTGATCTGGAGACCGCCATCTCCCCTTATGGATATCGAGGTGATGCGGATTGTTACTATGCGTTCGCTAATGTCTTGGAAACATAAGACTTCTTGCCTAAGTCTGGCACTTATAACAAATCCGCATCCGAATAGTCGCTGTTTCTGCTCACTATAACACGGTCCGTAGTATATGTCACAGTTTTTCATCCTCTTTTTGCCCGGCCCATCCCATCGTATTTCCTGGATGGCAGTAATGTCTGCTTTGTAGCAGTTTAGGGCTTCCGCTAGTTGTTCGCCTGCACCTCTCCTGTTTAATGTTCTCTCATTCCAGGTGCAGATACGAACGTCGTTGTCCTTTTTTTCGTTTAGCAGGGTCGTCAACAATAAAATCAGTCCTTTCCGAGGCTATTGGTTGCTTCGTAACCATGATTTTTTTCTGTGGGTGGGTAGTTAACCCAAAGCACAACCCCCAACCTGGAGGGCCAGTTCCAATTTATTAGATACCCCTAGGACACGGGGCCATCAGTATCCACTACGGGATTGAGCGCTGCCGTTGGCCTTTCGGTTCATCCGCCACCATCTCTGTTCAAGGGGCCTGACTAACCCTTGAAATTCCTAGACAACCTGTTGTCCGAATATGTCAGAGCAGCTCATCTAGGTTCGCCTGGGACGGCAGGCCGGGTATTCATCCGTGCCATTCTCACCAGGGTGTTTATAGTGTTATCGTTTAGCAAGTCAAATCCGGTTGGATGAGACCAGTACCCGATGGTTACCACTTGGAGGTAAAGATAAGCACATTTGATGTGTAGTCAGAGTTGCAACACTGGGCATTGCCAAGTTAACGCCAATCAGAGTCTACCCTCGTTCTACAACACCCAACTAGTATCTGACTATACAAAATATTATTCCAACCAGGTCCTATACAACGGGGCCAACATAAACAGGATAGACAATTTTCTGGTGAAACTCATTCGGTTTCACGCGGCAAGAGCGATGACCTCGAGCAATAGTCTCATCTGTGGGGCCTTCTACCCCAATGATGAATATTTTGAAAGTGCGCGTTTAAGCGGCTTTATTCCACCTGAAGCTTTCCTATTTTTGGATAGTCGAGGGCTGATACAGGACAGATCGGCGGTTCCGCTAATCTACCACGTCTTCCGACGAACTGTGGAGAGGCGGCTCCTGTACGACCGAGACGTAGTCCCTCAGGGCGGAGGAGAGCGCCTGCGGTTCAGCAGGAGTGTGTCCGATTGGGACCGTCGGAGTAGGAGGCCTGTTGTGGTGGCTGCAAGTTTAGTTAAAGATAGTTGACTTTCATTTTGAAGTATGGCCGACTTGCATATATCTAAGGTTTCACTTAAGGTTAGGTTAATAAAAACAGTCGTGGTGGCACAATAAAAAAAAAAAAAAAAAATACAAACAAAATACAAAATGCTTGCTGTGGCTGTTCTAGTTTTTAAGTTATTTTTAAGTAGCTTTAATTAGTTCTAAGTAGTTTTAGTTAGTGCATAAGTAGTTTTAATTAGTAAGTAAGTTTAAATAAAAAAAAAATATATGAAACCAAGTTTTTTTTAAATGTTTCTTGGTAAACAAAAAGATAAATTTATAATAAATAATTTAATTAGATTTTAGGCCGAAAGGCATTAGTTTGTGGGACCAATATAAATCTCTACCGGTAAGTGGGACCATTATAAATCTCTACTTACCCAATACAACATAGAGTTGCGAAAATCAAAAAGAGCGTCCTGGCGCAAATACTGTGAGGAACTCGAAGAGCTTCCGGCGGTGGCGCGTCTCCAGAGGGCACTCTCGAAAGATAAAACAAACTGCATGGGATTACTAGTCAAAGCTGACGGTAAAATCACATGCGACCGGGAAGAAACGTTGACCACACTTCTTCAGGTACACTTTCCCGGCTCTACAATCACAAGTGAGTTTCATGAACACATGATAGATGACTCACCCCCTATAAACCTGAAAGGGATTAATAGTTTATCCGGCAAACTTTTCACTCCGGATAAGGTCAAATGGGCGATCAACTCATTTAAACCATACAAGGCACCAGGGACAGACCGAATCTTTCCTGCTCTTATACAAAAGGGCTTGGACTTTTTCCTACCCACTATGGCAGCCTTATTTAGGTTTAGTTTCAATTGGGGCTACATACCACAAACCTGGAGGGAGGTAAACGTGGTATTTATCCCCAAACCAGGCAAACCAATAGAACTACCTAAATCATACCGTCCAATAAGCTTAACATCGTTTTTCCTGAAAACAATGGAAAGAATACTTGACGTACACATTAGAGAGTGCTTAAATGAAAGCACTCCTCTGCACCCATGTCAATTCGCCTACCAAAAAGGTAAATCCACGGAAGGAGCACTTCTTAGTTTAACATCACAAATAAAAAGTGCATACGAAAACAAAGAAGTAGCTTTATGTGCCTTCCTAGACATAGAGGGCGCTTTTGACAACACTGGATATGACTCCATATCAAATGCTTTGACTCATAGAAGAATAGATCATCCCACCATCAAATGGATCAAAGCGATGCTTGAAAGTCGGAAAATAACTGCTTCATCAGCACAGACCTCAGTATCAGTAACAGCCGTTAAAGGCTGCCCTCAGGGAGGAGTACTCTCACCCCTACTATGGTCTCTGGTTATCGATAACCTACTTCAAGACCTAAGTAATGCAGGTTTCAATATAATTGGATACGCCGATGACCTAGTCATCATAATAAAGGGCAAAGAACCAAACGAAGTTATAACACGTTTGCAAAACGCCCTTAAGATAGTCATAGACTGGTGTAATAAAGAAAGTCTCTCTATAAACCCCAGCAAGGCTATCATCGTCCCTTTTACAAAAAGGAGGAAATTAAATCTTACCCAAATTTCAATAAATGGTACATACATTGAGTATTCCAACGAAGTAATACTGATCCTCGTGAGTGATCCTCGATAAAAAACTAAACTGGATCTCCCACATCAACAACAAAATTCAAAAAGCAACCAAAGCTTTCTGGGCTTGCCGAAGCATGTATGGTAAAACCTGGGGAATCTCTCCAAAGACCACACACTGGATCTACACGATCATGGTCAGGCCCATTATAACATACGCTTCAATAGTATGGTGGAACAAAGTCACCCAAAAAACAACTATAAATAAATTAAACAAGGTACAACGGCTTGCCTGTCTGGGCATTACCGGAGCTATGCGTACCTGTCCCACGGCGGCTATGGAAGCCATAATAGGACTAACACCTCTCCACATTTATATAAAAAAAGTGGCAATTCGCAGCTCAGCAAGTTTGACACAAGCGGAAGAATTAAACTTTAGTGTACATCTAAAACTAATTGAACTTCTATCCGAACTTCCAGAACTTGACATGATCTGTGCGGTTACAGACCGCTTACCAAAGACACTATGCTTCGACAAAAGATTCTCAACGGAGATCACAACCAGAGAAGCATGGTGTAGCAACAACCCTCCAAACTGCCTAAACGGCCTAAAGTGGTATACGGATGGTTCTAAAATGGACTCACGGGTAGGAGCTGGCATACATGGACCAAATAAAAACATCTCAATACCTATGGGAAAAAACCCTAGTGTATTCCAAGCTGAGCTCCATGCCATAAAAGAATGCGCAAACCTAATACACAACTCAGTCAACTCAGACAGTCAAGCAGCTATAAAAGCCCTTAGCTCACACATCATTGACTCCAAATCAGTACTACACTGCTTCAACTCCCTCCAAACACTCAGTTCCAGGAACAAAACCAAACTATGGTGGGTCCCCGGACATAAGGGAGTTGAAGGTAACGAAAAAGCTGATGAACTAGCCAGAAAAGGTTCCGAAACCCCCTTCATTGGACCTGAACCCTTCTGTGCAATCCCCAAATCAGCCATAAATCTAGTCATAAAAAACTGGGAACAAAACAGATGTGTTTCATACTGGGGAAACATCCCAGGCCTAAGACAGGCCAAAAGAGCTATTCAGCCCTTCAAATCAGATGCCGACAAGATACTAAATCATCGCAGGCACGATATCAAAAACTTAGTAGGCTACCTAACTGGTCATCACGGTCTGCGATATCACCTAAATAAAATGCGTCTAGTCGACTCGCCGGAGTGCAGAAAATGTCTAGAAGAAGACGAAACAGCCGAGCATATCATATGTGAATGCCCGGCCCTTTACCGTATTAGGAAAGTAGAAGCGCTACTAACCTAAAAAACATCTGACGGCAAGCACAATAGATCTTTTAGGTCGATGTGTATATTACTGCTTAGGCAGGTCAGAATTTAAAAAAAAAAAAAAAATTAGTTTTTAAGTTGTTCTTATTTAATTTAGGGTTTCCGCAGAGGACAAGTAAGTAGGCTAGTTTTTATTAATTTTTGTCTATCATGTAAGTTAGTTATAAGCTGAAGAAAAATAAAAATGAATTTAAAAAAAAAAATATATATATTAACATATGGGGGGCTTGTCTGGTGGCAATCCACAAATAAAGTCACCCATCTGAAAAATATGACAAAGGTACAAAGGATAGCATGTGTGGGCGCTACTGGCGCAATGAGAACCACACCAACAGCGGGACTGGAAACCATCCTTAACCTGCTACCGCTAGACCTTTACATGCAAGAATCTTCAGCCAAAAGTGCTCTAAGAATCAGCCAGCTCAACTGCTGGAAATCGAACTCAGGTGGACATGCCCAAATTCTACACAGATATCTGGGCTCAGCTGTATCCTCTGACTACATGCTGCCTCACCATGACTTTCAAAGACCATTCTCCTGCATCCTCCCAAGCAGAGAGGAGTGGGAGAGGAGGAACCGAAATTGGGCCCCGAAACCATATCCATCTACACTGATGGTTCAAAAATGGATGTAGGCATTGGAGCTGGAGTGTTTTCAGAAAAACTTAAGCTAAACAGCACCTTTCGTCTCCCTGAGTGTCTTCCAAGCCGAAATATTGGCATTGGCAGAGGCAGCCAAAGCGACCTCAATGCTGGCGATACCACCAGATGATATCACCATCTTTATTGACAGTCAGGCTGCAATAAAAGCTATCTCTGCTGTCGAAATAAAATCTCGGCTTGTGAAACGTTGTCGTGAAGAGCTAAAGGTTCTTGGCGTCCAACATAATGTTAAGCTCTGCTGGGTCCCCGGACACAGAGGCATACAGGGCAATGAAATTGCTGACGAACTGGCAAGAAAAGGATCTGCCTCCAGCATTGACCAAGCAGACCAGTCTGTCAAACCACCACTATGTGACCTCAAATCTCGGGTGGGACAGAAAACACTGATCTCTGCCAAAAACAGGTGGAACTCCCTTCCCACCTGTGAAACTTCCAAAAGGATGTGGCCTGAGTATGACAAAGCCAGAACCCATAAACTACTTCGTAGAAACAGGAAATCTGTCTCTACTATAGTTGGGATTCTTACTGGACACAACTTACTAAAAAGCCACAAACTGAAAATGCATCTGATAGATGATGACCTCTGTAGAGGCTGCGGTGATGAAGAAATACACGAGGATACCCTCAACTTTCTGTACCACTGCCCAGGCCTCAGCCAATTAAGAATGAGAACCTTAGGAAAATACTTTTTCCATGACCTCACGGATCTATCCGAAATCTCTCTCCCTAATCTTTTCAGGTTTGCAACAACATCTGGATGGCTGGAAAGAGGATAACAACAATGGACAGTAACGGGACATTGAATGAACCAACCACACAAGTGGACCCCCAACGGTCATCACAATGGGTCTATATTGACCTGAGTGCGATGAGGAAAGACACACACCGTCTGCCTCATCAACCCACCAACCTAACCTAACCTAACCTTACCTAACCTAACCTATCCTGCGCCTTTACTAACAGTTATGCTGGTGCTACAACAACCTACATACAATTGGACACTTCAAGCAGCTTATAGTTCCTAATTATTCGCTCCATTAAACGAGAGGTCTTGGTCTTCTACTACGTCTATCGTCAAACAGGAAATCGCAAAATCTGTGAATTGGACCATTGATTGGTGTCCACTGTCCATTCCCTATACGTATCCAAGCCATCTTAAACGCCCTTACTTATTTACTTAAGTGACCCAAAGGCCCGGGACGAACTAAAGCCTCAAACAAGATGCCTATCCATTTAACTCGGTCTTTACCTAGTTGTCTCCTGTCATGTGCTGCAAGTTTGTTAATGTCGGATTCGACTTATACGCACCACTTGAGGCGAGCTCTTCTCTATACAGTGTCTACCATTTGGCTGAAAATCAAAGACTCTGAAGGCGTTTATTTTAAAATCCGGAGTTTTGTTGACCATAGGTCTAAGTCACTGTACAGCTTTTAAAGTTTGAGAGTTCTTTTAGAACGACTAAGGATTTCCTCAGCCGCTCTGGATACGGTCCATTATTCAGCGCCGGGAAACAATACTGGGATGATCATGGTCCTTAGTAGTTCGAGTGAGGGGTGTACTACTAAATTGCCCGAAGATACAGTGGTTGGTAGGAGTAGGTACTTCTACGTCTTATAAATATCAGACGAGATGTCGTTGTCCGAGTTAGTAGTGGATTCGAGGTACACAAGGCCCCTTACTAACTCCAAGTTTAATCTGCTAATGATCACGTTCTATGCTGCTTGGATGTTGTAGAATGAGGATACACTCTGCTTTTTTTTTACCTCCAAGTGGTAACCATCGGATACTGGTCTCATCCAACAGGATTTGACTTACTTAACGATAAATGCGAGTCTTGGTAACAAGACGAAAAACAGCAACACTATAAACAGCCTGGTCAGAATGCCACGGAATACCCGGCCTGCTGTTCCAGGCGAACCTATATGAGCTGCTTCAACTTATTCGGACAACAGGTCATTTAGGATTCTCAAGGGGAAATCAGGCCAACAGAGATGATGACGGATGAACAGAACGGATAACGGTGGCGCTCAATCCTATAGTGGATACTGATGGCGCCGTATCCTGGGAATATCTAAAAAGTTAGAACTGGACCTCCAGGTTGAAGATTGGGTTTTGGGGTTACTACCCACCCATGGAATAAACGTATTGTAACGAATCAACCAATAGCCTCGGAAAGCGCTAATTTTATTGTTGACGACATGCAAAACGAAATAAAAGTCAACAAAGTTCCTATTTACACCTGGAATGTGAGAACATAAAGGTAGGAAGAACACAGCCTACACGACAACACGTCTGGCAACGGATTTAGGCTGATGGACTTCGCTACGGATTGAAATTCCACTACAGCCAGCACACCTCGATATCCATAAGCAGACATGGCGGTCTCCAGATCAACGAACGCTGCAAACAAATTGATCACATTGCGATAAACAAGAAACACGCATCCAGTATGTTGGATGTGCGAACATTCCAAGGGGCTAACATCGATCTTGTGTAGCCAATGTAAGAGTACGGATATCCACTACGCCACAACAAACCAGAAATACTGTGACAAATTTTTATGTCGAAAGACTGCAATCGCAAGAGACCGCCAAGGCCTTCGCGCAAAGCGTATCCCTTAACCTCTCGGTTCACACCATACCACCAGCATCTCATGTTGAAGAACAATGGCAACGATGTCAACAAGCCATTAGATCAGCCGCAACTGATGTGCTAACCTCGCGGCCACCAGCAAGAAACCCCTGGTTTGATGAGGAATGCCGACATATGCTCGCAGCCAAGAACGAGGCCTACAAGGCTAAGCTGCAGGTGAAGATGAGAGCTGCCATTGAGCTCTATAGGCAAAGATTGGCTTTTCAGAAAGAAGAAAAAAGAGCAAGAAAAGCTCGCGATCGAGGATATAGAGAGTTGCCACCCTAGGAACGATGTTCGCAAGTTTTACCAAAGTGTAAAACGTCAAAGCCAAGGATACAAGGCTGGAACAGAATCCTGTCGATATGAACAGAGAAATATCGCAGTTAAGACACAGTCGAAGCTGAGGATATGGAGGAACCACTTCTGCAGACTTTTAAACGGAGATGACGAACAATCTCCCGCTGGCAGGCAGAGCGAACCATTCAATATTGGCGACGAAAGCGATAACTACCAACCACCCGACCTTAGTAAAGTGAGAATGGCAATATCTAGGCTCAAGCTTAACAAGGCTGCCGGAAATGACGACGTTCCCACCGAACTTTATAACGCCGGTGGAGATGATTTGGTAAGCAACATTCAGGAACTCACAACAAAAATTTGGTCGGATGAGATCATGAGAGTATGCCTGAAAAATAAAACCTCAGCATCGTTTGTCCGATCCAAAAAAAAGGGACCCTCTGAACAGTGGCATAAGTCTCCTTAACATCGCCTACAAGATCCAATCTGCCGTAATATGTGAACGTCTAAAGCCGTTTACCAAAAGCTTCATCGGCTCTTATCAGTGTGGTTTTAGGCCAGGAAAGTCCACAACCGATCAAATGTTCACACTTCGGCAGATCCTGGAAAAAAAACCCAAGTAGATCAAATCGATAAAGAATGGACACCAATAATCCGGCTCGCAGAGTCTTCGATTCCCAGCCAGACGTCGGACGCAGTAGAGGAAGACCTCGTCTTAAGTGGCGTGCACAAGTAGAAACCGACCTCAACCAACTTGGAGTGCGCAACTGGAGGCAGTTAGCTAAGGACCGGGCTAAATGGATAGGCATGTTGGTTGAGGCCCAGGTTCATCCCGGACTGTAGCGCTTACTTAAGTAAGTAAGTCCAAATCGATACCCACCACCTATTTATCGATTTCAAAGCCGCAAACGACAGCATTTATAGAGACGAACTATACAGTTCGTCTAGTTTAGGTATACCGATAACGATGGAGAATTCTGGTTGCTTCATCAGGGTCGGAAACGACCTCACCGGAACATTCGATTCCACAAAAAGATTTAGGCAAGGCGATGCGCTGTCATGTGACTTTTTCAATTTGATTCTTGAGATAATTGTCCAAGACTCCCGAACCCACACCAGAGGCACAATTCTCCGACGCCGACGATATTGACATCATTGGTAGGACTCAACGTGATGTCATAGACACGTTTGCTAGTATAGAGAAGGAAGCTGCAAAAATGGGTTTAGCAGTCAACCAAATATATGCTGTCTCACAACATCGATGAATTGGACTGATTGGCACCATTGATACTTTGAACTTAGAGTATCCTCTACAAGACCCTGATCATCACAGTCCTTCTTTATGGCGGGTTGTTCGTTTTGAGCGAAACTTTTGTCAACAAATCTTCTGTCCCATTTGAGTTGACGGACTATATAGACGAAGATTCAACCACGAAATATACGAGGTGTGCAGCGACATACCCCTAGTAAAAAAAACTCCGCATTGGACGTTTAAGAGGGGTAGGACATGTAGAGCACGCAGAGTCTTTGATTCCCAGCCAGTAGAAGAAGACCTAGCCTTAAGTGGCGATGCAAGTTGAAACCGACCTCAAACAACTTGGAGTGCGCAACTGGAGGCAGTTAGCTAAGGACTGTGCTAATTGAAGAGGTATATTGGTTAATCACCAGATTCATTTCGGACTGTAGCGACACTTTTGTAGGTTAGGTTAGGCTGGAGTGCCGATGCGCGTGCACACTTAGACTACAAAGGTCCGTAGTGGTACCACGTGGATCTGTCGACTTCCCTCTATTCGTTCGCCTAATTGAACCATTCAGAGCTGACTTTATAGCGTAAGAAGTTTCTGACATTAATATTAGCCAGCTCACCTAGATTATCAAAGAAATCTTTTCCCAGATGGAGTTTTCTTTTGTCGGAGAGAGCTGGACAAGAGCAGAGAAGGTGAGTAATACTTTCCTCCTCTATTTTTGTGTATAGGCCTATAGGACAGTGTCCTGAAAGGACACCGATAATGTTACTGATGTTTTATCTGCGTTCAGCATTGTCAAGCAGATGGAGTGCTTCTGATTATAGTTAGGTCAGAGTTGCTTGGATATTCGACACGTTATGCCATTGTGCAGATTCAGCTTAATCTGTAATTCCCATGTAGCGAGGGGCATGCCTAATATATCAACTGGCAGGGTAGTGCCCTCTCTGGCAAGCTCATCCGCCTTGCAGTTCCCTTGTATGTTTCTGTGACCAGAAACCTAAAAGAGGTGAATGATGAAATGCTCTGCCATATTATTGAGAGATAATCGGCATTCGTGGGCTGATTTCGATTTGAACGAGATGGATTCCAAGAATTTGATTTCCGTTTGGCTGTCACTAATGATGTTTGGATTGGATTTTACATTCCTTTTATGCCAGGACAAGGCTTCTTCCGTTGAAATGATTTCCGCCTGGAAAACGCTACAATGATCGGGAAGATGAAAGGATATGCTTAGGTAAAGCATCTCGGATAAAATACCTCCAATCACTCCAGATTCTGTCTTAGACCCATCTGTATAGATGTGAATCGAGTTTTTGGTTCCGATCGTATCCGACTCCTATTTAAGGCGACTGTGATGGTTGTCCTGAAGTTATGCTCAAGACTGAGTTGGGCAGTGGTGTGGTCAGTGTTTTCTGAAATGTTAAGGAGATTCAGAATCTTTGTGTTCAACTTTAGTAAGTTTCCATTGTGACGAGGTACTCGGCCTCAAAGCTGCACAAGCTGTACGGTCTCTTTGCCGTAAAAATTTAGGGGCGGCACCAGATGTAGGATAGCATCTTGGGCTGCGGAAGGGAGTGACACTTCAGTAAGTAAGTAAACACTTGGCGTCGTTAGCTTTGGCAAATCCAAGACATTTTAACTTTGACTACATATGCTTATTTCTCAATGATAACCACCAGAACAATGCCCTTAAATCTGTTCTTAAAAAAAAACCTTTTCAACCACCCGAAGAGAATTTGAAGCAGTCCGTATGCTCTCAATTTGCCTAATAAAGGTCTGTGTCAGATCCGATCGCGAGCGTTTGAAATATCGAATGTCTGAGATACGTCCTTAACATCAAGGTTAGGAATGGTTCTGAATTAGCTGTTGCTGATGCCAAAGTTGTGAATGTGTGATGTACCATACCGGCTATACAAATTGTGCTGCTAATGTCGATGTGGTGTGGATCTTGTTATAACAATGTGTTTCTAGAATAAGGCAACAGCCCTCGATTTGAAAAGGTGTTCCATCTCAGATGCCTATAAATGGGTAACAAGTCTAGGCGGTTTCTAGTTGAACACTTCTTTGGGAACCCTTATTTAGCAAACGCTATTTTTTATACATTATTAGCAGGTAGGTTACAATCTCGGTGTTAATTGTGTTTTTTCCACAAGCTTTGGTAATATCTAGCGGCTCAGTTTCGCGATGGTTAGTGCGATGACCTGCCATGCAGAAGGTATGGGTTCGATTCCCAGCCGTAGCAACATCAAAATGGTTTTTCACTGGCCCTCCTCTCGTGATGATCTTACAAATCATCCGAGTAGTATAACATAGCCTTTCGGATTCGGCATAAAACATAAAGGTCTTGCCATCGTGCGCCAAAGATTTGCTTTTTTTTTGTTAATTTCGAGGGCAAGGGTCTTCGTGATGATCTGACAAATCATCCGAGTAGTATTAATTGTAGCGTACCTCTGAAATGCGTTTCCCTATTGTAATAAATATAATCAACCTATTATTTCTATTTTTTGATTTCAATATTAAGAATCTAATTCTTAACAGATTTTTCAAACGGACAATCAAATATGGCGCATATATTCGTGCGCTTCACATTGACCAAAGCGCCACATATTTATACGGCGGAATTTTAGTTGTTTTTACAACGAAACATTTTTAGATAAAAGACCCCTATCACATTGTGTGTGCCTTTCTTTTTACTCTAATACTGTGACCAGTAAGAGCAAAGTATACGCGCCATAAGAACTTTTTTTCATTTTTCGTGTTCACGTGTGGGAACAAATTTTCCTTATTGGTGATAGATTTCTTATACACCTCACAATAAATCTTTAAAGATTTTATAAAAAAAAAGTGATCTCAAATAGTTGAAGGTAAGATCCTAACCGCAGTGTCATCGGTCATGAAATCCATTTATTCCGTAAAATACTTTTTATAGAATCCACGTGATTTTATGTGAACAGACGAAAAATCAGCAAAATAAAAAAAAAATCATCTTCCAACAGTTACAAGATCATACACGTGTCTCGCCGAAATATTGCTGGCAGCCGAACTGTCGATATTTTCCTCAGTCACTTTAATCGGCAGGAGATTGCTCGCCTTAAATACCAACACGCCTTTAATCGTCAAAATAAGTGCCAAGGCAATTTGTGACGGCAGCAAAACAACAGCCCTGCTGCATAACATGCTCCTCTTCTAGCCCAACAAGCGCAGTACAGTAGTGTCAAGATATCCACTAATCTGCCTTGTACTACGTCAACCAACGCCAGAAGCTTAGGAGCAAAGTTACGTTAGAAGCGACAAGTGCAAACCAGCAATACTTTTAGTAATAACTACACCACGAACGACGAGACGCTGTCGAGGATCCCGCTGCCATACGGACCTACATTTAAAGTGTTTCGTGCGAACGCTGATATATCAGAACATCGAAGCTGCATGTCAAAATAGGCGAATTAATCAAAGACACGCATGCACCCAACCCACAATTGTCTATCATATTTTTCATGTTTTAGTATTTAAGTTTAAGGTAGTATTAATTTAGGGTAAGAACAAAAAAAAATCAATGAAACAAAGTTCAATATCAAAGGTATGCCTCAAGTTGATACATTATAAAATTATACATTTCTAACAAATTATATTTTTAACAGCAAACATTTAAATCATTTGCAACAACACCCTACTACGAATTGTGCGCACAACACGGAGTACGGATATAACAACATCACAAATATTCATACATCTATACATACATGCATACAATAACCATTAATCCTCAATCAAAACCATTCACACATAATCAAAGATTCGTAAGTTTTTTTTTTATTTTGTATTGACTTGGGTTACAAGGCCAGTTTTTTTTATATATACATATATAAAACATTTATTAATTATATAAAATTTGAACTTAACTACATTACATGACAATATTATATACATATATATACAACCAATTAATGATACTAACAGGCCTAAAAGAAAAGATAGTTGAGTTTAAATAGGAACTACCATTATTAAGATCATTTTGAAATACCATTATTTTTTTTATAGTTAGAGAAACAACCCTTTTTACTTTTTTTTTATATTATTATAGAATGTTTTTGTTTAGCTCTTAAAGCATTCATGTTCCATAAGTCGAGTAGTTCTCGCTATAATCCCACGAAATAAAAATGAATTTTGTTTACCTTAAAATGAACTCTGAACGAATTTTGTTTATCATGGTTAACTAAACGGTTTGTGCGATAGAGAGATGTGAGCGGTTAACTAGATATTATATAGCATAGCATAACTTTACAAAGGGGTAACTCATTCAACAATCTCGGCATTGGGTAACCACGGAGATCTGCACAATAGTGTGGAAATTAGGGTGGGATAAAGCCGATAAAGCAGTCATTTATGAACTGTTACTACTTGGTCAACAACACCTGACCAACTTCGAATCTGTGTCTCTTTTTTTTATTTATATAGTCTCTCTTCAGACAATTTCCTCTTTTTCTTCATCTTTCACTTCTTTACCAATCCTTTAGCTAGACAGATTTTGTAGAAAATCTTTTTTTTTATTACTGTGAGATAGTGGATCATCAGATTTCTCTCAGAAGGCACGATATATTTTTTTGAAGCGAGTTTTTTGGTAGCAAAAGAATCCACCCCATCCGACGAGTTATTTTCGCCCGGCTTCTGCAAGCGTGCCAACCATTGCTACTAGGGTACAAACTTACACCTAACCTACCCACTTGCTTACAATTTGGCGCCCAACAACGTGGGGCCTGCAACATCATCATGCACCCCATATATTTTAGCAACACAAATTTTCTAAAACGATCCTTTAGCAGCAGTTTATCGTTTACCTCAAAAGTTGCATTTACGAGTGATCTTGCAGATACTCGCAACTAGCTGCAAACTTTAAAATATATTCTACAGTTATCGAACATCATTGCAGTTATAACAACAATTACTTCAGTACCGTAGTCATATTATATATTCTAGGAGTCCTTTTTATTAGTGATTTTACATCATAGAAAATAGTTGCACTAGAATATTGTGGCATGTGTCTACGTGTCGAATACGTACGTTTTATTTATATATTTAGGATGTTCATCTGCGAGTCCTTATGACAAAAGCGTTCTACACTTTCAATGTCTAAGTTGCAGCAGAAAGATGCCATTAATATTTAACGTTTGTTATCACATCTGAATGCATGAGTCTGTCTAAACCTTTCCAAAATTTTACTTCTATCTTTTTATGCTATGCTAAATAATTTTATTATTTTTACCACGATCATCTCAATATCGCCAATATTTAAACCAATATATAAATTTATTAATTATCTTCGTTTAGAGTCGTTATTTTACTAAACGATAAGAACTTTTTTTCCAATACCTCACTCTAAACTAATTTCTTTACCCTTAACAAAATATTATTAAACATGAGTGAGAATCAAAATACTGGAACAATTCCAAAGCAAAAGCGGAATAGTGCTTTTGATGCTAACAGACATACGATGCAAACACGTAATCGTCATACTAACCCTGATACACCTATTGCGATGAATTTCCCGTATGGAAGTGGCAACCAAACAATAAGACATTCTCCACAGGAGAACAATAACAAAGTTCTGCGTTCACCCATCACTTATGATCCATACCTCAATAGAAGTACTAATCTCTCTCACAATGCTACACTTCAAGATAACGTAACAACAGCTGGTAGTACACCGAGAGTCAGTTTATACACAACTGTTACCACTTCTTCGGTAGTTACAACAAATACCGCTTCTCTCCCAATTTCGTCAACTTTCGCAGCTAACACAGCTGATAGAAGTATAACCAATATTATAAATGAGCATACTCGTAATAACAGTTCTCCACAAGCAAATCATATTCGCCATACCGATGAACATCAAGATTCAGTTCAAATAAACGGTCATATCCAAAAGGTTGTCGACGCTGGAATTACGAGTTATCATAATTCACTTCGTAGAGATTTATCTAATTTAATTCAACAAAATATAGAAATAAGTCTAAAGCGCATGTTTATAAATACTGAAAACCAACCCTTGCCAGTGTCTGCTCCAACTCATATAAATATGAGACAAAACATACCGAATGATAATAATTTGACTGCGGGGTTAGTAAATCTATCTTCTAGCTCAAGGCTCCAAGAAAATCAAAGTAGGGCAGATGAAAGGATTGAGAATCATAATGACAATGAAAATAGTTTTCACTCAAACTCAAATTATGATGTAAACGTAGAAGCTGAAGACTATAGACCAAGTAATCGAAGATTCGATCTCGATCGATGGGGCATTCGCTTTGACGATAGCGCCAAGGGTATGTCAATCGAAGATTTCATTTTTCGAGTAGAAATTTTGAAAAATAGTTATAATTGTCCATGGGTAGATATAACCCGAAATTTTCACCACTTGTTATCAGGCTCTGCACAAGAGTGGTATTGGCAATATCTCAGAGGCAATCAGAGATGCAATTGGCCATCGCTTCGTGCAGCATTGCTAAAGCAATTTAAAGGATATGAAAATGATTTTGAGGTTATTCGACAAATTATGGATCGTCGGCAATTGTCAAATGAACCATTTGATGAATTTTACAAAGCTATAATTCATTTTAAAAGTCAGCTTAGGGATCCAATTCGGGAAGTTGACCTTATAAAGATTGTCAGAAATAATATCAGCACGAGATTGATGAACTTCATTTATCCTATCAAAATTGAAACGTTTGAGCACCTTAGAGACGAATGTCGACGTGCAGAGAAGATGCTTCAAACACGTTATTCTATGAATAGTCGTATTGGTAATTTGAGACAGGTAAATGAAATGATTTATTTAAATCAACCAATTGAAGAAAATGTCGACTATGTAGATTCATGCGAAAGCATTGCGGCCATTTCGTCCAAAAATCATTCGAATAGTTCCAATAATCATCATGATTTTACAAATAATAACATTAAATGCTTTAACTGTAAACGGCACGGACATCTTTTTATACACTGTATTCAGCCTGTTCGTAAACTGTTTTGCTATAAATGTGGCATGGACAACTACACGGTATTAGACTGTCCAAAGTGCAAGAGCAATTCTCAGGGAAACCTGAAACCGAACGTGACTGCAGCTGGGGAGTCTCGTTCGACTCAGACCCACTCAGCCCAATAAAAAGAGATGCCTCAACAAATACTACGCATAACATAGACAACAATTTCAAAATTATTCACACTAATAAAAATACCAGCCATATCACAAAAAGTATTTCTGCGTCCAAACTAGATACAAAACTAAATAAACCTTTTTATAAACTACCATTTAAAGAAAGGTTAATCGAATATAACAAAATTCGAAACAGAATCTTTAACATCGGAGAGATAGTGCAGTCGAAAACACCTTTAAAAATCCTCAAAATGCGAAAACGATTTATGAAAAGATGCGCTTATCGCAAACTTATAAGTTCTACTCTTCTTGATGGTTCGATATCAGATCGTAGACCTTATGCGAGAATTGTGATGCACGGAAGAGAAATTGAAGGACTACTCGATAGTGGGGCATCGATTTCCTGCCTAGGAAAAAACTGTATGGCTCTAGTCAAGAAACTTGGTATTCCGATTGTGCCATTTAATTCCAAAGTTAATACAGCTGATGATAAAGGTCAGGAAATAGTTGGACGAATTAATGTTCAAGTAGAATACAATGGCATCATCAACAAATTAGATTTGTATCTGGTACCTGACCTAGTACAAACTCTATATCTCGGGGTTGATTTTTGGTCAAAGTTTCGAATCGCCACAAATATTATTAGCGAAGTCCACGGGACTGAAGTAAATATTGATAAAACTATTAAAAATGTAAAACCTAAACCACCACTGCACGAACTTAGTCCAGACCAGACTAGGGAGCTTAATTCAGTAATCACTCATTTTCCTTCCTTTGCAAAGCTTGGTCTAGGAAAGACGTCGCTCGTGCAACATAAAATCGATACTCAGGATGCGGATGCTGTAAAGCAGAGGCACTATCCGGTATCTCCTATAATTCAAAACATTATCTATGAGGAGCTGGATCGCATGCTTTCCTTGGGTGTTATTGAAGAGAGTCACAGTGCTTGGAGTTCTCCCATAGTCCTTATCAGAAAACCTGGTAAGAATAGACTATGTTTGGACTATCGTAAGGTGAACTCTCTTACCAAGAGAGATGCGTACCCGTTACCTCATATAGAGGGTCTGCTCAGCCGACTTGGAGATACGCATTACATTAGTAGTGTGGATCTCAAAGACGCGTTCTGGCAGATTCCCCTAGAGATTCCCCTTCCCCTTCTCAAGGGAGAAAACCGCTTTTACAGTACCTGGTCGACCCCTTTATCAATTCACCGTCATGCCGTTCGGGTTGTGTAACGCACCCCAAACGATGTGTCGGTTGATGAGTGAAGTGATCCCCAAGGAATTAAGTGAAAACGTGTTTGTCTACCTTGACGATCTCTTGATAGTTTCTCCAGATTTTGAACAACATCTATCTGTTTTGAAAAAAGTTGCAGATTGTTTAAGGAAGGCCAATCTGACAATTAACGTGGAAAAGTCCTTCTTTTGTTTTAAGGAACTGCGTTACTTAGGATACATTGTTGGTCAAGGACATATAAAACCGAATCCTGAAAAGGTATCCGCAATACAGGATTTTCCAATTCCTTCCTCACAGAAACAAGTAAGAAGATTTTTAGGTATGTGTGGATGGTATCGGAGATTTATTCGGAACTTTTCGGCACTAGCAACTCCTTTGACCGACACCCTCAAGAAAGGAAAAGTATTTTCGCTATCTTCGGAGGCAATCACATCTTTTGAAGCGTTGAAATCTGCCTTACTTTCGGCTCCGCTTCTCAGTAATCCCGACTTTACTAAAACGTTTTCGATTCAATGTGACGCTTCATCTAAAGGCATTGGTGGAGTTCTGTTTCAGTTTGACGAAGAAAATAATGAAAAGCCAATTGCCTATTTTTCCGAAAAACTGAACTCCTGTCAACAAAAATATAGCGTAACAGAACTCGAATGCTATGCGGCGGTTAGAGCCATTAAAAAGTTTCGTCCATACGTAGAAGGTTATTTATTTAAAATAATAACGGATCATGCTAGCCTTAAGTGGCTGATGAGCCTTAAAGACCTCAGTGGCAGGTTGGCTCGTTGGTCATTAAAACTCCAATCATACACATTCAGTATCGAACATCGGAAAGGGACGCAAAATATTGTTCCTGACACATTGTCTAGGGCTTATGTGGATTCCATTAATCGAATGGACTCTGATAGTATGATACCGGATATGAATTCGGTTCAATTTCGTTCAAAAGAATATTTAGATCTCATATCATCTATAAGACAAAACCAACAGAATTTACCAGATCTTAAAATACAAGATAATTTAGTTTTTAAACGATCTATTCAAAGTCATGAATATACAAACACGTATTTATGGAAACTTTGGGTACCATCTGGGTTGACCCAGTCAATTATCGAGAAAAACCATAATTCACCTCACTGTTCCCATGGAGGAATTCAAAAAACTTTGCAGCGAATAAAGGAAACTTACTATTGGCCAAACATGGCTCTTCAAGTACGAAAATTTGTACAGGATTGTTCGGACTGTAAACAAAATAAGTCACCCAATTTTATCCTTCGTCCACCAATGGGAGCTCAACATAAGATTGATCTTCCATTCCAAAAACTGTACGTAGATTTCATGGGACCGTACGTTCGTAGCAAAAAGGGAAATCTTTTTATTTTCGTGGTGCTAGACCAGTTTTCAAAATTTGTTTTTCTCAAAGCAATGCATAAGGCGACTTCTAGACTTGCGATTGAATTTTTAGAAAAACAAATCTTTCATAAGTTCGGCGTGCCAGAATTTCTACATAGCGATAATGGCCAACAATTTGTGTCGAAGGAATTTGGCCGCTTTTTGAACAAATATGGTACTGTTCACATTAAAAATGCTGTTTACTCGCCACAAGCGAATGCCTCGGAACGGGTAAATAGGTCTATTTTATCCGCTATACGTACATACGTAAAGAACGACCAGAGAGATTGGGATGCTAATCTTTCACAAATACAACAGGCCTTGTGCACCTCAGTGCATCAATCAATTGGGACGTCACCGTACTTCACACTGTTCGGACGTCATTTAATTGCTCATGCTGACATGTACAATTTAGCTCGAAAATTAAATTCGCTTAACGATGGGGAAATTGAATATGTATCTCTTGCGAACGCATTACAACTGGTAAGGGACAAGGTTCAGAATAATTTAGTAGCTGCGTTTAAGCGTAACGAAAAAACCTACAATCTTCGATCGAGCGCACGAACATTTCAAGCTGGAGATGAAATTTACCGACGTAACTTTGCTTTAAGCAATGTATCTAAAAAGTTCAACTCAAAGCTTAGCCCAAAATTTTTAAAATGCCGTATTGTTAGACAAACTGGAAGTTCTCTCTATGAAATAGAAAATTTACAAGGCAAAATAATAGGCATCTACCACGCCAAGGATTTGCGACCTTGAGTTTTCTTTATGTTAGTAAATCCGTATAGCCTAACAATTTCAAGACAAATAACTAGGGTCATGGGTCGATTAACGATAAGTAATAATAATAGATAGAAAATAGAATGAAACACATTCCCAGTGATTCGGTCTTCATATCTTTTTGAAAACCCTGTGTGTCTTCAAAAATATATGATTTTGTAGCGTACCTCTGAAATGCGTTTCCCTATTGTAATAAATATAATCAACCTATTATTTCTATTTTTTGATTTCAATATTAAGAATCTAATTCTTAACAGATTTTTCAAACGGACAATCAAATATGGCGCATATATTCGTGCGCTTCACATTGACCAAAGCGCCACATATTTATACGGCGGAATTTTAGTTGTTTTTACAACGAAACATTTTTAGATAAAAGACCCCTATCACATTGTGTGTGCCTTTCTTTTTACTCTAATACTGTGACCAGTAAGAGCAAAGTATACGCGCCATAAGAACTTTTTTTCATTTTTCGTGTTCACGTGTGGGAACAAATTTTCCTTATTGGTGATAGATTTCTTATACACCTCACAATAAATCTTTAAAGATTTTATAAAAAAAAAGTGATCTCAAATAGTTGAAGGTAAGATCCTAACCGCAGTGTCATCGGTCATGAAATCCATTTATTCCGTAAAATACTTTTTATAGAATCCACGTGATTTTATGTGAACAGACGAAAAATCAGCAAAATAAAAAAAAAATCATCTTCCAACAGTTACAAGATCATACACGTGTCTCGCCGAAATATTGCTGGCAGCCGAACTGTCGATATTTTCCTCAGTCACTTTAATCGGCAGGAGATTGCTCGCCTTAAATACCAACACGCCTTTAATCGTCAAAATAAGTGCCAAGGCAATTTGTGACGGCAGCAAAACAACAGCCCTGCTGCATAACATGCTCCTCTTCTAGCCCAACAAGCGCAGTACAGTAGTGTCAAGATATCCACTAATCTGCCTTGTACTACGTCAACCAACGCCAGAAGCTTAGGAGCAAAGTTACGTTAGAAGCGACAAGTGCAAACCAGCAATACTTTTAGTAATAACTACACCACGAACGACGAGACGCTGTCGAGGATCCCGCTGCCATACGGACCTACATTTAAAGTGTTTCGTGCGAACGCTGATATATCAGAACATCGAAGCTGCATGTCAAAATAGGCGAATTAATCAAAGACACGCATGCACCCAACCCACAATTGTCTATCATATTTTTCATGTTTTAGTATTTAAGTTTAAGGTAGTATTAATTTAGGGTAAGAACAAAAAAAAATCAATGAAACAAAGTTCAATATCAAAGGTATGCCTCAAGTTGATACATTATAAAATTATACATTTCTAACAAATTATATTTTTAACAGCAAACATTTAAATCATTTGCAACAACACCCTACTACGAATTGTGCGCACAACACGGAGTACGGATATAACAACATCACAAATATTCATACATCTATACATACATGCATACAATAACCATTAATCCTCAATCAAAACCATTCACACATAATCAAAGATTCGTAAGTTTTTTTTTTATTTTGTATTGACTTGGGTTACAAGGCCAGTTTTTTTTATATATACATATATAAAACATTTATTAATTATATAAAATTTGAACTTAACTACATTACATGACAATATTATATACATATATATACAACCAATTAATGATACTAACAGGCCTAAAAGAAAAGATAGTTGAGTTTAAATAGGAACTACCATTATTAAGATCATTTTGAAATACCATTATTTTTTTTATAGTTAGAGAAACAACCCTTTTTACTTTTTTTTTATATTATTATAGAATGTTTTTGTTTAGCTCTTAAAGCATTCATGTTCCATAAGTCGAGTAGTTCTCGCTATAATCCCACGAAATAAAAATGAATTTTGTTTACCTTAAAATGAACTCTGAACGAATTTTGTTTATCATGGTTAACTAAACGGTTTGTGCGATAGAGAGATGTGAGCGGTTAACTAGATATTATATAGCATAGCATAACTTTACAAAGGGGTAACTCATTCAACAATCTCGGCATTGGGTAACCACGGAGATCTGCACAATAGTGTGGAAATTAGGGTGGGATAAAGCCGATAAAGCAGTCATTTATGAACTGTTACTACTTGGTCAACAACACCTGACCAACTTCGAATCTGTGTCTCTTTTTTTTATTTATATAGTCTCTCTTCAGACAATTTCCTCTTTTTCTTCATCTTTCACTTCTTTACCAATCCTTTAGCTAGACAGATTTTGTAGAAAATCTTTTTTTTTATTACTGTGAGATAGTGGATCATCAGATTTCTCTCAGAAGGCACGATATATTTTTTTGAAGCGAGTTTTTTGGTAGCAAAAGAATCCACCCCATCCGACGAGTTATTTTCGCCCGGCTTCTGCAAGCGTGCCAACCATTGCTACTAGGGTACAAACTTACACCTAACCTACCCACTTGCTTACATAATTGTCAAGAATAGCTTATCTCAACTTAGCCGTTCGGAGTCGGCATAAAACAGGAGGTCCCGCCATGGTGCAAGAAGTACACACGCACACATGAATGGTTGTGAGAAAGCTAGGCCCTGGGTACTAACGAGCCTGTTGCGCCAAAAATTTGTATTTTTTGTAAGGGTCTGCATTTTCTTCCTTTTTTGGGTATTGGTTGGTTTCGTGAAATTTTATAGCAACTGGTGTAAGCCTGTGCTAAACACGATATAGCTGCAAGGATCAGGTGCAAGTTCGGATGCACATTTTCTTGGTACAGAAGGGGTAATCCCATCAGGTAAAGTGGCTCTACAACAGTCTAAATTGTTTGGAATGCGTCTTCTTACTCGAGGTTGAACTTTTACTACAACCATCCACGAAAATTCGTGCTGCATCTTCTGTGGCACCACTTGTTCCGAGTTCAGTGTTGATTTTAAAAAAAAAACATTAGAGCTTCGGAAGCAAGATATTTGTTTGGTTGATACTCATGGTATTATTGCCAGTCGATTCTTGAAGGCATAGACCAAGGGGTTGCAGATTCAAAATCGAACGGTTGGTGTCGTTCTCATCCCACTGGCTTTTTTTGTGTCATTTGATTCCAATTGGTTAGACTTCACCTCCATATGTGAGTAATGGTGTTTTATCTTTTAGAATTTAAACCATATACCCTTCGATTATTAGAAAAACTCACAACGAAAATGCATAGGATATGCGATTAGATTCATTCGTGTCATACGTACAAAAGAATTTCTTCACTTGGATTACGTTTGACATTTAATTATAGGTCAACTAGCTACATGACATTAACAAAACTCTAATCCGATTCAAAACAGGAAGCATCCTTAATATCTCATCATTCGAGGGGGCTTAATTTTTACGTCACAACTCACAACCGTATACATGACATCCCAACAAAGGCGAATTAATTAGCCCAACCGAACACAGTAAATACTACTCGAATCTAAAATTATCCGCAAAGCTCTAATAACAAATGTAAACGACACATAAAAATAAGTCAACTCGATGTAGATACCTAGATACTTCTTGGCCCTGAATTTCCCAAAATTCTGTGCACAACAAGACGCAAAATTTCAACGAAAATACGGGAAAATCCTAATTTATCGTTTTCGAGTTTTGTTCCATCCATGGTATCGAATAGATTTATTGTATCTCTCGAGTACCGCTCTAAGGGTAATACGTCACACAGAGTTGCATTTGTTGCATCGCCTGTAACTATATCTAACATTTTCCAAACAGGTGTTGGGGGGGGGCATATATATATTTTTTTGAGAAAAACTTCCGCAGTTTGTCCACTACTAGCAATGGATGCATTTTAATTTCCAATTTCATTTATCTTTAGGAGGAACACCCAGGCCAGAGGGGAACACCAATCTAAAGTATCTTTTATACCTCACAGTGTGCCGGGAAGTTTTACATCCGTTGCCACTGCACACACAATGTTAGGGACAATTTTTCTCTTGCATCCATGCTCCATGTGTGACACTTTGTATATAGTTGCACGCTCTGCCACACCCCTCCTCCTCGTGGCATGCTCACTTTCAAAAACGACGAAGTAGAGGAAAAAAAAAAATAAATGTCTTCTTGTTTTTGAAATAGAAAATAATAAAATATATCCCGACGTGTAGGCGGTTAATTATTTTCAGTGTAGGTAATCAAACTATTTATATTCGAGAGCGTTTTTTTTTTTTTTTTTGATATGAATTTGAATTCGAATTTGAAGCCCGTACTGGATGGTCTAGCCGCTGCCTCCATTGGCAATGGCATCAGCTAAGCATAAGCAGTAGCAGTGACAAAACTTTTTGGACTCATGCTTTTCTAATTAACATACATATACATACGAGTATAATTTATCTCACGAGGGGGGAGGGGGCGCTTTACATTTGTGTTTTATTTTCGGTTAAAATAAAATATATCGTACACGACAGGAGAGGCTGCGCTGCGTTATTTTAGATTCTTTTCTTTTTTTTTTTTGTTGTCATTTCGTTCATTTAGATACCTCCTCGATTTAACACAATTAAATGTCCAACTGAAAATCAAAAAAATGCTACTTAAAGTGATGGGTCTGTTTCTTTCACTTAATTAAAAATATGTTTACTCTTGGGTATAGAGCGGGAATGTGTCAGATTCCGTAGAGATCCAATAATTTTCACGCCGAAGTAAAATATCAAATAAAATTTCGACAGTTTCTTGATGTCGTCTTTGAGATAAATCGACGAGGGAAATTATTTTCGATTAAATTCGTAAACAAATTAAATTAATATTAAGTATAATATTAGAGTGGGGTTTTCATTTGAAAGCTGGAAAATCATTTTTTTGTATTGATGGAGGAATACAATTTGTTTTTTTTTTAACCCCAGAATTCATGTATCTTTAGATGCAAAAGTTGGTGCAATTTGAAAAAAATTAAATACAATGACAAGGCCGATTTTGCCTGGTGTTAAATATATTACTTTTATATTTTTAACAAATATGTTTACCAATAAAACGAAAATAAAATAAAATTGAAATGTTTATAAGAATTATGGAAAAGGCTATAAAATAAATTTAAATTCATATCGTTTGAAATATATATTTGCGGAAATTTTAAACTGTTAGGCATAACGCGTAGCACGATTCATCGGATTTTAAAGAAAGATCTGCACCTATAGATTTCAGTAAAAGATCCAGTTGGTCCTACAGCTCAATCCTGGTGACCCAGAAAAACATCTCTAGTATGATGATGAACCTGGGCCTCAACCAACATGTCTCTCCAATTAGCCCGCTCCTTAGCGAACTGCCTCCAGTTGCGCATTCCAAGTTGGTTGAGGTCGGTTTCTACTTGTGCGCGCCAATTAAGGAGAGGTCTTCCTCTACTGCGTCCGACGTCTGGCTGGGAATCAAAGACTCTGCCGGAATATTGGTGTCATTCGTTCTACATGACACCTTAAACGTCCAATGCGGAGTTTTTTTGACCAGGGGTATGTCGCTGTACAGCTCGTATAGTTCGTGGTTGAATCTTCGTCTCCATAGCCCGTCAACGCAAACGGAACCGAAGATTTTTCAAAGAATTTGTCTCTCGAATCGACCAAGGATTTCTTAATCCGCTTTTGATCCGAGCCATGGTTCAGCGCCGTAGAGCTGGATTGGGATGATCAGGGTCTTATATAGGATCTCCTTAGTAGTCGAGTGAGGGCTTTATTACTAAATTCCCTTCTTAGCCCAAAGAAACAGCGGCTTGCTAGACTAATTCTTCGTTTGATTTCTGACGAGATGTTGTTGTCAGAGTTAATAGCGGAGCCGAGGTAGACAAAGTCCCGTACTACCTCAAAGTTATATCTGTCAATGGTCACGTTCTGTCCAATTCGTCGATGTTGTGTGTCCTTTCGTGTTGACAGCATATACTTAGTCTTATCCTCATTTACTGCTTAACCCATTTTTGCCGCTTCCTTCTCTATACTAGCAAACGTGGCTATGACATCACGTTGAGTCCTACCAATGATGTCAATATCGTCGGCGTATGCTAGTAGTTGCACCGATTTTTGGAGAATTGTGCCCTGGTGTTGGCTCGGGAGTTTTGTACAATCCTCTCAGAATCAAATTGGAAAAGTCACATGACAGCGCATCGCCTTGCCTAAATCCTTTGTTTATATTGAATGTGTCGGTGAAGTCGTTTCCGACATTGATGGTGCAGCGAGAATTGTCCATCGTCATCCTACACAGACGGACGAGTTTGGGCGGTATACCAAAACTAGACATGGCTCTGTATAGTACGTCTCTATAAATACTGTCGTATACGGCTTTGAAATCGATAAATAGGTGGTGGGTATCGATTTGGACTTCTTGGGTTTTTTCCAGGATCGAAGTGTGAAAAATTGATCGATTGTGGACTTTCCTGGCCTAAAACCACACTGGTAAGGGCCGATCTGGTTGTTGGTAAACGGTTTCAGGCGTTCACATATTACGGCAGATAGGATCATGAAGGCGATGTTAAGGGAACTGATGCCTCTGGAGTTGGCGCCGTTCAGAGGGTCTCCTTTTTTGTGGATCGGGCAAACGATGCTGAGGTTCCATTCTTCAGGCATGCTTTCAACCGACCAGATTTGGCTTATGAGTTGCTGGATGTTGCTTACCAAGTCGTCTCCGCCAGCTTTATAAAGCTCAGCGGGAATGCCGTCATTTCCGGCAGCCTTATTAAGCTTGAGTTTAGATATAGCTATCCTCACTTCCCTTAGGTCGGGTGGTTGGTAGTTTTCGCCAACATCGAATGGTTCGTTCTGCCTGACAGCGGAATGTTGTTCGTCATCGCCGTTTAACAGTCTGCAGAAGTGGTTCTTCCATATCCTCAGCATCGACTGTGTCTCAACTACAATATTTCCTTGTTCATCTCGACAGGATTCTGTTCGAGCCTTGTAGCCTTGGCTTTGACGTTTTATATTTTGGTAAAACTTGCGAACATCGTTCCTGGAGTGGCACCTCTCTATATCCTCGATCGCGCGCTTTTCTTGCTCTTTTTTCTTCTTGCTGAAAAGCCGATGTTCTTCCCTTCTTCTTTGCCTATAGAGCTCAATGGCAGCTCTCGTCTTCACCTGCAGCTTAGCCTTGTAGGCCTCGTTCTTGGCTGCGAGCATCTGTCGGCATTCCTCATCAAACCAGGGGTTTCTTGCTGGTGAGCGCGAGAAACCTAGCACATCAGTTGCGGCTGATCTAATGGCCTGTTGGCATCGTTGCCATTGCTCTTCGACATTCGATGCTGGTGGTATGGTGTTAATCGAGAGGTTAAGGGATACGCGTTGTGCGAAGGTCTTGGCGGTCTCTTGCGATTGCAGTCTTCCGACATTAAATTTTTTCACAGTATTTCTGGATTGTTGTGGCGTGGTGGATATCCGCATTCTTACCTTGGCTGCTACTAGGTAGTGATCCGAGTCGATGTTAGCTCCTCGGAATGTTCGGACATCCAAAATACTGGATGCGTGCCTCTTATCTATCGCAATGTGATCAATTTGGTTGACCGTTCGTTGATCTGGAGACCGCCATGTCCCCTTATGGATATCGAGGTGAGGAAACCATGTGCTGGCTATAGTGGCATTTCGTTCCGTAGCGAAATCAATTAGCCTAAGTCCGTTACCAGACGTGTTGTCGTGTAGGCTATGTTTTCCGACAATACTTCTAAAGATGTCTTCTCTTCCTACCTTTGCGTTAAAATCTCCCAGCACGATTTTAACATCGTACTTCGGTAGTCGCTCATAGGTTTTGTCGAGGAGCTCGTAGAAGCAATCCTTAGCTATATCATCTTTTTCTTCCGTCGGAGCGTGAGCGCATATAAGGCTTATGTTGGCGAATTTGGCCTTGATGCGGATTGTTACTATGCGTTCGCTAATGTCTTGGAAACATAAGACTTCTTGCCTAAGTCTGGCACTTACAACAAATCTGCATCCGAATAGTCGCTGTTTCTGCTCACTATAACACGGTCCGTAGTATATGTCACAGTTTTTCATCCTCTTTTTGCCCGGCCCATCCCATCATATTTCCTGGATGGCAGTAATGTCTACTTTGTAGCAGTTTAGGGCTTCCGCTAGTTGTTCTATACTACATGAAATGCTCGAATATTCCATAGAACCTTTGAAAGGTAACTTTGAATATATGTTATCAACAGACAAAGAATTAATATGACCCAAGTGGTCAAGTGGATATAGATACCAAACATTTTGACATCAATCTCCCTCTTACGAAGATTGAACCAGTAACCATCTTGGTTTGGCAAAACATATTGCTTCAAAACCTCTTGCTAAGAAGTCAACATTTTAGCTCTTTAAACCCAGCCCGACAAGTCTCATTTTACGCCGCCGGTTGTATAAATTTAAGCAACACGTTGACTGGATTAACTCGAATACCGAGAGAAAATATATTAATAATCCTGCCAAGAGAATCATGGAATACAAAGCACCAGTTTCGGGATAAAAAGGATGATAAAACCAACGGCTAAAGGATTGAAGGGCGCTTGGTTTAAGCAGGGGGCCGAAACGATTCGAAAGCTAAAACATTAACAAAAAACACATATGAGGAGGCTACAATCCGCTGTGCGGATCGTTTAATACCCTATCCCATCCCATCCTTAAAATAATATTCCCCAAAATGTGGTCTTTATGGTCATAAAGTATTGAAAATGGCGTTGTCACAACATATTGTTCAGAAGGCTTATCAAATTCTTTTATGGTTCGACGAAAAACAACGTTTTTCTATTGCATATGCCTTGGGGTAGGGCAGGGTTTTGTAAGAAAACGTCCCCAAAAAGTGGGCGTGGGTTAAAATAGTCTATTGACGAAATGTGCATCAATTTTTTTTTTAAAATTTGATCAGAAGACGTTTTTTTTTATAAAAAAAACGCCCCCAAAAAGTGGGCGTGGCAAAAAACTTTATATTGACGAAATAGATATTATAGATATTACGATACTCTAAATATGCTGCTCAGACACTTTTTTAAAATTCCTTACGGTTTGGCGAAAAAATACGTTTTCCTAAAAAGGGGGCGTTGCGGTGGGCGGATTTCAAAAATTTTTACACTTGTTCTGGTGGCACGGAGAGGATCCTATTTGCCAAATTTCATTATCCTAGCTCAAAATTTAAGGCCTAAAAATTGGTGACGAACAGACAGACGGACGAACGGACAGACAGACATGGCTTATTCGACTCAGCTAGCGATTCTGAGTCGATCCATGTACTTTGAGGTATATGTAGCAAAATTATTTCTCTATGTTACAAACAAAGTATCAAAACTAATATACCCCTATGGGATAGGGTATAAATACAAACAAAAATGGATTACACTTGCAAAAACCTAAAAACAAACCCGGAAATTATTTCTAAAGTAAACTTCAACTTGCAAAAAACTTCCAAATAAATTTATTTAACTCTATTCCGGTTTGTTTTTGTTTTATTTATTGCCAAAAACAATGCCACACAATTCACGTAGGCGTCACACAATCACACAGATACAGAACAAACCAACAACAACAACAAAAAAAAAACTCTTTTGCTAATGCGCAAATTAAATTATTCATTTTCTCTAAGTAGCCGCACCAAATAGTGTCTTACTGGATGAAATAAACATCATAAATACATAACAACATCAAAAATCTATTCAGATACAAAAATTAATAATAACGCGATAAATTTGTTTAAGAGAAAACACATAACATCAACCAACTAACCGAGTAAATAATATTAAACAAAAAAAAAAAACAAATATTCCTCATACAAAAAAATGTTAATTTATGATAATTTCATAAAGCAAAATAAAAAAAAATATAAAAATGTATCTACAGATACAAAATAAACTAAAAAAAAAATATTAATAGAGAGAGCGAGATACATATCCGCCTACAGCCCATAGCTCATTCAGCAAAATGACAGGCGTCATGTCCATGTAGTACACAACTCATTTTTACCTCATTTACCATTAAACGAACAATCCGACCGAGAATCTCACACTATCTACACCTCGATCGCTAAGGCGACTGCGTATCTTCATTACAAATTTCATTTCGAATACACAAAAAACTGGTGGGGATAATGAAAAAAATTGAAAAAAAAAATGAATAAAACAGAAAAAGTGAGAAAAACACAAAAAGTACACACGGAAAATAAACGAATAAAAAATGGGAGGTGCTCCAACTAAAATGTTTATCGCAGATTGGACAAAGCCATACACCTATACCGGCTAGATACGAATAGAAAACACCAACAACAAACAAAACAAAATTGAAACAATTTTTGTTTCTTTTTTTACTTTTTACCTGTTTGCCTATTATTTACTCAAACGGCAAATATGTGAACCTCAGACCTCGAGGAGAGAAATTTTTCGGCTAGGTGCTCAGCTCATTGCGGAACCCAATTCAAATCCCCCTCCCCATCTGAAAATAGAAGTATCTCAACAATAGTGGTTAGTACGGATTAGCAAAAGTATACATTAGAGATACCTGCCCACACCGATCGGTTTGACGTCTTAAGGTATCATCACATCATCATAGACGTGTGCGATCAGTGTACGAAAAAAAAAGTGATCAACACTTTTATTCGCCGATAGATACTTTTGCGTATGAATTGACAATGAGCAGTCGTAGATACAACTTGGCAGAGAAATCTGGTATTGTTTGGCTACGGTACCATGGCTAGTTGTTGACAAAACCAATTTCGGAATTGTCTAAACGAGTAAACTCTAAATTAAATGAATATGCTAAATCCGGCATGAATATATCGAGAAGCTGATGGCACATGAATGAGGATTCATTTGCATAACCGGCTGGAGTCACTAATCGGTTGGGGTATCAATTAGAAGAGTGAAAAGTACAGAGGGGCTTTATGTTAGATTTGAGTGGACGTTTAGTCCCATGTAACTTGTTATATTTTGGCTCTGTATGGACGTCATTATTGACCTTAATGAGATCGGTTACCTATCTAATATTATGACAATGGAGGCATTCTTGTGGCACCCTGCGGGATGGCATATAGGCATTTTACTAAGAAACCCAGAAATTCATTGTTTTTTAACAATTGCCCAAAAAAAATGCTCGATTGAGATGGATATTATTAGAGATACCAAGTCGATGCAGTGGCTTAAAAGTTATAGTGTTGGACTACCACCGCATGGACTCCTTTCAAAAAGCCGCACAGACAGTTTACTGAAAGACACGACCCGGAGATTAGGACATTAAAGCTCTTTTTACTTACTTTCCTAAGAGGCGCTAAGTTAGTGGACATCAACCAACCTTTCACCAACCTTTCGAATGTAACCCTAATGGAGCTGCCAGAACTCTCTATCGTTATCCTGCATAGGCGGACGAGTTTTGGCAGTATACCAAAACTAGACTTACTTACATAAGTGGCGCTACAGTCCGGGATGAACCTGGGCCTCAACCAACATGCCTCTCCAATTAGACTGGTCCCCAGCTAACTGCCTCCCATAACGCGCTTAAGGTTGGCTGAGGTCAGTTTCTACTTGTACGCGCCACTTTAGACGAGGTTGTACTCTATCGACTGGGAATCGAAGACTCTGCGAGCCGGATTATTGGTTTCCGTTAGTTCTACATGTCATAGCCATCCTACACGTCCAATGCGGAGTTTTTTTTGATTAGGGGTATGTCGCTGAACAACTCGTGGTTGAAGCTTTGTCTTCACAACCCGTCAACGCAAACGGGATCGGACATTTTTTCGAAGAATTTGTCTCTCAACACGACCAAGGATTTCTTCATCGCCGCTTCTGCGCCGTATAGCAGGACTGGGATGATCAGGGCCTTGTATAGGATCTCCTTAGAAATTCAAGTGAGGGCTTTACTACTTAATTGCCTTTTTAGCCCGAAGAAACGGCGGTTGGAAGAGTTTTTTTTCGTTTAATTTCTAACAAGATGTTGTTGTCAAAGTTTATAGTGGAGCTGAGTTAGACAAAGACCCGTACTACCACATAGCAATATCTGTCAATGGTAACTTTCTGTCCAATTCGTCGATGTTGTGTGTCCTTTCGAGTTGACAGCATTTTACCCTCATTTACAGCTAAAACCATTTTAGACGCTTTCGTGTCTACACTAGCAAACGTGGGTATGACATCCCGTTGAGTCTGACCAATGATGCCAATATCGCCAGCGAATGCTAGTAGTTGCACCGATTTTTGGAAGATTGTACCTCTAGTGTTGGCTCGGGAGTTTAACACAATCCTCCCAAGAATCAGATTAAAGAAGTCACATGACAGTGCATCGCCTAGCTAAAATCCTTTTTCGGTATCGAATGTGACCCTAATGGAGCTGCCAGAATTCTCTATCGTTATCCTGCATAGGCGGACGAGTTTTGGCAGTATAGCAAAACTAGACTTATAAGAGGCGCTACAGTCCGGGATGAACCTGGGCCTCAACCAACATGCCTCTCCAATTAGACTGGTCCCCAGCTTACTGCTCCCATTACGCGCTTAAGGTTCGCAGAGGTCAGTTTCTACTTGTACGCGCCATTTAAGACGAGGTTGTACTCTATCGACTGGGAATCGAAGACTCTGCGAGCCGGATTATTGGTTTCCGTTAGTTCTACATGTCATAGCCATCCTAAACGTCCAATGCGGAGTTTTCTAATTCGGGGTATGTCGCTGTACAACTCGTGGTTGAATCTTCGTCTTCATAGCCCGTCAAAGCAAACGGGATCGAACATTTTTCGAAGAATTTGTCTCTCAACACGACCAAGGATTTCTTCATCGCCGCTTCTGCGCCGTAGAGCAGGACTGGGATGATCAGGGCCTTGTATAGGATCTCCTTAGAAATTCGAGTGAGGGCTTTACTACTTAATTGCCTTTTAGCCCGAAGAAACGGCGGTTGGAAGAGTTTTTTTCGTTTAATTTTTGACAAGATGTTGTTGTCAAAGTAAATAGTGGAGCTGAGTTAGACAAAGACCCATACTACCACAAAGCAATATCTGGCAATAGTGAGTTTCTGTCCAATTCGTAGATGTTGTGTGTCCTTTCGAGTTGACAGCATTTGACCCTCATTTACACCTAAAACCATTTTAGACGCTTCCGTGTCTTCACTAGCAAACGTGGGTATGACATCCCGTTGAGTCTGACCAATGATGCCAATATCGTCAGCAAATGCTAGTAGTTGCACCGATTTTTGGAAGATTGTACCTCTGGGGTTGGCTCGGGAGTTTTACGCAATCCTCTCAAGAATCAGATTAAAGAAGTCACATGACAGTGCATCGCCTTGCCAAAATCCTTAGGCCGTCCATAGCCCGTCAACGCAAACGGAACCGAATATTTTCCGAAGAATTTTTCTCTCGAATCGACCAAGGATTTCTTCATCCGCTTTTGATACGGTCCATGCTTCAGCGCCGTAGAGCAGGACTGGGATGATCAGGGTCTTATATAGGATCTCCTTAGTAGTTCGAGTGAGGGCTTTACTACTAATTGCCTTCTTAGCCCAAAGAAACAGCGATTGGCAAGAGTAATTCTTCGTTTGATTTCTGACGAGATGTTGTTGTCAGAGTTAATATTGGAGCCGAGGTAGACATGTCCCGTACTACCTCAATGTTGTATCTGCCAATGGTGACGTTCTGTTCAATTCGTCGATGTTGTGTGTCCCTTCGTGTTGACAGCATATACTCATTTACTGCTAAACCTATTTTTGCCGCTTCCTTCTCTATACTAGCAAACGTGGCTATGACATCACGTTGAGTCCTACCAATGATGTCAATATCGTCAGCGTATGCTAGTAGTTGCACCGACTTTTGGAAAATCGTGCCTCTGGTGTTAGCTTTGGAGTTTTGCACAATCCTCTCAAGAATCAGATTAAAGAAGTCACATGACAGCGCATCGCCTTGCCTAAATCCTTTTTTGGTATCGAATGTGTCGGTGAGGTCGTTTCCGACCCTGATGGTGCAGCGAGAAGTCACCATCGTCATCCTACATAAACGGACGAGTTTGGGCGGTATACCAAAACTAGACATGGCTCTGTATAGTTCGTCTATATAAATGCTGTCATATGCGGCTTTGAAATCGATGAATAGGTGGTGGGTATCGATTTGGACTTCTTGAGTTTTTTCCAGGATCTGCCGAAGTGTGAAAATTTGATCGGTTGTGGACTTTCCTGGCCTAAAACCACACTGATAAGGGCCAATCAGGTTGTTGGTAAACGGTTTCAGGCGTTCACATATTACGGCAGATAGGATCTTGTAGGCGATGTTGAGGAGAGTTATGCCTCTGGAGTTGGCGCAGTTCAGAGGGTCTCCTTTTTTGTGGATCGGGCAAATGATGCTGAGGTTCCATTCTTCAGGCATGCTTTCAACCGACCAGATTTGGTTTATGAGTTGGTGGATGTTGCTTACAAAATAATCTCCGCCAGCTTTATAAAGCTCAGCGGGAAGGCCGTCATTTCCGGCGGTCTTATAAGGCTTGAGTTTAGATATAGCTATCCTCACTTCACTTAGGTTGGGTGGTTGGCAGTTTTCGCTATCGTTGCCAATATTAAATGGTTCGTTCTCCCTGACAGCGGAATGTTGTTCGTCATCGCCGTTTAACAATCAGCAGAAGTGGTTTTTCCATATCCTCAGCATCGACTGTGTCTCAACTACGATATTTCCTTTTTCATCTCGACAGGATTCTGTTCGAGCCTTGTATCCTTGGCTTTGACGTTTTACACTTTGGTAAAACTTGCGAACATCGTTCCTGGAGTGGCACCTCTCTATATCCTCGATCGCGCTTTTCTTGCTCTTTTTTCTTCTTTCTGAAAAGCCGATGTTCTTCCCTTCTTCTTTGCCTGTAGAGCTCAATGGCAGCTCTCGTCTTCACCTGCAGCTTAGCCTTGTAGGCCTCGTTCTTGGCTGCGAGCATCTGTCGGCATTCCTCATCAAACCAGGGGTTTCTTGCTGGTGGCCGCGAGAAACCTAGCACATCAGTTGCGGCTGATCTAATGGCTTGTTGCCATTGTTCTTCGACATTAGATGCTGGTGGTATGTTGTGAGTCGAGAGGTTAAGGGATACGCGTTGCGCGAAGTTCTTGGCGGTCTCTGGCGATTGCAGTCATTCGACATTAAATGTTTTCACGGTATTTCTGTTTTTTTTTTGTGGCGTGGTGGATATCCGCATCCTTACTTTGGCTGCAACAAGGTAGTGGTCCGAGTCGATGTAAGCCCCTCGGAATGTTCGGACATCCAAAATACTGGATGCGTGCCTCTTGTCTATCGCAATGTGATCAATTTGGTTGACTGTTCGTTGATCTCGAGACCGCCATGTCCCCTTATGGATACCGAGGTAAGGAAACCGTGTGCTGGCTATAGTGGAATTTCGTTCCGACAGTACCGCTAAAGATATCTTCTCTTCCTACCTTTGCGTTAAAATCTCCCAGCACGATCTTAACATCGTACTTTGGTAGTTGCTCATAGGTTTTGTCGAGAGCTCGTAGAAGCAATCCTTAGTTATATATCATCTTTTCCTCCGTCGGAGCACGAGCGCATATAAGGCTTATGTTGGCGAATTTGGCCTTGATGCGGATTGTTACAATGCGTTCGCTAATGTCTTGAAAACATAAGACTTCTTGCCTAAGTCTGGCACCTATAACAAATCCGCATCCAAATAGTCGCTGTTTATGCTCAATATATCACGGTCCATAGTAGATGTCACCGTTTTTCATCCTCTTTTTGCCCGGCCCATCCCATCGTATTTCCTGGATGGCAGTAATGTCTGCTTTGTAGCAGTTTAGGGCTTCTGCTATTTGTTCGCCTGCACCTCTCCTGTTTAATGTTCTCATATTCAAGGTGCAGATACGAACGTCGTTTTCCTTTTTTCGTTTAGCATGGTCGTCAACAATAATATCAGTCCTTTCCGAGTGGCATACCTAACAATTCTACTGTTGGTAGGGTATCAAGGGTAGTGCCCTGTTTATCAAGCTCATCCGCCTTGCAGTTCCCTGGTATGTCTCTGTGCCCTGACACCCAGAAGTGGTGAATGGTGAAATGCTCTGCAATCTCATTAAGAGTAGTCGGCATTCGTGGGCTGGTTTCGTTTTGAACCAGATGGATTCCATGGATTTATTTGCCGCTTGGCTGTCACTGAAGATGTTAATATATACTCCGCGGATATTACATTCCTTATTAGCCAGGACAAGGCTTCTGTAATTGAAATGATTTCCGCCTGGAACACGCTACAATGATCGGGAAGGCGAAAGGAAATGCTTATGTTAAGCATCTCGGAGAAAACACATCCACCCACTCCAGATTCTATTTGGACCCATTTGTTTAGATGTGAATCGGGTTTTTGGTTCCGATCGTATCCGACTCCAATTCATTGCGACTGGGAATGGTTGTCATGAAGTTTTACTCAAATTTGAGTTGGGTAGTGGTGTGGTCGGTGTTTTTTTTAAATGTTAAGGTGATTCAGAGTCTTTGTGGTTCTCAGTCTCACAGCCACACAAGCCGCGGTCTGTTTATCGTAAATATCTAGGGGCACTAGGATATTATCTAGTGCTGCTGAGAAGGTTGTTCTAAGGGCTCCGATAATGCATATGCAAGCTGATATTTTAACTCAACTTAGTAGGTTGCGGTAGGAGGTTGCTTCTAAAGCCATCTACAAGACTAAGATACCATACGTTTTTTGAGGAGACTCATACCGCTGTAATTCTAAAAGTTCACAGGGTCTCCTCTTTCATGGTTCAGTCAAACGATGGTGAGATTCCATTCCTTAGTCATACCTTCATTGCACTAAATTTTGCTTATGCGTTGGTTAAGGTTGCTCAGCCAATAATCGCCGCCGACTTATTAAAGCTCGGCTTTATTTAGGTCGGCTGGTTTGTAGTTATCGCTGTCGTTGCCAATATTAAGTGGTTCGTTCTGACTGACAGCGGAAGATGGTTCGTTATCGCCATTTAATAGTTTCCATTGACTCTGCCTGAATGTTTATATCCCTGACTTTCACATTTTAAACTTTGGTAAACCTTTCATAGGCAGCTCTAGTCTTCATCTGCAGCTTTGCCTTGTAGGCCCTGTTCTTGGCTGCGAGCAGATCTAATGGCTTCTTAACTTTTTATTTTTTACTGATCAAGATAAATTTTTGTAATGTTTGTCGTTCCACCATAATGAAAGAGAATTTTCCAATGATACCTATAAGCAGCTAGGGAGGTAAACTTTCAATTCCATCATGTGTTTTGTTCCACTCAAGTTGTTCAATGGTTGCTATAACTGCATAATAACAAATCCACATCATCAACAATTTAGTCGATATTCCTGCTCACTATAACACGGTCTGTAGTTGATGTCAAAGTTTTTCATCCGGCCCATCCCCTCGTATATCCTGGATGGTAGTAATATCTGTTTTTAAACAGCTTATTGCGAAGCCTTGAAAGAAATATCTTCATGGATTAAGCCCGATAAGTACACACCGCGTAAAAAATGCGGAAAAAATATTTATCCTCATAGCATGCCCATGCAAATTGCAGATCAAACTGGATGCAGTCAAGAAAGCAAATCGCAGCTGAAAAAACGGCACAATGTGTCAAATATTCAGGCAACTCTGGCCAAACTATAATCAGAGGCACTCCATCTGCTTGACAATTCTGAACAGATCAAACATCAGCACCAGAAGACTGGGCCTTTTTAGCAATGACTTCCCTAGAAGCTGCTTGGATGAAGAAGAAGAGAAAAGTATTCCTCACTTTCTCTGCTCTTGTCCAGCTCTTTCCGACAGAAGAAAATTCTATCTGGGAAACTATTTCTTTGATAATCTAGGTGAGTTGGATAACATTTATGTCAGAAACTTCATACGCTATATACAAGGTGGCGCAAAAGTAATCCTCCTATCAGAAAATGCTATAAATTTCGCGATTGGCCCCTAATGTCAACTGTCAACTGTGGCGGCGGCCATTTACATGACATCATATTCTCGACTTGATGTAAAAAAATTAAAAGACCAAATAAAAATAGTCCACAAGAAGAATCAAAGTTTTTCATTTTTTTTAAATTACAGCCAAAAAACATCGGAAGGTTATTTTTGCGCCACCTGTTATTCAACTCTGAATGGTTCAATTAGGCAAACGAATTTAGTGAAAGTCGACAGATCCATGTGGTATCACAATGGACCTTTATGGTGTAAGTGTGAACGCGTATAACGTGCAGCCACTGCAACCTAATCTAACCCATGTACCGCCAACAAAAGTTACGAGGCAATGGTTTTAGTAACCTTGTGACTATACAAATAGAAAAAGGGTGGTAGACTTTGTGAGTGAAAATCTCGCACTTCTGTAAGCAGGCGCCAATGGCCTTGGAAAATCCGCCGAAAAAAACGAATGCCTCGTTCCCATTTTTCATTTTGGTGCAAAAATCTCTTAACGTAACTTTTATTTTATTGAATTTGCTTATTTTCATCAAATACAGTATTAAGAGTTCTTATACCCTCGATATTAATAATGTACCTCCCAGACAAAATTTATGCAGTAAAGTAAAAATAATCAACGTAATGTAAGGTTATGCCCACAAAGCTGTAGTACGTTCTACACGCACGTATAAGCCTACCTAGTCAAATACATATGAAAGCTGTATTCAACGAATACCCTAAAATTTACAGGATAACGCTTTAAATTCTCTAAAACGTCACTTGACCCCTTCAAATGGACCTTTCAAACAATAGAACTGCAAGCAAAAAAGAGACCCCGCAATGCAATCAAAAGTGAAATCGATTCAATGCCCCACTAAACAACGACTGTCTTGGAAGCGCTCCATTTTTCCTAACATGCCTTCCAGCAATCTCTGTCAAGTCATTTCAATACGCTGAAGGACATGGCAATCTGTGTTTTACTGCCATATAATCGCAAGTCATAGAGCTCCCAACAATAGATGTGCTAATCGAAGTCGTGTCATCGATATCCTGTTGATTCGCCTTTGCACAATGCATTCTGGGTAACTTTTTAGAATCTTTTCAATCTATTCACCGTTAAATCCAACAGTATTTTTCAAAGTCTGACATGACCCGACTAAATCACTTGTATATGCGAAATATTTACAACGACAGTTGAGGAACAAAACTGGCGGATTATAATGCCAACAATTGGCACAAATTCCAATTAAAACTGCGCACAACGAAGCCAGCATCTAATACTAGGTCAATTGTTATCTATCCCAATCAATCGAGTGCGCTCAGCCGCACACAAGTAGCGTGTGCCTCCCCCCGCCCCAACAACGGTATCAATGAAACTACTGCATTAAACTGCATCCGCACAATAAAAACAACACGAACCTCAAAACTATTCAAGTGCCTGTATCCTACCAACCAACCAATTTCTGGAAACACTACCGCAGTGCATATCCGCAAAAATTCATTCACCGAAAATCTCGAAACAATAGGTTGGCCCCGATAATCTTCTTTTGCATCGATTATTGCGCCTATTACGAGCACCCCCTTACACTAAACTTTGGTGCTACCAACAAAGACCCCCTAGCAGCACCCCACTGTGTGCTTAGCTGCATTATGCATCATCTGACAGAAATGGCTTGTAACCAATCTGCTGAGCGTAACCCAGATTGCAGACAGTTTGTCATGCCAAAAGGAGTTTTTCCCTGTGACCAGGTTCCTTCGCTTCTTACGTCCGCTCAATCACCACATTGACACAACAAGACAAAGGCAAACACAGAGTGATGATGATTTTCCGAATGAAAAAATGAAAAAAAAAAAATCCCGAATCCAAATCCGAAAGGACAAACGCAAACAGAAACATCAAGAAATTAAAAAAATGACAAATGAAATGTGTCACACAGAGTGAAAGAGTTCGGTTTGTTTTTTTTTTTGCTGTCCGCTAACTAACCGCAAATGATGTGCGGCGCAAAAAAGATACAAAAAAAGATACAAAACCCTATCCGTCAACCCTCTTGCAAGTGGAAAGCTCTAGAGTCCATTCCAGCAGAGCAGAGATTTTCTTCTCTACACCTGCCTATCTTAATCGGAGTGGTGCTGTGTCAGATTTTGCTTTGAAGTTGCGTTCATCGTCGTGTCGGTGGTGCTCTTCGTGTTTCGTGTTTACGAAAGGTGAGAAGGGAAAAATTCTGCGATAGTACGTATACGCCCCGGTAACCCAGTGAGGAATTTTGTTTTTTGTTGCCAGTTGAGGTAGGACGCGTGTTTATGGGGGTGTACACCACACACACATGTATGCATTTATGGGGGAGACATCCCTGCACTGCCCTGACATTTGCACGCCACACTCAGATGGTCGCTCTGCTAGTATACCAAGTTTTGTAATTATTTTTAGAAACTGGCAATCGCAGGTGTGACGTCCAGCTGGCGTGAGCAAGATTCCTGTCGACGTCAGGACATACCTAAATGTGTGGAATGGAACTGTTGTTGGTGTGTGTGTGTGTTATATGTTTTCTTTTTGTTTGCGATTTTTGGAATGCAAAAGCGCATATTCACCGAAAATGGGAGAAGACTGCATCATAGATTGTGCGGTGAGGAATCGAATATGCGTGACTGGCTAGGGTTTGAGGGAAGCTCAGGTGTATGGGGAATGGGGAAAAGGTTATGGGCATACTTGAAAGATTCGTTAAAAAGCTGTAAGCTAACAGCAAAGCAATGGTTTTTGTATTTGCTTTGGAAAGTACTCGCTTTGTACCTCAATGTATGAATGTATCTTACCTCAATGTATGAATGTATCTTATCTGATAAACTTTTGTTTTAGTGGTTGAAGTTTGCAACGCCAGTCGGGTATCTTTTCGCATTTGGTGGTACATGATCCTGTAAGGAAGAAAGATAAAGATAAATTGACACATCTCATTCGACATATCAACTTCTAGCATGACTAGTGGACTCAATTGAAAAGGAACGAATTTTCGACAAGTTAGGATATATGCAGGGGGAATTAAAATTCTAAGAGCAGAAGGGTGCTAACAGAACCATTTTAAAGGTTTCATATGTTGAAAAGGAGGCAAGTGAGAGTCTATCAAATTCTTCGCAAAAGGTCTGGAACGCATCTTATAATACACACGATTATTATCACGATCATTAAGGACTTATTCAGACCTATCGCGAATAAATTTTCCCTTGTCAGCAATGTAAATCAGATTTCTGATTGAGAACAGTTTCCCGGGAAAATTTTTTCGCAATAGGCCTGATTGCCGGTGCTTAAGGATAGTAATGCGATTATATGAGGACTCAAGCGTTCTCACTCTAGCCTCTCACTATCAACTCCTACTCTCACCTCCACGCTGGTGACTGGTGGGTGCCGAGTACCTCGACTGGAGATGGGGTATTAAACCCCTGTGAAAGGTCGTTGGTGGCAGCAAACGAGAGAGGGGGAAGGAGTGTCCTCTCACTAACGCACTCACTCTCAGGCGGCAGCGAAGGAATTCCCTAGATGGAGTCAACGGTGGCGCCTACAGCTCCAGTTTGATCGAACTGGTAGTGAAATCCCTATGTGAGCTGCTTCGACATATTTGAACACCAGGTCTATAGGGATTTTCAATACTGATCCAGGGTATTGGAAAAGTGTTGGTGGCGGAGGAGCCCTCAATGTGTCAAGGGCAGTGCTCATACCCCAAAAATGGGCTACTGACATCGGTATTTTTTCCGACCCGCTGTCCTATGGTCAAAACAAGGGCCTGGCCCTCCAGGTTGGGGGATGTGCTTTGGGTTAACTACCCATCCACGGAAAAAAGCTTATGTTACGAAGCAACCAATAGCCTCGGAAAGGACTGATTTTATTGTAGACGACTCTGCTAAACGAAAAAAGGACAACGACGTTCGTATCTGCACCTGGAATGTGAGAACATTAAACAGGAGAGGTGCAGGCGAATAACTAGCGGAAGCCCTAAACTGCTAAAAAGCAGACATTACTGCCATCCAGGAAATACGATGGGATGGGCCGGGCAAAAACCGTGCTATAGTGAGCAGAAACAGCGACTATTTGGATGCGGATTTGTTATAGGTGCCAGACTTAGGCAAGAAGTCTAATGTATTCAAGACATTAGCGAACGCATTGCAACAATCCCCATCAAGGCCAAATTCGCCAACATAAGCCTTATATGCGCTCATGCTCCGACGGAGGAAAAAGATGATATAACTAAGGATTGCTTCTACGAGCTCCTCGACAAAACCTATGATCGACTACTAAAGTACGATGTTAAAATCGTGCTGGGAGATTTTAACGCAAAGGTAGGAAGAGAAGACATCTTTAGCAGTACTGTCACGTATGGTAACGGACTTAGGCTAATTGACTTCGCTACGGAACTAAATGCCACTATAGCCAGCACACGGTTTCCTCACCTCGATATCCACAAGGGGACATGGCGATCTCCAGATCAACGAACAGTCAACCAAATTGATCACATTGCGATAGACAAGAGGCACGCATCCAGTATTTTGGATGTCCGAACATTCCGAGGGGCCAACATCGACTCGGACCACTACCTTGTTGTAGCCAATGTAAGGATGCGAATATCCACCACGCCACAAAAAAACAGAAATATTGTGAAAAAATTTAATGTCGAAGGACTGCACTGCAATCGCCAGAGACCGCCAAGACCTTCGCGCAACGCGTATCCCTTAACCTCTCGACTCACAACATACCACCAGCATCTAATGTCGAAAACAATGGCATCGATGCCAACAGGCCATTAGATCAGCCGCAACTGATGTGCTAGGTTTCTCGCGCCCACCAGCAAGAAACCCCTGGTTTGATGAGGAATGCCGACAGATGTTCGCAGCCAAGAACGAGGCCTACTAGGCTAAGCTGCCATTGAGCTCTATAGGCAAAGAAGAAGGGAAGAACATCGGCTTTTCAGAAAGAAGAAAAAAGAGCAAGAAAGCGCGATCGAGGATATAGAGAGGTGCCACTCCAGGAACGATGTTCGCAAGTTTTACCAAATTGTAAAACGTCAAAGCCAAGGCTACAAGGTTCGAACAGAATCCTGTCGAGATGAACAAGGAAATATCGTAGTTGAGACACAGTCGATGCTGAGGATATGGAAGAACCACTTCTGCAGACTGTTAAACGGCGATGACGAACAACATTCCGCTGTCAGGCAGAACGAACAATTTAATATTGGCAACGACGGCGAAAACTGCCAACCACCCGACCTAAGTGATGTGAGGATAGCTTTATCTAAACTCAAGCTTAATAAGGCCGCCGGAAATGACGGCCTTCCTGCTGAGCTTTATAAAGCTGGCGGAGATGACCTGGTAACCAACATCCACCAACTCATAAGCCAAATCTGGTCGGTTGAAAGCATGCCTGAAGAATGGAACCTCAGCATCGTTTGCCCGATCCACAAAAAAGGAGACCCTCTGAACTGCACCAACTACAGAGGGATAAGTCTACTCACCGTTTACTAACAACCTGATCGGCCCTTATCAGTGTGGTTTTAGGCCAGGAAAGTCCACAATCGATCAAATGTTCACACTTCGTCAGATCCTGGAAAAAACCCAAGAAGTTCAAATCGATACCCATCACCTATTCATCGATTTCAAAGCCGCATACGACAGCATTTATAGAGACGAACTATACAGAGCCATGCTTAGTTTTGGTATACCGTCCAAACTCGTCCGTTTGTGTAGGATGACGATGGAGAATTCTCGCTGCACCATCAGGATCGGAAACGACATCACCGACACATTCGATACCAAAAAAGGATTTAGGCAAGGCGTTGCGCTATCACGTGACTTCTTCAAGTTGATTCTTGAGAGAATTGTGCAAAACTCCCGAGCCAATACCAGAGGCACAATTTTCCAAAAATCGGTGCAACTACTAGCATACGCCGACGATATTGACATCATTGGTAGGACTCAACGTGATGTCATAACCACGTTTGCTAGTATAGAGAAGGAAGCGGAAAAAATGGGTTTAGCAGTAAATAGGGGTAAGACAACACATCACAGACAGAGTTACCCCAAAGTTATATCTGTCAACATTGACGGGACTTTACCTACCTCGGCTCCGCTATTAATTCAGAAAACAACATCTCGTCAGAAATCAAACGAAGAACTACTCTTGCCAATCACTGTTTCTTCAGGCTAAGAAGGCAATTGAGTAGTAAAGCCCTCAGTCGAACTACTAAGGAGATACTACATAAGTCCCTGATCATCCCAGTCCTGCTCTATGGCGAGTTCAGAGTCTGTGGATTGTTCTAACAGACCCCACCGAAAGAAGTCTTATGCATTCAAATCAAGCGATCTTGTCGGAAGTGCATCGTCTAAACGTAAATTTAGACCTGCAAACCCATTACCTACATAAGGCCAGTCGAATGATTTAAGAATAATCAACTTTCGGTCTGACCAACCCGATCGAAGAAAACCGTAAAATGTTCAAACAAGCCAAAAATGGCTGTAATGTCTATTTTAAGCGCCAACTCTTCTATGACCAAAAGTTGAGGAAAAAAATGTTTAAATGTCCCAGAGGTAGTAAAAACTTTTTGGTACTTGTCAAAAGCATACAAAAATTCAGCCTCATCATCAGTTAAGACCGTCATTTACAAAGACATTCCAGATGACAGCTTTGGAGAATCTGCTTGCTGGGCATTTCACAACAAGTTTCACGTTGCCAGATTGTCTGTTCCTGCACTTGAGAACGTAGATCATTGAATGGAACAAATGCACTTTCGTAGAAGAGTTCAACTTGATTTCGTCATACACAAATCCGCTTGTCCGGATGGTTAATCCCTTTTTGTTCTGAAGAGGTGTTCTTCCACGCCAGCAAATCTACTGCGTGAGCTTTTCTATCTTCCCTACTCATCAGGACTCTTTCCGAGTAGATGAAAACCGGCATTTGTTCAAAAGGGAAATCTTCTTCTTCTCCAGTTAGGTACCAATAGCACTAACATCCCTTCTTTACATGGTCGAGGAAATGCTGGAAACGTCAGCTTATGAAAAATCTAAAATCTCGAAAACGTATCAATGAACGACAATACGGTTTTCGTAGCAACAGGTCCACTGGTGATTCGATGACATATCTCACTGAAAAGTGAAACAAATCTACCAATCATTGTAAGGGAAGTAAGATTATTGCGATTGATATATCAAATGCATTTGACAGGTGATGGCAAACCCTATCATACGCCTTTTTCCAAATTGCGATCATTTGGAATCGAAGGCTACTTCTATGAATTATAAATTATCTTTCAAGACGTTCCATTCAAGTTGTTTTAGACACTTTCAAGTCTGCAATAAATGTTGGCGTCCCCCAAGGCTCAGCTTTGTGTCCTGTACTCCTGATGATTTCTTGTCTGCAACTTCTAATTTTATTCATTCGCAGATGACAGTACTCCCAGCTTCTCATATTCGAACGTGGTCTCGATAAAAAAAAATAAGCCCATTGGATTCCGACCGTGACAGCATTATCAAATGGGGCACAGTGCTGTTTTCTGTCATTATCGATAAATGGCAATTAAACTCGAAGAAACCGAAAATCGTTCCATGCTCGGTATGTGAGTTAGTAACGACTTACGTAGGATCACCCCTGCTGATCTGACCTCAATATTGCACCTCCTTTATTGGATTCAAACGTGTGCGAAAAAAATTGATAGGAGACATAGGAATAGCGAATTTTTTAGTTTCGCTCGAACATCATCGAATTGTCGCCTGCTTTTCTGTGTTTTATCGCTACTTCGACAACCAATGCTCAAATGAAATAGCCAGTTGTATTCCACCCATTCATTGAGGGTAGTCTCTGATTGGCTTTAACTTGTTAATGCCCAGTACTTGTAACTCTGACTACAATTCAATAGTGCCTTCAAGTGGTTACCATCGGGTACTGGTCTCATTCAACCAGATTTGGATGAGCCGATAAGTGCGAGTGTTGATAACAAAACGAAAAACAGCAGAATGTTTGGCATGCAATACCCGGGCTACTGTCCCAGGCGAACTTAGATGAGCTGTTTCGACATATTCGGATAACAGGTTATTTAGGTTATTAAGGCCCCTTGAACAGAGATGGTGGCGGATGAACCGAAAGGTCAACGGCAGCGCTCAATCCCTTAGTGGATACTGATGGCCCCGTGTCCTAGGGGTATCTAATAAATTGGAACTGGCCCTCCAGGTTGGGGGTTGTGCTTTGGGTTAACTATCCATCCATGTAAAAAAAAAACATTGTTACGAAGCAACCAATAGCCTCGGAAAGGGCTGACTATTCGACTATTCGGAGGCGGATTTGTTATAAGTGTCAGACTTAGGCAAGAGGTCTCATGTTTCCAGGACATAAACGAATGCATTGTAACAATTCGCATCAAGGCCAAATTAGCCAAATTATATGCGTAACGCCCGGTCGAAGGAAAAAGATGACAAAGCTAAAGATTGCTTCTAAGAGCAATAACCGACTACCGAAATACGGTGTTAAAATCGTGCTGGGAGATTTTAACGCAGAGATAGGAAGAGAAGACATCTTTAGCAGTACACAGCCAACACAACAACACCTCGGGCAAGGGAGTTAGGCTAAATGACTTTGCTTCGAAACGAAATGCCACTATGGCCAGCACACGGTTTCATCACCTCGATATTCATCAGGGGACATAGCGATCCAAAGATCAACGAACAGTTAACCAAATTGATCACATTGCGATAGGCAAGAGGCACGCATCCAATATTTTGGATGTCCGAACATTCCGAGGGCCCAACATCGACTTGGACCACTTCCTTGCAGATAAATTAAGAATGCGGATATCCAACCTGCCACAGCAAACCAAAAATGCTGCGAATAAATTTAATGTCGAAAGACTGCAATCGCAAGAGGCCTTAAAGGCTCTCGATTTACACCATACCACCAGCGTCGAATGTCGAAGAACAAGGGGAACGATGTCAAAAAGCCATTAGATCAGCAGCAACTGATGAGCTAGGTTTATCGCGCCCAAAAAGGGAAGAACACCGGCTTTTCAGAAAGAAGAAAAAAGAGCCAGAAAAAGAGCACACTCCAGGAACGGTGTTCGCAAGTTTAACCAAAGTGGAAAACGTCGAAGCCAAGGATACAAGGTTAGTTGAGACACAGTCGATGCTGAGGATATAAAAGAACCACTCCTCCGCTGTCAGGCAGAACGAACTATTCAATGATGGCTACGATAGCGAGAACTACCAAGCACCCGACCTTAGTAAAGTGCGGATAGCAATATCTAAACTCAAGCTTAACAAGGCCTCCAGACTCGGTAAGTAACATCCACCAACTATTAAGCCAAATGTGGTCGGATGAAAGTATGCCTGAAGAATGGAATCTCGGCATCGTTTACCCGATCCACCAAAAAAAAGGCACCCTCTGAACTGCGGCAATTACAGAGGCATAAGTCTCCTTAACATCGCCTACAATATCCTATCTGTCATAATATGTGATTGTGAATGCTTGAAACCGTCTACCAACAACTTGATCGGCCCCTTTCAGCGTGGTTTAAGCCAGAAAAGTCCACAACTGATCAAAACTTCACACGTCCACAGATCCTGGAAAAAACCCAAGAAGTCCAAATCGCTACCTACCACCTATTTATCGATTTCAAAGCCGCATTCGACAGCATTTATAGAGACGAACTATACAGAGTCATGTCTAGTTTTTATATAACGCCCAAACTCGTCCGTCTGTGCAGGATGACGAAAAAGGAAAATGCTCGCATGTTTCATCAGTGTCGGAAACTTCCTCACCGACACTTTCGATACCAAAAAAGGATTAAGGCAAGGCGATGCGCTGTCATGTGACTTTTTCAATTTGAAATTGAGAGGATTGTGCAAAACTCCCGAGCCTACACCAGAGGCACAATCTTCCAAAAATCGGTGCAGCTACTAGCATATGCCGACGATAATGACATCATCGGTAGGACTCAACGTGATGTCACAGACACGTTTGCTGGTATAGAGACGGAAGCGAAAATAATGGGTTTAGCTGAAGATGAGGGTAAAATGCTATCAACTGGAGAGTCACCATTGACAGAAATCGTCAGAACCTATTTGACATTGGACATTATTTGTTAAATCGATGACACTTCCGAATTGGTAATTCCATATATGAACCGCACATTCACGAGTAGTTCCATATAATGTTTCATCTGTCCTGATGATCAGAATTAGGTTTCGGCCGAAAGCAATCAAAAGTTAATCAAAAGCAAAAAACTCAGTTGACATCCCTGCTTTTTAATCAGCAAAAGCTTACATCACTTAGTCCACCCACAAACCAGGTAAGGCCTATCTTCTTCAAATAAAGCTTAAGACCAGCAACTTTGCCACCCAACTTATCGAAGGACTCTCCCCAAACCGACAAAAACTTCACCTCTGTCCCCAGCCGCACCGCATGTCAGAAAAGTCGTACAAAAACCCACCAAACAAAAAAAAGCTTCCCAAGCTTTATGCCGGGGAACATTAAAGGTTCTTCTTCAAAGCTACCACCCACCTCGTACACGAATGCACCAAATCACCAAGTAACAGTTCAGAAAACACCCCCTAAATCGAAAGTACCCATTCGCTAAGTTACACTCCATAAAGAGCGAAAGCTCCACAATGAGCGCCAGCGAGAGCAAAAGTCATGAGTAATATTGTATCACGGTTTCAATTCAACTGGGTTTCCGTTCGGGTAAGGCATACGTTCCTTGTTTTACTTTTTTTTTGTTGGTTGGCCCTTTAACGCCAGCTATACCATCACAGAGAGTTGTTCGCTTTCCGCTGTTGGGTATCGTCGTCGCTGTTGTGTTCGGTTGTTGTGTCCTTCCAAAAAAAAAAGAAAAAAAAAATTATCCACTTACAAGAAAAGCTAAAAATACAAGAAAATCTAAAAAATAAATTAAATCAAGCTGTTGGTAAGAGGTCATTACAGATGTCCTTTAATTAATTCGTCAACGGTGTGTTGGTGTATGTGTGCATTGGGTGTGAAGCAAAGTTCCCACAAATGTTCAATTTACATCGTTTTCGAGTGCATTTACGGGTCGAAAACGGGTTGGAAAAAAGTTAAAAAAATAACTTTTTCTGTTTTTTTTTTTGTTCTGTTGTTGAATTTTTGAAACGAATCTTCTTGAATTGATTTCTTGTTTTGTGTATTTCGTGTGACCCGGGAATTCCTGTGCGGTACCTGCTTCACATATGCAGGATATTACATACTTTTGTGTAGTGGATCCTGTTTTTTTTGGGTTCAATAAAAATGTGTCAAATGGTGATTTTAAGAAAAGAAAAAAAAATTACATAAATCTCCATTACAAGTCGAAATTTCTATAGAAAAAAATTCGTCTTACAACAAAACAACATTTTCTTATAAACATAACCTAGATCAATAATCTATATACCCATGGGTGGTTGTACGTGTGTGTATGTTGAAGCCTGCATCTTAATTGCAGTCGTGTGCCCGTGTTTGACGTTTGCAGCAGATAACAACTTATAAGCCTCACACTCGTGCTTTTTTTTTTGTGTGTGTCTCCGCCCTCAACCCTTCCTGCAATGGTTGCGGGAGGCATGTGGGAGTTCATAACGTCGTTATATTTTCATCGTTTTTTTTTCAGGTTACTTTGGGGATTTATTGAAGGCGTTAAGAAAGGGTATCATCTGCTTGTAGAGAATTATGATACACGATAGCGATATGTGACAGTGGCCTGGATCAACAGGCGTTTTTATCAAACGTTTTTGAAAATTTTCCAAAAACCCTTTTCAATACATTTTTGGGCGGAAAAAAAAACTCGAGGTCAGAAACGCAGTTTATTTTTTGACGGTTTTTCACTGACGGTGGGATCTATGATGGTTCTCATGTGTCAACGTCAGCGAGCACAAACACACATGCTTAACGAGTTGGCCTACTTCTTAGCAGGGGAGCTTTTCTCGCCAAAATGCGGCTTGGACCGAAATGCAATTTGTAGCTTTCGGTCGACCGTACTTTTTTTCTCTTCCTTGCTGTGTCGTAATAGCATTAGCCACCATGATAGTGCATGTAAGAGGGGAATCAAGATGCAGGACTACCATAAGATTGAGGTGCATATTGTGAATTTCGAACACGAGTACCTACCGATGATTTATAAAAAAAAAAAAGTTTTCAATCAGAACGGGAGAGAGAAAAACCGAGAGAGAGAGATCATGAGAAAGGAGGTCCTTGTGCACACATTTTGCTGCTTTGGCACCATACAATGGCAATTATCCTCCTCCCAAGAGGGAGTGCGAAAAATCCTCTCAAATGAAATATTGTGTGTGCCGTTTGCTGTTCAACATGCTTATTCCGCTAACGCGATGTGACTGTGTGGTAAATTATGTGTTTGTGCATTTTTCGCCATTTTCCCTATTGGACTTTTGTGTTATTGTTGTTGTTGTCCTGAGTGTGAATTGAATTTGCTCAATGGCACGTTTAGTGTTTGTGGATGGTATTGAAGCCAGGGGATGGATTTTTATTTTCTGTTCTCGAACGTTGTATGGTTTCATCATCGTCGTCATCATGACGTTTGGGGGATAGTGGTGGTAAAATGTCATTAGCCTGTTATCTGAAGGATGGACTAATGCTCTAGTACGGGTGGGGGGCCTAGGTACTTCTACGGAGACATATGTGGGCGTAAAATTCAATGTAAACATGAGGGATTCGAAAAGTAATAGACAATGGTTACAAGGTTTTCTGAAGGCGATATGAATGCCATATGTTTGCGAATGAAATGAAATGTGACAGGAAGAATGGTTGACAATATATTGCGGCGGAGGGGTGACATGATGGAATAAGTTATACAAACCGAGTTTTGTCTTATTTAAGAAGTATGGGGTATTTTGGGTAATGCGGCATAAGTTGTTTTGTCGGTATTTTTAGAATTTGCCTTTGTAAAGGTATGGAAATATTGACATAATCGTGTTTGATTGAGATCTTGATTGAATTGCAGCTGCATTTTTGTTTTATTTGCTCGAGCAAATGGTACAAAACTTCGGCATTTCTTAAAATGAGAAGATATTCTTACAACATCCATCATAAGGAATCACTTTGAAAGACCTTCGTCTATAAACTTTTAAATAAATAGCGGTGACCATGCGGGGATGATGAAACCCTGTCTGTTCGACAGGTCAGGCCTTAGTACAATAAGAAGCGTGTTCCTCTATTCCTTGCCATTTACTGGTAGCTACTCATCCCTTCATACACAAGTAGGTGGTGTGGTAGTAGATAAAAATAATACCTTGGGACGCAATCTGTTTTTTTTTTTCTTACTAGAAATCGTGGCTTCTTTTCAACGTCTACTGCCAAGCACGTAAATGTATTTGGCAAGCAAATAAGGAACTCGTTTAAGAGCAATGTTTTGAGGAAATTGATTTTTCCTTACCAAAGGGGTACACTTGGCACTGGTATTCCTAGTATATGCAAACTTATTTCAGCAGGTAAAACCTTAGACGAACCCAGTGGGGTGATGGTTAGTGCCATGAACTGCCGCTTAGATTTGCATCCTTAGCAGCTCCTTAATGGTTTTCACTGGCCCTTCTCTCGCGATGATCGGACAAATCATCTGAAAAGTATCAATTGCCAAGAAAACCTTATTTTAACTCAGCCATTCAGATTCGGCATAAAACAGGACGCCCAGCTATCCTGCGAGAAGTGGCCACGCACTCATGATACTAACGAGTGCGTTGTGCCATCTTGGCGGAATTCATAAACTCTGCAGGCCGGAACATTGGTGTACAATGAAGCCTCTCTGGTTACTTCCTTTCTTAAGTTGAGCCACAATCCGAAATGAACCTGGTATTCAACTATCATGCTTTTCCAATTCGTCCAGTCTGCCTCTAGTTGCGCACTCCAAGTTGGTTGAAGTCGGTTTCTACTTTTGCACGCCACTTAAGGCGAGGGAATCTACACTGCATTCCACGTCTCGCTGGGAATCGAAGACTCTGCGAGCCGGAGTATTGGTGTCCATTTGTTCTACATGTCCTAGGCATCTTAAACGCGCAATGAGTTTTTTGTCGCTGTATAGCTCATATAGATCTTGGTCAACGCAAACGGGGCCAAAGATTTTTCGAAGAATTTTTCTATTGAATCGACCAAGGATTTCTTAATCCGCTTTTGATACGGTCCATGCAGGACTGGGATGACCAGGGTCTTATATAGGATCTCCTTAGTACCTCGAGTGAGGGGTTTACTACTAAATTGCCTCCTTAGCCAGAAGAAACAAGAAAATTCTTCGTTTAATTTCTGACGAGATGTTGTTGTCAGAGTTGATAGCGGAGCCGAGGTAGACAAAGTCCCGTACTACCTCAAAGTTATATCTGTCAGTGGTGACGCTCTTTCAAATTCGTCAATCTAGTGTGTCCTTTTGTGTTGACAACGTATACATGGTCTAACCCTCATTTCCTGCTTCCTTCTCTATACAAACAAACATGACTATGACATCATGGTGACTCCTACCAATGATGTCAATTTCATCGGCGTATGCTAGTAGTTGCACCGATTTTTGGAAAATTATGCCTCTTGTGATGGCTCGGGACAATCCTCTCAAGAATCAAATAAAAGAAGTCATGTGACAGCGCTTTGCTTTGCCTAAATCCTTTTTCGGTATCGAATGTGTCGGTGAGGTCGTGGCCAACCCTGATGGAGCAGCGAGAATTCTTCATCGTCATCCTACACAAACGGACGAGTTTAGTCGGTTTACCAAAACAAGACATGGCTCTGTATAGTTCGGATCTATAAATTCTGTCGTATGAGGCTTTGAAATCTATAAATAGGTGGTGGGTATCGATTTGGACTTCTTGGGTTTTTTTTCAGGATCTGCCGAAGTGTGAAGATTTGATTAGTTGTGGACTTTTCTCGCCTAAAACCACACTGATAAGGGCTTATTTGTGTTGTTGGTAAACGTTTGGGGAGACTTATGCCTCGGTAGTTGGCGCAGTTCAGAGTGTCCCCTTTTTTGTGGATCGGGAAAACGATGCTCATGCTTCAGGCATACTTTCATCCGACCAAATTTTGCTTATGAGTTCCCGAATGTTGCTTACCAAATAAAGGTCGTCATTTCCGGCAGCCTTATTAAGCTTGGGTTAAGATATTCCTATCCTTGAATCACTTAGGTCGGGTGGTTGGTAGATTGTTCGTCATCGCCGTTTAATAGTCAGCAGAAGTGTTTTTTTTTATATCCTCAGCATCGACTGTATCTCAATTACAATTTTTCCTTGTGCATCTCTACAGGATATTCTGTTTGAGCCTTGTATCCTTGGCTTTGACGTTTTGTACTTTAGTAAAACTTGCGAACACTATTCCTGGGGTGGCACTTCTCTATATTTTCGATCGCGCGCTTTTCTTGCTCCTTTTTCTTCTTATTGAAAAGCCGATGTTCTTCCCTTCTTCTTTGCCTATAGAGCTCAATGGCAGCTCTCGTCTTCACCTGCAGCTTAGCCTTGTAGGTCTCGTTTTTGGCTACGTGCATCTGTCGGTATTCCTCAATGGTTTCTTGCTTGTAGGCGCTAGAAACCTGCCACATCAGTTGCGGCTGATCTAATGGCTGGTTGGCCATTTGTTGTTCTTTGACATTCGATGCGTGGTGTGGTGTTATTCGAGAGGTTAAGGAATACGCATTGCGCGAAGGTTTTGGCGGTCTTTTTCCTCGTCGGGGTGTGAGCACATAAAAGGCCGATGTTGGCTTTCGCTAATGTCTTGGAAACATACGAAATCTTTCTTTGTTGGCACTTACAACAAATTCACATCCGAATAGTCGCTGTTTCTGCTCACTATAACACTCCGTAGTGCATGTCACCGTTTTTTATCCTCTTTTTGCCCGGCTAGTCTCAGCGTATTTCCTGGATGGCAGTAATGTATGCTTTGTAGCAGCGTAGAGCTTCCGGTAGTTGTTCGCTAACACCTTTCCTGTTTAATGTTCTCACATTCCAGGCACAGATACGAACGTCGTTATCCTTGTTTGCTTAGCAGGGTCATGAACAATAAAATCAATTCTTTCCGAGGATTCGGATAATGTGCATTATCCGGTTCATTGTTAAACAGTTGATTCTCAGCTTATTCACCGAACACGCGACGCAATTGATGGTCCGCTGGCTTAAATTTGGGCACCAGTTTGATCTTATATGGATGTAGGCCAAAATGTTTGCTCAAACTTTTACAGGTAGTGAATAGGCAGAGACCGAGTTGCTGAGAACCTCGTCGGATCGATTAATTTGGGTTCCCTGTCTAACTCAGCAGCGATGGCTTCTTCTGTACACAATGTACGGCTCGATTTGGATGAATTTTAGCAAAAAGAGTAAATGTGGTCATGAATCGATCCATCTGTCTGGGAATCCATAGACGATAATGCGCACCGTAAACTTGACGAAGTGCTCTATAAATTTGGCGAACAGAGCGAACATAGCTCGTCAATGCAAAATGGAACCGAGGATTTTCTGAAGAATTTTTCGTTGAAGACGACTAAGGACTTCTTTATTCGTTTTTAAAACGGTCGGTTCTTTAGCGCTGTAAAGAAAGACTGGGAAGGTCAGGGTCTTATACAGGATCGAGTTAGTCTTAGTTTCCCAATCTCTAACTACCCTGAAAAAAATTTCCATCTAGCATAGGAAAGCGACTAATGTTTAGTATTGAAGGACTTTTTTGCTTAATGCCTAAGGATTTATTTGTTTATTCTCAAAGGCTAAACCATTATTTCTTATCAGAGCTAAAAAATGTCTTACATTACCCCAATGCCATCTCCTCTAGAAAGCACAAGTAAAACCAGATTTTGAATAATGTATTCATGTTCGGAGTTCCATCACAAAACATGCACGAAACTTACTTGACACTATTCAAAAACGAGCAATAAGCCTTGATTCGAACTATTCTCTAACTTTGAATTAACAACCTTTAGGTTACAAGGATGATAATGACGGATGTCCAGACTTGTATCCCAAGATTGATGACATTTGAACGAACAACAAAACACGCGGTTGCAGCTCATATGCACAAAAGTCCAAATAACTACGACACGAACAATACAATACCAAAACTCTTTTTGTTACAGAAGAAGCAAAGACAAACTTCCGGGATACGTATTTCCCACCATTATACAGTCAACAGCAATTCAAGAGGAGAGTCAATGAACATCTGCAAGTACCCTATCGGGAAGCTCTTTGAGAGTTGTAGGTTCACCTTACCTGATGTTCCAAGAGTTTACATAAAAAAAAAGGATTTTGCTGAAGTTTCCGGCAAGTTCAGAAATCCGCTTAATAACTTCATTGAAATTTCTGTGTCCATCTATGGTCTCGTAATTAACGGACTAATCCCACCAGGAGATCACAATGCACCTGTGCGACCATTCAAACCTCACCTAACCTTAAAATCTCAAAACAAAAACTGAACTTTACATGACAACCATTCCCCACACTCCTTCAAATAATTAACAGAAAATTAAAATCGCAAACAAAAAACCTTGACACACACACACACACCCACCCAACCAGTTCGTTATTCCGACTCGTTACTATGTATCTCATCGTGTAGATAGGTAATTAAATTAACAACAATTGTCAAGGGAATGATCAATTAGCCACCTCCTAGTTTGCCATACTAAGGGAATAGGTGTGGATGTCCATGTCCAATATCCTTTTTTCCTCACATCGCACAAAAATAAAAAAAAAAACTCCATTGCATGCCTTTTCCTTTATATTTCGTCCTGTTACGTATCTAAATGATACTTTTATAAGTAGAGCACACATTGTATCTATTTAACAGATAGCACTGGGAAAACTAACACACCCCTCCAGCCCAATGTTTCTTTTACTTTAAAATTGCTAAAAGCTTTGAAGGACCATAGACATTTAGACATTTTGGATGATGACATCCTACAGAATCATACAGGCTGGCAATATAACAAAAAAAAAAAAATACGCAAAAAGAAAATCAAGGAACACGGGTGTTAAGAAAAAGTGTCCTTCAGATGAACTGAATAACTGAAATAGGAAACGACTGGTACAAGGTGTCAAGTTGACTTTTCCTAATTGCCTTGACGTAATGAGGAACGAAAATTGTTTACTTTGAGGCACCATTGATGGGTTTGCTGTTATTAAAAAAAAAATCCTAGGGTAGGGTAGATGAACTGAATTCGACTAAAAATGGCTGACAATGACAAATGTTTGGAGAAAGATGGTCCAGTGAAGATTGTAGGGGTCAGTGATATAAGGGTTTGCATTAGGGATTGGATTTTGATTGTGATATAGCGGTAAAGGACTTTAAAGTCAGGGTGAGAATCAAAAGTCTTGTATTGTATTTACTGAAGTAGTGCTAGAGTCCACAATGAGCCTGGGCTCAAACCTAGGTTCTCCCTTCATTTTTGTGTGCGAAGTTATTGATTTTGCCAAGAAGAAGAGGACCACCTGTTTAACGCCAAATCCGAACGTCAAATTTAAGAAGCTTCTCATGACAGTGGTACTCTTGGATGTTTGTCAGGCTTTCGCAGACGGATTTATGAAAACACTTACAGGATTTGAACCAGGCATCCCGCCCTTAGTAGTCCAACGCACCATTAAGCCACTGCACCCACAGACAACATGCCTCTTCAAATACCCAATTCACTAGCTAACTGCCTCCAGTTGCGCACTTCAAGTTGGTTGAAGCCGTTGCTCTACTTAAGGGAGGTCTTTCTCTACTGCGTAGACGTCGGGCTAAGAATCAAAAACTTTGAGAGAGGGAGTGTTGATGTGTTTTTTTTTGCGCTGGAGAGGTGAAATGGATACTCTGCTTCCCGTGCTACGAGCTATGCCAGACTCCACGTTAGAACACCCCCTATTCTGTCTTGTTAATCCATAGGATACCGCTTGTCAAGGCATTCCGTCATAGGGCAGGTGTTGACATAATGTCTTTGTCTCTTGTTGACCTAGGTTTTCGCCCTCTTCCTAGGTCTTCCATTATATTTGCAATGAAGCTGTTGTCAGTTTCCCATGCTTCATTTATCGAGAGCATATACGATATGAGACTTCGTGGGGTTGCTGTCCTGCCTATTTGGATTTGTAGTGCATTTCTCGCAGTTTCATATTTTCGGCATTCCAGCAGCAGTGCAATAACCCCCGCGGGGCCAAGTTCCCGAAAACACAAATTCAACAGTGTGCCCATGCAGAGGGTTGCAGGGTGGCTATGCCTCCATCCACGTATTCAAACTTTGCCTACATCCAATTTCGCTCCCATCCCAAATCCAACAGCCGGCCCAAGCAGGGAGGTTCATACTTTTCATACAGCCGAGTGCGAGTTTGGGTGTATGCAAAGTGTAAGTATCAGTGGGGGGCATGCTGTCCCCCTGCAACCCCCATGCTTGGGCTCACTGATGGATTAGGGTTGCGTGCGAGTTCGGATGCATGCAAAGGAAATAAGCCAGACAACCAAAAGGCATTAACAACCGCGGGGCTAATTTCCATTTCGAAAGGCTATAAGCCCTGTGGACTGTTTCCTTTTTTTTGGGGAATTTAGCCCCATGAGGTTCAATTCCTCAGGGGTTATTGCACTGCACCCAGCAGCACATGCTCGGTATTTTGGACTATTCTATCACAATGAAAACAGAATGGGTCATCAGCAAGCCTAAACTTGTGTAGGTATTCCCGGAAGCTTTCGTGTCCCGTTAGGAATTGTGTTAAATAGAAATGTATTTCACCGCTCTTCAATGTTCGGCAATATTTTGTGCGTCCATCTCCCGTTTGGTGGTGTGTTATCACACTTATTGCATCCCCGGATACAGTTCTGTATACAAAGCATACTCTGAGTGATTACAGAGTTTATCCTTCTCAGTACACGTGGCCGAATCTCATATGGGGGCTGCGTACATGAGGATCGATTTGCTTACGGTTGCAAGCAGATTTCTTATTTGCTGCCTTGGTCCTCCAATGTTCGGCATGAGCATTGATATTCCGGCGACACTTGGTTGGGTTTCTCACTCGCATGCCTTGGGTGTTCGCTGAAGTTAAACCTGTGGTCTAGGTGTACCCCTAGGTATTTTATGTAGAGCTTCGAGTCGATTGTGTGCTCTTCTACTTTTAGTCTTAAGCGCTCAACTTTACGGCTTTACGGCTGCTAATGAGAACGGCCTCTCTTTTATGGTCAGCTAGTTCCAACCCTGACGAGCTGAGCCATGTCTTTACATCTTTGATAGTGTTGTTGCATTGCTGCCTCACTTATTCTATGGTTTTGGCCACTACTACCACTGTAATGTCGTTAGTGTATCCGATAATGTTCACCCTCTTGGTTTCGTTATATTCATTACTCCATCGTACATAATGATCCATAGAACTGGTCCCAGCACTGATCCCTGTGGAACACCTCCTGTGATTTCGTAGGTTTTTGGTCCTTCGTCTGAATCAAAGAAGAGGTTCTGTCTTGGAAGTAATTTGTTATTATTCGCGTTAGGTTGTCATTATGTTGATCCAGCTTTTCAACGTCGAGAGTCACCACGGCGCAGTACTGCTTTCTTCCTCCTTTGCATCTCGTTCCAGATATGGCTTCGCGAGCTATGTCGCAAACTACTTTTATCGCATCTGTGGTGCTTCTTTTTGTCCTGAAGAGTTGATTGAAGAGTCCGTTATCTCCTTCGGTGTACTGGTCGAGTCTTTGCCGAATGATTTCCTCCAGTACTTTGTCCATTGTGTCTACATGCACAGTGGTCGGTTGTTGTGCTGGTGGTTTGTCCCCTTTTGGGAGTAGTACCAGCCTCTGTCTTTACCACTGCATGCTGTCTGAATTTTACTTCCGCTAAGCATATATCATACAGGTTTACGTATACCTCTGGATGGTTTTTGATAGCTTCCTTTATGACAAAATTGGATATTCCATCCATTCCTGTAGCCTTGTTGCTTTTAAAAGGGGGTTACTGCATCCAAAACTTCTGCAGTTGTCACGGTTGGCATCACTTTCATGTCCTGTGTTGATTTTCATTCGCATATCTCCTAGAAAGCCTCCAATGTGGGAGTTTTTTTTTACGCGGTATATGTGTCTGTACAGCAAGTATACTTACTAACTTAAGGGGACCTACAGTCCGGATAAACCTAGGCCTCAGCCAACACGCCTCTCCAATTAGCCAGGTCTTTCGCTAACTGCCTTCAGTTACGCACTCCAAGTTGGTTGAGGTCGTTTTCTACTTGTGCTCGCCACTTAAAGCGAGGTCTTCCTCTACTGCGTCCGATGTCTGGCTGGGAATCGAAGACTCTGCGAACCGGAGTATTGGTGTCCATTCGCTCGACATGTCCTAGATATCTTAAACGTCCAATGTGGAGTTTTTTTGACCAGGGGAATGTTCACCAAGCATAGTCCGTGGTTTAATCTTCGTCCCCATAGCCCGTCAACTCAAACGGGACAAACGATTTTTCGAACAATTTTTGGCTCGAAACTACAATGTACTTCTTCATCCACTTTTGATAGATGCTTTAGCTCCGTAGGGCATGACTTGGATGATCAGGGTCTTGTATAGGATCGCCTTAGTAGTTTGAGTGAAGGTTTTAAAACTAAACTGCCCCGAACAGCGGTCGGCAAGAATAATTCTTGTTTTAATTTCTGACGAAATGATTTTGTCAGAGTTAATGGCGGAGCCGAGGTAGACCAATGGTCAATGGTGACGTTATGTCCAATTCGTCGATGTTGTATATCTTTTCGAGTTGACAGCAATACTTGATCTTACCCTCATTTACTGCTGCTGAACCCATTTTACCGCTTCCTTCTCTATACTGCCAAATGTGGCTATGGCACCTCGTTGAGTCCTACCGATGATGCCAATATCGTCGGCATATTATAGTAGTTGCACCGATTTTTGGAAGATTGTGCCTCTGGTGTTGGCTCGGGAGTTTTGCACAATCCTCTTGAAAATGAGATTAAATAAGTCACATGACAGAGCATCGCTTGCCTAAATCCCTTCTTGGTATCAAATGGTTTGGTAAGATTGTTGCCGACCCTGATAAGGCAGCTATAATTCTCCATCGTCATCCCGGACTGACGTACGAGTTTCACTCTGTAAAGATTGTCTCCAAAAATGCTGTTGAATGCGGCTTTGAAAATGATGAATAGGTAGGGGCTTCTATTTGGACTTCTTGGGTTTTTTCCAGGATCTGTCGAAGTGTGAAGATTTGGTCAGTTGTGGACTTTCCTGACCTTAAATCACACTGATAAGGAACGGACAGGTTGTTGGTAAACGGTTTCAGACGTTCACATATTACGGCAGATATTATCTTGTAGGCGATGTTGAGGAGACTTTGCCTCTGTAGTTAACGCCGGTCAGGGGGTCTCCTTTTTGAGGATCAGGCAAACCATGCTGAGGTTCAATTCTTCAGGAAAATGTTCATCCGACCAAATTGTGTTCTATGTCAAATAGGCTGGGAAGGAGGGTCGTCATATCAAATGGTCTTGATGAGCTTTAGATTTTGCTATCCTCATTTCACTTGGTCGGTAATTTTCACTTTCTTCGCCCTTAGTGAATGTTTCGTGATTCTTAACAGCGGGAGATTATTCGTCATCGACGTCTAGCAGTCTGCGAAAGTGGTTCTTCCATATCCTCAGCATCAACTGTGTCCCAACTACGATATTTCCTTGTTCATCTCGACAGAATTCTTTTCGACTCTTGTGTCCCTGACGTTGACGTCTTACACTATGGTAAAACGTTCGATCCTGACGTTTACGTCTTACACTATGGTAAAACGTTCGAACCTGGAGTGACACCTCTCTATATCTCCGATCGCGCGCTTTTCTTCCTCTTTTTTCTTCTTTCCGAAAAGCCGGTATTCTTCTCTCGTTCTATAGAGCTCAATGGAAGCTTTCGTTGTTCAGCTTCAGCTTAGCCTTTTAGGCCTCGTTCTTGGCTGTGACCATCTGTCGGCATACTTCATCAAACCACGGGTTTCAGCCGATCTAATGGCTTGTTGACATTGGTACCATTGGTCTTCATTATTAGACGCTGGCTTTATGGTATTAACCGTAACGTTGAGTGATATGCGTTCTGCGAACGTCTTGACGATCTAATGACTTTCGTCATTCAATTGTAAAAAGGGTGGTGGATAGTGGTCCAATTCGATGTTAGCCCCTCGAAATGCTTAGACATCCAAAATGCTGGAAATGTGCTCGATTTTGTTGACTGTTTTTTTGATCTGGAGAATGCAATGACCCTTCATGGGTTTCGAGGTGTTAATCTTAGTCAGTTGCCTGACATACTAAAGATACCTACCTGTGCGTCAAAATTCCCCAGTTCAATGTTAACAACGTACTTCGGTAGTCGTTCATAAGATATGTCCAGGACCTCGTAGAAACAGTCTTTACCAGTGTCATGTTTTTTATTCACTGGAGCGTAGGCGGATATGAATTCTTGATGCGGATCATTTCAATTCATTCCTTAATGTCTTTGAACCATAAGACTTCTTGCCTAAATCCGTCGCTTTTAACAAATCTGTATCCGAATGGTCGCTGTTTCTGGCCACAATAACACGGTCCGTAGTAGACGTCACAGTTTGTCATCCTTGTTTTACCCGGGCCATTTTATCGTATTTCCTGGATGGCAGTAATGTCTGCTTTGCAGCATCTAATGGCTTCCTCTAGTTGTTTGGCAACATCTTTTCTGTTCATTTTTTTAACATTCAAGACGCAGATACGAAAGTCATTGCGAATTTTTCGTTTAGCTTGGTTATCAACTGTATAATCCTTTCCTATCCACGATTTGAAAAGCCAGTTCCGATTTATTCGATACCCCTGTGACACGGGTTGATGAGTATCTTCTACAGGGTTTAGCGCTCATGGCTCATCCGCCACCATATCTGTTCAAGTGATCTGACTAGCTTTTGAGGTTCCTAAATGATTTGTTGTCTGAATATGTCGGAGAAGGTCCTTTAAGTTATTCACTTTGTACTTCCTAATTGGACTGAGGATGCCACCATTGACTCCATCTTAGGAATTCTTCCGCAGCCCACCGCTCTCATTTATACAGGGGTTCTCAGCTCATCTAAGTTTAGTTACTCAGCGCTTACGTCAAGGTGGGTAAGAGTTAGAATCGATAGGCATTAGCTAGATACCATTTAACCACCGGACTTCCCCATTAAAAAGGGGAGTTGCACAGCGCCATTCATGCATTCATATCGATTTAGGTATACAGTTCCTCATAAAGTCGACAGCAGTATTAAAAGAGTTAAAAGTCTAACCTTTGGTTTGATTTCTCCTTCTAGTGCCATTGTACTTCCTGCCTTTATTGAGTTCCTCGCTATAAAATCCGATACATACGATTCAATTAAGATTCAATTCGATGATCCTTGTGAATCTGCCACCATACATAAATGTTAACAATTCACATTCGTGGCCAGAATTCAACCGCAATCCACAAATAGCATTTTCCATTTTCGTTCATCCATAGATACATCCCCTCTACATTCAATGTAAAACCACATGTTTCGAAAGGTATGCACTAAGCCTGAACCACAATGCCCTTGCAAAGTCACGTGATAAATTCTCATCCATAATTAAAATTTCAAATTGGAAAACTACTTCCCTATCATGCTCGGAAAATGATTGCAAAACCATAGCTGGGGCCGGAAAGCCTGGCAGTCATATTCCAATGAGGCGAGAGTATCCTCTAAAATTAGAAAGCCATCCACTATTTGCGATGTTCTCATCCAAAACCTCCGCATATGCATGTGTGCCATATTCAGCCTAGTGACCTCCTGTACAAAGTACTACATAACCAACTCCCCCCTCCCACCACCATTCCCTGTATAACACTTTTTTATCGCACATCCTACAAGCTACAACTTTGTGCCGTCGTCGTTCGCTTGTTCTATACGTTCTATGACTTTATTAACCCAATTCCAAGAGAATGACAACAACAAGACACGAACAAAAAAATTAAACGAACTCCAATGGACGGACAAAAAAAAGTACAGTAGCACTTCTAAGGACATTCTCTCCTTGTAGTGTGTGTATGCTCCCATCGCATCGCATCGTTAGCGCCACCCTATACCGACCGCAGACCCAACTCGGTGTGTGCACATTGTGATATCTTAATAACTGCAGCACACACAAAAAAGTCCTGTTTAACAAGAAAAAGGACACATAGGCCTAGCCTCTTCCACCCACTCTTTATTTCTATATCCTTGCGTGCACCAAATACAATACGAATAGTAACGTAACGTGTTGTCATTCTGCATTACAGGCGGTATCCATCTCCAACTTCACACATCTCTGCATATGTGTTGGGTGGTGGCAGTCGGTGTACACACATGACAAGGAAAATATGCATTTCCACTCATAAAGCCTGTCTATAGAGGTGCAGGCACTTAAATAATGCTGAAGTGAAATTTTCTAAGATTTCAGGAAGGACGAAATCTACTATACCCTCTTAGAGATCCTTGGCTTATAGAGAGCTCACATAACACCCATACATCAACACACCAACCAGCACCCGGCAGCATACAGAAGGAATAGTGAAAAGTGTCTTATTTTGCCCCTTTCTGTGTTTGTGTGAGTGTGTGTTATATTTTTTTTTGTTCTCTTGTCGAATTGTTTTCCTCTTTCATTTTTTGTGTTTATAAAGTGCAAAGCGCATTGCAATTAAAAAGAAGAAAAGCAGAGCAAAAAAAAAAAAGAAAAAAAGTGCAGAAAAGCGCATAAGAAAAGAAAAAAAAAATCAAAAACTGTATGTGAATGTGTCTGTGTGTTAAGAAGAATCCTACGGCGAGTGGAATAGTGAACGTAGTGGTCGTCAATCTAGAGTGCACCAAGTGGGGGTGGTGCTGAAACTGGGATGAATGCCAGACATCTAGAGTCATCCTTATCCCAATTGGATACAAATTGTCGTGATTTTCCGAACGGTTTCGAAGAGAACCTGCAACTACAGGTGAGTTTGTATAGCTTTTCCAACCTCCATCCTGCCTTAGATATTATGTATGGACATGTGTGTTGTAACTTTGTGTGCCCTTGTAAGTTTATCCTTTTTAATTATTTAATAAATACACATGTGTGTACCTACTACACGCATACACACATTTTAACGACAAAAGTTCTCATGTCAACATTTGCACTCTCATCCTGAGCTGATGGTGATATAGACTGCACAGGAGTACATTAGAACTCGTGTACAATTTAATTAATTGGACGCGGGGGCGAATGGTGGTTTCTGGTATGAATAATGTCAATTTTGCAGAGATATAGATAGTCGTATTCGATATCTCAATCAAGTGAAGAGTTTTTATAATTCGATTTGTGTGAATTTTGTATCTGAGATTTGTTTTTTGTATCTGGTTTGTGAAGGGCATTGGGATGATGGGTGTATGGCATCATTTTGAAATGACGCTGAAGCTTACAAAAGCTCAATTCCTTTTTTTTGTTAACCTAATTACGAAACAACATATTTGGTCCTTAATAGGTCTGTTCCCGTACAAAATAATATTTATTCTTACAGATTCTTACTGATTTTTACTGATTTTTACTTATACGCGTTCCCGTACTTTTTGGTAATTTTGTCTCTTTCTGAGATAATTTACCCCACTCCAAGAAATTTGAGAATTTACTAATTTTTACTGAAAAAGTACGGGAACAGACCTAATATGTATCTACAGAAAGAAGACATCAGCGTTGAGAGCAAAACTTGTGCTCAGTTTTTATTAAATGCCAAGCGAGTGTTCGAAAACAATAATAGACCGTTATACTTGTTTGTAAACCTTCCAATTATATAAGAACTCTTTTCCACAGCCCTAAAATCGATTCTTTGCTTTGATGGTGCGCCATCTTTTATGTCCGTATGTGAATATTGGATAACTTATGTGTTTCGCTACAGTCCGGAATGAACCTGGCCTGAGCCAACATGCCTCTCCAATTGCCATGCTGGCTGAGGCCCAGGATCATTCCGGACTGTAGCGCCATACTCATGTTAGTAAGTTATGTATGGATATCGGTTTGTTTCCTTTTAAAGTTTCTTAGCTTTCTTAGCTACATACCTCCAGTTGCACACTTCAAGTTGGTTGAAGTCGGTTTCTACTTGTGCGTGCCACTTAATAAGAAGTCATGCTCTACTTCCTCGACAACTGGCTGGGAATCGAAAAATTTGCGAGCCGAGTATTGCACAGTGGTAGAGCTTGTATGGAGCGAGCGGCCATAAATACTTTTACTGAAGATAGCGTTTTAAATTTTTTTTCCAAAATTCTAGAAAAATATGAAAAGTTATAAAACATATAGTGATCGTACCTGAGTATCTCCAATAATAAACGGTTTAACAAATCTGTATTTGTTGCCTCACGAGAAGTTTTCCGTGTATGCTGAAGACGAAATTTTTTTTATGTCTTTTTTTCTCGACTCAGCAGCCTCTTCGGATAACTCCCCAATCGATACGAGAGCACTTTCAATAATTGCAGGACCGTGAATTGCAGGACCACGAATATTTAACAGTCAGGTCTTTTGCTATATTAACTGCGAATACCTTAAATTTTTCAATATTAGTATTATATCCTGAAGATATCGCTTGCAATAATATAGCACATCGTTCAATCGGCTGAATATCCCTATCCCATCCCATCCTTAAAATTAATATCCCCACAATGTGATCTATATGGCCATAAAATATTGAAAATAAACATATTGTTCCGACGGTTTATCAACGTTTTTCAATTGCATATGCTAGACAGACAGACATGGATAGATCGAATCAGCTAGCGATTCTGAATCGATCCATATACTTTCAGGTATATCTATCGAAATTATTGCTTTATGTTACAAACTTAATGTCAAAACTAATATACCCCTATGGGATAGGGTATAAAAAGCACAGGTTAGCACAAAAACAAAGAACGAAAACGTTGAGGCTGCTTTAGTCAGAACGGTAGAACACAGCGATTTGCAGATATTTGCAGCTGAATTTTACAACAAATAACTTTAATATATTAAGAAATATTTTAAAACTAATTTGATTGTTAACTTCGATTAACTTCACAACTAAAATCGTAAGTGAAATTTAAGGTTAAACACGAATTAGTACTAAAATAGGCACAAATATTAAATCAATAAAATAAAATAAACACAACATGCTAAGAACTTGAGAATAATAATTATTAGTACTAAATACCTTTCTTTAAAATATTTAAACTTTTCATTGTCCTAGCACTTTGTTTTTAAAAAGTATTTTAACCTCTCTTGACACCCTCACAAAAGCGGATGAAGAAATCCTTGGTAGATTCGAGAGGAAAATTCTTCGAAAAATCTTCGGTCCCGTTTGCGTTGACGGGCTATGGAGACGAAGATTCAACCAAGAACTATACGAGCTGTACAGCGACATGCCCCTGGTCAAAAAACTCCGCATTGGACGTTTAAGATGGCTAGGACATGTAGAACGAATGGACACCAATACTCCGGCTCGCAGAGTCTTCGATTCCCAGCCAGACGTCGGACGCAGTAGAGGAAGACCTCGCTTTAAGTGGCGCGCACAAGTGGAAACCGACCTCAACCAACTTGGAGTGCTCAACTGGAGGCAGTTAGCTAAGGACCGGGCTAATTGGAGAGGCATGTTGGTTGAGGCCCAGGTTCATTCCGGACTGTAGCGCCACTTAAGTAAGTAAGTAAGACACCCTCACTATCAAGTTGCTCACGCAGCAAAGACAAATTAGTTTCGTTCTCTGCCTTTTGCAGCTATTCTTAAAGATACCCGATATAGTAAAGCAAAAACAAGAATACATTTTAATAAAGGGTCCGCCAAATAACTTTTTTTTGGAAAATGCTATAAAAAAATAACTGCTGAATATTTTCTCAAATTTCTTTTTTTATTTGAAAGTACAATCCTTCCGGTTAATAATGGAAAATAATTTCATTCAAATGACTGCCTCGGCTGGCCATGCAGTAGCCTACACGATCGGTCCAATTTTTAAGCACATTATCGATTGTGTGCAGCTGTATTTCACCAATGGCTTCACGAATATTGTCCTTTAAAGCGTCAATTGTCTCTGGCTTGTCGGCGTAACACTTATCTTTTACGACACCCCACAAATAATAGTCCAACGGTGTCAAATCGCAGCTCCGAGGTGGCCAAACGACATCAGCTCTGCGGCTTATAATGCGATCTTCAAAAACAGGGCGCAAAACATCGAGTGTAGCTTCGGCTGTGTGGCACGTAGCGCCGTCCTGTTGAAACCAAATGTTGCCAATATCCTCCTCTTCAATTTTTGTGAACAAAAATTCGTTCAACATGGCCCGATAACGATCGCCATTGACTTTAACGGCCACTCCTCGCTCATTTTCGAAGAAAATGGCCCAATTATGCCTCTGGACCAAAATCGCACCAAACAGTGACTCGTTTTGGGTGTATCGGCTTTTCAATGTATGCGTGCGGGTTTTCTGTGCCCCAAATGCGACAATTTTGCTTGTTTACATACCCGCCAAGATCAAAATGAGCTTCATCTGAAGAGATGATTTTTTTGGCAAAATCGGCATCTTCTCTAAGTCGATCGCAGGCCCACTTAGCGAAGCGAAAACGCATTGGCTTCAACTCCTGAACCAATTGGACTTTGTATGGCGTCATACCAAGGCCTTTATGCAAAATTCGGACGGGTAAGATAGACTTATTGTCAGATAGTGTTGACACATTTCTAGCTAAAATTGTGACTTTGATTTTTTTATTTTTAGCTAAAATTGTGACTTTGATTTTTTTATTTTTGGCCCATGGGGCGGACCACTGTGTATTGGTGTCCATTCGCCGTACATGACCTAGCCATCCTTAACATCCGATGCGGATTTTTTTGACTATGGGTATGTCCCTGTACAGCTTGAATACGCAAACGGAACCGAGGATTTTTCGAAGAATTTTTCTCAAAAAACGACGAAGGATTTCTTCATCAGCATTTGATACGGTAAATGCTTCTGCGCCGTAGAGCAGGACTGGGATGATCAGGGTCTTATATAGGATCTCCTTAGTAGGGATTTACTACTTAATTTCCTTCTTAGCAGGAAGAAACAGAGGTTGGCAGGAGTAATTTTTCGTTTAATTTCTGACGAGATGTTGTCAGAGTTAATAGCGAAGCCGACTCTATATCCTCAATCGCGCGTTTTTCCTGTTCTTTTTTATTTTTTCTGAAGAGCCGGTGTTCTTCCCTTCTACTCTGATGATAGAGCTCAATGGCAGCTCTCGTCTTCACCTTAGCCTTGTAGGACTAGTTCTTGGCTGCGAGCATCTGTCGGCATTATTCATCAAGGGTTTCTTACTGGAGGGCGCGAGATTTCTACCACATCTGTGTTAGGTTTTTTGACATCGTTGTCATTGTCCTTGGCCATTAGATGCTGGTCGTGCGAAGGCCTTGGCAGTCTCTTGCCATTGCAGACTTTCGACATTTAATTGTTCACAGTATTTCTGATTTGTTGTGGCTTGGTGGATATCCACATCCCTACCTTGGCTACAACAAGGTAGTTGTTCGAGTCGATGTTAGCCACTCGGTTCGGAGATCCAAAATACTGGATGCGTGCCTTTTGTCTATCGCAATGTGATCAATTTGGTTGACTGTTCGTTGATACCGCCATGTCCCCTTATGGATATCGGGGTGATGAAACCATGTGCTGGCTATAGTGGCATTTCGTTAGCGATGTCGTTGATTTGAAGATCCCCATGTCCCCTTATGGATATCGAGGTGAGGAAAACGTGTGCTGGCATTTCGTTCCTAAGTCTGGCCTAAGTCCGTTGCCAGACGTGTTGTCGTTTATGCTGTGTTTTCCAACAATACAGCTAAAGATGTCCTCTCTTCCTACCTTTGGGTTAAAATCTACCAGCACGATTTTACTATCGTACTTCGGTAATCGCTCAAAGGTTTTGTCAAGGAGCTCGTAGAAGCAATCTTTAGTTATGTCACCTTTTTGCTCCCTCGCGAATTCGGCCTTGATGCGGATTGTTACAATACCTTGACTAACGTCTGTTTCTACTCACTATAACACGGTCCATAGTATCGGGTTTTGCAATAAGCGCGCTACAAAAGTTTTTTTTTTAAATAAAACAAAAACGGTTTTGGATATCAATGAAATTCTTTATTCATGTGAAAGTACGTTCGATGACATTATGTATGGAACTCGATTTCGTTTGCATGGCCACCACGGGCACGCTTGCAGAAGTCCAGACGCTGAGTCCAATTTTCGACGGTTTTCAAGCATAAATCGGCCGAAACTGCTGCAATTTCACGTTCGATATTCGTACGAAGTTCATCAATCGTCACTGGCTTGTTGGCATAGACCATAGAATTGACGTAGCCCCACAGGAAATAGTCTAACGGCGTCGAATCGCACGACCGAGGCGGCCAAGAGACTGGACCATTTCGTGAGGTAACACGTTCTCCAAACTTGGTTTTCAATAAATTGATTGTGACATTCGCTGTGTGGCTTGTGGCGCCATCCTGTTGGAACCACATGTCCTCTAAGTCAATATCATCCAATCGGGGCCAAAAATATTCGGTTATCATTGAACGGTAGCGATTCCCATTCACAGTCTTGATTATCACGGAAGAAGTACGGCCCAATGACGCCGCCGGCCCATAAACCACACCAAACCGTAATTTTTTCGGGATGCAATGATGACTCATGGAGTACGTGTGGATTGCTGCTGACCAATACCGCATATTTTGTTTATTGACGAAGCCATTCAGCCAGAAATGAGCCTCATCGCTGAAGATGATTTTTCGATGAAAATCCGAATCATTTTCAAGTTGTTGCTCAGCCCAATTCACAAACATACGACGCTTCTGGTGGTCAAGCGGCTTCAGCTCTTGCGTCAGGATGTAGGACAAGATCTTTTCGCAAAATTCGCCACAACGACTTCACAGAGAAGACCAACGCTTGAGAACGACGTGTGAGAGACACATTTGGGCTTTCTTCAACTGAAGCCTCAGCGGCAGAAATGTTCTGGACACTACGGGCACTTATTTGTCTCACTAGCACGGGAAAAATTTGTACTGTGCCTGTGGATTCAAATTTTTCCACTAGACGCTCAATTGTTGATCTGCTAGGACGATTATAACAACCATACATTGGACGTAGCGCTCTTAACGTTGAGGCCACTGACTCCGAATTTTGGTAGTAAATTTTAATAACTTCGACTCGTTGTTGGCTTTCCATCATGAAATGGCAAACCTTACTGAAGAGAAATGTCAAAAGAGCGGCAAGAAATATGGCGTCGTTTGCTGTCCCTGTGGCTCTACTTTTGTAGCGTCCCTGTTGAAAAACCCTTTAGATGTCAAAGTTTTTCATCCTCTATTTGCCCGGACCGTGCCATCGTATTTCCTGGATGGCAGTAATGACTGCTTTAAAACAGCTTAGGGCTTCCGCTAGTTGTTTTGCTGCACCACTCCTGTTTAATGTTCTCACATTTTAGTTGCAGATACAAACGTTGTTGTCCGGTTTTTGTTTAGCATGGTCGTCAACAATAAAATTAGTTCTTTCCAAAGCTCTTGGTTACTTCGTTACAACAATATTTTCCGTGACTGGGTAGTAAATCTAAAGCACAACTCCCAACCAGCTTCAATTCATAAGATAACCCAAGGATATCGGGCCATCAGTATCCACAACGGGATTGAGCAGTGCCGTTGGCCTCTCAGCTCATTCGCCAATATCTCTGTTCAAGGGACCTGACTTACCATTGATTTTCCTAGATGACCTCTTGTCCGAACATGTCGGAGCAGCTCAAATAGGTTTTTTACTTTGTCCATCCTAACTGGGACTGAAGACCCCACATTTGACTCCATCATAGGAATTCTTCCGATGCAGTATTTGTGTTTTTTTTTTTGATAGGGCACCTTAAGCCTAGCTTTTGGTCCAGGAGTGGTATTTTGTTTAACACCTTCCCCGCATATCTGCAGTAGATTCCTCTATCCTAGGAGGCATCCGATGGAAGACTATCAACAACACACGGAACATTTCCAAATGTTGCTCGTCCGTTATTTTAAAAATGTAATCGTTGATGTTGGCATTTCATAAAATTAAAAAAAAAAAAACAAAATGGTTATGTCCCTACTGAAAAAAGCCGATATATGGAAAATAACTTGGTCACTAAAATAACATAATTACAAGATGAATTCCAAACACTCAGTCTCTTATCAAATGAAAGACCCAAGCTCATGCTTAAGTGGTATAAAAAACAGCGCACTTTACCGCTTTTGTGTTTCTCCAATATAACTAAAAAGCTATCAAATATTTTAATGATACGAAATTAAATTAAATTAAATTAACATATGGATGGAGCCAACGTTAAATATTTTTTTTTACCTCAAGTCTATGTGTTCAAAATTCAACACGAGTGAAAACAATAGTGAACGACACAACTCCTTGATTTGGTAAATTAGTAAATTAAGCTCGCCAAGGTCTTCTCTAGCATCATCCACTTGCAATTACCATAAACACCAACTGTACCCACATTTAAGTCACCAGCACCACCAGAAACAATACTCCAAACCTGAAATTTTAAATTTAATTGAAATTCAGATTCGAAATTGTCTCGTTGATCTGTCAGATTCAAGAAATACATGCAGCCAGCAATAAAATCGGGTTTCAGATACACGCTTCCTCTTTCGTTCTGAGTCGTTCATTCATACTTTAGGTTCAACGCAACTATCCTAAAATCGATAAAACGTTTTTTTTTTCCAATCTCCATCCAGCATCAAATTACCCGTGCCAGTTAAATTGAAATAAAAAAAAAGACAATCATGCGCTATCGTTAAAAGGAATAAATCGAACCTCCCCATACAATTAAGGAGACGGTCTTTGTTGTTGTTGATGTTTAATTATCGTTGGCGACCCTAAATCAAAAAGACTGAATGAATTGTGTGGTCGAGAAAGCTTCACGATAAAAAAAAGGCCAAAACGTATCTCAAGTCATCTAACTTCGAACAATCTTTTTGGGTTGGAACAACTCGATTTGGTCGAGACTGCCGGTTTCATAACCAAATTTGTTTTTATACACCTAAGCTGATTCAAGCCTAACTAATGCGGACGTAGTTCTGGACAAAAAATATGTAAATGAGGACTCTATTACGTTATACCGTGAGGCGATACTGCAGTTAGACTGTATAACAGTGTGAGTTAGTGTGCAACGTTTGTGTTTTTTTTTTTATTTCGGAGAGGTCAATGTTTCCGCTGGTGGGTTTGAAATCTCATGATCTCTGGCATGTGAGAAAAAATGGTTCGACACTTAAACCATGAAGCATTTAAATCTTGTTTATGATTTGGATCAATTCGTTGGTTTTTAGCGCTTTTTTTGGGTGATACTGTAGCGAGTCTTATGGGATTTTGATTCGGGGGCTGCTTTTAAAAGAAATTCACAGAGCAGAGAGAGAATTCTTTGATGGAAGATATTAGCCAGAGTACATACATTCTTTACTTAATAGTCCCCTGACAATTAGAAGGCCTCAAAAGCAGCCTTCCACATCCCTCGATCATGGACACATTGCTTGCAATTAAAGCGCTCTGGCATCTGCGATCGTTTCGATCGATTTCGTCATTAGTCTCGAACCTGAAGACTGGGATTTGAAGATAAGCTGGAGCATTATTGTGGAATTATTGTTTGCCCGATCCACAAAAAAGGAGACCCTCTGAAATGCGCCAACTACAGAGGCATAAGTCTACTCAACATCGCTTACAAGATCCTATCTGCCGTAATATGTGAACGCTTGAAACCGTTTACCAACAACCTGATCGGCCCTTATCAGTGTGGTTTTAGGCCAGGAAAGTCCACAATCGATCAAATTTTCACACTTCGGCAGATCCTGGAAAAAAACCCAAGAAGTCCAAATCGATACCCACCACCTACTTAGCGACTTCAAAGCCGCATACGACAGCATTTATATAGACACGAACTAAACAGAGCCATGTCTAGTTTTGGTACACCGCCCAAACTCGTCCGTTTGTGTAGGATGACGATGGAGAATTCTCACTGCACCATCAGGGTCGGAAACGACCTCACCGACACATTCGATACCAAAAAAGGATTTAGGCATCATATTACAGGCGATGCGCTGTCATGTGACTTCTTCAATTTGATTCTTGAGAGGATTGTGCAAAACTCCCGAGCCAAGACCAGAGGCACAGTTTTCCAAAAATCGGTGCAACTACTAGCATACGCTGACGATATTGACATCATTGGTAGGACTCAACGTGATGTCATAGCCACGTTTGCTAGTATAGAGAAGGAAGCGGCAAAAATGGGTTTAGCAGTAAATGAGTATATGTTGTCAACACGAAAGGACACACAACATCGACGAATTGGACAGAACGTCACCATTGACAGATATAACTTTGAGGTAGTAGGGGAATTTGTCTACCTCGGCTCCGCTATTAACTCTGACAACAACATCTCGTCAGAAATCAAAAGAAGAATTACTCTTACCAATCGCTGTTTCTTCGGGCTAAGAAGGCAATTTAGTAGTAAAGCCCTCACTCGAACTACTAAGGAGATCCTATATAAGACCCTGATCATCCCAGTCCTGCTCTACGGCGCTGAAGCATGGACCATATCAAAAGCGGATGAAGAAATCCTTGGTAGATTCGAGAGGAAAATTCTTCGAAAAATCTTCGGTCCCGTTTGCGTTGACGGGCTATGGAGACGAAGATTCAACCACGAACTATACTAGCTGCACAGCGACGTACCCCTAGTCAAAAAACTCCGCATTGGACGTTTAAGATGGCTAGGACATGTAGAACGAATGGACACCAATACTCCGGCTCGCAGAGTCTTCGATTCCCAGCCATACGTCGGGCGCAGTAGAGGAAGACCTCGTCTTAAGTGGCGCGCACAAGTAGAAACCGACCTCAACCAACTTGGAGTGCGCAACTGGAGGCAGTTAGCTAAGGACCAGGCTAATTGGAGAGGCATGTTGGTTTATGCCCAAGTTCATCCTGGACTGTAGCGCCACTTAAGGAAGGAAGGATTATTGTGGTAGAGCAAATATAGTCGACGTATTTTTATATTTTTTGTACAACATCTAGATTTCAGACCAATCCGTCTAAACTCCTTTGTACTACTCTAAATCCTAGAGCGTGTTCTGAACATCCACATATGCGAAGTTTTCTAGAATTATCTTCGCAATCCAACAGAAACGGCTCTCCACGAGTAGTGCGGACAATCGAAAAATCCTTACACTATAATGAATACACTCTAGCCTCCTTCTTAGATATAGAAGAAGCTTTTAAGCAATGTCCTCAGTGGAGCTATTCTTGAATCTATGATCGAGCTAGGTATAGAGGAATCTATAATCTCTATGCTCGCAATTAGAATTATCAAGGCAACACTTGGCAAACAGTCATTTAACCAAATTTGCCCATAGAGGAACGCCACAGGGAGGCGTCATCTCTCCTCTACTCTGGCTAATGGTTATGAATAAAATTCTAGTTAAACTAGACGAGGAACGGGTCAAAGTTGCGTATGTGGCAGGAAAATTTTCCTCCGTGATAAGTGATATCATGGAGCCTGCACTAAACAAGGTCAGCACCTGCAAGTTGTGGAAACACAACATCGAACATAGGGTAAGAAAGGAGTGTGTTGCTTGCAGCCAAACCTTGGAATAGAAATGTGAATGTACACAGCAGTGGTACGTCCAATTCTCACATACGGCTCACTAGTTTGGTGGAGTAAAGGCTACAACATCACAAAACTAAAATGACTGCAAAGAAGAGCCAGTATAGGCACCACAGGAGCACTGAGGTCGGCGCCAACGGATGCCCTTACAGTGCTACTTCATCTCTTGCCTCTCGACCTACATATTAAAGAGACCACTTTATGCAGCCCAGTAAGACTCAAGGAGTCAGGATGCTGGACTGCAAGGCCGTATGGCCACAGTAATATCCTGGACTCGTTACCAAACGACATGGTCACGTTTCCAACACACTCCATCACACCTACACTAAGCTTCAAGAAAGGCTTCCACGTAGGCTTTCCTACCAGAGCTCAGTGAAAGAGGAACATAGTAGTAACAGATTTCGACACGGACGTCTACACCGACGGCCCTAAGATGAACTGTGGTGTTGGGTCCGGAGTCTACTCGGAATCACCGGATTTTGCCAGCGTATTCCAGGCGGAACTACTATCTATCCCAGAGGCTTACACTCTCCTGGGACGTGACAGTACGAAAAAGCAAAATATGTATTGCTATCCTCATAGATAGTCAAGCGGTCATTAAGGCCATCAACTACCATATCCTCGAATGCTGGAACGAACTTACCCACCTGGGCGAACGTTTCAGGGTCACACTTCTCTGGGTACCAGGGCACAGTGACATCGCAAGAATTACGGCGATAGTCACTGGACACTGGCCAAGTGGATACCATGCGGCCAATCCATACAACCCCCAATGTCAGTTGAGAGAGAAACCCTCTCCCATTTCATCTGCAAATGCCCGGCACTAGCAAGAGCCAGATTGCGTGCGTTAGACCAACCATTCTTTGACAACCTAGATGGATCAATAGCTTCTTATGGACTCTGAATCTCTGGTTCTCTAAGGCGACCAACGTAAAGTTTCTTTTTCTGCACAATTAATAGCTTCTTCTCGTTGGTTGCTTTGCTATAGATTTGGTTGCGATACAGAGTAGCATCCGGATTGTATTGAATGGTGTTCGCAAATCTACCAATGTGTAAAATATCAAAGACAGGAATACAAGCTTTTCTGTTCCGGCCTTGTATCCCTTGCATTGGAACTGCTGAGATGAACAAGGAAATAAATTCCGCATATCTCCCACTGTAAGGTAGAGCGAACCATTCAGTATTGGCAACGACAGCAAAAACTAATAACCACCCGAAATAAGTGAAGTGAGGGCAGATTTATCTAAACATAAGCTTGACAATGCTGGTGGAAATAACGACCTTCCCGCCAAACTTTATAGTCACCAACTCATAACTAAAGTTTGGTGATATGAAAGTATGCCTTAAGAATGGAACCATAACATCGTTTGCTGGATCCATAAAAAAGCTCCACCTTCAGAGACACGTCTCCTTAAATGCGCCTACAAGATCCCATCTGCCGTAATATGTGAACGCCTGAAACCGTTAGCCAACAACCAGATCGGCCCTCAATGTGTTTTAAGGCCAGGAAAGTCCACAATTAATCAAATCTTCACAATTCTGCAGATACTGGAAAAAATCCTAAGAAGTCAAAATTGGTACGAACTACCTATTCATCGATTTCAAAGCCGCATACGACAGATGTTCAATCTACCAAAAATCGGTGCAACTACTAGGATACGCTGACGATGTTGACATCGTTGGTCGGACTCAACGTGATCTCATAGCCACGTTTGGTAGCATAGAGAAGGAAGCTGCAAAAATGGGTTTAGCAGTAAATAGGGGTAAGACAGCACATCACATACAGAGTTACAATGTTGACAGATATAACTTTGGGGTAGTACGGGACTTTTTTCTACCTCGGCTCCGCTATTAACTCTGACAACATCTCGTCAGAAATCAAACGAAGAAATACTCTTGCCAACCACTGTTTCTTTGGGCTCAGAAGGCATTTTAGTAGTAAAGCCCTCACTCGAACTACTAAGGAGATAATATCATTCCAGTCCTGCTCTACGGCGCTGAAGCATGGACCGTATCAAGAGCGGATAAAGAAATCCTTGGTCGCTTCGAGAGGAAAATTCTTCGAAAAATGTTCGGTTCCGTTTGCGTTGACGGGCTATGGAGATGAAGATTCAACCAAAAACTATACAAGCTGTGCAGCGACTTACCTTAGTCAAAAAACTCCGCATTGGACGATTAAGATGGCTAGGATATGTAGAGCGAATGGACACCAATACTCCGGCTCGCAGTTTTCGCTCATTTTTCGGCTTCTCCATAATTAATAGTGTCAGGATTAATAAAAATTTCGAGTTCGACTTTTTTTCATTAAATTAATACTCGCTGAGTCGATTTAACAATGTCAGTCCGTCCGTCCGTCCATCCGTACGGTACCTGTTTTTTTGGGCCTTTTTTTTTTTTTTTTTAGAAAAACGTAATGTTTGACCAAGCCGTGATTTTTGAAAAAGTGTCTGAACAATATTTTGGACGTCCGAACATTCCGAGGGGCTAACATCGACTCGGACCACTACCTTGTTGTAGCCAAGGTAAGGATGCGGATATCCACCCCGCCACAAAAACAAACGGAAATACTGTGAAAAAAATTAATGTCGAGACCGCCAAGACCTTCGCGCAACGCGTATCCCTTAACCTCTAGACTCACAACACACCACCAGCATCTAATGTCGACAGCGAAAACTGCCAACCACCCGACCTAAGTGAAGTGAGGATAGCTATATCTAAACTCAAGCGGAGATGACTTGGTAAGCAACATCCACCAACTCATAAGCCAAATCTGGTCGGCTGAAAGCATGCCTGAAGAATGGAACCTCAGCATCGTTTGCCCGATCCACAATCAATCGTTTTTGGTGTTCGAAATTTGTTAATTACTTCTAATTTTGCAGGTGATGGTTGAATGCCATTTGCAGAAAGAATGTGTCCTAAGAACTCGATTTGATGGATATTGTACAAACATTTATCATGGTTTAATAAAACGGTGTTCTTCTTAAGAACTCCAAGGACATTTTTTAAGCGAGTATTATGTTCTTCTTCAGACTTACCAAATACAATGATGTCATCAATAAAATTAATATCACCTTCACATCCAGAAAGAAGATGTTCTAGTATCTTTTGAAACATTTCCGGTGCACAAGTGATTCCAAACATTAATCTTTTGTATCTGAATAATCCAGTATAAGTGATAAATGTGGTAATATAACGTGATTCCGGAGAGATTTCAAATTGATGGGAAGCATTTTTTATGTCTAGCCTTGAAAACACTGTTGCCTTTCGTAGTTTAGGAAGGATAAGGTTAATAGTTGGCAATGGATAGTTTTCCCTCAATATGGCTGTATTGGCTTTTCTCATATCGACGCATATGCGTATATCTCCATCCTTCTTTAAAATAGGTACAATAGGTGAAATCCATGTCGAATGTCCTTTTACTGGTTCTATTATATCTAAAGCCAAGAGTTCATTTAATTTAGCCGTAATTTTTTCTTCTAAAGGTATTGGTAATTTCCGACAAGGCTGAACCACTGGAACGATAGACTTATCGATAGGAATATCAACGAGAACATCTTTTAATTGTGGAAAAAACTTTGTACTCTTTTGAATTTAACAACTCTATGCCCAGTTTGAGTACTCCCAGTTTTAATGCAGTGTCCCTTCCCAAAAGACACTTCCGACCATTTTTTACGACATAGAAAATATCAGAAATTTTCTTCCTCCCAACCAATATATCTGCTTCAGATGATCCTAAGACATCTAGTGGCTTATCTGACCCATATGCCAAAAATGTTTTCTTTGGATTCTTTACCTGATTTTTTACTGAAATAGATTGACTTTTCATATCCCTCCATGTTTCTTCAGATATAATATTCGATTTGCTTCCAGAATCGATAATTAATGGTACCTTTCATCTTCTTCTTGATTTTGCATGCAGAAAACATACTCGTCATCGTTTGCTTGGACAGATCTCTCTGCTTCTGTTTTTAATTTCTTTTTTTGGTCATTATTTTCAGTTGCGCTTCGTTTTAATTTTGTTCTTCACTTGGATTCAAAATGTCATGATAAACCGCATTTTCGGCAATTTTTATTCTTTGTGGGGCAGTTTAAATCACGTGCTGATTGTGCTTTAGAACCACATCGGTAACATTCGAAAATTTGATGCTCGAACTTTCCTATAATTTTATTTACCTCAATTGCACTAGATTCCGGCTTGTTTCCAAAATGTTCCATTTGAAATTCTGCCATTTCCAAAGATAGATAGATTTTCCAGAAAAATTACATCAGTTAAGGTTTTTGAATCATCCATCTCTAATACTTTTCGTCTTAGCTTTTCGGAAATACATTTTTCAACCACTTGGTTCGTCTGTATTCTCAAACCTACACTTTGCTGCTTGGCGTCGAAGACGAACTATAAAAGCCTCAAATTTTTCGTCCTTTCCTTGACATATTTGTCTAAATATACACTAGTCGGCATAAGTATTTTGACGAAATAAAAATCGTGCATTTTTGAGTTTAACTTCTAAATGGCTTGACAAGAATTCATGTTTATTTTTTCATTTTTATATATAACTAATACAAACTTAAAAATAGGCAAACAAATATTTTTTCATAGAAGTCAAAAAAGATATAAATTAATTTGTAATTTCGTGTGTTGGCATAAGTATTTTGACAAGTATATAACTCTAAGAAAAAACATTTTAAACTTAACAAAAGTAAATAAATAAAGAAGAATTTAGTAAAATATATAACCTTCTTTGGCTTCAATAACTTTTTGAAGGCGTCTCGGTACTGAATCTACTAAATTTTGAAGAATCTCTGGAGTTATCTCTTCCCAAAGGGAAGTGACCTCAGAAATCGTCTCCTCTCTGGTTTTATTTAAAGAAACTGTTCTTTTGCGTTTCAAAAGAGACAAGACGTTTTCTATTATATTTAAATCTGGACTTTGAGGTGGCCAGTCCAAAGTGGCAACACCAACATCCTTCAAAAATTTAGTTATCATCCGGGCTTTGTGGCATGGGGCATTGTCCTGTTGCAGGATAAATGATTCACCAATAAGCCTACCTCCGGAAGGAAGGGCATTATCATTTAGGGTTCTTAAATATTGACCTTGGTTCATCGAGCCGGTGATAGGAACCAATTCACCCAGGCCATTATACGCAACACATCCCCAGAACATGACAGAGCCTCCACCATGGCTCACTTTTTGACAAACGGGGCGTCTTTTTTGCCTTTCTACCTTTGGCAATCTAACGTAAAATTTGTTTTTTGATGAGTTATACTCAAAGGAGCTTTCATCTGTCCATAGAACGCTTCTCCAGTACTCCTTTGGCTTGTGCAGATGTTCCTTTGCGAAAGACAGTCTTTTAAGCTTGTTTACCTTTGATATGTACGGCACGTCCTTAGCTTTAAATGTTTTAAAATCTCCTTCCATTAAACGTCGTCGGACAGTGCGCTCACTGATTGGATTCGTTGCCGTCAAATTCCATTGATTTGCAGCAGTTTGAGGCTTCAGGAATATATTTCTTTTAAATTCCCGTAGAAGGGTTCGGTCTTCAGTGGGCGTTGTTTTGCGCTTAGCACCTGATCTCATTAGGTTTGTGATGTCATTATGCTTTTTAAACTTATTGATTTGATAGTGCACAGTTTGACGCGACACATTAAACTCACTTGCTATGTCTTTTACTGCCGTTCCAGCGTTAAACTTCGCTACCATTGAAGATCTGACAACCAAACTCAACTCAGCCGTTTTACCCATGGTTTTTAATAAAATTTTAATAAATTTTTATTTTGTTATCAACGTTTAATGTAAATTAAAGTTAACTACACAAGTTTTTTGGTTATCACGTGCTCAAAACTGTTACAATATTTACACAAAGTTTCCGTCAAAATACTTATGCCACGTAAAAATTCTTTGTCTGCATGCGTTCTTATCAGCAGAAAGAGAATGCAAAAGGTAAACAATACAAAACTTGGCATGCATAGAGCTAAAAATAGATTCTTTGTTTCGCGCATCATTTTTGCACCGTTGTTTTAACGATACCAAGCAAAGTTAGTCTCAATAGTCACAAAAAGGTTTCGTCAAAATACTTATGCTGACTAGTGTATGCCTTTCATAGGTCTTATTTTGACGTGGAGAAAAGTATTCATCAAACTTGTTAACACAGACATCGTATACTTTTATATCTTTGCTTGAGGTAAGGCTTGATTTACGTTAGCTCCTGGTAAGTTAAAAAAATATCTCTTGCAATTCCTGGCCCTCCGCAGTGTAAACGATTAGCTCTCTTCTTAACAGGGTCTGTAACTCCAGTCACTAAGATATAAACCTCAAATGCTCGCTTCAATTTTTCCCATTTGATTCCAAGTGAGTTTGTAACGGGTGATTTTTTAGCTGGTTTGGTTTTGGCAACACTGGTTTTGACAGCTGACGTGTGTTTAGTACGTTGTGTCACTGTCAAACAGCTTCAGTTTGGTTTGCAATTTAACCATGGATCGTCTTACAAATGAACAACGCTTGCAAATTATTGAATTTTACTATTAAAATTCGTGCTCGGTTCGAAATGTTCATCGCGCGCTGCTTCCATTTTATGATCGGCATTCTCGGCCTTCTGAGCAGTCTATTCGGAAGATTGTGACCAAATTTCGCACCAAATTTACTTTGTTGGACATTAAATCACCAACACGTTTACGTACTGTGCGTAGTGAAGAAAATATTGCGGCCGTATCAGCTAGTGTGACAGAAGACCGCGAAATGTCGATTCGGCGCCGTTCCCAGCAGTTAGGCCTTTGTTACAGCACTACGTGAAAAATTTTGCGGAAGGATTTGGGCGTAAAGCCTTTTAAGATACAGCTGGTGCAAGAACTAAAGCCAGCCGACCTACCACAACGCCGAATTTTTGGTGAATGGGCTCTTGGAAAGCTGGCCGAGGATCCGCTTTTTTATCGAAAAATTGTGTTCAGCGATGAGGCTCATTTTTGGTTGAATGGGTACGTAAATAAGCAAAATTGCCGCATTTGGAGTGAAGATCAGCCAGAAGCATTGCAACAGCTACCAATGCATCCCGAAAAAGCCACTGTTTGGTGCGGGTTATGGGCCGGCGGCATTATTGGGCCATATTTCTTCAAAGATGATGCGAATCGCAGCGTTACTGTCAATGGTGAACGCTACCGAGCGATGATAACAAACTTTTTTTTGCCCGAAATGGAAGTTCTTGACTTGCATGATATGTGGTTTCAACAAGACTGTGCCACATGCCACACAGCACGCGAAACAATGGCGCAATTGCGAGGCGAGTTTGGTGAACAGTTAATTTCACGTTTCGGGCCGGTCAATTGGCCGCCTAGATCGTGCGATTTAACACCATTAGATTATTTTTTGTGGGGGTATGTCAAGGCTAATGTCTATAGGGACAAGCCCGCATCGATTGACGCACTGGAAGCCAACATCCATGCATTCATTCGTGAGATACCGGCCGATATGTGTGAAAGAGTATGCCAAAATTGGACTCAGCGGATGGGCTACCTGAGACGCAGCCGCGGTCAACATTTGCATGAAATTATCTTTAAGCATTAAATTGCAAGGTTCAAACTATCGATTCAAATAAATATTTCATTCATTTTTTCGAATTTTTTTGTGTTTTTTTTTTTTAAAAAAAGTTCTAAAACTCTTAAAAAATCACCCGTTATAAGAAATACAATCAAATTTGTCCAGCTTTGGTAGATAATTAATTTCAGACATTTTCAAAAACCTGTATGAATTATATAAATTAAGTATAAATGAATATTTTTATTCTATATGCTACATTTCACATCACTTAATCTATATTTTAGGAATTAATTTTATATTAAATGCCAATATTCCTGATTTCTTAGAATATTTCAGATTGTGTATAAATGAATTCAATATTTCAAGCGAATTCAATCTTCCAAGTCGAATTTAATCTTTCTATCGAATTTAATCTTTAATGGATGACTAGCGAATTTAATCTGTCATCTCAAATATCGATGAAAACGAATTCAATCTTTCATCAAACTTTTCGATGACACGAATTTAATCTCACATTCAAAATTTCATTCAGTAAAAAAAACATTTTTCGGTACAATTTTTAAATTTGTTTAACTTAAAATCATTGGTTATAATAACATAAACATTTCGTCCATAGATCATTTTAACCCACGCCCACTTTTGGGGGCTATAAAAACCTTTCGCATACCCTACCCCATAGCATATGCAATAGAAAAACGTTGTTTTTTTGTCGAACCATAAAATATTTAGATAAACTGTCTGAACAAGATGTATCGACATGTAATTTTCTATATTTCATCTCCATTCAGTTTTTAGCCCCGCCCACATTTTGGGTACTCTCATTTTACCGATGGGATGCGATAGGGTATTCAACGATTCGCAAAGCGGATTGTAGCCTTCTCATATGTTTTTTTTTTTTTTAAATTATCAACTACATCCATTTATATGGTCAACTGATAGAAGTGGATAATGTCTTTGAGATTTATTCGTTCATTTATTGTAATTTATATATTCGTAGCCTGCAACCTTGTTGTATTAATTTATTTTTATAAACATTTGTGTGCGCATTTAAATGTTAATCATTTGTTTGTGGTTAAATATCAAGGTTTTGATTTTGCAAAACAATTATTTGCCAAAGCGGAAGAGCTTAGTACTTTGGTTTAGCTTGAAACAATTATACTGGTCATACAAGGTTGTTGGTATGTCAACAAATATTTTATTTTTTTTTGTAAACAGGTATTTTTTTTATAAACTTTACTCAGGTGAGCCGAATCTATGGCGGTCAAAGAGCGCCCTGGGATGATGCTTGCAGAAGAATATTGACTCTGCTCTTAGAGATCCTTAAAGAAGCGATATTGGGATCGCCAAGTGCCCTGATTATTTCAAACCTCAGTTCGAATTTTAAAAACAGACCAAGAGAGTTGCTGATATTATTATCAATCCAGTAAATAATCTTACTTACTTAAGTGGCGCTACAGTCCGGGATGAACCTGCGCCTCAGCCAACATGCCTCTCCAATTAGCCCGGTCCTTAGCTAACTGCCTCCAGTTGCGCACTCCAAGTTGATTGAGGTCGGTTTCTACTTGTGCGCGCCACTTAAGGCGAGGTCTTCCTCTACTGGGTCCGACGTCTGGCTGGGAATCGAAGACTCTGCGAGCCGGAGTATTGGTGTCCATTCTTTCTACATGTCCTAGCCATCTTAAACTTCTAATGCGGAGTTTTTTGACTAGGGGTATGTCGCTGTACAGCTCGTATAGTTCGTGGTTGAATCTTCGTCTCCATTTCCGAAGAATTTTTCTCTCGAATCGACCAAGGATTTCTTAATCCGCTTTTGATACGGGACATGGTTCAGCGCCGTAGAGCTGGATTGGGATGATCAGGGTCTTATATAGGATCTCCTTAGTAGTTCGAGTGAGGGCTTTACTACTAATTGACTTCTTAGCCCGAAGAAACAGCGATTGGCAAGAGTAACTCTTCGTTTGATTTCTGACCTCAAAGTTATATCTGTCAATGGTGACGTTCTGTCCAATTTGTCGATGTTGTGTGTCCTTTCGTGTTGACAGCATATACTAAGACTAAGTATATGCTGTCAACACGAAAGGACAAACAACATTGACGAATTGGACAGAACGTCACCATTGACAAGTATAACATTTAGGTAGTACGGGTCCTTGTCTACCTCAGCTTCGCTATTAACTTTGACAACAACATCCCGTCAGAAAATTTTCGAAGAATTACTGTTGCCAACCGCTGTTTTTTTCGGGCTAAGAAAGCAAATTAGTAGTGAAGCCCTCACTCGAGATCCTACTAAGGAGATCCTATGCAAGACCCTTATCATTATTATCCCAGTCCAGCTATACGGCGCTGAAGCATGGACCGTATCAAAAGCGGGTGAAGAAATCCTTGGTCGTTTTGACGGAAAAATTCTTCAAAATATCTTCGGTCCCGTTTGCGTTGACTATGGAGACGAAGATTCAACATAGAACCTATAGAGCTGTGAAGCGACATAGATTTGGTAAAAAAAAACTACCAATTGGACGTTTAAGATGGTTAGGGCATGTAGAGCGAATGGGCAATAATATTCCGGCTTGCACAGTCTGCGATTCCCAGCCAGACGTCGGTCGGACTGAATAGAGGAAGACCTCGTCTTAAATGGCGCGCATAAGTAGAAACCGGCCTCGACGGAGTTGATGTGCGCGATTGGAGGCAGTTAGCTAAGGACTTGGCGAATTGGAGGGTAATGTCAGGGTTCATTCTGGACTGAAACGGTAAGTACCAGAAACTACTTCATTCATTAACGGGTGTGTTAGACCACTAACTTTGAATATCCAAAACACGATAAAAAGTGTTCCCGATTTTTTTCAACGGTAATCGTTCCTCAAGAACTAAAAATATGCCAGATGTTGTATGTTTTATTTGAAAGGGCCATGTATGTCATTGTCTATGGAATATGACATGACGGTGGCACGGATATGAAAGTTACAATTTTCAACGGCTCTGCAGCATAGATCTATCTGAATTTAAGTAATGGCCTGAGTAATGTCGATTTTTAGAGCATCGGTCGGTTGCGGCTTAATGGCATACAACTTCAGACCCCACCAGAAAATTTCTAACCTGTGAAATCGCACGATATTGGTAGACATTTCACGTCACTTCCGTGAGAGATGACCCTTTCCCCAAATCGTTCAAGCAGAATGCCCATTGTGGCTTTTCTTGTATGGTAGCTCCGTTTTGAAAACACATGACGTCCACATCCATATGGTTCAATTTGGGCCAAAAAATTGCTTATCATTGGTTAGTAACGCTCTCCATTGACGATGATGGCCTCACCACCATCGTTTTCCATGAAAAACGGATCAATAACGCCTCCGGCCTATAATCCGAAGCAAAATCATAGCCATTCAACCAAAAATGCGACCGCTACAGGGTCGTTAGTACATAAGGCCTAGCTTTCTCAGATATATGCGCCTCGTCGCTAAAGTTGATTTTTTGGCCAAAATGTTGGTCCTCTTCCAAACGCTCCGTAGATGGAAGTTACTGATTACATGCTACATATCACGGAAAGCTCTATCCGGAGTACTAAAGTAACTGACCAACAATCTTTTAAGGTAAAACAGAACTAGACTGTAGCAATTCGTAGGATTGGTTCTCACTGGACACTCTGCAGTATGGAACCACGCAATGATAAACTAAGTCTTAGTGATGATAACACTAAGTGTCCTCTCACTAAGGCACTCACTCTCAGGCGGCAGCGGAGGAATTTCCTAGATGGAGTCAACGGTGGCGCCTACAGCTCCAGTTTGATCGAACTGGTAGTGAAATCCCTATATTAGCTGCTTCGACATATTTGAAAATCAGGTCTATAGGGATTTCCAATACTGAGCCAGGGTATTGGAAAAGAGTTGGTGGCGGAGGAGCCCTCAATGGGTCAACGGCAGCGCTCATATCCCAAAACGGGCTACTGACATCGGTATTCTTTCCGGCCCGCTGTCCTAGGGTCAAAACAAAGGCCTGGCCCTCCAGGTTGGGGGTTGTGCTTTGGGTTTACTACCCATCCACGAAAAGAGATTATGTTACGAAGCAACCAATAGCCTCGGAAAGGACTGATTTTATTGTAGACGACCATGCCAAATGAAAAAAGGACAACGACGTTCGTATCGGCACCTGGAATGTGAGAACATTAAACAGGAGAGGTGCAGACGACCAACAAGCGGAAGCCCTAAACTGCTACAAAGCAGACATTACTGCCATCCAGGAAATACGATGGGATGGGCCGGGTAAACAGGGGTTGAAAAACTGTGATATCTACTATGGACCGTGTTATAGTGAGCAGAAACAGCGACTATTTGGATGCGGATTTGTTATAGGTGCCAGACTTAGGCAAGAAGTCTTATGTTTTCAAGACATTAGCGAACGCAGTGTAACAATCCGCATCAAGGCCAAATTCGCCAACATAAGCCTTATATGCGCTCATGCTCCGACGGAGGAAAAAGATGATATAACTAAGGATTGCTTCTACGAGCTCCTCGACAAAACCTATGAGCGACTACCAAAGTAGGTACGATGTCAAAATCGTGCTGGGAGATTTTAACGCAAAGGTAGGAAGAGAAGACATCTTTAGCAGTACTGTCGGAAAACATAGCCTACACGACAACACGTCTGGTAATGGGCTTAGGCTAATTGACTTCGGTACGGCAAGAAATGCCACCATAACCAGCACACGGTTTCCTCACCACGATATCCATAAGGGGACATGGCGGTCTCCAGATCAACAAACAGTCAACCAAATTGATCACATTGCGATAGACAAGAGGCACGCATCCAGTATTTTGGATGTCCGAACATTCCGAGGGGCCAACATCGACTCGGACCACTACCTTGTTGTAGCCAAAGTAAGGATGCGGATATCCACCACGCCACAAAAAAACAGAAACACTGTGAACAAATTTAATGTCGAAAGACTGCAATCGCCAGAGACCGCACAGACCTTCGCGCAACGTGTCCCTTAACCTCTCGACTCACAACATACCACCATCATCTAATGTCGAAGAACAATGGCATCGATGCCAAAAAGCCATTAGATCAGCCGCAACTGATGTCCTAGGTTTCTCGAGGCCACCAGCAAGAAACCCCTGGTTTGATGAGGAATGCCGACAGATGCTCGCAGCCAAGAACGAGGCTTACAAGGCTAAGCTGCAGGTGAAGACGAGAGCTGCCATTGAGCTCTATAGGCAAAGAAGAAGGGAAGAACATCGGCTTTTCAGAAAGAAGAAAAAAGAGCAAGAAAAGCGCGCGATCGAGGATATAGAGAGGTGCCACTCCAGGAACGATGTTTGCAAGTTTTACCAAAGTGTAAAACGTCAAAGCCAAGGCTCGAACAGAGTCCTGTCGAGATGAATAAGGAAATATCGTAGTTGAAACACAGTCGATGCTGAGGATATGGAAGAACCAGCTCTGCAGACTGTTAAACGGCGATGACGAACAACATTCCGCTGTCAGGCAGAACGAACCATTTAATATTGGCAACGACAGCGAAAACTGCCAACTACCCGACCTAAGTGAAGAGAGGATAGCAATATCTAAACTCAAGCTTAATAAGGCCGCCGGAAATGACGGCCTTCCCGCTGAGCTTTATAAAGCTGGCGGAGATGATTTGGTAAGTAGCATCCACCAATTCATAAGCCAAATCTGGTCGGTTGAAAGCATGCCTGAAGAATGGAACATCAGCATCGTTTGCCCGATCCACAAAAAAGGAGACCCTCTAAGCTGCACCAACTACAGAGGCATAAGTCTGCTCAACATCGCTTACAAGATCCTATCTGCCGTATTATGTGAACGCCTGAAACCGTTTACCAACAAACCTGATCGGCCCTTATCAGTGTGGTTTTAGGCCATGAAAGTCCACAATTGATCAAATCTTCACACTTCGGCAGATCCTGGAAAAACCCAAGAAGTCCAAATCGATTTCAAAGCCACATATGACAGCATTTATAGAGACGAGCTATACAGAGCCATGTCTAGTTTTGGTATATTGCCCAAACTCGTCCGTTTGTGTAGGATGACGATGGAGAATTCTGCACCATCAGGGTCGGAAACGACCTCACCGACACATTCGATACCAAAAAAGGATTTAGGCAAGGCGATGCGCTGTCATGTGGTTTTTTCAATTTGATTCTTGAGATGATTGTGCAAAACTCCCGAGTCAACACCAGAGGCACATTTCTCCAAAAATCGGTGCAACTACTACCATACGCCGACGATATTGACATCATTGGTAGGACTCAACGTGATGTCAAAGCCACGTTTGCTAGTATAGAGAAGGAAGCGGCAAAAATGGGCTTAGCAGTAAATGAGGGTAAGACTAAGTATATGCTGTCAACACGAAAGGACACACAACATCGACGAATTGTACAGAACGGCACCATTGACAGGTATAACTTTAAGGTAGAACGGGACTTTGTCTACCTCGGCTCCGCTATTAACTCTGACAACAACATCTCGTCAAACGAAGAAATACTCTTGCCAATCGCTGATTCTTCGGGCTAAGAAAGCAATTTAGTAGTAAAACCCTCACTCGAACTACTAAGGAGATCCTATATAAGACCCTGATCTCCCAGTCCTGCTCTACGGCGCTGAAGCATGGACCGTATCAAGAGCGGATGAAGAAATCCTTGGTCGATTCGAGAGAAAAATTCGTCGGGCAATCTTCGGTCCCGTTTGCGTTGACGGGCTATGGAGACGAAGATTCAACCAGGAACTATACGAGCTGTACAGCGACATACCCCTAGTCAAAAAACTTCGCATTGGACGTTTAATATGGCTAGGACATGTAGAAAGAATGGACACCAATACTCCGGCTCGCAGAGTCTTCGATTCCTATCCAGACGTCGGACGCAGTAGAGGAAGACCTCGTCTTAAGTGGCGTGCACAAGTAGAAACCGATCTCAACCAACTTGGAGTGCGCAACTGGAGGCAGTTAGCTAAGGACCGGGCTAATTGGAGAGGCATGTTGGTTGAGGACCAGGTTCATCCCGGACTGTAGTGCCACTTAAGTAAGTAAGTAAGTGATGATAACATTTGTAGAGACTGTAGTAGTATGGAAAGAAACAAGAAGACATCTCATGTTCTCGATCACTTTCTGAATCTCTGTTCAATGCAATCTACAGTCCAGGAAGCCATTCAGATATTTAAGACCTACGATAGCATATTACCCAAGATTACTGATTTCAGGATGGCAGGCCATTGTTAAGTGTCCCAAGAAGAAGATAGGCTACTTAACCATATCAACTGCAACTATAACGCTGACTGGAGATGAGCAACATTTATCTGGAATAACGGCGAAATCCACAACTTCGCAGAAATGTATTCTTCCCCTGTCTAAGTGCCCAGGCCCAGTGCCCTTCCAAAAGTCCCCTAATGACTCGAAACTTTCCTTTTTTTTTTAGAACTAAGAGCATCGATCACTTCTTTCTCAACATACCTAACCGTAAATTCAACCCCACTTTACATGCCCACAGTGTTGCCGTCTTGTCCATAATCTTAAACTGTTCCCGCATTTAAATTACTCCACCAGCAATCATAACCAACGTCACGCATTTAAATTCACATTTCCATAAAAAAATAAAATATTTCCCTCAGATTAGTAGGACTTCTGTCAGTCTTTTGGCACCCAGCTACCAGTACCGGCCAGGCCGGGTCTTCGCGTTCGCTTCTGCTCCACTTCGCGTGCCCAATCATCAACCACTTTAAGTGCGTGTCATATCACGTTCCTCACTCTTTTTTGTGATTTTATCGAAAACTTAGCGCCAGACAAGTGGAATTCCGTTTCGTGTTTAAATTAAAATTAAATCCAAACACACACACATGAGCACGAAAGGAGCACACTCACATATCTGTGCCAAGTTGCATTGAGAAAAGATTTAAATTATAATTTTGTTGTCATTGCCAGTCCAGGCATATGCCGTATGGGAAGACCATTTTGAAAGGAATCCACCTCCCATATTGAAGACGGGCAGACAGCAGCGAGTGCAACCAGCGCCTAAAAGCGCCACAAAGGCGTAGGAGCAACACAATCTTTCGAAAAAACTGTGCGGGAAAACAATTAAAAAAAAATTCTCTCTTCTTCTGAAAGGCGTTTCACCTTTTGGCTGGGAATGATTTAATTGCACTCGTTTAAGGTGATATGGGTTGAAAGGTGGGCAATGTTCTTCGTTACGGTTCACTGACATGATACACGATGTCGTCGTCATCGCGTCTTCGTTGTTGTTGTTGTTTCTTGTTTGATTTGTACGTTATTAGCTTTGTAGACGCGAGATCTGTGGCTCACAATGCTAACCCGGTTTATGGCTGATTATGAGCTAATTGTGTGTGAAGGATTACAGGGAATGTATACACGAATTACATCGAAATTATAATGTAATGTGACATTGTCTTGACATAAGGGATCTATCTCTGTCATTGGGATGGGCGTCATAGATAACATCGTTTTGGTTAGGGTTGATTGGAAGGTTTGTGATTGAGCTGCATCTTTCGGGAGCACACAGTTATTGACGGGTGTGCCTTTCTACATGATTCTGTGGTCAAATTTGATGAAAACGTCAAAGTTGGTTTTCTGATTCGCCTATACTTTGATCACCACACCGTGATAGATCTTATGTTGTAGGAAATAGATTAGATTTTGCTTACAAGTAGCTAGTGGAGAGAAGGCATCGCAAAGATATCCCTGTAGGTAGTTCTCATGAAGTTGTCATTTAAGTGTCCCTGCAGACATTTTCGAATTTGGACTGTCAGCAAGAACATTTTAGAATTTATTATTTATTTATCAAAAATAACTTACAAAATAAATTTTGAAATTATTTACATTTGAAGACATCAGGGCAGCAAGACCATAGATGTAGTTTTAAAATTATTGAATATTGAATACGAAAATTGATACGATAACATAACTAAAAAAAGAAAAGAAAAGTAATTTTATATTCTTCTTAAAATGAGAATTTTTTTTTTAATTTTACTTTTAGGAATAAATTTTAATATTAACATAATTATTTTAACGGGTGATTTTTTAGCTGGTTTGGTTTTGGCAACACTGGTTTTGACAGCTGACGTGTGTTTAGTAACTTGTGTCACTATCAAACAGCTTCAGTTTGGTTTGCAATTTAACCATGGATCGTCTTACAAATGAACAACGCTTGCAAATTATTGAATTTTACTATCAAAATTCGTGCTCGGTTCGAAATGTTCATCGCGCGCTGCTTCCATTTTATGATCGGCATTCTCGACCTTCTGAGCAGTCTATTCGGAAGATTGTGACCAAATTTCGCACCAAATTTACTTTGTTGGACATTAAACCACCAACACGTTTACGTACTGTGCGTAGTGAAGAAAATATTGCGGCCGTATCAGCTAGTGTGACAGAAGACCGCGAAATGTCGATTCGGCGCCGTTCCCAGCAGTTAGGCCTTTGTTACAGCACTACGTGGAAAATTTTGCGGAAGGATTTGGGCGTAAAGCCTTTTAAGATACAGCTGGTGCAAGAACTAAAGCCGAATTTTTGGTGAATGGGCTCTTGGAAAGCTGGCCGAGGATCCGCTTTTTTATCGAAAAATTGTGTTCAGCGATGAGGGTCATTTTTGGTTGAATGGGTACGTAAATAAGCAAAATTGCCGCATTTGGAGTGAAGATCAGCCAGAAGCATTGCAACAGCTACCAATGCATCCCGAAAAAGCCACTGTTTGGTGCGGTTTATGGGCCGGCGGCATTATTGGGCCATATTTCTTCAAAGATGATGCGAATCGCAGCGTTACTGTCAATGGTGAACGCTACCGAGCGATGATAACAAACTTTTTTTTGCCCGAAATGGAAGTTCTTGACTTGCATGATATGTGGTTTCAACAAGACGGTGCCACATGCCACACAGCACGCGAAACAATGGCGCAATTGCGAGGCGAGTTTGGTGAACAGTTAATTTCACGTTTCGGGCCGGTCAATTGGCCGCCTAGATCGTGCGATTTGACACCATTAGATTATTTTTTGTGGGGGTATGACAAGGCTAATGTCTATAGGGACAAACCCGCTTCGATTGACGCACTGGAAGCCAACATCCATGCATTCATTCGTGAGATACCGGCCGATATGTGTGAAAGAGTATGCCAAAATTGGACTCAGCGGATGGGCTACCTGAGACGCAGCCGCGGTCAACATTTGCATGAAATTATCTTTAAACATTAAATTACAAGGTTCAAACTATCGATTCAAATAAATATTTCATTCATTTTTTCGAATTTTTTGTGTTTTTTTTTTTTAAAAAAGTTCTTAACCTCTTAAAAAATCACCCGTTAAATGTCTTTAAACATGTTGTGCAAAGATGTTGCTTCTTTAATGCGCTGATTTAAAAGAATAATTCTAGACAAGAAGCTCAATTGGAAACTTAACGTCAATGAAAGAGTTAAGAAAGCAGCAAATGCTTTCTACGCATGTAACCGAATATTCGGCAGAAAGTGGGGACCTAGCCCCAAAATAATCCTGTGGATGTATACGGCTATCGTGCGACCAATACTCACATATGGCAGTATAGTCTGGTGGCAAGCCACAGACAGAGCAACCAACTTGAAGCAAATGACAAAAATACATAGACTAGCGTGTATAGGGACAACCAGTGCGATGAGAACAACCCCAACCTCTGGATTGGAGGTGATTCTGAATCTGCTACCCTTGGATCTATACATGCAGGAATCAGCTGCCAAAAGCTCCTCGAGGATCAGCCAAACAAACAGCTGGATCTCGAGCCTCGCTGGGCATGCGCAGGTCCTAAAAAAATACGTAGGGAGCGTAGTAAACTCTGATTATCTATCTCCCTATCTAGACTTCGATCGACCCTTCACCTGCTCGTTTCCGAGCAGAGACGAATGGGACAAGAATGAACCCACAAAAAGGAAATCGATATTCATCTTCACAGATGGATCAAAGATGGACTGTGGAACAGGTGCTGGCATATTCTCAGAGGAATTAGCAATACACAAATCGATCAGGCTTCCTGATCATAGTAGTGTGTTCCAGGTTGAGGTGCTAGCAATCGCTGAAGCGGCTCATTTGGTGTCAATAATGGAAATACCACACAGTGATATCACCATATTCATTAACAGCCAAGCGGCCATAAAAGCAGTATCTGCTATCGAGATTAAATCAAAGTTAGTTCGCCGCTGTCGCGAAGAGCTCAAAGTTCTCTGCTCACAGCATAATGCTGATCTCTGCTGGGTTCCTGGTCACAGGGACATAGACGGCAACGAGATGGCCGACGAACTGGCAAGAAATGGATCTGCTACAGATCATGATCAGGCACTACAAACGGTCGAACCACCACTCTGTAACCTCAGAGAAAGAGTGGAATACAAAACCCGAATGAAAGCCAATACCAGGTGGAAGTCATTGACTACCTGCGAAATATCTCGGAAGCTCTGGCCAGAATATAACGGAAACCGAACCAAAAAACTTTTGCGGTACGACAGAAGCTCCTTATCTAAACTGGTAGGGGCTCTAACTGGTCACAACTTTCTCAGAACCCATACAATGTAATTAAATCTCAAGGATGACGATATCTGTAGAGGCTGCGGCGATGAGGAAACACACGAGGATACACCTCACTTCCTCTGTCACTGCCCGAGTCTCTGTCACCTGAGGAACAGAACACTTGGAAGCTACTACTTCCAAGACATCCAAGAGCTTTCCGATATTCCATTACCCTATCTTTGCAGGTTCCTACGAACATCAGGATGGCTGGATAGAGTGGAGTAACCCATAGTAACGATAAGGAAGGACGTAATCCCACCAAGGGTATCACAATGGGTCCACATGGACCTAAGTGTGGCGGAATAGAGAATTCTTTACTCCACCAACCCGTAAACCTAACCTAACCTAATGCGCTGAAAGGATCGAACGTCAGATGGCTTAAGTACTTCGGTTAATTTTTTTTGCTCATCTTCCACAGAATTAGTGTCTGTAGTTTGCCGGGAAATAGGACAATCGGCAAATATATGCCAAACTGATAGGACCTCTCTGCAATGCTCACACTCTTCTGGGGTGACGTTAGTAAAATAGTGCCGACTAGAAAATAGGGTTTTACCTACTCTGATCCGAAAGATTGTTATGCATTCTTCCCTTGTTAGAGTTTTGTTGTATGGAATACGAACATGTGTGGAGTGATGTTGCCGAAGGAAATTATGTGCACTTTGCCAGGAGTTTTCGAGTTCAATATTTTCGTTGGAGATAATAACTTTTCGGATGAGTTGAGAGATGTTAGGAAGCTCAGTTGAATACGGATAACGAGTCGCTTCTTTTGCTGCAGTATCGGCAGCCTCATTTCCTGTAATGCCAACATGGCCTGGTATCCATGATTTTTCGAATGCATCTGAGAGTAGAGCAGTTATTTGTAGCACTTTTGATTCCTGAAAGGATACTTAAGCTATCAGTGTCTGAACTGCCCAGGTTTGTGCCAATGAAAGAGCTTTTAACAATGCTGTTACTTCTGCTAGGTAGCTACCAGCTGCGTCTGGAAGAATACCTTGGAAAAGGATAATTTCTTCGTTGCTTGGATTCAGTTCGATGACTGCGTAAGTAGAGTTGTTGTCCTTACAGGATCCATTAGTGTATAGCGTCCTCAAAGGCTTGATAGATTCAATTAATTCACGATGAAACATACGGAATTGTAAATTTGAAGTATTTTCTGTTTTGTGGCTGGAGAGGCTGGTGTCAGTGTCAAAGCAAATGTCTTTTCCAAGGGGGAAGAATCGGTGTGCAGAAGTTCTCTGTAGTTTTAAAAGGAGTACATCCGTGAGATGAAATTAGGGCAAGTATTTTGCTTATAGATGATAAAAAGTTTTTCTTGTTTTGGTTTTCCCTGGAAAAGGTTTCTTTAGAAGTGGTGTAAAGAGGATGACAAGTATCAGTAAGGGCTTTGCTCATTAAATTTATCGCCCTTTTTTGTCCTAGTTTAATGATTGGTTTAAAACTGGCTTCTATTCTAAGAGCTTCGATTGGTGTTGTCCTTAATGCTCCTGTGGATGTACGGTAACATTCATTTATGGCTATATCTATGCTCCCTAAGTTTTTCTTTGTAGTCCACATAAATAAAGTAATTCCGTGCTGGAGGGTTCCTTCGACCAGAGTTTTGGTTATTTTAAGGGCGGTTTCCAGATGTGGACCTTTTCGGCGAGAACATATCATTTTCAGAGCATTGTTTCGATTCTTCAGTTGATTAACGGTATTTTTGATGTGAAGGTCCCATTTCATATTGCTACTGAAAGTAACACCGAGTATTCTAAGATATTTTCTCAGATTGACTGTGGAGCCGCGAATTATGAGTGGGTAATTTGTGTATAAGCATTTCTTTTTCCGACAAAGGTGGAGTGTCTCTATTTTGGATGGTGGAACAATAGCACCGGTTTCTTGGGTCCACGTATGGATTTCTTCGTCTGCCGATTTAAGAATGGTGTTCACAGTGGAAGGATCTCCAGAGGCTACTATGTAGATGTTGTCTACATATACACCAACGAAATCTAGACCATGTTTAGGTTTTTCAAGTTTCGTTATAAGAGCGTCTATGTATGCATTACAGAGGTATACTGATAAAGGCGACCCTTGTGGTACCCCGTTTTCAAGATTTGATTTGATTGAAGTAAAACCGTTGACATTAACGCAAAAGGTTCTTCCGGATAAAAAGGACACGATAAGTTTTAAGATTTTTTCTGGAACTCCCCACTTATGTAACTGTTCAATTACAGGAAAAGTTGTGACGCTGTCGAAAGCTTTCTCTACGTCGGATGACATCACTACGCTGTGCTTACGAGATGAGAGATTGTCTGCCAGTTTATGTTCCATGAGGTGAATTAGAGATTGAACTCCTCTGTTCGGTCTAAAAGCATGATGTTTATTACTAATTAAGTTTTCCATCCGCCAGCCTATTTTACGTATTTAAGAATTTCTTTGTCTGTATACCTTAGCTACCGTATCCTCATCATTTGTATTCTTTATCGACGGAGTTATGATCTATGCCGACACTGCCACTTACCTGCATCTACTGATATGCCGGTTTACGAAATATGCATTTTCGTGCACGCCGATTAGCCTACTTTTTTAAGACGCGTTGATGATGATGTAAATGAGAGCAGGGGGAAGACGGGTACTCGCACTAATACACTTATTCTATTCCCAGGCGGCAGCGAAAGAACTTCTAAAATATGGAGTCAACGGTACCATTTACAGTCGTGGCTAGGATGGACAGAGTGAATAACCTATATGAGCTGCTTCGACATATTCGAACAACAGTTCATTTTGGAATCTCAAGCATATGTCAGGCACCTTGAACAGAGATGGTGGCGGATGAAACGAAACGCCAACGCTCAATCCCGTAGTGGATACTGATGGACCCGTTACATAGGGGTATCTAATAAATTGGAACTGGCCTTCCAGGTTGAAAACACCTATTGTTACAAAGCAACCAATAGCCTCGGAAAGGAATGATTTTATTGTTGACGACCCTGCTAAACGAAAAAAGGACAACGACGTTCGTAACTGCACCTGAAATGTGAGAACATAAAACAGGAAAGGTGTAGGCGAACAACTAGCGGAAGCCGTCACTCAGGAAATACGATGGGATGGGCCGGGCAAAAAGAGGATGAAAAGCTGTGACATCTACTACCGACCGTGTTAAAGTGAGCAGAAACAGCGACTATTTGGATGCGGATTTGTTATAGGTGCCAGACTTAGGCAAGAAGTCTTATGTTTCCAATAAATTAGCGAATGCATTGTAACAATCCGCATCAAGGCCAAATTCGCCAACAGAAGCCTTATATGCCATCACGCTCAGACGGAGGGAAAAAAATATTTAACTAAGGATTGCTTCTACGAGCTACTTGACAAAACCTATGAGCGACTACCAAAGTACGATGTTAAAATCGTGGTGGGAGATTTTAACGTAAAGGTAGGAAGAGAAGACATCTTTAGCAGTATTGTCGGAAAATATAGCCTACACGACAACACGTCTGGTAACGGACTTAGGCAAATTGATTTCGCTACGGAACGAAACGCCACTATAGCCAGCACAAGGTTTCCTCACCTCACCTCACCAATATCTCTTGCTCAGACCAAGACAAAGCAAATGCACCTGCATCCAACTTCACTAAAAATCATGCTATTTCATCTAACTTAGGAGATGTGAATACAAATGTTTTAGTTAATAGTGCCGTCCAAAATTTGTTACTAAAAAACAACAGTACGCCCTATTCAGATGTATATATAACTATCGACGATATAGAATTTAGAATTTATAATAAAGGATCTAAAAATTCGAAAAGCTGGAGGTATCGACCTTATACAAAATATATATATCAAGCAACTGCCAAAATCAGGAGTTAAATTTATAACATTCATTATGAATTCATGTATTAAAATGCATTACTTTCCTAATAAATGGAAAATTGCTAAAGTAATACCAATAATAAAAGCTGGTAAGCCTCCTGAGAAAGTTGAAAGTTATAGACCAATTAGTTTGCTAAGCAGCCTTAGCAAAATTTATGAAAAAATTCTAAAAGAGAAATTATTAAAGTTTATTTCGTACCACAATCTTTACCCTAAGGAGCAATTTGGTTTTAGACGTTTTCACAGTACGTCGCATCAAGTGCTTAGGATATATAACCATATAAAAATGCATCGTTCGATGGGCAAATCCACTGGAATGATCTTACTAGATATCGAAAAGGCTTTTGATACCGTTTGGCATGACGGACTTATTTATAAAATGATTAATTTCAACTTTCCTATTTATATTTGTAAAATTGTCCACAGTTTCCTGTCTGGTCGTTGTTTTAAAGTGCACGTTAATAGTGGTGTCTCAAACTTAGTATTATTTGATTCCGGTGTCCCTCAAGGGTCAGTCCTTGGGCCTGTTCTGTATAACCTTTATACATCCGATTTTCCTGCTTTACCTAATTGTGAAGCAGCTATTTTTGCTGACGACACAGCAATTTTTTCATCAGATGTTTTTGCTCTTGACATTGAGAGTAACTTAATCAATGCGATGAAAATATTAGAAAACTATTTCAACAAATGGAAAATTAAATTAAATGAGGAAAAAATACAAGCCATCTTTTTCTCCCAATAGACAATTGCAGATAAATGGCATGAACATAAATTGGGAAGCGTCTGTCAAATATTTAGGAATATATTAAGACACCAAATTAACTTTTAGCACTCAATTTGCCAACACATTAAAGAAAATTGCGATTGCTATCAAAATACTATACCCTTTTATAAATCGGAAGTCAATGCTCTCGAATGAAAACAAAATAATTATCCATAAAGTGATCTTCCAGGCTATTCTTCTCTATGGTTGCCAAGTATGGGGAAATATTGCAATGTGCCGCTGTAATTTTTCTGATAACCCTCTTATACAAAACTTAATTATGAATTAATTTAGATAAATAGTTAAGAACCTTTTAATAAACTCTCCCTCCTTGAGCAATTATGATTATTTATTTATTTACCTTATTATTTATTAAATTATACTTTATGTTATTAACTTATTTATTCGTTTGAATTGTAATTAATTTATTTACTTGTTTAATTATTATTAATTTATTTATTCGTTCAATTGTTATTAATCTATTTATTCGTTTAACTGTTAAATTATTTATATATTTATTTATTTATCTTCATATTTCCATATATCTATAAATATCACTACGTACCTTATTATTATTATTAAGTTATTTATTTATTTATTTTTTTAGTTTATTTATCTAGTCAATAGTATCGCTATATTATTATTAATTATATTTATTACTATTTATATTATTATATATATTCAAATTGAAGGTTTTTTTTCGTATTTTCCTTCAGTATTATTATATTTTCCTCAATGTTAATTGCTCAATTATGTTTAAAATCATGTTTCAGAAGAAAGATACATATTATCATATCTCTGTATTGTAAAATGTGTGGTAACTAACCTATTGTAAATTTATATACGAAATAAATATCTATCTATCTAAGACATCTTAAGCAGAATTGTCGGAAAATATAGCCTACACGACAACACTTCTGGTAACGGACTTAGACTAAGGAACGAAATACCACTGTAGCCAGCACACGGTTTCCTCTCCTCGACATCCAACAGGGTACATGGCGGCCTCCAGATCAACGACTACGCTACGGAACGAAATGCCACTATAGCTAGCACATGGTTTCCTCACCTCGATATCCATAAGAGGACATGGATCGCCAGATCAACGAAAGGGTCAACCAAATTTATCACATTGCGATAGACAAGACTCACGCATCCAGTATTTTGGATGTTCGAACATTTCGTGGGGCAAACATCGACTTGGACCACTACCTTGCTACAGCCAAGAAAAAAATGCGGATATCCACCAGGCCACAACAAATCAGATGCAACGTTGAAAGACTGCAATGGCAAGAGACCGCCAAGGCCTTCGTGCAACGCGTAGCCCTTAACCTCTCGATTAACACCATACCACCAGCATCTTATTTCGAAGAACAATGACAACGATGCCAACAAGCCGTTAGATCCGCCGCAACTGATGTGCTAGGTTTCTAGCGCCCACCAGCAAGAAACCCTTGGTTTGATGAGGAATGCTGACAGATGGTGGCAGCCAAAAACGAGGCCAACAAAGCTAAGCTACAGGTGAAGGCGAGAGCTGCCATTGAACTCTATAGGCAGAGAAGGAGGAAAGAACAACGGCTTTTCAGAGAGAAGAAAAAAGAGCAAGAACGATGTTCGCAAGTTTTACCAAAGTGTGAAACGTCAAAGCCAAGGATACAAGGCTCAAACAGAATCCTGTCGTGATGAACAAGGAAATATCGTAGCTGAGACACAGTCGATGCTGACGATATGGAAGATCCACTTCTGCAGACTGTTAGAAGGCGATGGCGAACAACATTCCGCTGTCAGGCAGAACGAGCCATTTAATATTGGCAACGGCAGCGAAAACTGCTAACCACCCGACCTAAGTGAAGTGAGGATAGCAATATCTAAACTCAAGCTATAGGCCGCCGGAAATGACAGCTTTATAAAGCTGGCGGAGATGACTTGGTAAGTAACATCCACCAACTTATAAGCCAAATCTGTTTGCCAGATCACCAAGAAAGGAGACTCTCTCAACTGTGCCAACAACAGAGGTATAAGTCTCCTCAATATCGCCTACAAGATCCTATCTGCCGTAATATGTGAACGCCTAAAACCGTTTATCAGCAACCTGACCGGGCTAATTGGAGAGGGATGTTGGTTGAGGCCCAGGTTCATTCCGGACTGTAGCCCCACTTAAGTAAGTAAGTAGATTTCATTTGATGGCCACTTGGCTGTCCAAGAAGACGCTATATCCTTGGCAGATATTAAATTCTCGTTTAGCCAAAATAAGGCTTCTTTGATCACCTTTAGTTCCTTATTCTATTCTCTGCCAAAGAATAGAGGCAGAGCTTCCTCACAACCATTCATGTGTGCGTGTGTACTTCTTTCATGACCTCCTGTTTTATTCCGAATCCTAACGGATAAGTTAAGATATGATTTTCTTAACAATTGACACTGCTCGGATGATTTGTCAGATCATCACGAGAGGAGCGCCAGTGAAAACCCATTAAGGTGTTGCTATAGCTGGGAATCTAACCCAGACCTTCTGCGCGGCAGTTCATAGCACTAACCATCGCTCCACTGGTCCCGTTGGTGCTGTAGCTCGACTGGTACAATGCCGTCATGTCCCGCGGATTTAAAGGGTTTGAAGCTGTGTACTGCCGAAAGTAGATTGCCAGTCAATAGATGGGTTCTATTCTATGTCGTCTTGGAAAGCTTGCTGTGAGCTACCTGGGAAATGGATGTTCCTGAACAGCTCTAAGGATTATTTGCTTGAAGTCATCCAAGTGCCATCTGTTTATTTTTATTATGGCTGGGAACAATTGGACTAGTGAAAGGGATTTTTCGAAGTCTAGGCGCCTTTGAGGTCTCTTCTATTTGAACACAGAAAAGTCTCCAGGATTTGAGCTTGGACTTCCTTATTCCTTTTTGTATAATGATGGGGTCTCTTTGTAAGAGATCCAGTTAGAAGATTCGTTCATTAAAAAGCTTTCTACACTTCTGCCAAAGCATTCTTAGATTTTCAAACCACCATGGAGGTTTTTGTTTCCCTCTAGGTTTCCTTAATGGAAAAGATGATGACAGTATTCGTTGAAGGCGGATGTAAGCTTATCAGCAAGTTAAGCATGGTCTTGTGTACTTCTAGCAGGGCTAGGTTGAATAGGGGATACTAGTCTATTAATGGTTTCCCTATATAAGCCAATCGGTTTTTCAATGATTTCGAAAAATCGGTTTGCTATTGATATGATCATCTAGACCGAATTGTATGTATTGTATCTGTGGCCGGAAAAATAGTGCTCACTATAGATACCTTTCAATCTTTGATCAAGTGATGTATGTTGTTTGAGTCAAGTGTGATTTCAAGGACTTTTTGTCTGCTACAAGTGATGAACGTTGGTTTATAAGCATTAATATCAGAGCAGCCCTAGATTGTGTGGTGTACGTTAGCATCAAAACCCAGGATGAGTCCAGCTTTCTGCCTCTCTACATCTGCAAGGGGTATCTTTTCACATAATTCTGTGGTCAAATGTGATGATCGGCATGAAGACGTCAAACTTGGTTTTTTGATTCGCCTATACTTTGATCACCACACCATCAACAGATTCTACTTCATAGTTTTTATTTTTTGAGCTAAATGGATTAGATTTTGCTTACAACAAGTAGCTAGTGGAGAGAAGGGATCGTAATGGTATCCCTGTGGGTAATACAAGTGTCCGTTCACACAAATTTGAATTTGGACTGTCAGCAACAACATTTTCGACAAGATGGTTTCATGGGCTGTATGTGAAGTAACGTCGGCTGTCTTGTTCAAATCAAATGTCATTGAGACCACGGGCTTGAATCTTTGGACAGTAAGTAGTCCAGGTAACGATAACTGATACCATTCACTTCTATTTGAATGGGATATAGACCGATGGGTACAGTGGCCAAGTGGTTAGTTTGTTGGACTATTAGGCTCAAGGTCCCTGGTTCAAATCCCGAAAGCGACAAAAGCTAAGTTTTATTCACTGCTCAACCTCTTGTGACATGACAAACATTCAAGAGTAACATTGTCATGAGGAGCTTCTCAAATTTGCCATTCGGATTCGGCGTTTAACAGGAGGCCCTCCTCTTTGGGGCAAAAATAATAACTTTGCACACAGTTTGAGGGAGAAGTTAGGTCTTACGGCCAGTTACTTCATATGATTCCATAGACCGATGAATCCATTATCCCATAAGCCACTTGTGGCGAACTTCATAAGCTCATGCAAGATTCGAGAATCCAAAGATTCGAGAATCCAATTCGGTATGTGGAGAATGAACCAGATAATCCTTTTAAAAGAGAAAAGGATGATAGGAATGAGCACGACTGCTTTCAGATAGAGGACCATATTGACGAAAATGAACAGAATGAGAAAATAGATTGTTTTATTGGAGGATCAAAAATAGCAATGATCATAGATTCAGGATCGCGGTTTAACCTATTGGCAGAAAACGACTGGAAAAAATTGAAACAAACGTCTGCAATGATATGGAACATCCGGAAGGAATCCACAAATCCGTTTCGTGCTTATGCTGGAAAAGAGCTCCTTAAAACAGAGCTAGTTTTTGAAGCTCCTACAAGTGTAGATCAGAAAACAGAAATTGTGCCATCTTTTTATGTCATTAAAAATGGAAAGCAGTCGCTTTTAGGTCGTGACTCCGCAATCAAACTTAAAGTGTTAAAATTAGGGATACAAGTTAATCAGATTCATGATATTCAACCACTTCCAAAAATTAAGGACATTAAGATACGATTATCTATCAACAGTGATATAAAACCAGTGCAACAACCCTTGAGACGTATTCCCTCTGCACTTGAGGACAAGGTTGAACGGAAAATTAATGAAGCAGTTGAGCAAGATATAATAGAACCAGTATTTGGGCACAGCTCCTGGATTTCGACTATTGTCATAGTTTTTAAAGAAACAGGGTACATTCGCCTATGCATAGACATGCGTCGTGCAAATATGGCAATTTCAAGGGAGAATTTTCCACTTCCCACTTGTGATACTTTCATGACTAGATTAAAAGGGTCACAATATTTTTCGAGGTTAGATTTAAATTAAAATTGAACATTCAGAATCTTTTGACAACAATTGTGAATATAACGTCTGTGCTATAGTAGAACATATGGTTTCGAAAGCGCTCACAATAAGTGAAATTGAACAGAGCAAAGATGGAGAAATGATAAAGGTTATAACGGGTGATTTTTTAAGAGGTATAGAACTTTTTTTTTAAAAAAAAACACAAAAAATTCGAAAAAATGAATGAAATATTTATTTGAATCGATAGTTTGAACCTTACAATTTAATGGTTAAAGATAATTTCATGCAAATGTTGACCGCGGCTGCGTCTAAGGTAGCCCATCCGCTGAGTCCAATTTTGGCATACTCTTTCACACATATCGGCCGGTATCTCACGAATGAATGCATGGATGTTGGCTTCCAGTGCGTCAATCGAAGCGGGCTTGTCCCTATAGACATTAGCCTTGACATACCCACACAAAAATTAATCTAATGGTGTCAAATCGCACGATCTAGGCGGCCAATTGACCGGTCCGAAACGTGAAATTAACTGTTCACCAAACTCGCCTCGCAATTGCGCCATTGTTTCGCGTGCTGTGTGGCATGTGGCACCGTCTTGTTGAAACCACATATCATGCAAGTCAAGAACTTCCATTTCGGGCAAAAAAAAGTTTGTTATCATCGCTCGGTAGCGTTCACCATTGACAGTAACGCTGCGATTCGCATCATCTTTGAAGAAATATGGTCCAATAATGCCGCCGGCCCATAAACCGCACCAAACAGTGGCTTTTTCGGGATGCATTGGTAGCTGTTGCAATGCTTCTGGCTGATCTTCACTCCAAATGCGGCAATTTTGCTTATTTACGTACCCATCAACCAAAAATGAGCCTCATCGCTGAACACAATTTTTTGATAAAAAAGCGGATCCTCGGCCAGCTTTCCAAGAGCCCATTCACCAAAAATTCGGCGTTGTGGTAGGTCGGCTGGCTTTAGTTCTTGCACCAGCTGTATCTTAAAAGGCTTTACGCCCAAATCCTTCCGCAAAATTTTCCACGTAGTGCTGTAACAAAGGCCTAACTGCTGGGAACGGCGCCGAATCGACATTTCGCGGTCTTCTGTCACACTAGCTGATACGGCCGCAATATTTTCTTCACTACGCACAGTACGTAAACGTGTTGGTGGTTTTATGTCCAACAAAGTAAATTTCGTGCGAAATTTGGTCACAATCTTCCGAATAGACTGCTCAGAAGGTCGAGAATGCCGATCATAAAATGGAAGCAGCGCGCGATGAACATTTCGAACCGAGCACGAATTTTGATAGTAAAATTCAATAATTTGCAAGCGTTGTTCATTTGTAAGACGATCCATGGTTAAATTGCAAACCAAACTAAAGCTGTTTGACAGTGACACAAGGTACTAAACACACGTCAGCTGTCAAAACCAGTGTTGCCAAAACCAAACCAGCTAAAAAATCACCCGTTAGAAGCTGTGAAAAATAATAGCTGGGATTCCGAAATGAAAAACAAATATTTTCCGTTTCGACATGAACTTTGCACCTTGGGAAATATCCTTTTGCGCGGAAGTAAAATAGTCATTGCTGAACCTTTACGTATTCGTGTTCTTACCCTTGCACATGAAGGTCATCCAGGAGAGACTGTCATGAAGCGAAGGGTACGCTCGAAAATATTGTGGCCTTTAGTTGACAGAGACGTTGAAAAATTTGTAAAAACTTGCCGTCAATGTCTACTGGTATCTCGACCGAGTCAACCCACTCCCATGAAACGACATGTTTTCCCAGACGGACCGTGGCTATGCGTCGCCATGGATTTACTTAGACCTCTTCCAAATCAAGATTTTGTGTTTGTTGTTATTGACTATCACTCAAGATACCAAGAGGCAAAGTTCTTAAGGAAAATTTCATCTCAGGAGATTATTTGTAGTCTACAGGAAATGTTTTGTAGATTAGGATACCCGAAATCTATTCGAGCTGACAATGGTCGTCAATTCGTTAGTTCTGAATTTAAGTCCTATTGTGAAACTAATAATATAGAACTAATAACCTCACCACCTTATTGGCCACAAGCTAACGGAGAAGTAGAGAATATGCACAAATCTATACTAAAAAGACTCCAAATCGCAAACAGTGAAGGTCTTGATTATAAAAAAGAGCTACAAAAATTCATGCTGATGTACAATGTTACCCCTCATGGTACTACAGGAAAATCACCGTCAGAACTATTATTCAACAGAAGAATACGAGACAAGATCCCTTCTATACAGGATATTGATGAAAATATTTTGGACTTAGAAGCGCGAGATTTAGACACCATTGCCAAACAAAAAGGGAAAGAGAGTGGTGATAAGGAACGAAGAGCAAAAGAGTGTCAAATACAGGTAGGAGATAAGGTATTGCTGTTCAACATGATCCGGCAAAACAAATTAACACCGACCTTTGATTCAACCGAATATGAGGTAATCGAGCGGAAGCAGAATGAAGTACTGGTACGCGCAGATGGAAAAACTTTCAGACGGCATATAAGTAACATTAAAAAAAATTCCAGTATTCCCCGAAAAAGGTTTTCTTTTATAATTTTATTTAAATATATCTCTTACGAATTTACAGATCACGGCGATAATAATTATATTTTCAGGAACTGAAAATGCATTAGAGACGCTCACTACTAGGAGTGACGAAAACACTTCAGATCTGATAGAAGACAGGATGCAGCAAGTTGATACCCAAGAGCAGAAGCCTGAATTGAAGTTGAGGTTTAAAAACATCGGAGGGATGTGGCGAACTGCATAAGCTCATGCAAGTGTGAAGTGCGAACGGACCATTATAATATAATTTAATAAAAATGTCAAAATAAATATCTACTTGTTTAGTTTAAGCCAGACCGTTGTGCCGAGAGGTCGAGCGAAAGGTTTATGAAATAAATAATAATAAAAAAAGTTAAAATAAACCGGTTTTTACACCACTAATCCATTGCATTGGCTTATCTGGAGGTAACTGCAGCTGAACACCAATTATTGATCTTCATATCAATGAAACAGCAGAAAAAAGGTCAAGCGTCATATGAGAAATGAATCCTGAATACATCATCTTGCCACACGATTTCCAACTCAAATAGACTAACTTGCATACTAAAGTGGGGCTACAGTGCGGAAGAACCTGGGCCTCAACCAACATGCCTTTCCAATTAGCCCGGTCCTTAGCTAACTGGAATGGAAGCAATCCACATTCGTGTTGTTGAGCTTTGGTAAGGATCTCTATCTTTCAACTTAAGCTTAAGTGGAAACTGATTAATCGGGCCAAACAAAAGAATGGGCGGAATATAACCCGCTATTTCATTTAACCATTTCTACAATGTTCGATCGAAACTAGTGAGTTTGTAACGCTTACGTCTACAAAACGTTTTTCGCACGCGTTGAAAGTGTGTCCAGTAGGTGCAAGGTTATTTTTTAATAGACCTGATCAGCGTTTAACGCTAAATTAGGACATATAAACGCTTAATTTATGGATGCCTGATCAAAAGGGGTGAACTATTTCTTCCATCAAATTAGGAATGTAAAGCTCTCTGCAGCGTTTATAGCAAAATTAAATTTTCGATCGTCCCAATATAGGTCATTACTTACAAATATACCGATCTTGGACTCATAAAGGCTTCTGCTATCCAAGTGGCACTTACTGTTCTCCATTGGTTTTACCCAACTTTATAATGCGAGGTCGCAATTCAATTTTTAATAGAAGCGAATAATTTTTCGTCACACGATCCAGTATATGCTCCTTTCTCGTTCGAAATTTGGATTAATTCGTAATCACGGGCAATCAGTATGCGACCGACAATTAAGTTAATTTTTAATGGAAATTAGTTGAACATTATTTTTACTTTGTGTGTATGTGTCAATGCTGGTAAAAATAACTTTTAAAGACCCCTTAAAGCAAACAAAATCACTCAGAGGGGGAGAGCGAGAGTAGGTATCTCATTATAAATTTAATTTTTTGTCACTAAAAACAATCCGTGACACAATCAAGCAAATCGGATACCCCTACTCACCTATACTAGACAAACAGTTTTAACATTTTTTTAGTTATTTTATTGGATTTTTTTTTTTTTTGTGATATTATTGATTTTTTATGTTAAAAAAAAATAAATTATAAAAATCCGTTGACATCATTGGAAAATAGGTGAATTTTTGGTGGTTCACTTTGTAATCGATGCTCAGGGTAACCAGCGTGCAGTTGTCAAATAAACAAAATGGACACTTTGTCCAATATAAAGGGTGCCCAATTATATGAATTTTGCGCCTTTTGAGAGTACCTTGCTGCCATTGGGGAAAAAGGATACTAATGTGACAGCTGACAGTTAGTAAAAATGGAGCGCTATACGAAAGAACAACGCAATTTCATTGTAAATAAAATATTTTAAATATAAGAAAGGTTTGTCAGCTAAGCTGGTGCTTAAGGATAGTGATGCGATTATATGAGGACACAAGCGTTCTCACTCTAGCCTCTCACTATCAACTCCTACTCTCACCTCCAAGCTGGTAACTGGTGAATGCCTAGCAGTGTTGCCAGAAATTTTCTTAAATAATATGCCAGATTAAAAAATAAATATGCTAAATTATATGGGGGAGTAAAACAAAATATGCCAATGTTTTACAATAACAGCTTTATTGCACTAAAAATAAATTAGGTTGAACAAAAAAATAACAAACTAGTTGTGGATGCACGACTGGGTCGTACGCAACTTTCTCTTTCGCAGCGAGTCAGGCGTTAGATCAAATAGTACGCATTTTGATTAATAATGCTTAAAATGATATAAATAATGTCGAAATGTGATTATACGAACGTTTACTCCGAAATTTGAAGGAATCGGTGTCTATGTGAATAATAATTATTTTCGTTATTGGTCAAAACTGAAAATTCCGTTTAGTGATAGTTGGACTACAACTAATTATGTAGAATTGTTTAAAACTATAATAGTAGTATATATATTACATTTAATTCAATTTGACATAGTAGTTTACGAGAAATTAACAATTTTCTTTCTATGGCCTGAATGACAATATCCGTTATATGAATTTTCCCGAAAAAAAACTGGGTATGCAGTTTTGTTGGAACTAATATGCTTATAGTGTATATTAAGTTTAATCAAAATCGGTTAAGCCGTTTTTGAGAAAATTGAGGTTATGTGTAATTTTTATATGGGAAATGTAAGGTTTCGTCATTTTTTCACATTAGATGGCCTTTATTCCATGGTAACTCCATTGGTGGACACGGAATAAATAGGGTTGAGGAAATTAAAGACTTGGGCGTTACGTTTGATCCGAAATTAAATTTCAATAAACACATAGACAGTAAAATATCTAAAGCAAATTCCCTTCTTGGGTTTGTTAAAAGGAACAGCAATGATTTTACAAACATACAAACTCTTAAAACCTTGCATTGTTCTTTAGTAAAATCTATTTTATAATATTGTTCTATTATTTGGTCATAGCTTATCAGGTGCATATAAATCGTATTGAACGTATACAAAAGTCTTTTTCAAGATATTGGCTTCGTCACTTTAATGGGTCAGTAGAAATGCCCAGCTATGGAGAAAGATGTCGGATAGTAAATTTAAAGTCCTTAGAAATGAGAAGACATATTCAGGACATAACATTTATAAAAGACATCGCTTCTGGAAGAATAAACTCAACGTTTCTACTGTCCAATCTCTCTTTTTACTTTCCGGGTATACCGTTACGTGCGCATTGCTTGTTTTATGAACCTAATCATTCAACAAGCTATGGAAAGAATGAGCCTTTAACAAGGTGCATTAGGAGTTTTAATTCAATATGCAATACCGTTGATTCTAGTATTGATATTTCGATCAACAAAATTGCATTTAAAAAAAGATTAAAAAAATTGTTATAATTGCTCATAGGGTTTTTTCACTTTTGCTTAGAATAACTTACGAATGTAATTATTAAAAGCACAAGTTTTTCCCTTAGGGTAATTTTTAAAAATTTTCTTCCACAATTACATTTTATTATTTTTTTAAATTTTTTTTAGATAAGAATTTTATTAATTTTTTTCTCTCCACTTGAAGAGTTTTTTTCTTAACAATAAATTAAGATTTTTTTCAGGATTTTTAATTTATTATTTATAATAATTTTTGTAAAAATATATGTTTTCTCTTACCTACTTGAAGAGTTTTTTATATAGTCTGTAAGTTGTAATAATAATTGTAGACTTAAATAAATAAACAAATAAACATATATGGCAGGTACCGTTAATAACATGGCTAAACGCAAACAAAAAAATGGCATATAATAATGACCAAAAGAAACTAGGATACGAAATTTGAAGAAAATCGGTCAAGCCGTTTAGGCTGGGGAGACCATTACGGGCAGACGGACAGACGGACCGACGGACGGAATTCCAGAAACCACTTTTTTGGGTTCCGCTATCATCGTAATGTTAGAATCAATCAAAATCTCGAGGTCGAAAATTTTCACGAAAACAATATCTTTCTCTTTGTAAGAGAAAGTTAAAAACATAAACATAAACACAAAATGACTTCTTATTAAGAAATCAACAAAAATTCAGTCTTTAGTAATGAAAATTAGATTAAATTACTAGAAAGCTAATTAATAACAGAACTTAGTTCATAATTTTCCCCGTCTTCGTCAGCGTCCTGATATTTTGCAGAGTCTTTTATTTTATTACTGACATCTTTCGGTATTTCGTAGGACATGCAACATTTATCCTCTATTCTTAACCCTTCTCTTATGTATAAAATACTTTTAAGAATGTTTGATTTCATTCTATTTCGAAGCCGGCATTTTATAACATTCATTTTGCTAAAGAGCCTTTCCACTTCTGCATTTGAAAATGGTAAAGCCATCAATGAAACTGCGAAATATGCCAATTCATGATTAGGATTTTCATTCATTGCATTTTCAAACAAAATTGAGCAGCAATTCACGGGCAGTTGACATTTGATAGTGAACTGAACGTTTTCTTATGAGACTTGACATTTGATACGCCAAATTGACATTGTTATACACATTTTCAATAATGCCAAAAAATGAAAACTTTAATGGATGCGTTCGTAATTGTAGCGAATGATAATAGAAACATGACATGATCTTATTGCTTTATGAGTTTTTATGTTGAATGTTGAAAATATGCTAAATTGCATATAGCATATTTTATTTACACTTTTATGCAATTGACGGTCCAAATATGCTAAATTTAGCATAAAAAATGCTAAAATGACAACACTGATGCCTAGTACCTCGACTGGAGATGGGGTATTAAACCCCTGTGGAAGGTCGTTGTTGGCAGCAAACGAGAGAGGGGGGTGGAGTGTCCTCTCACTAAGCCACTCACTCTCAGGCGGCAGCAGAGGAATTCCCTAGATGGAGTCAACGGTGGCGCCTACAGCTCCAGTTTGATCGAACTGGTAGTGAAATTCCTATATGAGCTGCTTCGACATTTTTGAACACCAGGTCTATAGGGATTTCCAATACTGAGCCAGGTTATTGGAAAAGAGTTGGTGGCGGAGGAGCCCTCAACGGGTCAACGGTAGCGCTCATATCCCAAAATGGGCTACTGACATCGGTATTCTTTCCGGCCCGCTATCCTAGGGTCAAAACAAAGGCCTGGCCCTCCAGGTTGGGGGTTGTGCTTTGTGTTTACTACCCATCCACGGAGAAGAGATTATGTTACGAAGCAACCAATAGCCTCGGAAAGGACTGATTTTATTGTTGACGACCATGCTAAACGAAAAAAGGACAACAACGTTCGTATCGGCACCTGGAATGTGAGAACATTAAACAGGAGAGGTGCAGGCGAACAACTAGCGGAAGCCCTAAACTGCTACAAAGCAGACATTACTGATATCCAGGATATACGATGGTATGGGCCATCTACTATAGACCGTGTTATAGTGAGCAGAAACAGCGACTATTTGGATGCGGATTTGTTATAAGTGCCAGACTTAGGCAAGAAGTCTTATGTTTTCAAGACATTAGCGAACCCATTGTAACAATCCGCATCAAGGCCAAATTCGCCAACATAAGCCTAATATGCGCTCATGCTCCGACGGAGGAAAAGGATGATATAACTAAGGATTGCTTCTACGAGCTCCTCGACAAAACCTATGAGCGACTACCAAAGTACGATGTTAAAATCGTGCTGGGAGATTTTAACGCAAAGGTAGGAAGAGAAGACATCTTTAGCGGAATTGTCGGAAAACATAGCCTACACGACAACACGTCTGGTAACGGACTTAGGCTAATTGACTTCGCTACGGAACGAAATGCCACTATAGCCAGCACACGGTTTCCTCACCTCGATATCCATAAGGGGACATGGCGGTCTCCAGATCAACGAACAGTCAACCAAATTGATCACATTGCGATAGACAAGATGCACGCATCCAGTATTTTGGATGTCCGAACATTCCGAGGGGCTAACATCGACTCGGACCACTACCTTGTTGTAGCCAAGGTAAGGATGCGGATAACCTCTTAACCTCTCGACTCACAAAAGACCACCAGCATCTAATGTCGAAGAACAATGGCAACGATGCTAACAAGCCTTTAGATCAGCCGCAACTGATGTGCTAGGTTTCTCGCGGCCACCAGCAAAAAACCCCTGGTTTGATGAAGAATGCCGACAGATGCTCGCAGCCAAGAACGAGGCCTACAAGGCTAAGCTGCAGGTGAAGACGAGAGCTGCCATTGAGCTCTATAGGCACAGAAGAAGGGAAGAACATCGGCTTTTCAGAAAGAAGAAAAAAGAGCAAGAAAAGCGCGCGATCGAGGATATAGGGAGGTGCCACTCCAGGAACGATGTTCGCAAGTTTTACCGAAGTGTAAAACGTCAAAGCCAAGGATACAAGTCTCGAACAGAATCCTGTCGAGATGAACAAGGAAATATCGTAGTTGAGACACAGTCGATGCTGAGGATATGGAAGAACCACTTCTGCAGACTGTTAAACGGCGATGACGAACAACATTCCGCTGTCAGGCAGAACGAATCATTTAATATTGGCAACGACAGCGGAAACTGCCAACCAACCGACCTAAGTGAAGTGATGATAGCTATATTTAAACTCAAGCTTAACAAGGCCGCCGGAAATGATGGCCTTCCCGCTGTGCTATATAAAGCTGGCGGAGATGACTTGGTGACCAACATCCACCAACTCATAAGCCAAATCTGGTCGGTTGAAAGCATGCATGAAGAATGGAACCTCAGCATCCTTTACCAGATCCACAAAAATGCAGACCCTCTGAACTGCGCCAACTACAGAAGCATAAGTCTACTCAACATCGCTTACAAGATCTTATCTGCCGTAATATGTGAACGCTTGAAACCGTTTACCAACAACCTGATCGGCCCTTATCAGTGTGGTTTTAGGCCCGGAAAGTCCACAATCGATCAAATTTTCACACTTCGGCAGATCTTGGAAAAAACCCAAGAAGTCCAAATGGATACCCACCACCTATTTATCGATTTCAAAGCCGCATATGACAAACTCGTCCGTTTGTGTAGGATGACGATGGAGAATTCTCGCTGCACCATCAGGGTCGGAAACGACCTCACCGACACATTCGATACCAAAAAAGGATTTAGGCAAAGAGATGCGCTGTCATGTGACTTCTTCAATTTGATTCTTGAGAGGATTATACAAAACCCCCGAGCCAACACCAGAGGCACAATTCTCCAAAAATCGGTGCAACTACTAGCATACGCTGACGATATTGACATCATTGGTAGGACTCAACGTGATGTCATAGCCACGTTTGCTAGTATAGAGAAGGAAGCGGCAAAAATGGGTTTAACAGTAAATGAGGGTAAGACAAAGTATATGCTGTCAACAAGAAAGGACACACAACATCGACGAATTGGACAGAACGTCACCATTGACAGATATAACTTTGAGGTAGTACGGGACCTTGTCTACCTCGGCTCCGCTATTGACTCTGACAACAGCATCTCGTCAGAAATCAAACGAAGAATTACTCTTGCCAATCGCTGTTTCTTCGGGCTAAGAAGGCAATTAGTAGTAAAGCCCTCACTCGAACTACTAAGGAGATCCTATATAAGACCCTGATCATCCCAGTACTGCTCTACTGCGCTGAAGCATGGACCGTATCAAAAGCCGATGAAGAAATCCTTGGTCGTTTCGAGAGAAAAATTCTTCGAAAAATCTTCGGTCCCGTTTGCGTTGACGGGCTATGGAGACGAAGATTCAACCACGAACTATACGAGCTGTACAGCGACACACCCCTAGTCAAAAAAACTCCGCATTGGACGTTTAAGATGGCTAGGACATGTAGAAAGAATGGACACCAATACTCCGGCTCGCAGAGTCTTCGATTCCCAGCCAGACGTCGGACGCAATAGAGGAAGACCTCGCCTTAAGTGGCGCGCACAAGTAGCAACCGACCTCAACCAACTTGGAGTGCGCAACTGGAGACAGTTAGCTAAGGACCGGGCTAATTGGAGAGGCATGTTGGTTGAGGCCCAGGTTCATCCCGGACTGTAGCGCTACTTAAGTAAGTAAGTAAGTACTGAATATTTTACCAGCTATTGACATGACAGCCATCAGCAACTTTGACTGCTGCTTATACAAAAACTAGCATTCCTATCCAGTCATGTAAAGTCTGTGGATTTACCTGCAAAATGTCTTGAACAGGCTACTCCCGAAACGATTGACCTAAAAAAAGAATCTCAGCCTCCTTGCACTTCAAAAGAAATTCCCGTCACATACAATCCGCTAGTGAATAAAATATCTTTCCCAATACGGACCACCTACCTGACCATAGGAAACTTTTCAATCCCCCCGATCTGTATTAAATGCCAACTGTACCAAAATTCAAAAGAAATTAGTGAACAACCGGATCTAGTTCAATGTTCCCCCCCTGTGTAAATAAGTGTTCATTAATTATTCCCACACAGCCATACTGTGGACCCAAAAATGAATCTCTCCACATACAACGGACAAACTATTTTCGCTTAATTGTATCTACACGAATGTCGAATACATTACTTTGCTTTTTAGATAGCTTCCAAATCACACGGTTCGTTTACATTAGTCACCAAAAATTAATGTAACCTCAAACCGGGGCCCCAAAAAGGGTGGGGGGGAAATAAAACCAACACAACAGAACAAAAGAAATAGAGAAATCCACTAACTATTTTTTTTTTGATTTTTTTTTTTGTCATGATTATCTTTCTTTCTCTCCTCTCGGTTTATCTTTTGTCGCTAATTGGAATGGATGTATCTCCAAATAAGCATTTCAATAAAAATGTAATTTTTCAATAAATCTTTGAATTATACGGTGATGTCACTAACACTAGCTAGCGTGTGCGTCTGTACGTGGTAGTGTGTTTATTTAGCACAAACTATTCAACTATAAAACGCAAACCAAAGTATCTGTATCCAATTGGGTGAATACGATTTATGCCAAAATGTTGTTAATTCACGAGAAAACAAAGCTAGCAACGTCACAACTATTTGACAAAAAATAAATTTAAATTTCAAACACTGTACCCCATCAGGGAGTACATTTATACAGAAATGTGAGTTAATTTGAAATTCCGAATTCTAAGATCATGCTTCGTTAAAGGCGGCATGGACCGCAAGAGGCACCAGAACAAGTTATGAATGTGAATGTGATTATCATAAAGATCACTAACAGATTTTGTACTTATTACTTCTGGTAGCTATTGTTCGAGTATCTACTAGTGCGGGTTTAAATTGTTTTCTGCTAAAAGAAGTTTGGCATTCGCCATTTCATTAGGAGCACGTGTCAGATTGACACGATGACGCTTTTTAAGTAACGTACAGATGAGTTATTTTTTGCTTTTTCGATCGGATTTATGATCAAGGTAGTCGGGAGGTTGGTTAACTTTCCTTTACGATCAGACAAAAAAAAACTGTAATGCAATACGAGAAAGCCAATTGGGAAGCATTAAACAGTTTTTTTTAGGAATTTTAACTGGTTTCCTCGATAGTGACGTTAATGCTGCTGCTGATATGATATCAAACATCATTCTCCTTGGTGGGAAATATTTTATTCCCAGAGTATCATACCAAAGGCAAAAGGGTGGTATGACTCGAGCTGCAAAGAAGCTATCAGGTTGAGAGAGACAAACTTTCGGTTCTACAAGACCAACCCAACGGAGGAAAACCGAACAAAGTTCAAACAAGCCAGAAAAGACTGTAATGCCCATTTAAAGCGTGTCGAATTTCTCTATGGCCAAAAGTTGAAGCAACAAATTCTACAATGTCCCAGAGGTAGTAAAAACTTTTGGTCTACTTACTTAAGTGGCGCTACAGTCCGGGATGAACCTGGGCCTCAACCAACATGCCCCTCCAATTCGCCCGGTCCTTAGCTAACTGCCTCCAGTTGCGCACTCCAAGTTGGTTGAGGTCGGTTTCTACTTGTGCGCGCCACTTAAGGCGAGGTCTTCCTCTACTGCGTCCGACGTCTGGCTGGAAATCGAAGACTCTGCGAGCCGGAGTATTGGTGTCCATTCTTTCTACATGTCCTAGCCATCTTAAACGTCGAATGCGGAGTTTTTTGACAAGGGGTTTGTCGCTGTACAGCTCGTATAGTTCGTGGTAACCGTGGGACCGAAGATTTTCCGAAGAATTTTTCTCTCGAATCGACCAAGGATTTCTTCATCCGCTTTTGATACGGTCCATGCTTCATTGCCGTAGAGCAGGACTTTGATGATCAGGGTCTTATATAGGATCTCCTTAGTAGTTCGAGTAAGGGCTTTACTACTAATTGCCTTCTTAGCCCGAAGAAACAGCGATTGGCAAGAGTAATTCTTCGTTTGATTTCTGACGAGATGTTGTTGTCAGAGTTAATGGCGGAGCCGAGGTAGACAAAGTCCCGTACTACCTCAAAGTTATATCTGTCAATGGTGACGTTCTGTCCAATTCGTTGATGTTGTGTGTCCTTTCGTGTTGACAGCATATACTTAGTCTTACCCTCATTTACTGCTTAACCCATTTTTGCCGCTTCCTTTCGCTATACTAGCAAACGTGGCTATGACATCACGTTGAGTCCTACCAATGATGTCAATATCGTCGGCGTATGCTAGTAGTTGCACCGATTTTTTGAAAATTGTGCTTCTGGTGTTGGCTCGGGAGTTTTGCACAATCCTCTCAAGAATCAAATTTAAGAAGTCACATGACAGCGCATCGCCTTGCCTAAATCCTTTTTTGGTATCGAATGTGTCGGTGAGGTCGTTTCCGACCCTGATGGTGCAGCGAGAATTCTCCATCGTCATCCTACACAAACGGACGAGTTTGGGCGGTATACCAAAACCAGACATGGCTCTGTACAGTTCGTCTCTATAAATGCTGTCGTATGCGGCTTTGAAATCGATGAATAGGTGGTGGGTATCGATTTGGACTTCTTGGGTTTTTTCCAGGATCTGCCGAAGTGTGAAAATGTGATCGATTGTGGACTTTCCTGGTCTAAAACCACACTGATAAGGGCCGAACAGGTTGTTGGTAAACGGTTTCAGGCGTTCACATATTACGGCAGATAGGATCTTGTAGGCGATGTTAAGTAGACTTATGCCTCTGTAGTTGGCGAAGTTCAGAGGGTCTCCTTTTTTGTGGATCGGGCAAACAATGCTGAGGTTCCATTCTTCAGGCATGCTTTCAACCGACCAAATTTGGGTTATGAGTTGGTGGATGTTGCTTACCAAGTCATCTCCGCCAGCTTTATAACGCTCAGCGGAAAGGCCGTCATTTCCGGCGGCCTTATTAAACTTGAGTTTAGATATTGCTATCCTCACTTCACTTAGGTCGGGTGGTTGGCAGTTTTCGCTGTCGTTGCCAATATTAAATGGTTCGTTCTGCCTGACAGCGGAATGTTGTTCCGTTTAACAGTCTGCAGAAGTGCTTCTTCCATTTCCTTAGCATCGAATATGTCTCAACTACGATATTTAATTGTTCATCTCGACAGGATTCTGTTTGATCCTTGTATCCCTGGCTTTGACGTTTTAAACTTTGGTAAAACTTGCGAACATCGTTCCTGGAGTGGCACCTCTCCATATTCTCGATCGCTAGCTTTTCTTGCTCTTGTTTCTTCTTTCTGAAAAGCCGGTGTACTTCCCTTCTTCTGTGCCTTTAGAGCCTTTTTCTTTGCCATTGCAGCTCTCGTCTTCAGCTGCAGCTTGTCCTTGTAAGCCTCATTCTTGGCTGCGGGTATCTGTCGGCATTCCTCATCAAACCAGGGGTTTCTTGCTGATGGTCGCGAGTAACCTAGAACATCAGTTGCGACTGATCTAATGGCCTGTTGGCATCGTTGCCATGGTTCTTTGACATTAGATGCTGGAGGTATGGTATGGATCGAGTGGTTAAGGGATACGCGTTGCGCGAAGGTCTTATCGGTCTCTTGCGATTGCAACCTTTCGACATTCAATTTTTTCACAGTATTTCTGGTTTGTTGTGGCGTATCAGCATTCTTACCTTGACTGCAACAAGGTAGTGGTCCGAGTCGATGTTAGCCCCTCGGAATGTTCGGACATGCAAAATACTGGAAGCGTACCTCTTGTCTATCGCAATGTGATTAATTTGGTTGAGTGTGCGTTGATCTGGAGACCGCCATGTCCACTTGTGGATACCGAGGTGTGTGCTGGCTATAGTGGCGAAGTCAATTAGCCTAAGTCCGTTACCAGACGTCTTGTCGTGTAGGCTATATTTTCCGACAGTACTGCTAAACTTCTGGTCATTTGTTAAAAATATAAAAAAATCGGCCTCAGCATTAGTTCCGACGTTCATTCACAATGACATTCCAGCTGTCAGCTCTTTAAACGAAGCCAATCTGCTTGCTGCGCATTTCGCAGCCAATTCTACATTGCCAGATTGTGCCTAGTCTCCTCCTGTACTTGAGAACGTAGATCATTCTATTGGACAATTGGTCCAGGTGGTAAATCCCTCATTATGGTGGTGTTCTTCGACGCTAGCGAAACCACTGAGTGAGCTTTTCTATCTATCCTACTCATCAGGACGCTTTCCGAGTAGATGGAAAACAGCATTTGTCCAGCCTGTATCAAGAAAAAGGCGAATCTTCTTCTCTCTCCAACTAACGACCAATTGCACTTTTGGACTTTCCAAGGTCATGGAAACGCTTATAAATCGTCAGCTTTTGAAATATCTCGAAACACAAAAACTTCTCAATGACCGGCAGTATGGTTTTCACAGCAACAGGTCTACTGGTGATTTGATGACATATCTCACCGAAAATGGAACCAATCAATCCACCATGGTGGAGAAAGCAAAATTGTTGCACTTTTTCGAAAATGCGTGCATTTGGAATTGATGAAAAACTTCTTCTATTGTTAAGAAATTATCTTTCGAAACGTTCAATTCAAGTTGTCAAGTCTGCAACTCACAAATAAACGCTGGTATCCCTCAAGGCTCAGTTTTGTATTGGACTGCTTCAAGTCTGCAACTCACCAAAAAAATGCTGGTGTCCCTCATGGCTCAGTTTTGTCTTGGACTGCTTCAAGTCTGCAACTCCAAATAAATGCTGGTGTCCCTCAAGGCTCAGTTTTGTATTGGACTGCTTCAAGTCTGCAACTCACCAAATAAATGCTGGTGTCCCTCAAGGCTCAGTTTTGTCTTGGACTGCTTCAAGTCTGCAACTCACCAAATAAATGTTGGTATCCCTAAAGGCTCAGTTTTGTCTCCGACTCTCTTTCTCATTTTTATAAATGATCTCCTATCTGCAACTTCTAATCCAATTCATTCCTTCGCTGATGACAGTGCTCTCAGCTTCTCATATTCGTTTTCAGGTCCTCGTCCCTCATCTTCGACCGTGGACTCCAAACCTCAAAATATGTTATGCTCATTGAATTCCGAACTTGACAGCATTATCCAAGGGGGTGGAATTCAATGCTTCCAAAACAAAATGCAGTGTTTCTGCCATTAAAGCGAAACCAAAATCTACAGCCATTATCCATGAATGGAACTAACGTCGAAGAAACCGAAAAACTTTCCATGCTAGGTATGTGTGTTAGTAACGACTTACTTTGGAACGACCACACATTCGAAGTCGCTAAAAAAGCAGCGAAATGTCTAGGTTTCCTTAATCTATGTAAGAAATACTTCACCCCCTCTGATCGGGCCACAATATCTAAAGCGTTTATACGCCCTAAACTGAAACTCAACGCCCACTTCTGATCAAGTGCACCAAAATCAACATTGCACCTACTAGATAGGATTCAAACGCGTGCGAAAAAACTTATAGGAGACATAAGAATAGCGAACTCCTTAGTTTCGCTCGAACATCGTCGAAATATCTTCTGCCTTAGGTTGTTTTATCGCTCTTTTTTAACAAACAATGCATTCCTTCCATTCAACCGCAATACTCGTTACATATAAAGTTATTCATAACCCTTGAGTGCGTGCAAATTTCAAAAAAAAAAATGAACACGTACAAATTAAAATCGACTTATTGAAGTCTCAGTTCGGTGAACGTGTTATCTCGAGAAATGGATCCGTCGACTGACCGTCGAGATCGTATAATTTAACGCCTCTAGACTTTTTTTTGATGGGGCTACATTCAATCATTAGTCTATGCCAACAAGCCGACAACGTAAGAAGAGCTCAGAGCCAATATTGAACGAGAAATAGCCTCCGCCGTATCGGCCGAAATGTGCGGACGAGTCATCGAAAATTGGGTTCAACGCATCGACCGGAGCATACGTTCCCGTGGTTGACATATGAACGAAGTCGAATTCCATTCATAAATGTTTTGATATAGTAATTCAAGGCAATCAGCCCTATCGAGGTATCCGTCGGAGCGGAAAATTCTCCGATTTTGTACGATTCGGAGGATTTTTGCTACGAGGTATTCTTCCGAAAAGCTGTTCGGAACATTTCTACATTTTGTAACGCATCCCGACGAATTGCGTTGACGTGCGCTCAGGAGCATTTTTCGTTCAATTTTTGACAGCTAAGTGGAATTTTTTTTCCGATTTCCTCCCACACAAATTCTTCGCGGAATTCATTTACTAATTGTAGTGAAGTGAAGCGATGACGCATACCTCGAATGGAATTTGAACCTCCGACGAAGTATGCGTTGCGGAAAATTGTGCGCTCCGAAGGATATCTCGATAGGGCGGAATACCATTTTTTTTTTTAAATATCTTAAGTACTTTGCATTTTATTTAAAAAAAGTATTTGGCAAGTCCTTAATGAAAGACCCTTTATAACTTCGCTAACACAAATGATAGGAAAAGCTAGGTTTGAGGCTTTTTTTGGGGCCGGTAATGTCCAAAAATTCCATATTTCATGAGATTCTAAAGGCTGACATATAAAATTTGGACTAGAATGTGCTTAAAACATGAAAGTTGTATATTTCCATTGTCTGGAATCCGAATTCACAATAACATGACGATAGTTCTGTTTTACTACGTCTAATACAGAAGTAGAAATGGCATTCCTCAAGGATCCCTTTTGGATCCCATAATATTCCCAACCTTATATCGGTATCTTACTACTTAATACGGCCATTAATGATTATGTTACTTAAGCATGCCAATAACTTAGTTAATCAGTTTCAGATTGCACCTTACGAATGCGTTAAGCTGTGTAAGACAGGTTTGTAATTTTATTCCACGCTTAATATCTTCAGAATTCATATTCCATAACATATTTAGATGCCTCCAATTATGACGACAAAACGTATCTTTCTATATAATTGTACGCCTGAGTTCATTCCATTCGATGTTATTACCTACTGGTCATTGCATCTGCATATAGAGGTCGTAACATAAAATAGCAGGTGGATATAGTTCGAGAACAAGTACCAAACATTCCATAGATAGATACTCTACCCCCACTGTATCGTCAATTTAATAATACGCATTACAATAATATGCTAATCACCTTCTCCAGACTGTATCTTGTTTTCTCTGAGCATGTATGTGTGCGTGTGCCTTTAATGCGGGTTAACTAGATGTATATCGACCGATGTTAGAGTTACAAGAATACGGATATTCAAAGGCAACAGCACCGCACCATTCAGTGCTATATACTCGGGCATAAGATATTTTAGTTCATTCACCCATGTGTGCCACTATCGGAGGGCGAAGCATTGTGGATGAGGATGTATCTATAAATAGTGATGTAAATGTATTTTTATCCATTGGTAGGGTTATAGCTTTCCTTCGGATGTGGTACACGAATACGATGATGCGGGGGTCAAACTACATAGGTTTGGCAACAGTTAGAAGTTAACCTTTAGCTAGTATTTGGAAATTTATTGATTCGATGACGAGGTTCATAATCCGATTAGGGTTGAGTAATATTTTGACAAGCATAGTGGTGATGTAAGGCAAGCTAGCAGAGGAAGCAAGCTTTTTATAGAGACCAGAACTGTTTTGGTTAGTTAAACGACAAATATCAGTAGAACACCCAAACTAACAATTTATCTTCTATAAGATTCGGATTTCCAATTTTCAGAAGCAATTACATTTTGAGTTCTTATGCGCAGAAGTTGATCTTGTTTAATAACTCTTCTAGGTAAATCCACAGGTTTTATAGAGATGTTGTGTTATATCTTCTGTAAGGATACTATAAAGTTTCCGGGGATGTGTGTACCTACTTGTGACATTTGAAAAGAAGTTTTGGAAGAGCTTACTTACTTACTTAAGTGGCGCTACAGTCCGGGATGAACCTGGGCCTCAACCAATATGCCTCTCCAATTAGCCCGGTCCTTAGCTAACTGCCTCCAGTTGCGCACTCCAAGTTGGTTGAGGTCGGTTTCCACTTGTGCGCGCCACTTAAGGCGGGGTCTTCCTCTACTGCGTCCGACGTCTGGCTGGGAATCGAAGGCAAGAGTAATTCTTCGTTTGATTTCTGACGAGATGTTGTTGTCAGAGTTAATAGCGGTGCCGAAGAAGACAAAATCCCGTACTACCTCAAAGTTATATCTGTCAATGGTGACGTTCTGTCCAATTCGTCGATGTTGTGTGTCCTTTCGTGTTGACAGCATATACTCAGTCTTACCCTCATTTACTGCTAAACCCATTTCCAGCTTCCTCCTCTATACTAGCAAACGTGGCTATGACATCACGTTGAGTCCTTCCAATGATGTGAATATCGTCGGCGTATGCTAGTAGTTGCACCGATTTTTGGAAAATTGTGCCACTGGTGTTGTTGGCTCGGGAGTTTTGCAAAATCCTCTCGAGAATTAAATTGAAGAAGCCACATGACAGCGCATCGCCTTGCCTAAATCCTTTTTTGGTATCGAATGTGTCGGTGAGGTCGCTTCCGAAATTGTGAAAATTTGATCGATTGTGGACTATCCTGGCCTAAAACCACACTGATAAGGGCCAATGAGTTGGTGGATGTTGCTTACCAAGTCATCTCCGCCAGCTTTATAAAGTTCAGCGCGAAGGCCGTCATTTCCGGCGGCCTTATTAAGCTTGACTTTAGATATAGCTATCCTCACTTCACTTAGGTCGGGTGGTTGGCAGTTTTCGTTATCGTTGCCAATATTAAATGGTTCGTTCTGCCCTACAGCGGAAAGTTGTTCGTCATCGCCGTTTAACAGTCTGCAGAAGTGGCTCTTCCATATACTCAGCATCGACTGTGTCTTAACTACGATATTTCCTTGTTCATCTCGACAGGATTCTGTTCGAGCCTTGTATCCCTGGCTTTGACGTTTTACACTTTGGTAAAACATGCGAACATCGTTCCTGGAGTGGCACCTCTCTACATCCTCGATCGCGCGCTTTTCTTGCTCTTTTTTCTTCTCTATGAAAAGCCGATGTTCTTCCCTTCTTCTTTGCCGATAGAGCTCAATGGCAGCTCTCGTCTTCACCTGCAGCTTAGCCTTGTAGGCCTCGTTCTTGGCTGCGAGCATCTGTCGGCATTCCTCATCAAACCAGGGGTTTCTTGCTGGTGGCCGCGAGAAACCTAGCACATCAGTTGCGGCTGATCTTATGGCTTGTTGGCATCGTTGCCATTGTTCTTCGATATTAGATGCTGGTGGTGTGTTGTGAGTCGGGAGGTTAAGGGATACGCGTTGCGCGAAGGTCTTGGCGGTCTCTGGCGATTGCAGTCTTTCGACATTAAATTTTTTCACAGTATTTCTGTTTTTTTTGTGGCGTGGTGGATATCCGCATCCTTACCTTGGCTACAACAAGGTAGTGGTCCGAGTCCGAGTCTTACTTCGGAGGCAGTTTTGGAAGAGCTGCCTCCGAAGTAATGTAGAAGAATGAGCTGTTTGGAGCTTCTGACTGAAGGCTTATAGCAGCTTTGACAACTTAGTTTTTTGTGCGATGAACTACCATGCAGAAAGTCTAGGTCGGATTCGCAGTCATGGCAACACAAATGCGGTTTCTCAGTATATAAAACGTATTCAACAAATTTCGTGTACATTTTACAAATTGCTATAACTGATGCCTTCGATTTAAAAAAAAAAGAATTTTCAGTGTGATAAAACTCACACCACGGTTTTGCAGATTACATTTCAAGTATTTTGTTACTCATACTCTTGCATATTACAGGGAACAGCCTAGTGGATTGCTTGGTAGACCGATTTTGGAATCCCAGTAAGAACGTAATTTACTTGATTTAATATAATTTATCACACTACCATAACTAACAACATTCACATAAAAATTGTTGTGAATAATCATTGAATACAAAAAATATTGATAAATAATTACTAAATTTGATGTTTTTCGTTATTTTTTTTTTACTTTCGGTACGGCTTCGGTAAGGAAGTCTTATAGAAGTCATCCACTCTGTAATGTTTTTCCATAAGGCTTCATACAGTTAATATTGCTGGAGGGAAAATAGTATCAGCAGTGGTTTATGGAGACAACTTTCTTCGGTAGTAGGAGTTTCTTTAAAGCTGCGATAAAACTTAATAATTGATGCTTAGGAAATTTGTATCCTCCATAACCTGTTAACAGATATGGGACCGTAGATGTTTCTAAACGACCAAATATTTCTTCATACACTTTTGATACGGTCCATAGCTGGAGTGGGATGAGAAGGGTCTTATATGGGATCTCATGAATATTCTTAGCCCTTAAGATACAGCGGTTGGTAGGAATAATTCCTCCTTTTCTTTTCTGACGAGATGTCGTTGTCAAGATGAATAGCGAAGCCGATGTTGACAAAGTCCCTGGTGGCAGCTGGTGATGGTGACTTTCTGTCTAATTCGTCGATGTTGTACGTTCTTTCTTATTGACTGCATATTATGTACTTGTTCTTGCGTTAATTTATCCATTTTTGCCGATTACTGGCTTATTAGTTGGAAGAAAAGAGGCTACCTTGTAGACCCTCAACGTATCGGTAGCCTTTTAAGTCAAGCTTCGATTTCGATACCCAGATCAGTGGTTAAGTGACCAAGTGATTGCAGATTCCATTGCTCTTGTACTGAACAACTTGAATCAACGTACAAGAAGACTGAAGACTGCCTTGCCCCAGGCATATATCCTCCACGTATCGGGAGCCTTTCAAGTCAAGCTTTGATTTGGATACCCAAATCTGCAGTTTAATGACCAAGTGATTGCAGTTGTCATTGATCTTGTACTGAACAACTTGAATCAATGTGCAAGAAGACTGAAGGCTGCCTTGTCCTAGGCATAGATCCTCAACGAATTAGCAGCCTTTAAAGTCACTCTTCTGTTTTTTTTTGGATTCCAATGAAACTGCACAAACGACCACAGTAGCTAACGATCATTGAGTAGATCTCCCCCCCGTCTTACAATTGTGCAACTTGGATTAACTCGAATATTAAAAAGAACTGGTTTTTGCCACACCAAGGTCTACAGATCCTTAATATCCTTTCATTTCAAAAACGTATATACGTAGGATAACCCCATTTAACGATCTCAAATAGCAATAACAACCACACTTCCTTCTCCATCTCTCAACGGCGCCATTGTTCTTGCACGCCATTAGCCCACCCGAATGACATGATTTATTGCATCTTCAGCATCCATCGTTCACCCAATAATTTGCAAGAGGAAGCGACTTAACCTACCCGAAACATTAATATTCCCAATCGTAATTAATAGATGCTCTTCGACATTTCAATGATCGCCTCGTTTGGGTCCTTCGCAGAACGCGCTCCAATTTCGCAGAAACCTCAATCGTTTTGTAAGTATGTCGTCGTTCGTATGTACCCATCATCGAATCCAGCCGCATGGAATTCCTTCCGGAAACCATTAACCTGCAAGCATCCTCTCGTCATGTCTTCCATGCAAGAATGTCAATCTATGGCTTTGCGTCGGCACTGGCACATCCTCTCCTCGTTCTTAATGATCATTGTTATCCTTGCGACTAAACACACATACAGGTGAGTATCGCTAATGCAATTTCGAATTGCAGGGTGTTCCATGTGTGTTCCGGGCAATTCTCTTTGTTTTCAATTCACCCAAGCGACCTGCATCGATGAGTGTTCATGTGAATTCGCCGAGATACAAAACGACTTAACTGCGAACCTGCTGTACCACAAGACTCATAAAGTACCAACCTATACGCGGGATGCTGTTCCCCGCGGTGTTGGTCCAGGAAGACCGGAACACAACGGCAAACCAGAGCGGCCGGCGGCCGGCGGGATGTGTTGGGGTGTAGTTAACCAACTTTGTATTTAATACTTCGGGACTCGCATTTAATGGGATTTTCGGTGAAGCCGGTAGTACCTACCTATACCTTACCTACAACTGTCATGGGGGTTTAGTTTCCGTGTGTGTGTTCTTCGGTGTATCGGCATGGGAACTTAAGTGCTCCACAGACGAAATTCCTAGAATTCGCGTTTTAATTTCAAGCTTTTGTGCTCGTTTACTACACGAGATTAATTTTGGCGAAAAAATGAAATAAAAACAACGGAACAATGCATTTAATTATAACGCCGACACAGTCGAAGATTATTGCCTTAGTTCGGGTTGGGGTACACAGACTTCTCCGGCTTGGGGAGGGGGTGCACAGATAAATGTTATTGCGGTGTAAATTGTTTTTATGTACCGCTTTGTAGTTTCGAGTTTTTACCGATGCAAGGCCTTTTTTTTTGGGGTTCCCAAGAAGGAATGACAGCGAATTTGCATAATCAGTGTGAACGGATTCGCGAAACACATATAGTCCTAGATTTTATAGTTCTTCTGAAATCGAGATTGAAATTGGTAAGAACGTGTTGTCCTTACAGCTAGAAGTGGTCGTTACTTTTGCTATGCATGTGTGTATGTAAGTATTGTGTTGCATTGGTGCGATATTCATAATGTCCATCTTTAATCAGCCTTACATGGTCATTGCCATAACTCGAAAATGAAAAAAATGCGCCTTGAATAGGAAAAGATAGGATAAAGGTCTATGATGCGATTTTGAAATGTGGAATGTTGATAGCTGCCATTATCAGCCTGTTTCCTCGAACTGAATTGGGAGGTACAATGGTGCATGGTGTAATCAATCCTTCAAACCAGAATAGTTAGAGCCTTACTTACTTACTTAACGGGCTCCCGACCCGTGAAGAGTGTCTGCCTGAGACACTGCAGCCTTCCATCCTCTACGATCCCTGGCTCGCTGCTTCCAGCTGTCTGAGATTCGAAGATCCTCTTAGCTGGAGCGTTATTATCCCCTTCTTTCCTATCGTCTAGCACTCAACACCATAAACCAGAACTGGCAGGGTAATTGCTTTGTAGAGCACACATTTCGTCCTTCGAGTTAGGAGTTTTGAACCCAGTTGTTTCGCCAAACCGAAGTAGAAACGGTTTCCTAGGGTAATTCTTCGACGGATCTCCACTAGTGTGTCATTCTTGGAGTTTATATCAACTCCGAGGTAGGTGAACTCCTTAACTACCTCGATATTGCTGCTATCAATAGTGACGTTTTGTCCTAGGCGGTGGACAGATGCTTGTTTGTTTGGTGATAGCATGTACTTAGTCTTGTCCTCATTTATCCTCAAGGCCAACGAATTTCGCGTGTTCTTCAATCTCCGTGAACACTTTTATCATGGCATGTTGGGAGCGACCGATGATGTCAATATCGTCCGCATAGCCCAGCAGCTGGACGGACCTGTTGAAAATAGTGCCTTCCGTGTTAACACCTGCCCTGCGCACTATCTGCTCCAGATTGAAGAAGTCACATGATAGCGCGTCTCCTTGCCGAAAGCCGGTGCATGCTTGGAATAGTTCGGAGGATCTACTTTCAAACTGCACGTTGTAGCGCGTGTTTTCCAGCGTCACGCGATACAGCTGAATTAGTTTTGCCGAATTCCGAATTCGGCCATCGCCATATAGAGCTTCTGACGATGTATGCTATCATACGCGGCTTTGAAGTCGATGAATAAGTGGTGAGTGTCGACTTAAAATTCGTTGATCTTTTGCAGGATTTGCTTCAGCGTGAAAATTTGGTCTATAGTCGATCTGCCGGGCCGGAAGCCACACTGGTACGTGCTGATTAGTGTGTTGCAGAACGACTTTAGACGTTCACACAGTACGTTGGGTAGGATCTTGTATGCGACATTTAGCAGGGATATGCCTCGATAGTCCTTGCAAGACATAGGATCGCCTTTTTTATAGATGGGGCATATGAAGCTGATAGTCCAGTCATTGGGCATGTTTTCTTCCACCCATACTTGGTTGATGATTCGGTACATGTTAGAGCCATTATTACTAAAAAAAATTAAATATTTGTCATCAAACCTAGCTTTTCCTTTAATTACAAATAAGGAGACATCTAGTTTACCGCCCAATCTGATCGTGAATCTTGTCAGCCTTTTGCAATAGCCTTAGCAGTGAAAAAAAACTTAGGCGTTGTCATTTTCTAGATTAACGATGGTGAGGTTCCAGGCATAGTTTCATCCAACCAAATATCTCTGTAACAAACTCAAGAATGAGCTACAGGATTTAAGAAATCGCGAGACTTCTACATACCTCGAGGGCTTGACTACTGATAAGACTTCAAACTAATCACTATGGAAAGCTTTGAAGTCCATAAGGAAACCCAAAATACACTCGCCACCAATAAGAAAAGCTAACGGCGATTGGGCAAAAGGAGACAAAGAGAATGCGGATTTATTTGCCGAGCATCTAGAAGAAACGTTCAAGCCGTCCGATGGAAGATCCCTGGACGGAGAACTGAATGCTAATATGGCACCCAACAACTATAAAGTTAAAGCCGTATCCCTGTCCGAGCTTCGAATGACAATATAAAAGTTAAAAAATAACAAAGCTCCAGGATATGATTTAATCACCGGCGTAATCCTGAAGGAGCTACCGAAAAAAGCATTACTCCACATTGTAAATGCTTCTCTTAGACTTTTATATGTTCCAAGGCAATGGAAAGTCGCTGAAGTCATTATGGTCCCGAAACCGGGGAAAAGTCCAACAATAAGAAATCATATAGACCCATTTCGCTCCTGCCGATCATATCTAAGGTTTTCGAGAAAATTATGCTAAAACGATTACAACCAGTAATTGAGGAAAGACGCTTGATCCCAGATCATCAATTCGGCTTCCGGGTCAAACATTCCACAATCGATCAGGTTTATCGAATAACTAATGAAATTGAAAATGCTAGAATGCTCTAGAATGGAAGAAGATCTGCTCTGCCGCTTTTCTTGACGTATCACAAGCTTTCGACAAGGTATGGCACGAAGGTCTAAGGTATAAATTAAGGACAATCCTACCGACAAAATTATACAAACTACTGGAAGGAATTCTACCTTGAAAACAGACTGTTTCGTATTAGACGTGAGACTGAATACTCAGAATTCAAAGAAATCCACGCTGGTGTTCCGCAGGGAAGGACCAATCCTATTCTTGCTCTACACAAGAGATATACCACAAGAAGAAGGGACCATCGTAGCAACGTTTGCAGACTATACAGCTATCCTCGCAATGGATGAGTCCTTGGAATCATCAACAGGAAAACTCCAACGGGCTCTGAACAAAGTATGTGAGTGGACAAAGACCTGGCGAATTGCCCTGAACGAGACCAAGTCAACGCATGTCAACTTTACGTACAAAAAGATAAACAACTTACCTGTTTTCATTAACTCGGGACAAATACCATACGCAAATGAGGCAAAATATCTAGGAGTGACCCTAGACGCAAAACTTAAGTGAAAGCCACACGTTAAAAAAAAGCGGGACGAGCTCGCAATAAGACTCAGAGAAATGTATTGGCTGCTCGGAAGATACTCGAAGCTAAGCATATACAACAAACTGCTTCTGTATAAGCACGTGCTAAAACCTTGTTGGACATACGGTATACAGCTTTGGGGTTGTACCAAACCAAGCAATATTGCCATACTGCAAACATTCCAAAACAAAACCCTAAGAGCAATAGTGAATGCTCCATGGTATATAAGGAATAGCGACAGACAGAAAAACGGACTTCTGACAAGACTAAAAAACTTGTACAGACGACTGACAAACCCACGTGAACCGGAGATTAGAACACTGAAGGCGTCGATCAAAAACATCAACCAATTGATCAAGGAGAACTATCGGTTGTCCATTAATTTGTTTTGGAATAACAGAATTCGGGCCGTAAATTCCAGCGACCCGAGTATGTTTCCACAAATTAATAAGATCTTTAGGAGGAAAGGTCATAACGACCTTCCGTGTATTAAGCTCCAACGAACAACTGACAATACAAACATACTTTTGACAGCAGGAATCGATCCAGGGGAAGCCGTCTTCAACGACGATTTCTATGTTATTGAAGATCCTCAGGAGAAAGTGGAGGCAGTGGGGGCTGTTTTTCAATAAGTGTATAAGGACGCCCGAACCGCATCCTGGAAAACAATGCCCTGCTCCATCACTTCTACCTCAGAAATGAGGCGATCTGAGAACCGCGGTCTCACGCGGTTCGATGACGAAAACTTGGCAAACGCCATAGTCGCCAAGCGGAGTGGGTCTAGTCCCCTGTTAATTCCGAAGGTGGAACTCCAGACCATCTTCGATTCCATGAAGAAAAAGAAGTCAGCGGGAGTCGATGGTATATCCAACATTGTACTGCGACACTTACCCCCTGAAGCTGTGGACATTTACGCCACGCTGTTCAACAACGCGCTGAATAATGCATATTATCCAGTGCGTTGGAAGACGGCGGTGGTTCATCCTCTCCCGAAAAAGGGAAAGGACAACTCCAATCCGGCAAATTTCCGGTCGATAAGTCTTCTTCCGAGTATCAGCAAGGTATTCGAAAAGATTCTCAATCGGGCTCTGTTCAAGTGGTCTGAGGACAACAATATTATACCAGAGAACCAGTTTGGATTCAAGGCCGGACATGACTGTATTCATGCCGCCTCCAACTCGTCTCTGATATACAATGGAACAAAGCGAAAAAACAGTGCACGGGTGCATGTCTGGTTGATTTGGAGAAGGCTTTCGACACCGTATGGTTAGAGGGCCTCTATCTAAAGCTGACCAGACTTGGCATAAGTAAACCACTACTTCATATGCTTCACTGGTAGAACGTTTGTTGGTCTGCAACAGGGAGCGGTGAACTCGCCGATTCTCTTCAGCATTTACACCAGCGATATGATAGGTAGTCTTACTCAGGCAATTGCGTATGCGGACGATCTTATCGCGTACAGAACAGCACCTACTGTCGAAGTCATCCGAACTCTTTTGCAGCGGGACTTCGATAAGATCCAGAGATATTGTGATGAATGGAAGTTGAAAATCAACTTTCAGAAATCGGAAACTATTCTGTTTAGGACACCGTTGTCTAAGGCCTCTAGGGATACAAGAAAGAACTGGCGCAAGCTGGTGATCGTTGGACCAAACGGACATCCACTGGCGAGTAAAAGTGTAGTAAAGTACCTTGGCATCTGGCTGGATCAGTATCTATATTTCGGAAGACATGTAGATGCTGCTCTGGCGAGAGCTAGGGGAGCATTTGCCGTGACAAGACGATTGTTTTATAGCAGCCGTCTTGACAGCAGGGTGAAGGTGATTTGCTACATGTCTCTTATCAGGCCGATGATTGCCTATGGGTGCCCGGTGTGGTTCAACGTTGCCCCATCTCAAATGGAAAAGATACGGGTGTTTGAGAAGCTGCCTTGGACTTCACAGAACACCATTGTCTGACACAAAATATCTTTGCTACCGTGAGTAACGAAGCAACAAACTTTGCTCGTAAACATCGTACTCGTATTTATGTCCATTGCAAGAATGAAATAATTCGTACTCTGGACGTGATAGACCTTGAGCGCCGACTACAAAGAACAAGACCGTTCGACCTAGCGCCATAAGGGAAAACCGCATGTAATGACGGTATTAGTAGGTGCGTTCACTGGAATGCTACCTACCAAACGCGATTAACACTACAGAAGCGTAAACTACTTGTTAAGGATACTTAGCCGTAGTCATCCCAAAAAATGAGAGGATGAATTTCATATTACTATGAACACGCGCGCGGTTCTCATAGTGCCTCTCTGAGGGGTGAGGTTTAGCCCGTAGGCATATATTGACTGACATTAATGAAATTGTCAGAACAGAAATCATATGAGTCGGGCATAACCAATGGTACGGACCACTGGTATCCTTTGAGGATTACTCACCTCCGGGCGCACACGAAAAAAAAAATCCAACCCAGTCGGACCTTAAGTTTAAACAAAGCTATCGTCGCCATTTTTAAGTGGTAGATAGTTTGGCATTACAGTTTGAAAGACTGCAGAAGCTATTTTTCCATTTAACCATCATCGACTCAAATACGATCCTTCCGTGGTAAACTTGGCAGGATTTTGCTCAGGCCTTTTATTTATAATCGCTGTTGGTAAAGGTGTACCGAACATAATTTTTGAAGTGGCACTTCTGCATACCTTGTATGCCTCTTTTTGAAAACACGGTGTTCTTCCCATCTGATTTATAAAGTTCAATGACAGCTTTTTCAACAGCCTTTAGCGTTGCATTTTAGGACTTATTTCCGGCTGTGAGTATTTGTCATCAATCTTTGTCAGTCCAGGGTTTCTTCCTAATGGGGTTTTGAAAACTTGCAGAATAGTTTGGAATGATCCTATGAATTGTTGGCAACGTCACGATTTGTCCCTGACATTAGGTCAGGTCAGGTTAGAGTGACTGCCAGCGATTCACCAGCATACTTACACAGATATTTGGTGCATTGTGATACCACGTGGATCTTGTGCATTCTCCCTGTTACCTGAAAGACAACCAATCTGAGCTATTAATGAAACGGAGGAGCTTTTTCGCTTCCGTTTTTGTCAAATCGCTGAGATTTTGAAAATTGTAAGGTCCAAGATGGATCTTCCTTTTGCTTGATATGGCGGGACAGTTACAATTTCTCTTCATCCATACAGCTCCTGTAGAAGTCGTTCGAATGAAGGCCTATCCTTTCTGCGTGCCTACCTATTAGACAGTGTCCGATGACTACACCTATGGTGGATTTTGAAAATTGTAAGCTCCAAGATGGATCTTCCTTTTGCTTGATATGGCGGGACAGTTACAATTTCTCTTCGTCCATACAGCTCCTGTAGAAGTCGTTCGAATGATATAATAGGCTCAGTGGCGCGATGGTTAGTGCGATGAACTGCCGCGCAGGAGGTCTGGGTACGATTCCCAGCCGTAGCAACACCTAAATGATTTTTCACTGGCCCTCCTCTCGTGATGATCTGACAAATCATCCGAGTAGTATCAATTGTCAAGAATAGCTTATCTCAACTTAGCCGTTCGGAGTCGGCATAAAACAGGAGGTCCCGCCATCGTGCAAGAAGTACACACGCACACATGAATGGTTGTGAGAAAGCTAGGCCCTGGATACTAACGAGCCTGTTGCGCCAAAAATTTTTTTGTTTTTTTGATATAATAATAGGCGTGCCTACCTATTAAACAGTGTCCGAAGACTACACCTATGGCAGCGCTAATGTATGCGGTCTAGCGAGCGGGATCAGTCCCTCGGATCTTCTTAAATTCAGCTTTCGCAAGATTAGCGGCCATCTATGTTTTTTAGAGTCTTTGAGTTTGTTGAGAATGATTCTGTTTGGCTGTCCGAGAAGACGCTAATATCTTTGGCAGATATTACATTCTTTTTCAGAATGAGGTCCATGTGGAACACACTGCAATGATTAGTAAAACGGAAATAGTCTGAGGTTTAGCCTTTTGGAGAAGACACTATAAAAATGGATCGAGTCATCTTGCACAGGTGAGATCTGTCTGGGATAATCGCCCATATTCTCTTATGAATATCAAACTGACGTTTGCTGGATAAAGTGAAATTTCGTTCCGCAGCGAAGTCAAGTCCGATACCAACGTGGTGTTGTGTAGCCTGTGTTTGCAGACAATACTGCTAATGATGTCCTCTCCTCCTATATTCGCGTTAAGAACTTCCAGAGTTTTCAATTTCTTCCAAATTCTAACATGATACTTCGGTCATAACTTTTCAGACGTTTTAGAAGCTCGTGGAAACAGCCCTTAGCAATGTCATCTATTTTCTCGCTAGGACTATGAGCACAAATTCAACAATCTGGTCTTGATGTGGATTGTTTCAATACGTTCGCTAATATCTTCTTCTTGACATAAGACTTCTTGCCTAAGTCTATCGTTTACAACTAATCCGCATTGGAACAGTTGCTGTTTCTGCTCACTATAACAAGGTCCGTAGTAGATATCACAGGTTTTTATCCTACTTTTGCCAATCATATCGCATTTCTTGGAAGGCAGTAATGTCTACTTTGTAGCAGCTAAGAGCTTCCGCTAGTTGTTCGTCTCCACCTCTTTTGTTAAATGTTCTTCCAGGTGCAAATACGAACGTAGTTGTCCTTTTTTTCGTTAAACATGGTCGTCTGCAGTGTAATCAGTCCTATTCGAGGCTTTTGGTTGCTTCGCAAGAAAAGTAATTTTACTATGAACCCAAAGCACAGTCCTCAACCTGGAGAGCCAGCTGCAATTTACTAGATACCACAAAGACATGAAGCTACCAGTATCCGCTATTGGATCTGGCGCTGTAGGTGACCTTTCTGCTCATCTGCTACAATCGCAATTGTAGGGCTGAGGTTCTTAGATGACCTGTTGTTTGATAATGTCGAACCAGCATTTAGAAATTGTTCACTTTGTCCATCCTAACGAGGATTTTAGACGCCATTGTTGACCACATCTTGGAAATTCTTCCGATAACATTGGCAAAGGAATAGGTGTCGGGTTTCGTAGGTATCACATTGTCTACCAATTGACCATGTTTCACCGATTTATGCGCCAGAAATGTTGACCTAAACAAATTTTTGGCGCAACAGGCTGGGTGTTGTAGAACGAGGGTAGACTCTGATTGGCGTTAACTTGGCAATGCCCAGTGTTGTAACTCTGACTACACATCAAATGTGCTTATTTTTACCTCCAAGTGGTAACCATCGGGTACTGGTCTCATCCAACTGGATTTGACTTGCTAAACGATAAGTGCGAGTGTTGATAACACGACGAAAAACAGCAACACTATAAACACCCTGGTGAGAATGGCACGGATGAATACCTGGCCTGCTGTCCTAGGCGAACCTAGATGAGCAGCTCTGACATATTCGGACAACAGGTTGTCTAGGAATTTCAAGGGCCTACAAGGCCTACAAGGCTAAGCTGAAGGTGAAGACGAGAGCTGCCATTGAGCTCTATAGGCAAAGAAGAAGGGAAGAACATCGGCTTTTCAGCAATAAAAGCGCGCGATGGAGGATATAGAGAGGTGCCACTCCAGGAACGATGTTCGCAAGTTTTACCAAAGTGTAAAACGTCAAAGCCAAGGATACAAGGCTCGAACAGAATCCTGTCGAGATGAACAAGGAAATATCGTTGTTGAGACACAGTCGATGCTGTGGATATGGAAGAACCACTTCTGCAGACTGTTAAACGGCGATGACGAACAACATTCCGCTGTCAGGCAGAACGAACCATTCAATATTGGCAACGTCAGCGAAAACTGCCAACCACCCGACCCGAGTGAAGTGAGGATAGCAATATCTAAACTCAAGCTATAGGCCGCCGGAAATGACTGCCTTCTCACTGAGCTTTATAAAGCTGGCGGCGATGACTTGGTAAGCAACATCCACCAACTCATAAGCCAAATCTGGTCGGTTGAAAGCATGCCTGAAGAATGGAACCTCAGCATCGTTTGCCCGATCCACAAAAAAGGAGACCCTCTGAACTGCGCCAACTACAGAGGCATAGGTCTGCTCAACATCGCCTACAAGATCCTATCTGCCGTAATATGCGAACGCTTGAAACCGTTTACCAACAACCTGATTGGCCCTTATCAGTGTGGTTTCAGGCCAGGAAAGTCCACAACCGATCAAATTTTCTCACTTCGGCAGATCCTGGAAAAAACTCAAGAAGTCCAAATCGATACCCACCACCTATTCATCGATTTCAAAGCCGCATATGAGAGCATTTATAGAGACGAACTGTACAGAGCCATGTCGAGCTGTACAGCGACATGTCCCTAGTCAAAAAAAAAACTCCGCATTGCACGTTTAAGATGGCTAGGACATGTAGAACGAATGGACAGCAATACTCCGGCTCGCAGAGTCTTCGATTCCCAGCCAGACGTCGGATGCAGTAAAGGAAGACCTCGCCTTAAGTGGCGCGCACAAGTGGAAACCGACCTCAACAAACTTGCAGTGCGCAACTGGAGGCAGTTAGCTAAGGACCGGGCTAATTGAAGAGGCATGTTGGTTGAGGCCCAGGTTCATTCCGGACTGTAGCGCCACTTAAGTAAGTAAGTTGGCTCGTTAGTACCTACCCAGGGCCTAACTTTCTCACAACCATTCATGTGTGCGTGTGTATATCTTTTGCTCGATGGCGGGACCTCCTGTTTTATGCCGACTTCGACGTCTAAGTTGTGATAAGCTACTCGGATGATTTGTCAGATCATCACGAGAGGAGGGCCAGTGAAAAATTATTTAGCTGTTGCTACGGTTGGGAATCGAACCAAGCTCTTCTGCGCGGCAGTTTATCGCACTAACCATCCCGCCACTGAACCCTGACCCCTCATGTTGAGCTAGGATAATGATATTTGGTATATAAATGGACATACATGACCGCATAGATACGCCATATCATAGGAAGGAAGGTATAACAGAAATTTCATAAAAGGCGAAACGCTCAATTTCGCGTGAGATTGCTTCCCTAATCGTCCGATTACATTCGTGTAGTTGTATAAAACAGTTTTATTTAGGCACCAGGCTTTTCCGAAGTCGCCTTTACTGATAGCGCTTAGGCTGCTTTCGTCTAGATATGTTTGGTCCAGATATGTTTTATGTCGACAATGTACCAATTGATTTCGATTGCACTATCTCGTATAAATAAAAACAAACCTGGTTTATCGAGGATTTGCTCAAAAGCCTCTTGCTGTACAACATTGCATTTTTGACAGGTCATGCTCATAATCTGCCAAAACGCACAGATTGATTGGATTGAATATATTTTGAAACGTATTTCGACCTCCATGTAGATGTACCGCCCTAAAACTTTCAAACCAACCATATCTAAGGTCAACAAACAGTCTTCAGTCATCATTTCATTGAACCAAAATTACCCCCTAAACCTCTTAATAGTTCGATTTGTCACTCCAAACCGCCTTTCTATAACGATTCTCCCACGAAAAGTTGTCCAACACAAATCTTTCACCTCTCTCCGTCGCTGGTTAATGGCATTCCTCTAGAGATACAAAAAAAAAAGGAAAAAAAATGGAGAAGATCCAAGACACCATCTCTCGTTGTATGTGGTAGTTGATAATTTATTCCATAAAATGCAGGTCGTAGTCGTCTTCAACTGCGCCCGGCTTGGGTTCGCCTAAGAGAAGGTAATTTACATTATCTGTCCAATTATCTTGGTCGTATCTGTGTGCAACGAACGTTTTTACGTTTGTCACTTGTCCGGCTGACCGCGCCGCATTTGTCATACATGGTCCACTACAGCGAGGTGAGGTCAACTCGTTGGTCGATGGTCTTAAGAGGAGAACGACACACACCGGCATTCAGTTGGACAAAGCTTCTATCTTCATCTCTCTTGCGCCGTTGTCATCTATCAAATCCGGTTTGATAATTCTTTTATAGCTCGTATCTGTTTGGTTTTTGGGGGTTTCTCTTGGTCTGCCGTCCTATTGTGGCACTTATCTCGAAGGTAGTTGTATGAAAGGTATTAACTTAAGTATCTTCACAATTGTTGATGGTGGGCTATTAAACACGCCTCCAGATTCGGGTACGGAATGGAGTCCCCACTTTTGTCACATGTATCTCGTCATCGATTCAATTTAGAGGGTTTACAATTTTTGTTTTTGGATTGTAAAGAGTTAGATACTTTATGATTACCATCGCTTAACTGTCTCTTGTTGTTGTTGGAATTTATTGTGAATTTTAAGTGCTATAAAATAGTACGAGTCTTATTATGTATGCAATCGGTAATTTATGGGTCTACATGGTGTATGATAAAGGAGAAGGGCTAACGAATTGTGTTGCCTTGATTTTCCTGCGATCGATATAGAGTTACAAAGTCGTTGAAATGTTATTGCAGGCTATGGGAGTTTGGATTTCTACATGAGATATTTGATACAGTGGTTCTACAATTTGTTTCTTGAGTTTTGAGATGGCTTATCGAAGGTAAGGCAGGTATTACTAAAAAATAGGTATTTCACATTATTACTTGCTCTTCTCTCAACAAGTATCGGATAGAAGCTGGAGTGACACAAGGCTAAATGTTTTGCCCTAATTTATTTCTGCATTGGATTATTGCAGTCTTGGTCATTATGATTCGCTAAAACACCTCTAAATGCAGGATTTATTCACTGCTGCAGATACACAGGGTTCACTTTTGTTTATTTGTTTCGAAAAAAGTACCAAAACGAGTCAAATTTATTAAAAAAATGATACTTCAGGAATGATGTTTATAACAGTTAGAGGTAGGGAATTCCACAGTTCAAAAATTGACACTTGGAAATTAAATAGGTACAGCGCATCGGAAAAAGTTGTAAAGTTCTTATGGAACGCGAGAATGTTATAAGTAAATTAATTGATTGAAGGATTTGCAAAACATTATGCAGTCTCAGATGGTAACTTACTTACTTACTTAAGTGGCGCTACAGGGCGGGATGAACCTGGGCCTCAACCAACATGCCTCCCCAATTAAACCGGTCCTTAGCTAACTGCCTCCAGTTGCGCACTCCAAGTTGGTTGAGGTCGGTTTCTACTTGTGCGCGCCACTTAAGGCGAGGTCTTCCTCTACTGCGTCCGACGTCTGGCTGGGAATCGAAGACTCTGCGAGCCGGAGTATTGGTGTCCATTCTTTCTACATGTCCTAGCCATCTTAAACTTCGAATGCGGAGTTTTTTGACTTGGGGTATGTCGCTGTTCAGCTCGTATAGTTCGTGGTTGAATCTTCTTCTCCATAGCCCGTCAACGCAAACGGGACCGAAGATTTTTCGGAGAATTTTTCTCTCGAATCGACCAAGGATTTCTTCATCCGCTTTTGATACGGTCCATGCTTCAGCGCAGTAGAGCAGGACTGGGATGATCAGGGTCTTATATAGGATCTCCTTAGTAGTTCGAGTGAGGGCTTTACTACTAAATTTCCTTCTTAGCCCAAAGAAACAGCGATTGGCAAGAGTAATTCTTCGTTTGATTTCTGACGAGATGTTGTTGTCAGAGTTAATAGCGGAGCCGAGGTAGACAAAGTCCCGTACTACCTCAAAGTTATATCTGTCAATGGTGACGTTCTGTCCAATTCGTAGATGTTGTGTGTCCTTTCGTATTGACAGCATATACTTTGTCTTACCCTCATTTACTGCTAACCCCATTTGCCGCTTCCTTCTCTATACTAGCAAACGTGGCTATGACATCACGTTGAGTCCCACGAATGATGTCAATATCGTCGGCGTATGCTAGTATTTGCACCGATTTTTGGAGAATTGTGCCTCTCAAGAATCAAATTGAAAAAGTCACATGACAGCGCATCGCTTTGCCTAAATCCTTTTTTGGTATCGAATGTGTCCGTGAGGTCGTTTCCGACCCTGATGGTGCAGCTAGAATTCTCCATCGTCATCCTACACAAACGGACGAGTTTGGACGGTATACCAAAACTAGACATGGCTCTGTATAGTTCGTCTCTATAAATGCTGTCGTATGCGGCTTTGAAATCGATAAATAGGTGGTGGGTATCGATTTGGACTTCTTGGGTTTTTTTCCAGGATCTGCCGAAGTGTGAAGATTTGATCGATTGTGGACTTTCCTGGCCTAAAACCACACTGATAAGGGCCGATCAGGTTGTTGGTAAACGGTTTCAAGCGTTCACATATTACGGCAGATAGGATCTTGTAAGTGATGTTGAGTAGCCTTATGCCCTTGTAGTTGGCGCAGTTCAGAGGGTCTCCTTTTTTGTGGATCAGGCAAACGATGCTGAGGTTCCATTCTTCAGGCATGCTTTAAACCGACCAGATTTGCCTTATGGGTTTGGTGGATGTTGCTTACCAAATCATCTCCGCCAGCTTTATAAAGCTCAGGGGGAAGGCCGTCATTTCCGGCGGCCTTATTAAGCTTGAGTTTAGATATAGCTATCCTCACTTCACTTAGGTCGGGTGGTTGGCAGTTTTCGCTGTCGTTGCCAATATTGAATGGTTCGTTCTGCCTGACAGCGGAATGTTGTTCGTCATCGCCGTTTAACAGTCTGCAGAAGTGGTTCTTCCATATCCTCAGCATCGACTGTGTCTCAACTACAATATTTCCTTGTTCATCTCGACAGGATTCTGTTCGAGCCTTGTATCCTTGGCTTTGACGTTTTACACTTTGGTAAAACTTGCGAACATCGTTCCTGGAGTGGCACCTCTCTATATCCTCGATCGCGCGCTTTTCTTGCTCTTTTTTCTTCTTGCTGAAAAGCCGATCTTTGCCTATAGAGCTCAATGGCAGCTATCGTCTTCACCTGCAGCTTAGCCTTGTAGGCCTCGTTCTTGGCTGCGATCATCTGTCGGCATTCCTCATCAAACCACGGGTTTCTTGCTGGTGGCCGAGAGAAACCTAGCACATCAGTTGCGGCTGATCTAATGGCTTGTTAGCATCGTTGCCATTGTTCTTCGACATTAGATGCTGGTGGTGTGTTGTGATTCGAGAGGTTAAGGGATACGCGTTGCGCGATGGGCTTGGCGGTATCTGGCGATTGCAGTCTTTCGACATTAAATTTTTTTCACAGTTTTTCTAGTTTTTTGTGGCGTGTTGGATATCCGCATCCTTACCTTGGCTACAACAAGATAGTGGTCCGAGTCGATGTTAGCGGAATGTTCGGACATCCAAAATACTGGATGCGTGCCTCTTGTCTATCGCAATGTGATCAATTTGGTTGACTGTTCGTTGATCTGGAGACCGCCATGCCCCCTTATGGATATCGAGGTGAGGAAACCGTGTGCTGGCTATAGTGGCATTTCGTTGCGTAGCGAAGTCAATTAGCCTAAGTCCGTTACCAGACGTGTTGTCGTGTAGGCTACATTTTGCGACAGTACTCTAGAGATGTCTTCTCTTCCTACCTTTCCCAGCACGATTTTAACATCGTACTTTGGCAGTCGCTCATAGGTTTTGTCGAGGAGCTCGTAGAAGCAATCCTTAGTTATATCATCTTTTTCCTCCGTCGGAGCATGAGCGCATATAAGGCTTATGTTGGCGAATTTGGCCTTGATGCGGATTGTTACATTTCCCAGTCAGACATCTGACGCAGTAGATGAAGACCTCTCCCTAAGTGGTGCGCAAATCGACCTGAATCGAAACAACTTGAAGTGCGCTACGGGAGGCAATTTGTTACGGATTGGACAGATTGGATAGGCATCTTGGTTGAGACCCAGATCCATTCCGGACTGTAGCGCCACTTAAGTGAGTAAACATTTTTCATCTTGCAGACTTTACATGTGCAGATATCCTTTATAGCCGTGGGTGTTTCAAGTGATAGATCAGTTTTCTGCAACCTACCTTCAATAGCTTCAACTCTTGTAATGAGATAGTCCAAGTACAACTAAACCATATGTGAACATCCATTCAATTCGAAATTCACAGCTATTTCATGGTTCTTCCCATCGATAATTGAATAAAAATAAATCTTCCCATCGTAATTTTTATTTCTCCAGCTATCCTCTCAAGCTGAAAACAATTACAAAACGAATGTGTACACAGGCCTACAATTCTAATTAACAAAACCCCACTTCTGTAGCGTTAACATTTTGCGAGGGCAAAAACAAATGAACCGCACAGATACGTCTACAAAATCTCACCAACCAAGTGACCTAGGTACACATTGGGCTGGGAAAGGACCTCCCTCTGCAGGCAACAAAACGATTCCAGAAACAAATAAATAAACACAAGAAAATACTCAACAGCAGTGCAAAGAACAATCCAAACGGATATTTATTTATTCAGGACGAATTCGCAAATACAATTTAAGTCTCTCAGGATAGCACGAAAAACTAAATAGATTCACTTCCTTGAGTACTATGTCGGGACTGTATCGGTGGTTACCTGAAGTGTCTACTGTCCTAGCTGCTGGTGTGAGCGCCTCCCAGAGTAATGTATTTTTCATTAAGGGTTATCGCTACCTTATCTGCAAGTGTAAAGGTTAGGACTCAAGACCAAAAGTAAACGTTCACTTATGCTCATGCACAGCCAAGAGATCTGTTTTTTTCGTTCTCGATTTCTTATATTGCACGCCCATCGAGTGCATCTGACTGGGAAGTGGCTGTACTGCAGGAGGCATGGGTGCCGGTGCATCCTCTTTCGACCTTTGACCGGGAGGTTGTTGGGTACGGGTAAATTGATACGAACAGGTACACAACTGAACCATAAATGAGTTCAGTTTCCCATCTAATGCGGTAGTGTGGAAAAATCGATTGCACCTCATTTCTGTTTGTTGTACATATTGACATCTGGTATCTTTTGAGGGTGCATCCCAGCGGTTTTTTATTCGGGTTTGTGTCCTTTTTGTTGGTTCTTTCAAGAAGGATGTTTGCCGACACTGTAGCTGCCCTTTTGACCATTAAGAAATCATTTTTAGTAGATTTATAGATACGTTGAGAGAATTTTGTAGCCTGGAATTTCATGTGCATGACGGTATGTATGATGGCTCGATATTGATTGCTAATAAATCTTTTTTATTTCATTATACCGGTGTAGCATTGAGCTGATCCTTTGATTTGTCATTTGGCTTTGTGTCAAAGGTGCAGAAGAAGAGTTGTGCAGGTAGGAAATTTACTATGACCAAAGAAAACAAAATCCACTTAGGGGTGGCAGTGAACGGACATTTTTAAAGATACATTGTGCAGACCATATTATGGATTGTGAAGTAATTAAATGCTGGGATGCCTCGGTGTGCGTCGATTTTGGAACCGATAAAATTCGACGTCAATCGAAACAATTTATATCGAAAATAATTTTTTTATTTATTAATTTAGGGGGTCTATTTTATTTTCTAAACAATTTTACAGACTCGAAGATAAATAAAGTTTTAACATTCGGATATAAAAATTTTGTTTGACTCTCCAATTAGCCCGGTCCTTATCTAACTGCCTCCAGTTGCGCACTCCAAGTTGGTTGAGGTCGGTTTCTACTTGTGCGCGCCACTTAAGGCGAGATTTTCCTCTACTGCGTCCGACGTCTGGCTGGGAATCGAAGACTCTGCGAGCCGGAGTATTGGTGTCCATTCGTTCTACATGTCCTAGCCATCTTAAACGTCCAATGCGGAGTTTTTTGACCAGGGGCATGTCGCTGTACAGCTCGTATAGTTCTTGGATGAATCTTCGTCTCCATAACCCGTCAACGCGAACGGCACCGAAGATATTTCGAAAAATTTTCCTCTCAAATCGATAACGGATTTCTTCATCTGCTTTTGATACGGTCCTTGCCTCAGCTTAGTAGAGCAGGACTGGGATGATCAGGGTCTTATATAGGGATCTCCTTAGTAGTTCGAGTGAGGGCTTACTACTAAATTGCCTTCTTAGCCCGAAGAAACAGCGATTGGCAAGAGTAATTCTTCGTTTGATTTCTGACGAGATGTTGTTGTCAGAGTTAATAGCGGAGCCGAGGTAGACAAAGTCCCGTACTACCTCAAAGTTATATCTGTCAATGGTGACGTTCTGTCCAATTCGTTGATGTTGTGTGTCCTTTCGTGTTGATAGCATATACTTAGTCTTACCCTCATTTACTCCTAAACCCATTTTTGCCGCTTCCTTCTCTATACTAGCAAACGAGGCTATGACATCACGTTGACTCCTACCAATGATGTCAATATCGTCGGCGTATGCTAGTAGTTGCCCCGATTTTTGGAAAATTGGGCTTCTGGTGTTGGCTCTCAAGAATCAAATTGAAGAAGTCACATGACAGCGCATCGTCATGCCTAAATCCTTTTTTGGTATCGAATGTGTCGGTGAGGTCGTTTCCGACCCTGATGGTGCAGCGAGAAGTCTCCATCGTCATCCTACATAAACGGACGAGTTTTGGCGGTATACCAAAACTAGACATGGCTCTGTATAGTTCGTCTCTATAAATGCTGTCGTAAATGCGGCTTTGAAATCGATAAACAGATGGTAGGTATCGATTTGGACTTCTTCGGTTTTTTCCAGGATCTGCCAAAGTGTGAAGATTTGATCAGTTGTGGAATTTCATGGCCTCAAACCACACTGAAAGGAGCCGATCAGGTTTTTGTAAAACGGTTTCAGGTGTTCACGGTGTTCACATATTACGGCAGATAGTATTTTGTAGGCGATGTGGAGGAGACTTATGCCTCTGTAGTCGGCGCAGTTCAGAAGGTCTCCTTTCTTTGTGGATCTTGCAAACGATGCTGAAGTTCAATTCGTCAGGCAAACTTCCATCCGACCCGATTTGGCTTATGAGTTGGTGGATATTATTTACCAAATAATCTCCTCCGGCTTTATAAAGCTCGACGGGAGAGCCGTCATTTCAGGCGGCCTTGTTAAGCTTGAGTTTAGGAGTTGCTATCCTCACTTCGCTAAGGTCGGGTGGTTGGTAGGTTTGGCTGCAGTCGCCGATATTAAATAGTTTGCTCTGTGGGAGATTGTTCGTCACCGCCGTTTGACAGTCTGCAGAAGTGGTTCTTCCATTTCCCTAGCATCGAATATGTCTCAACTACGATATTTAATTGTTCATCTAGACAGGATTCTGTTTGATCCTTGTATCCCTGGCATTGACGTTTTAAACTTTGGTAAAACTTGCAAACATCTTTCCTGGAGTGGCACCTCTCCATATTCTCGATCGCTAGCTTTTCTTGCTCTTGTTTCTTCTTTCTGAAAAGCCGGTGTACTTCCCTTCTTCTGTGCCTATAGAGCCTTCTTCTTTGCCATTGCGGCTCTCGTCTTCAGCTGCAGCTTATCCTTGTAAGCCTCATTCTTGGCTGCGGGTATCTGTCGGCATTCCTCATCAAACCAGGGGTTTCTTGCTGATGGTCGCGAGAAACCTAGCACATCAGTTGCGACTGATCTAATGGCTTATTGGCATCGTTGCCATGGTTCTTTGACATTAGATGCTGGTGGTATGGTATGGATCGAGTGGTTAAGGGATACGCGTTGCGCGAAGGTCTTATCGGTCTTTTGCGGTTGCAGTCTTTCGACATTAAATTTTTTCACAGTATTTCTGGTTTGTTGTGGCGTGGTGGATATCCGCATTCTTACCTTGACTGCAACAAGGCAGTGGTCCGAGTCGATGTTAGCCCCTCGGAATGTTCGGACATGCAAAATACTGGAAGCGTACCTCTTCTCTATCGCAATGTGATTAATTTGGTTGGCTGTTCGTTGATCTGGAGACCGCCATGTCCCTTATGGATATCGAGGTGGGAAAACCGTGTGCTGTCTATAGGGGCAGTGGGGTCTACTCTCGTTCTACAACATCCAACCATCGCTTGATTGATCACCCTTATTGGGTTATTGCATGATCTGCGGATTATGAAAAGTTGATCAGCTGTAGGCTTTCCTGGCCTAAAGCCACGGTGATAAGAGCCAATTACCCTATGCGTTTGCATATTTTGGCAGATGGGATATTTTAGCCGAATCGATGAATATGATGTTTTTTGGGTTTTTGCAGGATCAACCGAAATGTGGCCTTGTGGGTATTACCTTTGACTACTTATAGCGCTAGGACTCATGTCCAAATTCCGAAATCTTTGTTTTTTCACTAACCTCACCTCTTGCGTAAGTCTGAGTATAAAACTGTCATGAGAAGCTTCTTAAATTTTATTTTCAGAGTCTGTGTTAAACAGAAGGTCAGATTCTTTTAAACTTCTCACACACAGTAATTTGTGCAGAAGCAAGGTTTGAGGCTAACTCTACCAGATTTTTAATTTCATTTCCGTATCGTGTAACTTTGCCTATCAAAGTCCTGTGTCAAACGCGATCGAAAGCCTTAGAAATAAACATCTCTCGACTCCCCATTTTCAATCGCAGATGCCCAAAATGGGTTACACAACTTCACAGATCTCCAGTTGAGTTGAAAAAGTCTTAAATAACAGGAGTTGAAGCGTGTTGTTAAAAAAGCTTTACTGTCGGAATTGCACGTCTTATGAAAATGTTCATCAGCTGTTCGGCCTCCATTATGCTCTATCCCATAGGTTAGGTTAGGTTTGATGTGCTTTTGACGTCCAAGTGAGTCGTCAAACTCGCATAGGCCTACGTGGGCCCATATCGATACCCTTTATTGTACCTGAAAAGAAAGATGCGTTAGTGAAGGGAGTGATACTTAGGTGATATGTGCTGCTCCATTAGCTAGAGGTAGTTGCTCCAACCCGACTTGCAGCAGAATCTGACGACTCGTGCTGTAGGTGTTGTAGCTCCGTCGAGTCCTCGTAGTAAAAGGAGTTTGTTACGGCGAGGAGTTTGTTACGGCTGTTGCTGATCGCGGGGCAATGACACAATAGGTGGACGATGTCCTCCACGAAGTCTGGGTCTCTGCACTTCCTGCAAAGTTGGTGCGAGTCAGTTAGGTTAGTCCTGTTGGAATGTTTACCCAGTAGATTGTGGCCTATTATGACTCTCACCGCTTTGGCAATAGAAGCTCTGTTCAGAGCTATAAGCTTGTTAGATTTGCTACCGCTTAGTTCCGGACAAAGGTCTTTAGTATATCTGCAGGTGTTAATTTTTTGCCACCTAAATTGTATTTCACATTCCGTGAGTCTGGTTATTTTCTCTTTTTTGAAAGCAAGTGGGGGTCATACCCTACTGTCACATAAGGAGATGCAGGTGGACGATCCTAGAGTGGCTAGCTCGTCTGCTTTTTCGTTTACTAGGATGTTTTTATATCCTGGCACCCAGATTATTAGGACTTTGTTCTGGTAAGAGCCTTTTAGCTCTGAGCGGCAGCGTCCAACTACTCGTGATTTTATTATGTTGGATGCCAGAGCTTTTATGGCCGATTGGCTATCTACGTAAATGGGGATATATTCTTGTGATATGTCCAATACTCTACCCGATTCGGCAGCTACGAGTATGGCTAGGATCTCTGCTTGGAAAACACTGCACGAGTTTGCCAATCGAATGTTTAACCCGATTCAGTATTGACAGACAGTTTTTAATATAGAGAAATAGCTTAGCTAGATATACCTTGAAGTATACGGATCTACTCAGAATCGCTAGCTGAGTCGAATTATAGCCATGTCTGTCAGTTCGTCACCAGTTTTGGGCCTTAACTTTTGAGCTAGAATAATGAAATTTAGTTGCACATACTCTTTGTTGCTCCCAGCTGAACAAGTGTACGAATTTTTTTAAATCCGCCCTCTACCACGCCCCTTTTTGAGAAAAACTTAGTTTTTGCACAAGCCGTACAAAAATTTTAAAAGTTCTCGAACAATATATGAAGACATTTTTAATATCTATATTTCGTATATTAAAAATTTTAAAAACCAAGCAGTAGAAACTTATCTGCAAAGCCTAACCGCTGGAAAGGAATCGAATTATTCGCTCTGGAAAGCAATTAGAGTCATAAAACGGCCAAAAATCGCTGTGCTGCCAAGTAGGGTAACATTTAAGACATTTGATGGTCCAGCGCAAAATGAAAACATTAATATATTCGAGAGTACAACCGATAATAACACAGTAAGATATGCAAGTATTGCCGAGCTTAAACGGTAAATACAGAAACTAAAGCCTAAAAAAGCTCCGGATTATGATCTGATTACAGGAGAACTTCTTAAAATGGTGCCTCGGAAAGCATTAACTAAGCTTCTTTTTATTATAAATGCAGCAATCAGATGAGAATACATACCAAGTGGAAAGTCGCGGAAGTGATTATGGTTCTAAACCAGGGAAAATCACCGAATGAAATACAATCTTACAGGCCTGTTTCACTTATTCCAATAATTTCAAAAGTTTTTGAACGGATATTACTCGGTCGCTTACACCCCATAATTGGACAGAAACGTCTTTTACCGGACCATCAATTTGGGTTTAGAAGAAAACATTCAACAGTGGACCAAGTACATCGAATTACAGATGTAATTGAGAAAGCTTTCGAAGAAAAGAAAATTTGTTCAGCCGTATTTCTTGACGTGTCGCAACCTTTTGACAAGGTGTGGCACAAAGGCCTTACGTATAAACTAAGTCAAGTTCTGTCAGAACTCTTCCGTGTGAAACTTGGAAGCGAATATTCCGAGTCCAAAGAAATAATGGCAGGTGTACCGCAAGGAAGCGTCCTTGGACCAATCCTGTACCTCCTATTTACTCTTGATATCCCACAAACAAACGATACAATAGTTGCAACGTTTGCTGACGATACTGCTATACTAGCAGTTGGCCCAACAATAGAGGAAACAAATATCAAATTACAAAACGCTCTTAACGAGGTTAATGAATGGATTAAATCCTGGCGGATTGCACTTAATGAGAGCAAATCGATCCATGTAGATTTTGCGTATAAACAGACAAACAATTTGCCTGTATTTCTAAATACGGTTCGAGTCCCGTTTTCAAATAAAGCGGAATATCTCGGTATGACACTCGATGCAAAATTATAATGCAAGTCGCATGTAAAAAACAAATGCGAAGAACTTAAGAAAATATTCGAAGCTTAACCTTGATAACAAGCTGCTATTATACAAGCAAGTGCTAAAACCGGGACATATGGTATACAACTAAACATTTTACAAACTTTTGAAAACAAAATGTTAAGATCATTCGTCAATGCGCCGTGGTACGTAAGGAACGAAGATCTACGCAGAGATCTGGGTATTCCCGCGGTTAAAGATGAAACCAAAAATTTTGCACGAAAATATAAAAAACGTTTATTAGGACACGGTAACACAACAGTCCTCCAAATTCTTGACGAAACAAATATATTGCGGCGTCTTCAAAGAACTAAACCCTTAGATTTGGCCCGATAATAACAAACTGCGCTATAAATTGCGGAAAAGCAGGAACTCTCAAAGGAAAGTTACCTGCCAAACACATTATTTACTCGTGATAAAAAAATTGCTAGATAAGTCGAATACTTAATTGCAATAGAAATACAAAATGGGTGGTGGTTTTAGTGAGTAAAAATCTCACACTACTTTGGGCACGTACTCATCGTGTGTATGAAGATTTCCACCAGCCCACGAAAAAAAAAATATATTTCGTACGCATAATGTTGTTTTGCCATGCCCACTTTTTGGGGGCGTTTTAAGTAGAAAATTGCTTTCGATATAAATTTTATTCTAACAAACTGTTTGAGTAATATGATGTGATTGTAACATCTTCTATATTTCATCCCGATGGAGATTTTAGCCACACCCACTTTTTGGGGATATTAGGTTTTATGATATGATGAGATGGGACAGTGTATTAAACGATCCGCACAGCAGATTGTAGCCTTCTCATATGTTTTTAACGTTGTTTTCTTCAAATTTGACACATGACACATGTACCTACTGACATCCAAATGACACTTAAAATAAACAATAGACAAACATTCTCCCACCATTGCAAAATGCACAAAACAACTGCCGATTAAATAACAAAGCCCCCCCTACAAACAGTAACCAAAACATATGAGAGGCTACAATCCGCTGTGCGGATCGTTTGATACCCTATCCCATCACATCTTTATTATAAATATCCTCAAAATATAGGCCTTATGGCGATGAAATACAGAAAATGACATTGTCACAATATATTGCTCAGACAGTTTATCAAAATCTTTTGTGGTTCGCCAAAAAAACAACGTATTTCTACTGCTAATGCCTTGGGATTGGGTATACAAATGGTTTTTGTAAGAAAACGCCCCCAAAATGTGGGCGTAGGTGAAAATGATCTATGGACCAAATATTTATATTACCATTGCGGAAGTATTTGCATCAAAAATTTTTTCGAAAGTTTTAAAACTTGGACAAAAAGCGTTTTTTACTAAAAACGCCCCCAAAAAGTGGGCGTGGCAAAAAACTTTGTATGAACGAAATATAGATATTAGGGTTGTCTAAATATCCTGCTCAGACACTTTTTTGAAATTCCTTACGGTTTGGCCAAAAAATGAGTTTTTCTAAAAAGGGGGCGTGGCAGTGGGCGGATTTCAAAAATTTTTACACTTGTTCTGGTGGCACGGATGAGGATCCTATATACCAAATTTCATTATCCTAGCTCAAAATTTAAGGCCCAAAAATCGGTGACGAACAGACAGACGGACGGACGGACGGACGGACGGACGGACGGACGGACGGACGGACGGACGGACGGACGGACGGACGGACGGACGGACAGACAGACATGGCTAATTCGACTCAGCTAGCGATTCTGAGTCGATCCATATACTTTGAGGTATATGTAGCAAAATTATTTCTCTATGTTACAAACTAAGTATCAAAACTAATATACCCCCCTATGGGATAGGGTATAAACACCACTCTCTTGAATACACATACACTCGCATATTTTGATTGTCAAAATATTTCATGTATATGTATATCGCATTTCTCGAAAAAAAAGGTCTTTAACCTAATTTACATCTGACTCTTCGTTCGCATAACTGATTTATGGGAAAACATCAAGATTTCGATTTACGTTTTCGCATGGAACAAAACACGATCAAGATGACACTTGAAATCGAAACGGTTTGACGACTCTGTTAAAGCGCGGCATAGATGATAATTGGCGGCTGGTGTTAGAAGATGCAGGCGAATTAATGGAACAGCCTTAAATCGAAGGTGTGCACTAATCAGCTGCACATCGAATGGGAACTGGTTTTTAATTTTTTTTAAAATCGTGGAATCGTGTCATTCGACACAGATTGTGATAATTTATTTTACGCGATGCCATGATAATGACAAGCTCGAGCAGCGCTGACCGCTTAAGTGTGACACCAATCCAATTAATTAGGCGAATTTAAGACAATTTCCGTTTACCGGGTTAAATCAAAGGAACCAGTTGAATGGAGTATACTAGCGTACACGTTTTCGTTTGATTTTGGTGTGGAATTCGTTTTATTGATATTTCGCAACTGCAAAAAGTCGCAGTTGCGAAACAATGTCATGCAACATTATCATGAATCGAAGTTCTTCGTGGTACGCAGCTACGAAAATGCTCATTTTGATTATTCGGCCAATTGTTCTTTCACAATTAGTGGGGATTCACAATTTGTAATCAATGTTTCAGAGTTTGCGAATATTCAGTTGTAAGACTTGAAGCAGGTTGCGATTTTTTAACTGCGGTGCAAGAAAGTCGCAAATAATCACACATTAAGCCAAATAATACCTATCAATGTTAAACGCGAAAGGTTTTTCTATGCTTCACTTCATGGGCTGCTTCCTTGACATCGAAGGTTCTTTTGACGGGTGATCCAAGTAGAGATACTTTTTACAATAGCCTTTTTTTTGACAGATCACGTGTGAGTCGTGTCATGCTGTCATGTTATTTTTGTTTAGTATTGTTTGGCATTTCATAATGGAAAGACTTACGCGTGAACAACGTTTACAAATTGTTCAACTTTATTATGAAAATTCACGTTCTGTGAGGAATGTGTTTCGTGCACTTCGCTCAACTTATGGTCAACATAATCGGCCTACTGAGCGTACTATTCGCAACACCATCACCCATTTTGAGACCCAGCATTCATTATTGGATAATATTCGACCGAATAGACCACGTCCAGCACGCTGTGAAGAAAATATAGCGGCCGTAGCTGAGAGTGTACACGAAGACCGAAGAGAGTCGATTCGGCGCCGTTCGCAGCAACTCGGACTGCCGTATGGAACGACTTGGCGCATTTTACGTCAAGATCTTAAATTGAAAGCGTACAAAATACAGCTTGTGCAACAACTGAAGCCGCTCGACCTTCCCAAGCGACATCGCTTCGCTCTATGGGCTCTTGAAAAGTTCCTAGAAGATCCGACGTTTTCGAGGCAAATTTTGTTTAGCGATGAGGCCCATTTCTGGCTCAATGGGTATGTAAACAAACAAAATTGCCGCATTTGGGACGAAGAGCAACCTGAAGAGATTGAAGAACTGCCACTTCATCCAGAAAAAACAACGGTTTGGTGTCGTTTGTGGGCCGGTGGAAACATCGGTCCATATTTCCTTAAAAATTATGCCGGTGCGAACGTAACCGTGAATGGCGACCGTTATCGTGCCATGATAACCGACTATTTGATGCCTGAAATAGAAGCTCGTGATCTCGGCGACATTTGGTTTCAGCAAGACGGCGCCACTTCCCACACATCGCATCAATCAATGGACTTATTGAGAGAACATTTCGGTGAGCACATAATTTCACGTTTTGGGCCGGTCGATTGGCCACCAAGATCGTGTGATATCACACCGTTAGACTTTTTCCTGTGGGGATATGTAAAGTCAAAAGCTTATGCCGACAAACCCACTTCGATTCAGGCCTTGGAGGAAAACATCACGCGTGTCATTCGCCAGTTACCAGTCGAAATGCTCGAACGAGTGATCGAAAATATGACTCAACGGATGGACCATCTGAGACGTAGCAACGGCCAACATTTGATAGACTAAATCTTCAAAAAATAAATGCCAAAGAATGTTCTTTCAAATGATAATAAACATTCTCCGTTAAATTTGAATTTTCTGTGTCTTTTTCTTTAAAAAAGTAGGGAACCTCGAAATGGATCACGCTTTATTTGGACAATTTGGTCAAAGTTAAAGAACAGTTGGAATTGAAAGACGAAATTCAAATATTTGAACATTTTTTCGATGATGATGTGACGAATATAATTGTAGAGCAAAGCCAAATATAGGCACCCGACAAAAACTGCCACACATTCCAATTTACGAAAGAAGACTTGAAAAAGTTTGTTGATATAATGCCTCAAGAATCATTGTACTGGTGCCTAGACGAAGATGCTAGATGCCCATTGATAGCTAATGCCATGTTCCGAAATCGCTTCAAAGAAATCAAGCGCTTCCTTCATCTGGCCAATAATTCTTCTCTGGATAGGTCTGATAAAATGGCTAAGGTTCGACCTTTGATGAAAGTTATTTGTAATAATTATCAAAAATGGGACTTTTTTTCATGGTAAACTGTCAATTGATGAGGCGATAGTTAAATACTTTGGTCATCACTCCGCAAAGCAATTTATACGTGGAAAGCCTGTTCGTTTTGGATACAAGGAGTGGGTACTTTGCAGTAGTGTTTGATATTTGATGTATATTGTGGAGCCAAAAATGTAAGTGTAACGAATAAGTGCTTACCTCTCGGATCGCGTGTGGTACTCGATTTGCTGAATGTAGTAAGAACGCCAAGTGATCACAGCGTATTTTTTGATAATTATTTCACCAGCCATGACCTCTAGATAACTTTATGTAAAAAAGGACTTCGCGCAACAGGTACGGTTAGGGACAATAGAACAAAAAAATCTCCACTCAAATCCTTGAAAACGATAATGAAGGCCAACCGTGGTTACTTCCATCACAAATTCGATAAAAAACAATAACATCTTGTTCGCGCTTTGGAAGGATAACGCTGTTGTTACCATTGCAACTAATTATGACACCTTGGAGCCACTGGGTAAAGTCAAAAGGTGGTCAACAACCCAAAAACAAAAAGTAGTCATTCCTCAGCCAAAACCATTGGTTGCTTACAACAAGGGCATGGGTGAGGTCGACCTTCATGACCAATTCGTAAACAATTACCGAATAAAAATAAAGGGTAAGAAATGGTGGTGGCCATTGTTTACACATTTGATCAACTAAATGGTGGTGAATGCTTGGCGACTCCATTGTTTGAAAACCAATAAAAATCGCAATCTGCTTTCCTTTGTCCGGACCATAGCAAGGACTTATTTACGTAGGGCCTTCAGTAAAAGTGCAAAATAAACCAAATGTTCCGAAATCTTTGGTTCGCTCGCAAGGGAGGGGGGGCATTTCCCCAAAAAAAATACAAAAGCAGTTACGATGCAGAATATGTCACAGCAGAGTTCGATGGATATGCGAAAAATGACAAATTACTCTTTGCATCGAAAAAGAGTGCTTTAAAATATTTCATAGTTAAGATAACTATTTGCACACATCTGGCCAGTGTACTCGTTTGAGTACACCCCTCTAAAACATAAAGTTGAAAAAAAATGTTTAAACTTTGTATTTTTTGTCTTATATAACGCTAAATAAATATTATATAAAAGGTTTTTTAATTGTCTTAATTTAAAAGGGGGTTGGTATCTAATGGGTTAAACGTCCAATACGGATTTTTTTTTGACTAGGGGTTTGTCGCTGTAGAGCTCGTTTAGTTCTTGCTTGAATTTTCATCTCTATAGCCCGGCAACGCATACGGGACCGAAGAATTTCATATTTTTTTTTTTGTTTGCCGCTTAAAACGAGCAAGGATTCGTACATCCACCTTTGATACGGTCCATGCATCACCGATGTAAAGCAGGACTGGGTTGATCAGGGTCTTACATAGGACCTCCTTAGTATTTCGTGTGGGGGCTTTTCTACTGCATTGCCTCCTTAGCCCGAAGAAATAGCGGTTGGCAAGAGTAATTCTTCGTTTAATTTCTGACGAGATGATGCTGTCCATGTTAATAGATGATCAGAGCTAGACAAAGTTTCGAACTACCTCTATGTAATATCTGTCAATGGTGACGTTCTGTCCAAATTATCGATGTTGTGTGTCCTTTCGTTTTGAAAGGGTTTGGGCTTAGTGCTTAACCCATTTTTGCCGCTTCTTTCTCTATACTAGCAAACGTGGCTATAACATCATTATGCGTCCGACCTATGATGTTAATAACGTAGGCGTATGCTAGTAGTTGCACCGATTTATGAAATATTGTGCCACTGGTGTTGACTCATAAATTTTGCACAATCCAAAAGGCACGGTGTGTCGACTTGCCTCAATCGTTTTTTTTTTGCTATCGAATGAATCAGTGAGGACCTTTCCCTGATGGAGCAGCGAGAATTTTTCATTGGCAACCTGTACAGACGGACGAGTTTTGGCGGTGTACCAAAACTAGACATGGCTCTGTATAGCTTGTCTCTAAACATTATGTCGTATGCGGCTTTGAAATCGGCGATAAATAGGTGGTGGGTATCGATCTGGACTTCTTTTTTTCCAGGATCTGCCGAAGTGTGAAAATTTGATCGATTGTGGACTTTCCTGGCCTAAAACCACACTGATAAGGGCCGATCAGGTTGATGGTAAACGTTCACATATTACAGCAGATAGGATCTTGTAGGTGATGTTGAGGAGACTTATGAATTGTAGTCATCGCAGTTTAGAGAATTTCCTTTTATGTGGATGGGGCAAACGATGCTGAGGTTTCATTCTTCAGGCATACTTTCATCCCACCAGATTTGGTGGATGTTACTTAACACATCATCTCCGCCGGCTTTAAAAAGCACTGCGGGAAGGCCTCATTTCCGAAGTCTTGTTAAGCTTGAGTTTAGATATTGCTATCCGCACTTCACTTAGGTCAGGTGGTTGGTAGCTTTCGCTGTCTTCGCCAATGTTGGATGGTTCGTTCTGCCTGACAGCGGAATGTTGTTCGTCCTCGCCGTTTAACAGTCTGCAGAAGTTGTTCTTTTAATCCTCAGCATCGACTATGTCTCAACTACGATATTTCCTTGTTCATCTCGACAGAATTCTGTTCGAGGCTTGTATCCTTGGCTTTGACACTTTGGTAAAACTTGCGAACATCGTTCCCGGAGTGGCACCTCTCTATATCCTCGATCGCGCGCTTTTCTTGCTCTTTTTTCTTCTTTCTGAAAAGCCGATGTTCTTCCCTTCTTCTTTGCCTATAGAGCTCAATGGCAGCTCTCGTCTTCACCTGCAGATTAGCCTTGAAGGCCTCGTTCTTGGCTGCGAGCATCTGTCGGCATTTCTCATCAAACCAGGGGTTTCTTGCTGGTGGCCGCGAGAGACCTAGCACATCAGTTGCAGCTGATAAAATGGCTTGTTGACATCGTTGCCATTGCCCTTCGACATTAGATGCTGTTATGGTGTGAATCGAGAGGTTAAGGGATACTCGTTCTGCAAAGGCCTAGTGGATATTCGCATTCTTACCTTGGCTTCCTTGGTCGCTCCTAACACCACCGTTGACTCCATCTTGGGAATTCTTTCGCTGCCGGAAAAGGAAGTGTAGAGGGCCAGAATTGTACTCTATGACCGACTGTCTATCTTAAGTAAGTCTGTCTATAAGTCTGTCCCCCAAGAGACAAAAGTTTTGCACTCAAATTCCAATACAACTATTTTACCAAGGCAGGAAGTGTGACAGTCACCCAACAATGAACCAATCCAATGGATTCAATTTTTAATGAAAAGCTGAAACATTGTTCCTAAAATTCTTGCGCCATTGGATCGGATGCAAATGTTTTTCTTAACTAACGCAATTTCTGATGGTACCACACATTTAGCCCCCAATCCGCTTTTGATTTACAATGCAAAGTAATCTCTGAATCACACGTCCTTGCACAGTTTCACATCCCCGTCACTATGTCAGACTGCCCACCCACTTTAATGTCGCCCGACGCCGATAATGTGTCTTCCGATTGTCAAGTATTCTTCCAAAACCTACTTGTCCTACGTGAGAACTCACCAAAACGCCTCTTAAGTGGCACTCTAGTAGCACTAACGCACGTGCCTCGCAGACGCAACTACTATCCCACTATAGAGCCTCCGAAACTCCTCAATTTGGAGCTCTCAAGTGTCACATTCAGATTGATTCCTTATATGCCATCTCGGTGAAGAGGTCTTCATCGCCAGCAATGAGAGCCAATCAATGTAATGTTCGGCACATTAGCTAGCTTCTCTTTGAATACAAATCGTCAAACCGTGCGTCTCGTTCGTCTCATCGCGGCTCAGCAAGACGAGGATCATGAGGGGTCTACCTCACACCATGTGCGTGGTGTTTTGTAAACACAAGCGGAGAAATCTAAAGACCTCATCTATTCAAACCGCATAGAGAGGTATCATCCGAATCCGACTCCGACTCTGACGCCTTCGCCACTTACCCCGATTGATAGGCGAACAAAAAAAACGAAAGAAAACACTGCTTCGAGAGGAGCACGAGGGAGGCGCTCACATAATTAATCAATCAAAGCGTCTAAACCGAAATGTTTGACAGTGGTTGACACGGCATGTCAAATGTTGACATGATAACTAATCATAAGCAAGTGTCAGCCTTTTGTGTTTGACGTTTCTTGTGTAGATGTAGTAATTTTTGTGTTTGGCGGTATTTTCTGTTTTCGTGTGTTCATTCTGACGTTCATGGCTTTTGTTTGCTCTTGAGCGGGTGCGTGTTCGTTTGGTGAACGACGACGCGAAGCGGCGCCAGTGTCAGTCCGCTTTATGCACATTTCGTTCTGTGTATTTGTTGGATGAATAGTAATAATGAGATTATGTTTTATTAATTATATACGATGAATTTAATGATTATTGGTCGGAGTGACTGGTTTTGTGATACCTATATCATGAGCATGGTTATTTGGTATAATTTGTGGTTTTATCTGGTGGATAAAAAAGAAAAAATAACGCGCACGTTTCTATTAGATTGTTATTCCATTTCATTGAATTTTAATGAAATTTCACTTTGCATGACGTATCTCATGTTGTTAATAAAAAAATAAAACTGAAACATTTTTTGTAATAAAAAAATTTTATTACGCGTCAAAAGTAAAAAATGTCGGGTCTTTCATATAATTTAAATAAAACAAAGAGTGTGTGAGATATGATTTAATTTTTTATCGGCCTATCGATACCATTATGTATGGAACATAACATCGTTGAAATATCCGACGTGACTTCTTTGTCGAATTTTCCATGACTCTGGCGCATAAATCAGGCTGAAATTGAAATTCTGGCTTATTCGCATAGACTTGCGACTTCAGGAAACCCCGCAAAAAACGTCTAACGGGGTCAAATCGCACGATTTCGGTGGATAGTTCACATCACTTCCACATGAGATTACTATGCCCTTGTATCGCTCTGGCAGAATTTCCTATGTGGCGTGAGCTGTGTGGCACGTAGCATCGTCCTGTTGAAACCACATGTCGTTGGTGTCCATATCATCCAATTCAGTCCAAAAGAAGTTGGTAATTGACCTTTAGCGTTCGCCGTTGACAGTGATGGCCTGGTCAACATCGTTTTCAAAGAAATATGGACCGATGACGCCGCCAGCTCAAAATACAAACAGCGACTTTTTCGGGATGCATTGGACTTTTTTGGATCTCATGTGGATTGGTATCGGCCCCAAATTCGACATTTTTGTTTGTTGACCTACCCATGCATGTAGAAATGGACCTCATCGCTGAAGATGATTTTTCGTTGAAAATAGGGTCAGTTTCCAACTGCTCCAGAACCGATTCAGGGAACACACGTCGTTGTCTGTCGTTGTTTAACTTCAGCTCAGTTAAATTTTGTTAAGCTGTGGTCTGCGATGGGCGGAGTTATTGTCTGCGACGCGAAATCGACTGCCTTTCACGGACAGGTGCAATGTTTTCTGCAGATCTTACTTTTCATCGATGTACGGGTGTTGGAATGTAGTTTACAGAGCCAATATACTAAATTTTATCCACCCCACTGCGAATAGCCCTCTCGGTAGAACGATGATGACGAGCGTAAAATGGGTGAAATGTGCGCAACTTCAGCAGTATTGTCGGGATAAACAACCACTATAACCAGCACACGGTTTCCTCACCTCGATACCCATAAGAGGACATGACGGTCTCCATAGATCAACGATAACCAAGAGGCACGTATCCAGTATTTTGGGTGTCCAAGCATTCCGATGGGCTAATATCGACTAGGACCACTATCTTGTTGCAGCTTAGGTAAGAATGCGCACCATAAACCATACCAGCATAAAATGTCGAAGCACAATGGCAACGATGTCAACAAGCCAATAGATCAGCCGCAACTCATGTGCTAGGTTTCTCACGCTCACCAACAAGAAACCCTTGGTTTGATGAGGAATGCCGACAGATGCTCGCAGCCAAAAACGAGGCCTATAAGGCTAAGCTGCAAGTGAAGACGAGACATCGGCTTCTCGGAAAGAGGAAAAAGTAGCAAGGAAGGGCGCTATCGGGGAAGAAAGGTGCCACTTCAGGAACTATGTTCGCTAGTTTTAGCAAAGTCTAAAACGTGAAAGCCATGAATACAAGGCTCGAACAGAATCCTGTGGAGATGAACAAGGAAATATCGTAGTTGAGACACAGTCGATGAAGAGCCACTTCTGCAGACTTAAACGGCGATGACGAACAATATTACTCTGTCAGGCAGAACGAACCATTTAATATTGGTGACGAAATAGAAAACAACCAACCACCCGACCTAAGTGAAGTGAGGATACTTCCTTAATTACTTATCGGGATCCCGACCCTTGAAGAGTCTCTGCCTGAGACACTGCAGCCTTCCATTCTCTACGATCCCGGGCTCGCTGCTTCCAGTTTTCTATACCAAGCGCTCTGGCACCCGCGATGGCTTGGCGATGAGGGCTGGGAATCGAAGATCCTCTTAGCTGGGGCATTGTCATTTCGCTCGAGGTGGTCGAGCCAATGTGTCATTCGTGGAGTCTATGTTTACTCCGAGATAAGTGAACTCCTTACCTACCTCGAAATTGCGAAATTGAAGTGAGGATAGCAATATCCCAACTCAAGCTTAACAAGACCACCGGAAATGACGGCAAACAGAAGTACTGGTTGGTTCCGGCCTATCTCGCCCACGACTATGTGGGACCCTTCGCTAAGGAAAACCTGGGGAAGACGATCGCATCTACGGAGAGACGAAAAACTGGACTCTTGATTATCTTCTTAGTACAAATCTCTTGCTATGTAACAATCACGAATCACTGCCATCCTCTTGTCCACTAATGAAACCTAGAGGAAAACAAAAACCTCCATGGTGGTCTGAAAATCTAGGAATGCTTAGGCAGCAATGTAAAAAATTTATCAATAAAGCTAAAAGTTTGAAAGAATCCTCTAACTGGATCACCTACAAAGAGACCCTATCAATATACAAAAAGGAACTGAGGAAGCCCAGCGCAAATCCTGGAGACTCTTCTGTGATAAAATAGAAGAGACTTCCGAGGTGTATAGACTCCGAAAAATCCTATCCACTAGTCCAACTGTTCGAAGCTATCTCCAAAAAAACAAAAAAAACAAAAACAACTGGCACTTGGACGACCTCAAACAAAGAATCCATAGAGCTACTAACGGATACAAAATTCCCATGTAGCTCACAGAAAGCTTTCCAGGACGACATCAATAGAACCAACTTAAAAATCTTATCACAAAAGATAAAATACCTTGGGCAACATACAGCTTTGAACCCTTTAAATCCGACCTGACGGAATTGTACCAGCCGAGCTACAGCGCACTTTAGATCTCATCCTAACAGATCTCATATTCCATGGATAGATGAGGAATGCCGACAGATGCACGCAGCCAAGAACGAGGCCTACAAGGCCAAGCTGCAGGTGAAGACGAGAGCTGTCATTGAGCTCTATAGGCATTGAAGAAGGGAAGAACATCGGCTTTTCAGAAAGAAGAAAAAAGAGCAAGAAAAGCGCGCGATCGAGGAAATAGAGAGGTGCCTCTCCAGGAACGATGTTCGCAAGTTTTACCAAAGTGTAAAACGTCAAAGCCAAGGATACAAGGCTCGACCATAATACTGTCGAGATGAACAAGGAAATATCGTAGTTGAGACACAGTCGATGCTGAGGATATGGAAGAACCACTTCTGCAGACTGTTAAACGGCGATGACGAACAACATTCCGCTGTCAGGCAGAACGAACCATTTAATATTGGCAACGACAGCGAAAACTGTCAACCACCCGACCTAAGTGAAGTGAGGATAGCTATATCTAAACTCAAGCTTAACAAGGCCGCCGGAAATGACGGCCTTCCCGCTGAGCTTTATAAAGCTGGCGGAGATGATTTGGTAAGCAACATCCACCAACTCAAATCTGGTCGGTTGAAAGCATGCCTGAAGAATGGAACCTCAGCATCGTTTGCCCGATCTACAAAAAAGGAGACCCTCTGAACTGCCCCAACTACAGAGGCATAAGTCTACTCAACATCGCCCACAAGATCCTATCTGCCGTAATATGTGAACGCCTGAAACCGTTTACCAACAACCTGATCGGCCCTTATCAGTGTGGTTTTAGGCCAGGAAAGTCCACAATCGATCAAATTTTCACAGTTCAGCAGATCCTGGAAAAAACCCAAGAAGTCCAAATCGATACCCACCACCTATTCATCGATTTCAAAGCCGCATACGACAGCATTTATAGAGACGAACTATACAGAGCCATGTCTAGTTTTGGCATACCGCCCAAACTCGTCCGTTTGTGTAGGATGACGATGGAGAATTCTCGCTGCACCATCAGGGTCGGAAACGACCTCACCGACACATTCGATACCAAAAAAGGATTTAGGCAAGGCGATGCGCTTTCATGTGACTTTTTCAATTTGATTCTGGAAATTCTGGAGAGGATTGTGCAAAACTCCCGAGCCAACACCAGAGGCACAATTCTCCAAAAATCGGTGCAACTACTAGCATACGCCGACGATATTAGCATCTATCAACTGATCTTTCTTACTTCTGCTGCATTAGTACCTATTGCCTCTTGTCCGATCCTTCACCTTCTCCGAGTTGATTTAAATGGCCTCATAGGGAAAGTAAGTTCATTTATACCACCCCCACTATTTGATTTTTTTCCTTTCATCCATCGAATCTCAAACGTTCATATGGAATATTTCAACTTTTACGACGCACTTTCATCAAAACAATCTACCATAACCTTATCTTACACCAGCCCACCAGAAAATCTTTCCATACAAACAACCAAATCTCCAACAACTAATCCCATCACAAAGCTCGTTTTAATGTCTACATTTGCGCAGTTTATGCTTCGCTAAATTAGTACAACGAAACTAGCCTCACATTTGGGCCGTTTACAAGTGCCCCGCTTCTAATTGTCTACAATCAATGCACTTAATGGCCAAAAATTAACGCGTCTTTCCCTTTTTACTGTGCCAACAAAAATTATTAACTGCCCCATAAATAAAACTAATTTCGTCCATCATTCCACCATACGAACACAGCCAAGGGAAACCTCGTCATATTTTTTTCTATTTGAAATGTTTTCATGGTTGAAGCTTCACACTTACCAAAGAAACGCTCTTTTGCCCGTCCAAATTAAGGCAAAAAAAAAAAAGAAAAAAACTAAGCCTGGTAAAATAATTAAATTGCTCTATTGTTCACCTGTTAGACGAAATTAATGAGCGCTACCCTCTGCAACCGCAGGCAGGTGAGAATCTATGCAAACGCGCTTACCACCATCAAACATGTAAAGTATCTAATCTAGTTGATGGAATAGTAACCAAAAACGAACAAAAAAAATGGATTGTCGACCTACATCAGTGAATTGCCCCTGTCACGGATATAATGCTATTGCGCGTCAGTACAACTGGCGCTAATTGGCAACGGCACAAGTACGCTCTTTTTCACTTTGCCGCTAGCGCGAGGTGAGGAACACTCATCGTATAGTCGTATCTTTTATCTGAAATCTAAGAACCAAGGGGAAATGAATTTAATTTTCCTGTTGATCTTCATTTACTCTTGGCCCTACCATCGTGCGGATCTATTTTTCCCGGGCTAATGAGGCCACCAGACCACCACACCGCACACCGTTGTATGTCCAAATAAACCGGCGAAAAGTAAAAACTAATTTTCATCAAATGACTTGCTGAAGAATCAGTCCTGGGTGGTGGCGGGGAAGACTCCAAAAGATTGTACCAACAGATAAGTGAAGAGATGGTTGCATAAGCCCGCTGAAAACTAGTGCCCACCATCATCATTGTCGAGGCACAACCGAAAATTTTAATGTGAAATGCAAATTTATTACACTGAAGCCGACGAGATCTGTCAGTTGGCTGTCATAATTGATTCGAGCTGTCAAAAGTCGAGGGAACTCCGTAATAATAATACTAACTCTCCAATGCGGTCATATGCAAATGGCGGAGTAATTGTTTCCGCAGTGTTGCGGGTAAAATGCTTAAGAACAATGGTAGGTTCCGCTTTAAAGTGGGTCGCATGCTTGCGGATCTTTCAAGTGAAATAGTTCAGCGCTGAGAGGGGGGTGTGTGATGGGGTTTAGGTAGAACTATGTGGAGCGGGTGGAATTCGTAGGAGTGTTCATCGTCCGTGTCTTTCAAAAGGAGTCAACTATGTGTTCTAGTTTAGTGCCTTTGCCGAGTGTTTGGGGGTGCATTCATGTAAAAGTTGCAACGCGGTAATGCTGCTGGGTGGTGGTGGTAGTTGGATGGAGGTGTCTTATGAATGGCAAATGGATGGTTTAAGTGTGCACAATGAGATGGATTTTGTGTGAAATAGATTTATTTCGTTGGTGTTAGTTTAACAATAGTAAAGAGGTAATGAGGGCACGCATTCAGTTTTTTTTTATTAGTATCCTACTTTTGTCAATCGGTTTTAGTTTCTCTTTTTTCCACCGTTTTAGAATTTGAAATGGCCATCTATTTAGCCGATTGGAGTCGACATAAAATAGGTGGTCCCCTCATCGTGCAAGAAGTACACACGCACACATGAATGGTTGTGAGAAATCTGGATACTAACGAGCCTCTTTTTGTATCTATTTACTTTTGTATTAGCATGTGCTATGAAATATTTATGATTAACTTAGAAGTGAGCTTAGGGTCTCTTACGCACGAAGATTTATGAGTTGCGGCACCCCACAAGGGGGTGTTTTGTCTCCTCTTCTCTGGAATCTGGTAGTCAATGAGCTACTAGTTAATCTAGAAAGGGAAGGCTGCAAGGTGATTACCTACGCTGATGACGTGGCAATAGCTGTATCAGGGAAGTACCTTAACACCCTTAAAGAACCATTACAAAATGTTCTTTCAGTACTCTCCAAATGGGCCGCCAAATGTGGATTTGGCGCGAACCCTAAAAAACCGAACTGGTCCTTTTCAGCAGGAAATAGAAAATCCCGCACGTCCACCCTCCAAAACTCAATGGCGTCAGTCTCAAGTTTGTTGAATCAGCCAAATACCTGGGTCTGGTCTTGGACAAGAAACTGAACTGGAAAGCCAAAATCCTAGATCGCGTTAAAAAAGCCACCGTAGCCCTATACTCATGTAAAAAGGATATCGGTAAAAAATGGGGAATGCAACCACATATCACATACTGGTGGTCTGGTGGACTGCTCTTGAAACAGCCTCAAACCGCAACCTTCTGGGGAAAGTTCAAAGATCCGCCTGCATCTGCATAAGTGGCGCTCTAAGAGCCACCCCATCCGCAGCTCTAGATGCTATTCTATACCTAGTGCCCTTAGACATCTTCGGCAAACAGACCGCAGCTTGTGCAGCTGTGCGAATTAGAGCCTCGTCACAATGGACACCCAGTCACGGTGTACACACAAAGATATTAAATCATCTAAACATTACAGAAAACACCGACCACATCACTACCCAACTCAGCTTCGATAGTAACTTCCAGTCAACAATTTCTAGCCGACTTGATTGGAAACAAGACTCGGTTGGATTGGACAACTAGATTCACATCTACACAGATGGGTCTAAAACTGAAGCGGGGGTAGGTGGAGGTGTCTTCTTCGAAATGCTCAGCGCTTGATATTCTGCCACTTGTTGAAACGTTAGGCATGCCCCTCGGTACTTGTAAGTCAACACTTAAACTAGATGCGATCAAAAAAGCTAATTGTAGATGGACAAACGGCTCAACGTGTCTTATATCCCGGTAAATCTGGCCCATATATAGCCAGAAATGCTCCCTTAGTTCAATATTTCTGGACAGATCCACCATCAGCACCATCATTGGTGTCCTTACAGGACACTGCCTTTATAGCAACGACTTCTGCAGAAACTGCATGGATGAGGCGGAGGAGGAAAGTATCACTCATCTTCTTTGATCATGTCAAAGTCTCTCCAACAAAAGAAGACACCACCTGGGAGACTACTTCTTGGACAACTTCTTCCTGACATCAGGAACCTCCGCCGTTTTATTTGTAGCTCGGGTTGGTTCATCTAGGCAGACGACTCATAGGAAAATATGTTTGATCCATGTGGTACCACAACGGACCTTCTTTGTCTAAGTGCACCCACCTAATCTAACCTAACCTAGTAGTGATTTAACCAGTCCTTAAGGGGCTGAATCCGGTGTCAGTGAGTGAAAACTTCATAAATGACGCCATAAATTAGTGCCGCTAATATAGCATGTTATACGCGACTGTGCCGAAGAATCCTTGCTCTGCTTAGATAATTCGCATTTCTACAGTGGGAGACTTGAAACATTTATAAAATATCGGACATTACCGGACCATACAGGGCCTCAAACCTAGCTTCTCCATCCATTTGTGTGCAAAGTTATTATTTTTGCCACAAGGAAGAGGAAATCCTACTTGACGCCGAATCCGAACTACAAATTTAGAAGCTTCTCATCACAGTGTTACTCTGGGATGTTTGTCAGACTTTCGCAAGAGGTGGAGAAGGGAAATAACTTAGGTGTTGTCACATTCGGGATTTGAACCAGCATATGATTTATCCACAAAACGACATGCCTACCTCCGAGGTATACAATGGACATGGACGTTTAAGACGGCTAGTATAAGTAGACCGAATGGACACTAATGCTCCAAAGATGGTAGATGCATTAGAGGTAGATCTCACGTTAAGTGGAGCGCAAAAGTTGAATCCAAAGTCAGCCAATTTAAGGTTACTTAACTGCTTAAGTGGCTTTTCAGTTCGGAATTAACCTGTGCCTCAACCGACATGCCTCTCCAATTATCCCGGTCCTTAGCTTACTGCCGCCATTTACTTACTAACGTGGCGCTACAGTCCAGTATGAACCTGTGCTCAACCGACATGCCTCTCCAATTAGCCCGCTCCTTAGCAAACTGCCTCCAGTTGTGCAGTCCTTGTTGGTTGAGGTCGGTTTCTACTTGTGCGCGCCACTTAAGGGGAGGTCTTCTTCTACTACGCCCAATATCTGGCTGGGAATCGAGGACTCTCCGAGGCGTAGTATTGGTGTCCATTCGTTCTACAAGCCCTAGCCATCTTAAACGTCACATGCGGAGTTTTTTTTTACCAGGGCCATGTCGCTGTACAGCTCGTATAGTTCGTGGTTGAATCATCGTCTCCATAGCCCGTCAAGGCAAACGGGACCGAAGAGTTTTCGAAGAATTTTCCTCTCAAATCGATCAAGGACTTCTTCATCCGCTTTTGATACGGTCCATGCTTCAGCGCCGTAGTGCACGACTGGGATGATCAGGGTCTTGTATAGACTTCTCTTAGTTCTTCTAGAGGGGTTTGTTACTAAATTGCTTTCTTAGCCCGAAGAACCGCGATTTGCAAGAGGAATTCTTCGTTTGATTTCTGACGAGATGTTGTTGTCAGAGTTGATAGCGGAGCCGAGGTAGACAAAAGTCCCGTACTACCTCAAAGTTATACCTGTCAATGGTGACGTTCTGCAACATTTGTCGATGAGTCTTTTCGTGTTGACAGGATATATGCAAACGTGGCTTTGACATCACGTTGAGTCCTGCCGATGATGTTAGGTTAGGTTAGGTTATAGTGCCTGCACGCTATGCGCGTGCACACTTAAACCATAAAGGTCCGTTGTGGTACCACGTGGATCTGTCGACTTTCCTATGTTCGTTCGCCTGATTTAACTATTCCGAGCTAACAATGTAGCGTAGGAGGTTTCTGACATTAATATTAGCCAGCTCGCCTATAGATTTTCGAAGAAGTACTCCCCACGATGAAGCTTCCTTTTTACTGAGAGAGCTGGACAAGAGCATAGAAGGTGAGTAATACTTTCCTCCTCTTCTTCGTCCAAGCAGCTTCTACAGAATTCATTGCTGAAGAGGCCAAGTCTTTTTGCTTGTAGGCCAATGGGGCAATGTCCTGTAAGTACACCGATTATGGTGCTGATGTTTGATCTGTTCAACATTGTTAAGCAGATGGAGCGCTTCTGGTTAAAGTTAGGCCAGAGTTGCCTGGATATTTGACATGTTGTGCCGTATCCATCTGCGGTTTGCTTTCTCGATCACATCGATGATATTAATGTCGTCGGCGTATGCTGGTAGTTGCACTGATTTTTGGAAGATTGTGCATCCGGTGTTGGCTCTGGAGTTTTGCAAAATCCCCTCAAGAATCAAATTAAAGAAGTCACATGACAGCGCATCGCCTTGCCTTAATCCTTTTTTGGTATCGAATGTTTAAGTGAGGTCATTTCGAACAATGATGGAGCAGCGAGAATTCTCAACCATCATCCTGCAGAGACGGACGAGTTTGGGCGGTATACTAAAACTTTATAGCTCGTCTCTAAAAATTTCAAAGCCGCAACTACAATGTGGCTTTGAAACCAATGAATATGTGGTGGGTAAACGGTTTCAGGATCTTGTAGATCTTGCGATGATGAGGAGACGTATGCCTTTGCAGTTGGCGCAGTTCAGAGGTCTCCTTTTTTTGTTGATCGGGCAGACGATGCTGAGGTTCAATTATTCAGGCATACTTTCACCCTACCAAAATCAATTACCAATTCATCTCCGCCTGTATTATAAAGATGAGTGGGAAGGCCTACATTTTCAGCTTAGGTTGGGTGGATGTCAGTTTTCGCTGCCGTTGTGGTATTAAATGGTTTGTTCTGCCTGATAGCGGAATGTTGTTCGTCATCGCCGATTAACAGGCTGTCGGAGTGGTTCTTCCATTTCATCAGCATCGACTTTGTCTCAACTACGATATTTCCTTGTTCATATCGACAGGATTCTGTTCGAGCCTTGTATCCCTGGCTTTGATGTTTTACACTTTGGTAAAACTTGCGAACATCGTTCCTGGAGTGGCACCTCTCTATATCCTCAATAGCGAGCTTTTTTCGCACGTTTTTCTTCTTTTTGAAAAGCCGGTGTTCCCTTTTTCTCTGCCTATACAGCTCAATGTCAATTCTCGTCTTTACCAGCAGCTTGGCTTGACAAGGGTTTCATGCCGGTGGGCGCAAGAAAACTAGCACATCAGTTACGGCTGATCTATTGGCTTGCTGACATCGTTGCCATTGGTGCCATTGGTGCCCTTACTAATTCGCTAATGTCTTGGAAACATGAGGCTTCTTGCCTAAGTCTGGCACTTATAACAAATCCGCATCTGAATAGTCGCTATTTCTGCTCACTATAAGACGGTCCATAGTAGATTTTTTCCCGTCCCATCCCATCATATTAACTGGATGCCAGATGCTGGATGCAGTAATGTCTGCTTTGTAGCAGTTTAGGGCTTCCGCTAGTTGTTCGCCTGCACCTCTCCTGTTTAATGTTCTCACACTCCAGGTGCAGATACGAACGTCGTTGTCCTTTTTTCTTTTAGCAGGGCCGTCAACAATAAAAATCAGTCCTTTCCGAGGCTATTGGTTGCTTCGTAACAATAGGGTTTTTCTATGGTTGGGTAGTTTACCGAAAGCACAACCCCCAACCTGGAGGGCCAGTTCCAATTTATTAGATACCCCTAGGACCCCTCGTGTTATATTAACCTGAAGTGCACTTTGTTTGTGGCGACAATTCTGTAACTTAGCAATTTGTTTTATTTTTAACGTGTGACTCGATAAGCTCCAAAATGCTGAAAGCTGATGTCTTTAAAAGACGAAATCGGTCCCTGAACAAATCAAAATGGTTTGGTCGTGATTTCACAAAGCTCTTTATGCTCTTATGTCCGGTTTCACAGTGAGAGCATCAACCTCACGTGGAGTTCAATTTAACTTGGTGTTTCACAGTGCCGGCTTAAGAGCTAAACTCCATTTTAGTGTTGATATCACTTAAGCCTCCGATTTTGTGGCTTTAGTGCTGGATTAACTCCTGTCAGAGCTAAATACACAATTTTTCTCATTTATAAACAAAATCTCTAGGTTACGATATATAGATTCAATTTTCTCCTAGGCATTTTTCATTTTTCTATTTGACATCTACGATTCATTTACAGTTGTTAATTACCCACAAACTGTTCACAATCACTTGTTATGCTAAACGCCACTTTTTAAATGGCTGTAAAACCCAAAAAACTCGGCCCAAATTTAAGCTCTGCATTTTGCTTAGCTAAGCATCGACTTAAGCTCCCACTGTAAAACTGGACATAAATCATTTTCTTCAAAATTTGTCCTAAATGTTTAATTTTTCATAAGTTCTATACCGGTGCAAAACTATTTTGAATCTTTGCTCCAAAGCCCATTACGGTAGGACAGACATTACCTATTGACAGACATTCGCTATCAATTTCCAATTTCCAAAAGCATTTTTAAACCAACCGTTCCAATGCGCAATCTGAACGCTTACTTTCCAATTCATTCATATTTACATTTTTATAATCCACCTCGTCTTACAATTGTTGTCCTTGAATTGCCACAACACTTGCAACCAGATGTCATAAAACTACGTGCTATCTTATCCGCGACTATTTACTCTCAATCTGTGAGAAGAAAGTGTGAACTAATTACTTCAGGAACCCAAAACCAAAAATAAATCTATCTTAACAAGACCCAATCCATAAAACAAAGGAATGCAAAACCAACCAACAATGGGACAAGACAGGACTGCAATAAAAATTTGGGCTCACCCCGTGTCTACTCCTTCACAGCTACGAGTATAAAAATTGAGTAATACATTGTTAAGGTAATTAAACGGATAGAGAAAGGTCATTAAAATGAAAAACAACGAGAAAAGAAACAGAACAGAAGAAAAAAAAAACTTTTATGATCGTCCCAAGCTCACGTTCGCACTTAGAGGGTACTTAGATACTTATCTCAGCTCTTAAACGCAAAACAAATAAACTACACAACCTACCACCACGGTGTAGCTATATATAGCTACGATTACAAATTGAATTGTATCTGCGTACTCGGTTGGTACTTGAAATTTTATGAGTTGTTGTGGTAGATCCATAGGTGATGTATATTTTGTATACCTGTGAAGTCCACTTCAGTATTTCACCTCTCAATGCCAATAAACAGATAAATCATTGAATTTAAAATATTCATTCAAAAACTTACTTCATTTGACTATATCATGCCATAAAATAAGGTAAAGAAGAAGAACTATAATAAATATGATCAAGAGGCTATAAATCTCTCCGTTTCAAAGTAGAAACATAGATACGCGTTCTAAAAGGGGAAATCAAACTAAAAGATACACCTAGAGGCGAGCTAGCACAAAGAACGGAAAGGGAGACAAAAATTAATCAGTCGGCATTAGACTTTACTGAAGATTAACCTATGAGATAAAACATCCCAAATAGCGAGACTGTTAGATACATTTACGTGGGTATCGGTGGTACTCGATTTAATAATATTTTCTTCTCCATGCCGAGTATTGTCGCCCTCTGTAAGATACACGGCGCGGATATCGCCCAAAAGCAATGACAGTGCGTCGAAGATGTACCTAAATACAAAAGAACAACAAAAATTCATTTCACTGATCAAGGGAAATTATGTAAATTTTCATTTTCTATTCGTTTGGTTGTTGTTGCATGGAATACTGAACCAAGAGATACAATTTTTCGAAAAGTAAGTCAGATTAAAATATTTCCTTGGATGCAAGCAAGCGAGCATTTTTTATTGGTTTTCTTTAATTTTACTTTTTAGTCGTGTGTGTGTGTATCTACGTATCTATTGCGTGTATTTTCTCGGACTTGACCTCCCTATGGGCACACAAAATGTAATGGTTTCGTATTCCTAGTCACAGGTAAAAGTAGACAGGTTTTCATGTGAAGATTGTTTTGTTTTTTTTTCGTCTCCATAAGGTATTAGATACAGATAGGTGCCTGTGTCTCTAAATATCTATAATGAACTTCAATAATTGCCCATAAATTAGATTCGTCGCAGACAGATCTATAGATGCGTGGATGTGGGGATAAATCCTAGAAAACAAAATGAAATGTATTTTCATTCTTTGGATGGATTTTTTGGATTTTTTTTTGGGAAACTGGTGGTATTTCAATTCAGATGCACGGTCATTACTAGTTGCATGGGAACGAAACCATGTAAGGTGTTTCTTAATAATTGTCATTTGAAATGAAGGTCTTAAGTAGACTGTTGAGGGTTGTAATAACCGTCGAATTGTGTATGATTGATGAAAAGTTTAATAGTTCTTTGAAATGGGGTACAGTCTATAGTATGTCTGATATGTGAGAGACTTGCGCTTAGAAGATACATTGGCGGTGATGCATAACTAAACGACTGATATACGCTTGAGCTGCATTTTATTAAAAAGTCAGAGGATTTACTATTAATCAACTGTGCAAGCTCCGTCTAGAGGGAACTATATGAAAACTGTTATTGGGGCACTCTGGACGTTTTTTCTTAAAAGGTATACAAGGGCTACAACAAACTTCCTCCTCCTTCAGGTCGATGTTTGTGCTTTGGACTGACTATACGGATACGCTCAGGAAAAAAAAAACTTTCTGACCAAGCGAACAAGAGCTTTTAAAGAACGGATTTTATTTTACGAAGCGACATGAAAGAGGACATCGACGTTCGTATCTGCACTTTAAAGGTTAGAACCCTCAGCAAAAATGTGCAAAAGGATCTACAAATCAGATATTACTGCCATCGAGGAAATATGATGAGATGGTCACAACAACAAGAGCATGAATGAGATGTACGACAATTATATCCGTCCATGCTAACATCTGCAAAATAAGCGACTATTTTGGATGAGGATTTATATTAAGCCGTTCGGAGTCGGCATAAAACAGGAGGTCCCGCCATCGTGCAAGAAGTACACACGCACACATGAATGGTTGTGAGAAAGCTAGGCCCTGGGTACTAACGAGCCTGTTGCGCCAAAAATTTGTATTTTTGTATTTATATTAAGCAACAGGCTTACGAGAAGGAACTTTGAACTGATTTGGAATACTGAGATTGCTTTCCCTGTTCCAGTAGCTCTCTGAAAATCAAACACCTTGTCATCTAGGTCGTTGGTTATTTTCTACTCTATTTCTGGTATCTGCACCTTGAATGTGAGAATATTAAACAGGATAAGTGCAGCTGAACAACTAGCGGAAGCCATAACTACTTTAAAGCAGACATTACTGCCGTCCAGGAAATACGAAGTTATGGGCTGGTCAAAAGGAGGATGAAAAACTTGGACATCTACTACGGATCATGATAGTGAGCAAAAACGGCGATTATTCGGATGTGGATTTGCTATAAGTGCCAGGTAAGAAGTCTTATACTTTCAAGACATTAGCGAATGCATGGTAACAGTTGACTTCGCTGCGGGACAAAAGGTGACTATAGCCAGCACACGGTTTCCTCAAGTCGATATTCATAAGGGGCAATGGTGTTCTGAAGATCAACGAATTTCATTCCGATGGACAACATTCAATCGGACCACTACCTTGCTGCAGCTAAGGCAAATAATGTGAATATCCTCCACGCCACAATGCAACGATGTCAAAAAGCGATTAGATCAACCGCAACTGATGTGGTGGGTTTATCGTGCTAGGTTTGATAAGGAATGCCGACTGATGTTCGCAGCCAAGAAAGAGGACTACAAGGCTAAGCTGCAGGTGAAGACGAGAGCTGTCATTGATCTCTATAAACAAGAATGAGGGAAGAATGCCGGCTTTTCAGAAAGATGAAAAAAGAACAAGAAAAGCGCGCTACTAAGGATGTAGACAGATGCCACTCCAGAAATGATGTTCGCAATTTCAACCAAAGTGTAAGACGTCAAAGCTAGGAATACAAGACTTGAACAGATTCCTGTCGATATGATCAAGGAAATATCCGTAATTGAGACACAGTCGATGCTGAGGATATTGAGGAACCACTTCTGAAGACTGTTATACTTATAGTTCGATGATGAACAATCTTCAAAACTACCAACCACTAAACCTAAGTGCAACGAGGATAAAAATATCGAAACTTAACAAGGTTGTCGGAAATAACTGCATTTCCGTTGAGGTTTATAACGCCGGCTGAGATGATTTGGTAAGTAAAATGCACCAAATCTTGTGCAGAATCTGCTTGGACCAGGAGGATGAGAATAGTATTCCTCACCTTTTCTGATCTTGTCCAGCTCTCTCCAACCAAAGAAAACCCCCTCTAGGAGACTTCTTTGACAATCTAGGTGAGCTAACTAATATTAATGCAAGAAACCTCCCCCGCTATATAGTAAGTTCGGAATGGTTAGATTATACATAGCCGTACGAATATTAGGAAAAGTTGACATATTCTGGTTCTTTTCCATCGGATCTTTACTGGTCTAAGTCTTCACAGCCACTACATCCTAATCATACGTATTCACCAACTCACAACCACCATTTTTCGTGTGAAAGTACCTATGCCAGAAGAATGGAACCTCAGCATCGTTCGTAATACGATCCACAAAAAAGGAGACCTTCTGAACTGGGCCTACTACAGAGGCATAAGTCTCCTCAACATCGCCTAAAAGATTCTATCTGTCTGATATGTGAACGCCTGAAACCGTTTACCAACAACCTGATCGGTCCTTATCAGTGTGGTTTTAGGCCAGGAAAGTCCACAACTGATAAAATCTTCACATTTCGACGATCCTGGAAAAAACCAAGGAAGTCCTAATCGATAACCACCAACTATTTATCGATTTTAAAGCCGTATACGACAGCATTTACAGAAACAAACTATACAGAGCCGTGTTTTGTTTTGATATACCGCCCAAACTCGTCAGTCTGTGCAAGGTGACGATGGCGAATTCTCGCTGCTCAAGCAGGGTCAGAAACAACCTCAGCGACACATTCAATAAATAAAATAAAATAAAAAGGGATTAGGGAGAGGCTCACGAGCCAACACCAGAGGTGCAATTTTCCACAAATCTAGCATACGCCGAAGATATTGACATCATTGGTAGAACTCAACGTGATGTCACAGACAAGTTTGCTAGAATAGGGACGGAAGCGGCAAAAATGGGTTCAGCAGTAAATGAGGGTTAAGAGATGGTAGCGGATGAACCGAAAGGCCAACGGCAGCGCTCAATCCCGTAGTGGATATTGATCCCCGTGTCCTAGGGGTATCTAATAAATTGGAACTGGCCCTCCAGGTTGGGGGTTGTGCTTTGGGTTAACCACCCACCCACAGAAAAAAATATGGTTACGAAGCAACCAATAGCCTAGGAAAGGATTGATTTTATTGTTGACGACCCTGCTAAACGAAAAAAGGACAACGACGTTCGTATCTGCACCTGGAATGTGAGAACATTAAACAGGAGAGGTGCAGGCGAACAACTAGCGGAAGCCCTAAACTGCTACAAAGCAGACATTACTGCCATCCAGGAAATACGATGGGATGGGCCGGGCAAAAAGAGGATGGAAAACTGTGACATCTACTATGGACCGTGTTATAGTGAGCAGAAACAGCGACTATTCTGCCATCCAGGAAATACGATGGGATGGGCCGGGCAAAAAGAGGATGGAAAACTGTGACATCTACTATGGACCGTGTTATAGTGAGCAGAAACAGCGACTATTTGGATGCGGATTTGTTATAACTGCCAGACTTAAGCAAGAAGTCTTATGTTTTCAAGACATTAACGAACGCATTGTAACAATTCGCATCAAGGCCGAATTCGCCAACAAAAGCTTATATGCGCTCATCCTCCGACGGAGGAAAAGGATGATATAACTAAGGATTGCTTCTACGAGCTCCTCGACAAAACCTATGAGCGACTACCAAAGTACGATGTTAAAATCGTGCTGGGAGATTTTAACGCAAAGGTAGGAAGAGAAGACATCTTTAGCAGTACTGTCGGAAAATATAGCCTACACGACAACACGTTTGGTAACGGACTTAGGCTAATTGACTTCGCGACGGAACGAAATGCCACTATAGCCAGCACACGGTTTCCTCACCTCGATATCCACAAGGGGACATGGCGATCTCCAGATCAACGAACAGTCAACCAAATTGATCACATTGCGATAGACAAGAGGCACGCATACAGTATTTTGGATGTCCGAACATTCCGAGGGGCCAACATCGACTCGGACCACTACCTTGTTGCAGCGAAGGTAAGAATGCGATACCCACACACCACAACAAACCAGAAATACTGTGAAAAAATTTAATGTCGAAAGACTGCAATCGCCAGAGACTGCCAAGACCTTCGCGCAACGCGTATCCCTTAACCTCTTGACTCACAACATACCACCAGCATCTAATGTCGAAGAACAATGGCAACGATGCCAACAAGCCATTAGATCAGCCGCAACTGATGTGCTAGGTTTCTCGCGGCAACCAACAAGAAATCCCTGGTTTGATGAGGAATGCCGACAGATGCTCGCAGCCAAGAAGGAGGCCTACAAGGCTAAGCTGCAGGTGAAGACGAAAGCTGCCATTGAGCTCTATAGGCAAAGAAGAAGGGAAGAACATCGGCTTTTCAGAAAGAAGAAAAAAGAGCAAGAAATCGAGGATATACGACGATATACGAACGATGTTCGCAAGTTTTACCAAATTGTAAAACGTCAAAGCCAAGGATACAAGGCTTGAACAGAACCCTAACGAGATGAACAAGGAAATATCGTAGTTGAGACACAGTCGATGACGAACAACATTCCGATGTCAGGCAGAACGAACCATTTAATATTGGCAACGACAGCGAAAACTGCCAACCACCCGACCTAAGTGAAGTGAGGATAGCTATATCTAAACTCAAGCTTAATAAGGCTGCCGGAAATGACGGCCTTCCCGCTGAGCTTTATAAGGCTGGCGGAGATGACTTGGTAAGTAACATCCACCAAAACATAAGCCAAATCTGGTCGGATGAAAATATGCCTGAAGAATGGAGCCTCAGCATCGTTTGCCCGATCCACAAAAAAGGAGACCCTCTGAACTGCGCCAACTACAGAGGCATAAGTCTCCTCAACATCGCCTACAAGATCCTATCCGCCGTAATACGTGAACGCCCGAAACCGTTTACCAACAACCTGATTGGCCCTTATCAGTGTGGTTTTAGGCCACGAAAGTCCACAACCGATCAAATTTTCACGCTTCGGCAGATCCTGGAAAAAATTCAAGAAGTCCAAATCGATACCCACCACCTATTTATCGATTTCAAAGCCGCATACGACAGCATTTATAGAGACGAACTATACAGAGCCATGTCTAGTTTTGGTATACCGCTCAAACTCGTCCGTTTGTGTTGGATGACGATAGAGAATTCTCGCTGCTCCATCAGGGTCGGAAACGACCTCACCGACACATTCGATACCAAAAAAGGATTTAGGCAAGGCGATGCACTGTCATGTGACTTCTTCAATTTGATTCTTGAGAGGATTGTGCAAAACTCCCGAGCCAACACCAGAGGCACAATTTTCCAAAAGTCGGTGCAACTACTAGCATACGCTGACGATATTGACATCATTGGTAGGAGTCAACGTTATGTCATAGCCACGTTTGCTAGTATAGAGAAGGAAGCGGTGAAAATGGGTTTAGCAGTAAATGAGGGTAAGACTAAGTATATGCTGTCATCACGAAAGGACACACAACATCGACGAATTGGACAGCACGTCACCATTTACAGATATAACTTTGAGGTAGTACAGGACTTTGGCTACCTCGGCTCCGCTATTAACTCTGACAACAACATCTCGTCATAAATTAAACGAAGAATTACTCTTGCCAATCGCTGTTGCTTCGGGCTAAGAAGGCAATTTGGTAGTAAAGCCCTCACTCGAACTAATAAGGAGATCCTATATAAGACCCTGATCATCCCAGTCCTGCTCTACGGCGCTGAAGCATGGACCGTATCAAAAGCTGATGAAGAAATCCTTGGTCGTTGGTCCCGTTTGCGTTGACGGGTTATGGATAAAAAGATTCCACAATGAACTATATAAGCTGTACAGCGGCTAGTCAAAAAAAAAAAATAAAAATAGGACTTGGACGCTAATATTCCGTCGCGCATACAATATTCGATTCCCAGCCAGACGTGGGACGTAGTAGAGCCTTATGTGGCGCGCACAAGTACAAACTGCCTTCAACCAAAGAGTATACAACTATAAGAGTGCGCATCTGATATTGATACCCCAGTGTGCGCATTGCCATGCCAGCATCAAGCAACAGCATAGCCGATGCATATAAGAACGACGAAAATTCCCCTTCGCACTGCTTCAAACAAGTTGAAGTTCACAACCGTAGGCAGTTATTTAAGGACCAGGCTAATTGAAGAGGTATGTGCGTTGATGCCCTTGTTCATTCAGAACTGAAGCCTCACATAGCACAATTTAAAAAGTGTGAGGCAGGGTTCAGAAATATCTAGAGATTACAAGAAATTTCAGGACGAAGTATCTTCCTGAAGAAATTACTGCGAACTGAGTTTTTTGAATGCAACTTTCCTCCTGTTGCGCCAAAAATTTGTATTTGTATTCTAAAGCCCAAGAACTATAGAGGAACTTTGACCTGATTTGGAATACTGAGATTGCTTTCCCTGTTCCAGCAGCTCTCTGAAAATCACACACTTTGTCATCTAGGTCGTTGGTTATTTTCTACTCTATTTCTGGTCTCTTCTCAAGCCATGATGACTTATTTTATTTGCCATGCTTATGATCTGCCACGAATTGATTTTATTGTGGAAATGCAAATATCAAACAAATAACCTCGTTAAGATACGCAAATATATAAAAATGCCACACCCGAGAGATTCCTATGACGCGTGATTTTAATTTCTCTTTTCGTCAACAAATGAGGTTCCAGTTAGACTGCGATCGTTTTTTTTTTTTGTTATAGGATCAAGCTTTCTGAATGCTTTGTTGCATGCGAAGCATTTGTACAATGGATATGAGTCCTTCAACCCAGGGTGGGGAATAGGGCGGCGACAAACTTCCTCTATCCTTCTCTAGATACTTCCTTCCAGATACCTTATCTGCGGCCACGTTTTACGCTGGGTTGCTGCTTCGGCCAATACTGTCGATTCCAAGTAGTTCTTGGTCTCCCAATTCGCCGTGTACCTTGAGGATAACATTCGAAGAACTGCTTGCGATGTTGTCGTTTGGTCTACTCAGCGTTTGGCCAAGCCAGCGCCACTTTCGCTGCCTAATTTTGACATTCAAAAGCTTTCGACCCGATATACGATACAATTCTTGGTTCGATATAGATTGCGGCCATCTGATGTTAAAAAAGTATCGAAGGAAGCGATTTACAGGTACACCTGTAATCTTCCCGAGATGAAAGTACAGACTTTCCAGGTTTCACAGGCATTGAGCAATACGGATTTGACATTGGATTCGAGGAGCCTTAACTTGGTACGTAGGGATATTTGACTGGAGTTTCCTATTGCAGACAATATTCCAAAGGCGCTGCGGTCTTTACTTATTCTGCTATTAACATCCAGATCCGTTCCTCCATCGGACGATAGAAAACTGACTATAGATAGTCAAATTGTTTGACCTCCTCAATAGGTGTCTCCTCAGAATAATCGGCTGTTGTGCTGAGTGGCCAGTGTGCATGATTTGGGTCTTGATGCAATTGATGTTAAGACCAGCCATCTCTCCATTCACTTGAAGTGATTGGCACATCTCGTTCATCCCGCTGTTAGTACTTGTCAGGAAACAGATATCGTCAGCATATCATAGCCTCTGAAAAGGTCTCCATTGGACACCATGTCTCTCAGTTGTACCTACAGTGACAGTCAGTACATCATTTATCGCCATTAAAAACAGGATTGGCGATAGTATATCCCCTTGTGTTAGTCGGACAGCTGTCCCTTATGTAGAATGAAGCATCTTACTGCATGATAGGACTCCTTTTAAACAGCAACAATCTTCGGGGGAACCCCTCTCCTATCTAAAGATTTCCAGATCCATTCGCGGTTAACTCGGTCAAAAGCCTTCTCAAAGTCTACGAACATAAGGTATTACACGCATGAGGTTTATGTGATCGACACAGGACCGACCACTACGAAAGCCCGCTTGATGCCTCTTGAGCGCATTTTCGATCTTGTCCTTTGTCCGATCGAGAATGATAGTTGCCATTATTTTCGGGAAAGCAGACAAAACGGTAACACCACACAAGTTATTGCAGTTCGTAAGGTTTCCCTTCTCTGGTATCTTAACAATATCTGCATCCTTCCAGTTCCTGGGGGTATTTTTCGTCTTCCAATATAGCCTGTATTAGTAGCAGTAGTATACAGTTCGTTGAGTCTGGATCGGCTTTCAGTAACTCGTCTGGAATGCCATCAAGCCCAGCTGCTTTGTTGATTTTTAAGAGGTGGATCGCAGTTTTGATTTCTGTAGCTATTGGGGGTCCGGTGTCAATTGCCCTATTAGATCGCCGTATTTCTAGCTGTTGGGACCTCATCGTTGGACTCGGCTCATCTGATTCCTAATTTAGCAGGACACAAAAATGGTCCCTCCATCTTCGCAGTTAATCTTCGATTATTAACAATAGATGCCGTCCACATCCAATGGTTGGTGTTAATTTTACGGCCATCAATATCCTTAGTGATTTTGTACAACTATCTCGTATCTCCTTTTTTTTGCAGCATTTTCCGCAAGTTCGTCCATTCTTTTTCTCTTGTCGCGCCTTTAACAGCCCTGCACTCCCTTGTGAGCTACTCGGTTCTCGATATGTAGGGCCACTTAACGTTAAACGTTGGTTTCGGCGTTTGCTTTAATTTTCTACGATCTACGATACTCGATTTTATCCCAGGTGTCTCGGGATATCCAGCGGTCTCTAGCTCTCGACATATTTTTGGGTACAGTTTTGGAGCCAGCCTCTATAAACGCGGTTTTTACTGTACAATTCGCAACATTGCCACTGTATATAGGAATGGGGAAATTTGATTAAAACTAGAGTTTGGGCTAGAGACTGGGCACTCCCTCAGCCATGCAGGTATCGGCGTGCACCTCAACTTGGAGACCTCCTCTTAGTTTCATTCCCTCGCCTCTGACCTAAGTAAAATTCTGTCTAAGTAAAACTCCAACCCTTCTTTTCTGAGAATGTCAGATGGAGGGTGGACAGAATCCTACGTGGAGACCCCGGAACTCCTGTCAAACACACACTATCTCAGATGTAGTGATACTAGATATCCGAGAGATCTCGGCAAGTACGAACTGCACCACAAAGCAATATTGCCAATAATTTCCGAGGAAAAGATTTTCCGAGCTATTTTAAAGCTTCTCTCCGTTTAAGTCTCCGGGACCTTATGGCATACTGCCAGTTATGCTACAGAGAACGCGAGACCTAACAGTACCATGGCTGCTGTCAATTTTTAGAAGACGATCCCTAGTGGTATTTATACCGAATGTAGGCAAACGCGGCCACGAGACTGGGAAGGACTTCAGACCAATTAGTCTAACCTCCTTTGTACTAAAAACCCTGGAGCGCGTTCTAGACATCCCGTGCGAAGTTTTCTATAAGAATCTTCGCTATCCAAATTACAGCACGCCTACCTAAAGGGCAGATCCACGGAAACAGCTGTCCACGATGTAGTGCAGACAATCGAAAAATCCTTACACTTTAAGTAATACACTCAAGCCTCCTTGTTAGATATAGAGGGAGCTTTCAACAACGTCCTCACTAGAGCTTTTCTTGAATCTTTGATCGAGGTAGGTATAGAGGAATATTAGCCAATGGATAATCTCTATGCTCGGAAAAAGAATCATCCAGGTAACACTTGGCAACAGTCATTTAACCAAATTTGCTCATAGAGGAACGCCACAGGGCGGCGTCATCTCTCCTCTACTCTGAATAATGATTACTAATAAAATTCTAGTCAACTAAGACGAGTAACAGATGGTGATACTAGTGTCAGGAAAATTCCCCTCCGTGAAAAACGAAATCATGGGGCTGCTCTATACAAGGTTAGCACCTGGGCTGCAAGTTGTGGCCTCGGTGTAAACCCAAGCAAAACGGAATTAATAATATTCACCACCAAAACCAAAATACCGGATTTCACTCACCAACCAATCACACTATATCCTCCAGCGCTAGGTATTTGGGTATCATGCTTGGCCCAAAACTTGACTGGAAATACAACATCGAACATAGGGTAAGGAAGACGTGTGTTGCTTTCTATGCTTGCAGCAAAACCTTTAGAAAGAGGTGGGGACTTCAAGCAAAGATGACATTGTGGATGTACACAGTAGTAGTACATCCAATTCTCACATACGGCTCACTAGTATGGTGGCCTGTATTGAGTAAAGCCTATAACCTCATATAACTAAAAAGGCTGCAAAGAACAGCCAATATAGGCGCCAACGGATGCCCTTACTGTGCTATTGCATCTCTTGCCTTTCGACCTACACATTAAAGATACGGCTTTATGCAGCTCAGTAAGACTCAGGATGCTGGACTGCAAGGCCGTATGGCCACAGTAATAACCTGGACTACTCGTTACAAAACGGTATTTTCACGTTTCCAACAGACTACATCAATCTATCCTAAGCTTCAAGAAATGCTTCCACGTAATCTTTCCTACCAGGACTCAGTGGAGGAGGAACGAAGTAGTAAGAGATTTCGACACGGTCGTCTACACCGACGGATCTTAGATAAACTGTAGCGTAGGGTCCGGAGTCTACTCGAAATCACTGAAAATATCAGTATCATACCGCCTACCGGATTTAACCAGCATATTCCAGGCACAACAACTGGCTATTCGAGAGACTTGCACGCTAATGGGGCGTGATACTACGTAAAAGCAAAATATGTATTGCTATCCTCATAGATAGTGAAGTGGTCATTGAGGCCATCAACTTGCCTACCATATCCTCGAAGCCGGTTTAGGAATGCCGGAACGAACTTGCAAACCTGCGCGAATGCTTCCGGGTCACACTTCTCTAGGTGAGCACCGTGCACAGTGACATTGAAGGAAACGAGCATGCAGACAGCTGGCCAGACAAGGCTTAGGTGTAGTTAAGGGACAAATCCACTCATACTTCCTGAAGAAGGCCAACTCAAAATGGAGAAGGTTAACAAATTGCGTCATATCGAGGAAGATATGGCCTTCCTACGACAAGAACAGAACAAACGACCTACTGAATAGAACTCGCCCAGACATCGCAAGAACTACGGCGATAGTCACGGGACACTGGCTAATTCCAAACCATGCGGCCAAACTAGGAATCCCATACATTTGGCACAGTTGCGGGAACACAAATGAGAGAGAATCCATCTCCCATTTCATCTGCAAATGTCCGGCACTAGCAAGAGCTAGATTGCGCCAAAGATTATAAATTCTATACAGATGACGCACTCTATATAAGAAAAATTGTTCTATGGCGGGTCGTGCTGGCACAGCCCTCCATGTTTTTGTTCTTGTTTTCCATGTGTTTTCATGCACACCGCCCGCCCGTACCATGAAGCTACTGAACAAAAGTTTCTGTTTTTTGTTCTCAATGCGTCATCTGTATAGAATTCATAATCTTTGATTGCGTGCATTAGACCAACTATTCTTCCACAACAAGATTTATCCGTTCTCTAAACCTCACTGGATCTAAAGACCGCCTGTATTATATCCACAGCATTCATAAAAAAGGTCACACAAGTCGTGGTAACAAAAAGGCACACAAGTGCTACTTGGGTTCATGCTGTCACCTCTACCTACCTTACCGACATGGGTAGCCGGTAAAGGTAGGTGATGGTCGAAAGATAAATCGACTGAATGAAAGACTTTTCTTAATCAATCTCACCAAACGACACAACTCTAGCGTCCTAAAACCCGATTTCGTAAAGCTTTACCTTTTCATTTGTGGACCATGACACATTCGATGCCCATATGTGTACACCATGGCAGATCTTGTCACTCCAATATCTAATCCAAAACCTCAAATATAGCACACGTCCACACAAGTCCATGTATCTAAGCCAAGTTTTAACAATAATACCGCAAAGTTCAACAGATTCCGCACATTCGCTCTCATGCCATGGGTGCTAAAATATAATTTATATGCAAATAGTATCTCGTTTGTTATTTTTTTTTTGTTTTTCCTTAGCCTAATAGCATAAAGTTATTAATCAATATCAGGTACCATTGTGTTATGTTTTTGGTAAGCCTAACTACTATTTATGCAGTCCAATGAACTCTTAGTATAAATCTTTTGCTTTCGAGTCTTTTTGTTCGTCTTGTGTGCACAACTACCAAATCCATCCATCATTAATAATTTGTTTAGTTGTGTTTATGTAGATTTAGTTTCTTCTTGGAAGAAACAGCTCTCACAGAGACAGAGGCTGCCTAGCTTCAGACCAGGGAAATAGTTAGGAAGGCTATGCACAATAAAATTAGCGTTGTTGGCATTTAATCGGCGTTATAGGTCGCCTAATGATTATTACAAAACGAAGTAAGACGGTGGCGCTGAAGAGATACAAAATTAATGAAAATTATTAACTCTAGCTAGATACTATTCGTGTGTGCTCATTAGCAGAGAGGTATCGCTTTCAAATAATAATATCGTAGGACGATAGAAATTGATTTGATTTCATGGTTTGCGGGTCAAGAACCGATTTTATTATTTTTTTTTTACCAAAGCCTTAGCTATGGGAATTTGTTTTTGCGCGAATTTAATTCAATTTAATGGAAATTGAGTCGATTGAATTTAAATTTAAATGGAGGTTAATGTGGAGAAATAAATTCAGAGACTGACGAAGATGTGTTTGCTTAAGACTGTAATTTAGTGCTAGATAATCCTTTTCTGTTAAGCAAAACGTTTAGATGTCATAGATACAGATCAATGACTTGAGTGAGTTTATTTGGTTGTTTCTTGCAAAAGTTGTATCTATAGATATTCTTGAGTTATTTTTTTGGGAGATTTAGGATGGAGCACTATTCGATCGTACAGCGAACAAACATTTTTAAATTATTTTTTGAAGATAGGCAGTCAATGATTTATACAGGGCACTGACACTGGCTGTTTATTGCTCGAAATCTTGACAGAAAGTCAGAGTAATACCTCCGCGGAATGAAATGAGTCGCTTGAGGCTTGAACAACGTTGGGGGAAATCTTGAAAACTTATTTCCAAAGTGAGTGCTGTGTAGCCCAAATAGTGCGTTCTTTGAAAAGAAGTTTGGGCCGAAGTGAAGCACCCACCGCGCCTGCTGTATGCAAGTATGTACAAAAAGTTCGTGGGACTGGTATGCTAGTGGACAACACTCATGGTACCCGACGTGATGCGCACAGACGAGATTCTGGCTGCGGTAGCCGAGAGTGTCAGAATCAATTCACCAAAAAAACTCGCTATCGACCTCAACAGCTCCACATTTCACGCATTAGCCTGAGGAGAATTCTGCACAAAGACATCAGATTATTCGCTTACAAGATCCAATTGACTCAGCAATTAAAGTCGCACTACCATCCGCTTCGTTGTCGCTTCGCATTTTTGGCCTTAGATCAGCTTGAATTGGACAGCGATTAAGGGCGAAAAAAATCATCTTTTCTGACGAGGCGCATTGTCATCTCGAAGGGTACGTCAACAAACAAAATTGGCTGGGAAAACCCGCACTTTATTGTCGACCATCCGCTTCGTTATCGCTTCATAGTTTTGGCCTTAGAGCAGCTTGAATTGGACAGCGATTTTGGGCGAAAAATCATCTTTTCTGACAGTGGTAACGTTAACAACCAAAATTTTTTCGGAAAACCCGCACTTTATTGTCGAGAAGCCGATGCATCCACAGAGAGTGAGAGTTTGGTGCGGATTGGCATTGCGGAGTTTTGGCAATATTGGACCATTTTTCTTCAAAAATGAGGCTGGGAACATCGTTTTGGTCAACGGTGGGCGTTACAGAGCCATGTTAACCTAATTTTTATTGCTGAAATTGAAGAGATGAATTAGGACGACCTGTGGTTCATGCAGGATGGCGCGCTTTGCCACAATCGATCTTTTGCGCACCAAATCCCCAAATCTTATTATCAGCCGTCTTGGCGATGTCAATTGGACTAGTCGGAGCTGCGATTTGACCACTTTGGACTTTTGTTTGTGGGAACCATGAAGGGCCGATGTTATGCCAACAATCCGTAAACGATTCAAGCACTTAAGGCCAATATCATCCAGGCAATCCGTGAGCTAAACAGCCCGAAACCAGCAACATGGTCATGGAAAATTAAAGTGACGGGATGCGCTTTCGCGAAACCAGTCGAGGCAGCCATTTGAACCATGTCGTGTTCCATAATTAATGGGAATGTTTGGTTTTACTAATAAAACCATAATACATGGAAAAATTAAATTTTGTTAATTTGATTGCAAGTTTAAAAAGATTTTAAAAAGAAGCTTGTATTTGGCCCATTCGTTAATCAACGTGCCTACCCGGTATATTATGGCGTCAGAAATATTCCAACAGCACGTGCTGTGGTGGTCAAATTTGAGCAATATGGGAACGTTGAAGTTTTGAAGCATTCATTCAGGCCTCGTTTTGGACGATCTATTGAAAACATCCAGGTTGTAAGGTTAAGTGTTGCAACCGATCCTGAAGCATCGACACGACGACGTTGAAGGCAGTTCCGCATACCACGTAGCACGATTCATCGAATTTTGAGGAAAGATCTGCACCTATAACTTAATAAGATGCAGTTGATCCAACAGCTCAACCCTGGTGACCTAGAAATCATCTGGAGTACTACAGAACTGTCCTAAATATCGCCGAGAATCACGAAGCATTTTTGAAAAAATTGAATGATGACTGGTGAGGCACATTTTGATCTGATACGGCAAACAAAATTGCAGATTTTGGGGCACACAGAATCCCATAAATCCCCATCGACGTCCTTAAAACTCTCCTCGTGTTAATGTTTGGTTTGGTATAACCTCGTGTAAGATTTATGGGCCATATTTCATTAAAATTGGGTGACGCTACAGAGCTATGCTTCAGGACTTAATTTTTCCACCCGTGCAAGCAGACAATACCGGTCACACCGCTCGTGAGGCAATGAACTTGTTATCTAAAAAAAACGGTGAATTTTGATGGCCGCCGAAAACACCTAATCTGTCAGCTCAGGACTTTTGTTTATGGGGTTAGTCTGAAATGAACTTGAGCCTGAACCAATATGCCCCTCCAATTAGCCTGGTCCTAGCTACCTGCCTCCAATTGCGCAATTCAAGCTGGTTGATGTCAATTTCTACTTGTGAGCGCCACTTAAGGCGAGGTCTTCCTTTACTGCGTCCGACGTCTGGCTGGGTATCGAAGACTCTGCGAGCCGGAATATTGGTGTCCATTCGTTCTACATATCCTAGCCATCTTAAACGTCCAATGCGGAATTTTTTTTTACTAGGGGCATGTCGGTGTACAGCTCGTATAGTTCTTGGTTGAATCTTCTTTTCCATAGCCCGTCAACGCAAACGGGACCGAAGATTTTTCGAAGAATTTTCCTCTTAAATCGACCAAGGATTACTTCATCCACTTTGGATACTGTCCATGCTTCAGCGCCGAAGAGCACGACTGGGATGAACAGGGTCTGATATAGTATCTTCTTATTAGTTCGAGTGAGGGCTATACTACCAAGTTAACAAGTATACAACCAGAAACCGCGATTGGCAAGAGTAATTCTTCGTTTGATTTCTGACGAGACGTTGTTGTCAGAGTTAATAACGGAGCTGAGGTAGACAAAGTCCCGTACTTCCTCAAAGTTATATCTGTGAATGGTGACTTTCTGTCCAATTCGTCGATGGTGTGTACTTTCGTGTTGACAGCATATACTTAGTCTTACCCTCATTTGCTGCTAAACCCATTCCTTCCTTCTCCGTACTAGCAAACGTGGCTATGGCATCACGTTGAGTCCTACCAATGATGTCAATATCGTCGGCGTATGCTAGTAGTTGCACCGTTTTTGGAAGATTGTACCTCTGGTGTTGGCTCGGAAGATTTGCAAAAGCTTCTCAACAATGTGAGTGAAGAAGTCACATGACAGTGCACCGCCATTCCTAAATCCTCTTTTGTTATCGAAGGTTTCGCTGAAGTCTGTTTCGACCCTGTTGGTGCGAGAATTCTCCATTCTGCCCAGACGGACGAGTTTGAGTGTTATACCAAAACTAGACATGGCTCTGTATAGTTCGTCTCTATAAATGCTGTCGTATGCGGCTTTGAAATCGATAAATAGGTGGTGGGTATCGATTTGGACTTCTTAGGTTTTTTCCAGGATCTGCCGAAGTGTGAAAATTTGATCGGTTGTGGCCTGGCCTTAAACCACACTGATAAGGGCCGATCAGGTTGTTGGTAGACGGTTTTAGGCTTTCACATATTACGGCAGATAGGATCTTGTAGGCGATGTTGAGGAGACTTATGCCTCTGTAGTTACAGCAGTTCAGATGGTTTCAATTTTGGGGATTCGGCAAACGAAACTGAGGTTCCATTCTTCAGACATACTTTCGTCCGACGAAATTTCGCTTGTTAGTTGATGAATGCTACTTGCCAAATCATCTCCGCAGTATTTATAAATCTCGGTGGAAGGACCATCATTTCCGGCCGTCTTGCTTAAGTTTAGATATTGCTATCCTCACTTCGCTTAGGTCGGGTGGTTGGTAGTTTTCGCTGTCGTTGCCAATATTGAATGGTTGGTTCTGCCTGACAGCGGAATTTTGTCCGTCATCGCCGTTTAACAGTCTGCAGAAGTGGTTCTTCCATATCCTCAGCATCGACTGTGTCTCAACTACGATATTTACTTGTTCATCTCGACAGGATTCTGTTCGAGCCTTGTATCCTTGGATTTTGAGGTTTACCTTTTGGTAAAACTTGCGAACATTGTTCCTGGAGTTGTACCTCTCTATATCCTCCATGGATCGCCTTTCTCTCACTTCCTTGTTTGTCAAATCGCTGAGATTTTATAAGAACTAAGCTACGAGATGAAGCTTTCTTTGATAGCCGTAGTAGGGCTTATGTGAAGTCTAGCGAGCTTCCTTTTGTTTGATAGGGGCGGGCGGTTACAAGGAAGATGAAGTATTGTTTCTTCTTCCAATTCCTGCATACAGCTCCTGCAGAAGTCGGTTGAATGAAGGCCTAGCCTTTCTGCGTGCCTGCCAATTAGACAGTGTCCAGTGATGATATCCATGGTGGTGCTAATGTATGGTCTGACAAGAGAAATCAGTCTCTTGGGTCTTCTTAAATCCAGCTTTGGCCAAATTTGTTTGGTTATTTGACATGTCGTGCTAAGACTCCATCTGAAATGGAGAAAAATCGCATTCTGCCTTATTAATCTTTTGCATGTAGCGATAGGAATACCTAATTGTGTGACTGGTAACTTAGTTCCATGTCTGGCGAGTTCATCAGCCTTACAGTTACCTGGAATGTAACTATGCCTAGGCCACCAGCATAGGCGGATGTTAAACTGACATCTTTAGAAGAGATGAGCGGCAATCTAGGGTTGTCTTTGTTGAGACTGATTCCAGGGATTTGATAGCTGCTTGGCTGTCCAAGAAGATGCTAATATCCTTGGCAGACATAACATTCTCTTTCAGCTAAGGTAAGGCTTCCTTGATCACCATGATTCCCGTCTGGAACACGCTGCAATGATCAAGAAGGCTGAAAGATAGGCTGAGGCTTAGCCTGTCGGAGAAGACACCAGCTCAGATTCTGTCATTTGTTTTGAAGCCATCGGTATATAAAAATGGATTCAAGGTTCGTTACTTTCCCATGACGATCTGTCTTGAAATGTGACCTTGAAACTCTTATTAAAGTTTGACCTGGTAAGGATGTAATCGGTGTTTTCAGGAATATTATTATGGGGTTACCTGACGGAAATGGTTTACATTAACAAACCACACACAAGAGGATACAGGAGCTGAAATTAAAATTCGCACAGAAATCGCTCAAATTAGGACGCGCCGGCGACAGTTCAAAAATTCATGGAAAGTGCCATCAAAAGAGCCTATGAGTGCATGCATTCTAATGGTGGCTACTTAACCAATAAAATTTCCCATACATAATGTAAAAAATGTCCTTGAAATAAACTTTTATTTGTAATTTATTTGATTAGTTTCCATCTTTTCGTTCAAAAGTTATTCCAGATATGCGTAGGGGAAGGACTTTTCGGCCACCCTGTACATCGAGTTTTTTGTATGAATTTGTAAATGTGAAACATGATCCATCAGTTGGACCAACTCCTACGACACAAATCCACATTATCTTTACCTCGGATGAGCTAACAAAAGCGTTAACTATCTCTTACGTGTACCGCACAATGATATCCAACCGATTGCAATCCACATTTCACATTTACTGTCGTTTTACTTTGAAATTACAATTGCGAATGGAATTTACATTTAATGCATCTTCTCGTTCCGGGAAAATCCTTTAAAAAACGAGAACATTTCAATTCAGGAAAAAAATTTATCTGGTGCAGAAGGATGTTATCTCTACTCGTACATCACGTACGTGAAATAGATTTTCTTTTCGAACAAAGAGCCGCCCCTGTTGAGGTGTACCCAGGATGAACACAAGAATGATCTTAGACCTGACAAAATAGGAGAATTGGAAAAAGGACGAACCGATTCTGTAGATAACAATCCGATGTACTGTCATCCATGTGCGGTCTGCGTGTCATTCTCAAAATGAACATCAAGCGTAGGACTTTGACACGTTTCGACAACCGAATAGAACAGAAAAAAAAAACGGTGCACCTATCTACTGTGGGAGATTACTCGAGTTTAGTTCTTTTTATCTTTGAAATTGAATCATTGCACGCGTGCATTTTTTTTCGCTTCATAATTGTGGCAAGGTGTAGATAAAAGGATTTTTCAGGGGACGTTGCAGTTCTTTAATCCGTTTATCTTTGTGAATAGATTTGCAGTTAGATGGATTATGTGGTAGTTAAGCGAATTGAGCGCATGATTTATTTTCGAATTTAAAATTTAACACTTCTTGGAATGAATTATTTATGTATCTACACTTGTGTAGGTGTGTGGATATGCACTTTGTAGATATAGAAGCAGTTTGCTTGCAACAATTTTATGGAAGCATTAGTGAATGTTTTGTTGGGTGACTATTGCAAGTTATCATACGGGCATAATACCTGTGACAGATTGTTATTGGAAACCGAATATTAAATCTTCACTTCGCAGCTTTGCTAAGTTGGCGTCGGAATTGTGATTTTATTTGAAAATTGATATGGTTGGGAATTTTAAAGTTGATGCAAGCAATATTCGTGGGTTAAGGACAAATCTCTTTTAGGCATACGTCCACATATCTAAATAAAAACCAGCTGTTTTGGCACATTGTGAAACACAGGTGGGCGTAAATTTGGATATTTCAAAACTAATTTTACCTAGATATTACTTGAGGCCTTTATTATTCCCTTACCGAGGTTTCGCCATTTAACTACATACATAGGGATGTTGCCTACTATAGATTTAAGAACAATCCAACCAATGTTCCAATCCGGAATACAACTTTATATGGCTGATATTCCAAGTCCTTACTTACTTACTTACTACAGTCCGGAATGAACCTGGGCCTCAACCAACATGCCACTCCAATTAGCCCGGTCCTTAGCTAACTGCCTCCAGTTGCGCACTCCAAGTTGGTTGAGGTCGGTTTCTACTTATGCTCGCCACTTAAGGCGAGGTCTTCTTCTACTGCGTCCGACGTCTGGCTGGGAATCGAAGAGCCTGCGAGCCGGAGTATTGGTGTCCATTCTTTCTACATGTCCTAGCCGTCTTAAACGTCCAATGCGGAGTTTTTTTGACCAGGGGTATGTCGCTGTACAGCTCGTATAGTTCGTGGTTGAATCTTCGTCTCAACGCAAAGGGGACCGAAGATTTTCCGAAGAATTTTTCTATCGAATCGACCAAGGATTTCTTCATCCACTTTTGATACGGTCCATGCTTCAGCTCCGTAAAGCACGACTGGGATGATCAGGGTCTTATATAGGATCTCCTTAGTAGTTCGAGTGAGGGCTTTACTACTAATTGCCTTCTTAGCCCGAAGAAACAGCGATTGGCAAGAGTAATTCTTCGTTTGATTTCTGACGAGATGTTGTTGTCAGAGTTAATAGCGGAGCCGAGGTAGACAAAGTCCCGTACTACCTCAAAGTTATATCTGTCAATGGTGACGTTCTGTCCAATTCGTCGGTGTTGTGAGTCCTTTCGTGATGACAGCATATACTTAGTCTTACCCTCATTTACTGCTAAACCCATTTTTGCCGCTTCCTTCTCTATACTAGCAAACGTGGCTATGACATCACGTTGAGTCCTACCAATGATGTCAATATCGTCAGCGTATGCTAGTAGTTGCACCGACTTTTGGAAAATTGTGCCTCTGGTGTTGGCTTTCGAGTTTTGCACAATCCTCTCAAGAATCAAGTTGAAGAAGTCACATGACAGCGCATCGCCTTGCCTAAATCCTTTTTTAGTATCGAATGTGTCGGTGAGGTCGTTTCCGACACTGATGGTGCAGCGAGAATTCTCCATCGTCATCCTACACAAACGGACGAGTTTGGGCGGTATACCAAAACTAGACATGGCTCTGTATAGTTCGTCTCTATAAATGCTGTCGTATGCGGCTTTGAAATCGATAAATAGGTGGTGGGTATCGATTTGGACTTCTTGGGTTTTTTCCAGGATCTGCCGAAGTGTGAAAATTCGATCGATTGTGGACTTTCCTGGCCTAAAACCACACTGCTAAGGGCCGATCAGGTTATTGGTAAACGGTTTCAAGCGTTTACAAATTTAACGCAGATAGGATCTTCTAGGCGATGTTGAGTAGACTTATGCGTCTGTAGTTGGCGCAGTTCAGAGGGTCTCCTTTTTTATGGATCGGGCAAACGATGCTGAGGTTCCATTCTTCAGGCATGCTCAGCATCGACTGTGTCTCAACTACGATATTTCCTTGTTCATCTCGACAGCATTCTGTTCGAGCCTTGTATCCTTGGCTTTGACGTTTTACACTTTGGTAAAACTTGCGAACATCGTTCCCGGTGTGGCACCTCTCAATATCCTCGACCGCGCGCTTTTCTTGCTCTTTTTTCTTCTTTCTGAAAAGCCGATGTTCTTCCCTTCTTCTGTGCCTATAGAGCTCAATGGCAGCTCTCGTCTTCACCTGCAACTTAGCCTTGTAGGCCTCGTTCTTGGCTGCGTGCATCTGATGTCGGCATTTCTCATCAAACCAGGGGTTTCTTGCTGGTGAGTGCGAGAAACCTAGCAATTCAGTTGCGGCTGATCTAATGGCTTGTTGGCATCGTTGCCATTGTTCTTCGACATTAGATGCTGGTGGTGTGTTGTGAGTCGAGAGGTTAAGGGATACGCGTTGCGCAGGTCTTGGCGGTCTCTGGCGATTGCAGTCTTTCGACATTAAATTTTTTCACAGTATTTCTGTTTTTTTGTGGCGTGGTGGATATCCGCATCCTTACTTTGGCTAGAACAAGGTAGTGGTCCGAGTCGATGTTAGCCCCTCGGAATGTTCGGACATCCAAAATACTGGATGCGTGGCTCTTGTCTATCGCAATGTGATCAATTTGGTTGACTGTTAGTTGATCTGGAGACCACCATGTCCCCTTATGGATATCGAGATGAGGAAAGCGTGTGCTGGCTATAGTGGCATTTCGTTCCCCTGCAAAGTCAATTAGCCTAAGTCCGTTACCAGACGTGTTGTCGTGTAGGCTATATTTTCCGACAGTACTGCTAAAGATGTCTTCTCCTCCTACATTTGCGTTAAAATCTCCCAGCATGATTTTAACATCGTACTTTGGTAGTCACTCATAGGTTTTGTCGAGGAGCTCGTAGAAGCAATCCTTAGCTATATCATCTTTTTCTTCCGTCGGAGCGTGAGCGCATATAAGGCTTATGTTGGCGAATTTGGCCTTGATGCGGATTGTTACAATGCGTTCGCTAATGTCTTGAAAACATAAGACTTCTTGTCTAAGTCTGGCACTTATAACAAATCCGCATCCAAATAGTCGCTGTTTTTGCTCACTATAACACGGTCCATAGTAGATGTCACAGTTTTTCATCCTCTTTTTGCCCGGCCCATCCCATCGTATTTCCAGGATGGCAGTAATGTCTGCTTTGTGGTTGTTCGCTAGTTGTTCGCCTGCACCCCTCCTGTTTAATGTTCTCACATTCCAGGTGCAGATACGAACGTCGTTGTCCTTTTTTCGTTTAGCATGGTCGTCAACAATAATATCAGTCCTTTCCGAGGCTATTGGTTGCTTCGTAACATGGACTTTTTTCCGTGGATGGATAGTTAACCCAAAGCAAAACCCCCAACCTGGAGGGCCAGGCCCTTGTTTTGACCCTAGGACAGCGGGCCAGAAAAAATACCGATGTCAGTAGCCCATTTTTGGGGTATGAGCGCTGACGTTGACCCATTGAGGGCTCCTCCTCCACCAACTCTTTTCCAATACCTGGCTCAGTATTGGAAATCCCTATAGACCTGGTGTTCAAATATGTCGAAGCAGCTCATATAGGGATTTCAGTACCAGTTCGATCAAACTGGAGCTGTAGGCGCCACCGTTGACTCCATGTTTGTAATTAGATTTGTAATTAGAAAGCTTAAAAACGTCCAAATAAAAAAGTCCAATGGTGTTAAATCTCAAGATCCGGATGACCAATTCTGATCTCAAAATCGGCTGATTACACGATTAGGAAATGACTCATACAGTAATAATTGTGAACATCTTAAACCGTTCAGCAACACATAAATCGGCACGCACCAGTATGGGTTTCGGTCCGACAGATCGACTACAGACCACACTGAGGAAAATCCTGGAAAAGATCAACGAACTGCAAGTCGAAACTCACCACCTATTCATCGACTTCAAAGCCGCGTATGATAGCATACATCGTCAGAAGCTCTATATGGTGATGGCCAAATTCGGAATCCCGGCAAAACGGATTCAGCTGCAAAGTGCAGTTAAGTGGCTCCTCCGAACTGTTCCAAACATGTACCGGATTTCGGCAAGGAGACGCGCTATCATGTGACTTCTTCAATCTCGTACTGGAGCATATAGTGCGAAGGGCAGGTTTCAACACGGAAGGCACTATTTTTAACAGGTCCGTCTAGCTGCTGGACTATATGCAGACGATATTGACATCATCGGTCGCTCCCAGCGTGTCGTGAGAAAAGCGTTCACGGCGATTGAAGAACAGGTGAAATCATTTGGCCTTGAAGTAAATGAGGACAAGACTAAGTACATGCTATCAACAAACAAACAAGCATCTGACCACCGCCTAGGATAAAATGTCACTATTGATAGCATCAATTTCGAGGTAGTTAAGGGGTTCATCTACCTCGAAATAAATATAGACTCCACGAATGAGACCCTAGTGGAGATCCGGCGAAGAATTCCCCAAGGAATCCGTTGCTACTTTGGTTTGGCGAAATAACTGGGTTCAAAACTCCTAACTCTACAAAACCCTTATCCTGCTAGGTCTGATTTATAGCGCCGAGTGCCGAACGATAAGCAAGAAGGGAGAGCTGATACTAAGCTCCTTCGAAAGAAAAATATTTCAGCGGATTTTTGGTCCTGTGCACGAGGAGGGCGAATGGAGGAGAAGATACAACCGCGAACTCTATGAGCTGTACCAAGATGTGGATGTAATGGGTGATCCATTTCGAAGATCCCTACTTTTTTAAAGAAAAAAAACACAGAAAATTCAAATTTAATGGGGAATGTTTATTATCATTTGAAAGAACATTCTTTGGCATTTATTTTTTGAAGATTATGTCTATCAAATGTTGGCCGTTGCTACGTCGCAGATGGTCCATCCGTTGAGTCCAATTTTCGATCACTCGTTCTAGCATTTCGACTGGTAACTGGCGAATGACACGCATGATGTTTTCCTCCAAGGCCTGAATCGAAGCGGGTTTGTCGGCATAAGCTTTTGACTTTACATATCCCCACAGGAAAAAGTCTAACGGTGTGATATCACACGATCTTGGTGGCCAATCGACCGGCCCAAAACGTGAAATTATGTGCTCACCGAAATGTTCTCTCAATAAGTCAATTGATTGATGCGATGTGTGGGATGTGGCACCGTCTTGCTGAAACCAAATGTCGCCGAGATCACGAGCTTCAATTTCAGGCATAAAATAGTCGGTTATCATGGTCCGAGTTGCTGCGAACGGCGCCGAATCGACTCTCTACGGTCTTCGTGTACACTCTCAGCTACGGCCGCTATATTTTCTTCACAGCGTGCTGGACGTGGTCTATTCGGTCGAATATTATCCAATCATGAATGCTGGGTCTCAAAATGGGTGATGGTGTTGCGAATAGTACGCTCAGTAGGCCGATTATGTTGACCATAAGTTGAGCGAAGTGCACGAAACACATTCCTCACAGAACGTGAATTTTCATAATAAAGTTGAACAATTTGTAAACGTTGTTCACGCGTAAGTCTTTCCATTATGAAATGCCAAACAATACTAAACAAAAATAACATGACAGCATGACACGACTCACACGTGATCTGTAAAAAAAGGGCTATTGAAAAAAGTATCTCTACTTGGATCACCCGTTACTAACAATCCTTCGCTAAGTCTATACTCTTAGAAAAGGTTTTTTATTTTTTTTTTTATTTTTTCTCTATGATTATAGAGTTTTTATTATATGTATATTTTTTTCTTCACTTTGAAGTTTTTTTTTAAGTTTAATTAATTTTTTTTTCCGGATTAAACTATTTTTATTATTAAGTCAAAATAATCTGTTAATATATACGAATATGGTAGTTCAAATAAATAAATAAATAAAAGTGTTTCATTCTCACAATTGTGAAATTTTTTGAGCTTGAAAAACTTTTAAAATATTGACGTATCCCTTATACCACTTTTAGTAGGAAAATAGCACATATAAACACATTTGCAGCAAAAAAATTTATGAAAGCAAAATTGTTTTAAGTTTATTAAAAAAAAAACAAAAACATTTCAAAATTATTAAAACATTTATCATTTCATTGACATTTCAGGAATCTTCACCAACCCTCACCCTAATTTCATCGAAAGTAAGTAAGAGTTTGTGTTTTCATTTAGTTTGTTAAATTTTTAATTATTTTTAACTTCATTAGATTGTGTAACATTAAAATGTGTTTATGTGTGTTAATGCATATTCTGATTTTCATTTATAAAATATTTAGTAAATATGTGTGTGTATTTTTATTAAAACCTTATAGATAGATACATTTGTAGTGATGCTGTTATAAGAGCATTCCTTTTTTTTTAGATATATTGAACAAATAAATTATAAAGAATGGTCCTTGCTAATCACTATTTTGTACCTTTACAAGCTGAAGCTGATTTTTTATTGCTTGAAGTTCTTATGTATACATTGTTCAAAAAATGTGGTGATTGGTGAAATTTTATTTTTAACCGTTCAACACCTATAAAGTCTATTCCAATGGGTGATAAATGTAATTAAAAATGTTGATACTGTGCTAATTCACTTTTAATTGTAAGATTTAAACTGATTACTTAATTTTGTCTCCAGTTAACACGGTCATCTTGTATAAGCATTCGATAAGTTGGATTACAAAAAACGTGTGAAAAAATTGAATGCTTTAGGTATTCACTCAAAACTCAATTAGTGGTTGTAATCTAATTTGGCTAATCGAAAACAAATAGTTAAACTGGGTAATTCAACATCTCTACCGTTCAGTGTAAATAGTGGTGTACCTCAAGGAAGTAATTTGAGTCCTCTTCTCTTTAATTTGTTCACTAATGACTTACCTTCTTTCATTAAACATTCTAAATGCTTAACATATGCCGACGTTTGGAAGTTTTACTTGCTTACTTAAGAGGCGCTACAATCCGAGATGAATCTGCGCCTCAACCAACATGCCTCTCCAATTAACCCGGTCCTTAGCAAACTGCCTCCTGTTGCGCACTCTAAGTTGGTTGAGGTCGGTTTCTACATGTGCGCGCCACTTAAGGCGAGGTCTTCCTCTACTGCGTCCGACGTCTGGCTGGGAATCGAAGACTCTGCGAGCCGAACTATTGGTGTCCATTCCCTCTACATATCCTAGCCTTAGTAGTTCGAGTGAGGGCTTTACTACTAAATTGCCTTTTTAGACCGAAGAATCAGCGGTTGGCAAGAGTAATTGTTCGTTTAATCTCTGACGAGATGTTGTCAGAGTTAATAGCGGACCCGAGGTAGACAAAGTCCCATACTACCTCAAAGTTATATCTACCAATGATGACGTTCTGTCCAATTCATCGATGACGTGTGTCCTTACGTATATTGACAGTATATACTTGGTCTTACCCTCATTTGCTGCTAAACCCATTTTGGCTGCTTCATTCTATACTACCCAACGTGGCTATGACATCACGTTGAGTACTACAAATTATGTCAATATCGTCTACTAGCATAGATGCACCGATTTTTAGAAGACTGTCTCTGGTGTTCATATCTGCACCTGGAATGTGAGAACATTAAACAGGAGAGGTGCAGGCGAACAACTAGCGGAAGCACTAAACTGCTACAAAGCAGACATTACTGCCATACAGGAAATACGATGGGATGGGTCGGGCAAAAAGAGGATGAAAAACTGTGACATCTACTATGGACCGTGTTATAGTGAGCAGAAACAGCGACAATTTGGATGCGGATTTGTTATAACTGCCAGACTTAAGCAAGAAGTCTTATGTTTTGAAGACATTAGCGAACGCATTGTAAGAATCCGCATCAAGGCCAAATTCGCCAACATAAGCCTTATATGCGCTCATGCTCCGACGGAGGAAGAAGATGATATAACCAAGGATTGCTTCTACGAGGTCCTCGACAAAACCTATGAGCGACTACCAACGTACGATGTTAAAATCGTGCTGGGAGATTTTAACGCAAAGGTAGGAAGAGAAGACATCTTAAGCAGTACTGTCGGAAAATATAGCCTACACGACAACACGTCTGGTAACGGACTTATGCTAATTGACTTCGCTACGGAACGAAATGCCACTATAGCCAGTACACGCTTTCCTCATCTCGATATCCATAAGGGGACATGGCGGTCTCCAGATCAACGCACAGTCAACCAAATTGATCACATTGCGATAGACCAGAGGCACGCATCCAGTATTTTGGATGTCCGAACATTCCGAGGGGCTAACATCGACTCGGACCACTACCTTGCTGTAGCCAAGGTAAGGATGCGGATATCCACCACGCCACAAAAAAACAGAAATACTGTGAAAAAATTTAATGTCGAAAGACTACAATCGCCAGATACCGCCAAGACCTTCACGCAACGCGTATCCTTTAACCTCTCGACTCACAACACACCACCAGCATCTAATGTCGAAGAGCAATGGCAACGATGCCAACAAGCCATTAGATCAGCCGCAACTGATGTGCTAGGTTTCTCGCGGCCACCAGCATGAAACCCCTGGTTTGATGAGGAATGCCGACAGATGCTCGCAGCCAAGAACGAGGCCTACAAGGCTAAGTTGCAGGTGAAGACGAGAGCTGCCATTGAGCTCTATAGGCAAAGAAGAAGGGAAGAACACCGGCTTTTGAGAAAGAAGAAAAAAGAGCAAGAAAAGCGCGCGATCGAGGATATAGAGAGGTGCCACTCCAAGAACGATGTTCGCAAGTTTTACCAAAGGTTAAAATGTCAAAGCCAAGGCTACAAGGCTCGAACAGAATCCTGTCGAGATGAACAAGGAAATATTGTAGTTGAGACACAGTCGATGCTGAGGATATAAAAGAAACACTTCTGCAGACTGTTAAACGGCGATGACGAACAACATTCCGCTTTCAGGCAGAGCGAACCATTTAATATTGGCAACGACTGCGAAAACTGCCAAATACCCGACCTAAGTGAAGTGAGGATAGCAATATCTAAACTCAAGCTTAAAAAGGCCGCCGGAAATGACGGTCTTCCCGCTGAACTTTATAAAGCTGGCGGAGATGACTTGGTAAGCAACATCCACCAACTCATAAGCCAAATCTGGTCGGTTGAAAGCATGCCTGAAGAATGGAACCAGAGCATCGTTTGCCCGATCCACAAAAAAGGAGACCCTCTGAACTGCGCCAACTACAGAGGCATAAGTCTACTCAAAATCGCCTACAAGATCCTATCTGCCGTAATATGTGAACGCATGAAACCTTTTACCAACAACCTGATCGGCCCTTATCAGTGTGGTTTTAGGCTAGGAAAGTCCACAATCGATCAAATTTTCCAACTTCGGCAGATCCTGGAAAAAACTCAAGAAGTCCAAATCGATACCCACCACCTATTTATCGATTTCAAAGCCGCATACGACAGCATTTATAGAGACGAACTATACAGAGCCATGTCTAGTTTTGGTATACCGCCCAAACTCGTCCGTTTGTGTAGGATGACGATGGAGAATTCTCGCTGCACCGTCAGGGTCGGAAACGACCTCACCGACACATTCGATACCAAAAAAGGATTTAGGCAAGGCGATGCGCTGTCATGTGACTTCTTTAATCTGATTCTTGAGAGGATTGTGCAAAACTCCAAAGCCAACACCAGAGGCACAATTTTCCAAAAGGCGGTGCAACTACTAGCATACGCTGACGATATTGACATCATTGGTATAGGACTCAACGTGATGTCATGGCCACGTTTGCTAGTATAGAGAAGGAAGCGGCGAAAATGGGTTTAGCAGTAAATGAGGGTAAGACTAAGTTTATGCTGTCATAACGAAAGGACTCACAACATCGACGAATTGGACAGAACGTCACCATTGACAGATATAACTTTGAGGTAGTACGGGACATTGTCTACCTCGGCTCCGCTATTAGCTCTGACAACAACATCTCGTCAGAAATTAAACGAAGAATTACTCTTGCCAACCGCTGTTTCTTCGGGCTGAGAAGGCAATTTAGTAGTAAAGCCCTCACTCGAACTACTAAGGAGATCCAATATTAGACCCTGATTATCCCAGTCCTGCTCTACGGCGCTGAAGCATGGACCGTATCAAAAGCGGATGAAGAAATCCTTGGTCGATTCGAGAGAAAAATTCTTCGAAAAATCTTCGGTCCCGTTTGCGTTGACGTGCTTTGGAGACGAAGATTCAACCACGAACTATACGAGCTGTACAGCGACATACCCCTGGTCAAAAAAAAACTCCGCATTGGACGTTAAAGACGGCTAGGACATGTAGAAAGAATGGACACCAATACTCCGGCTCGCAGAGTCTTCGATTCCCAGCCAGACGTCGGACGCAGTAGAGGAAGACCTCGCCTTAAGTGGCGCGCACAAGTAGAAACCGACCTCAACCAACTTGGAGTGCGCAACTGGAGGCAGTTAGCTAAGGACCGGGCTAATTGGAGAGGCATATTGGTTGAGGCCCAGGTTTATCCCGGACTGTAGCGCCACTTAAGTAAATAAGTAATTTGAAAAGCAAAGTATGCGCCACTTAATTGATGTTGTATTGAAGGACTAGGTTAAATAAATTGTTAAGGACCAAATTAAAAAAAATCTCATTTTAAAAAAACAGTTTTTATTTATAGCGATTTGAAGCGGATTATAGCACGTGCTTACGAGTATTAAATCTGCAGAATAAAATGACAGTCCAACCCATACTGTAAATAGCATTAATTTTGCTTAAAAGCTGCATCTAAACCTCGTTAACGTTCCTAAAGCCCCTCTGAAATAAAACTCGAAATATGTATTACCATATCTGTGTGACTACAAATTTCCGTGTTTTATTTCCATGCGACATAAACATCTCTCCCCCCTTTTAGTTTTTGAAAAAAAAAAGATTAATTTTATGTATCCCACAATTACCTAAAAAAAAGCAGGTATCTCTTATTTCAAATTGAATAAATTTTAACAACTGGACAATACATCTACCTACGTCTCCCCACACATATCGATGACCGGTTCTATAAAAAAAATCTAATAATTACCATTACTATATTTAAGTTTGATTTCGATACCACATCTACGATACAGATACACAGCATTCGATACTATTTCGTTTTAATTTTTTTTTCTGTTGTTGCTGTCCTCTCTATACAAATTAAATCTCCATTCTAACAACAACAACAACGACAACATGAAATCATGATAGTTTTAGGCTAATGCTGCATGTGTTCGAGGTATATTACCATCCAAACTTCAGCTAATGCCGATGCTGTAAGCCGCATCTCTAAGTGATGGCACACACGAGAGTAATACCTATATACCCACCACCTATAGGTAGAGATATTTCCCCGGGTAATAAATATTCCAAATAAAATCAAAAGAAGATACAAAATCCAACAAAATTCGAGGAGACATTCATGTTTCTTATTCTTTGTGTATAAATTGATTGTGATTCCCGATTTATACCCGCGCACATATACGGATACATTTTTCTTTTATTGCGTCCATGGGTACTTATTTGAGACTATGCCATGCGTACACGACACACGTGTGTATTTAACCAAATTTTGGAGACATAAATTCACGATGAGATAGGTAAAAGAAAATCATTTTAATTTTGGAAATATTTTGTGTGTAAGATTTCATTTTCGATGTCAATGGAGAATAAGATGCAGATACATCATGTCATGTGGGGAAGGAGTGAAAATGATTTGTAAACGCAGGCTGCGAATGCATTTCATGGAGCGAGTAAGTGAAGATGCGTGTCTAGGATGGATGATGTGTTTTAAGTGATGGCACTTAACGAGTGGCGTGACATGGGGTTGTATGGTTTTTTTTTTGGGGGGGTTGATGGTTGGGTTTTGGAGGAGTCTAAATGAGGTTTTTTTTTGCGACGAAGGTGAACATCTTCAATGACAATCAAACCTATTCTTCGATTTGTTCGAAATCGAAGAATTTTTTACCAATGTATCCGCTCCGATCAGCATTTCGAACAGATCTTCCGAAGAATTGTAACGCACATGATTGTGCATTGGTGATATGCTGTTAAGTCTACAATTTGACAGCAATAATATGTTGAATTTCTTTGGATGTTGTCCGAAGAAAAATTACTGTGGAATCAAACTCGATTGTACGTTTATTTTTATTTCGTTCCGTAACGGATACATCGAAAGCAAATTCAGTTCCGATTGTAACTGACTTTCGTTTCAGAAATGTTCCGAACGGATACCTCGATTGGGGTGTTTATGGTGGTTTTCGATTACTATAGTAGCTTGGGACTCGAACACCCATAAAAACATCTCCCTCGTCAATCTAAAGGGTCTTCCAATAGAGACTACCGAACTTTGACAGTTGATAGTCGCCATGTTTTTGAAGCACGTTTTGTCGAACGGTTAATGGTGATTTGCAAAACAGACTGAGTAAATGGCAGACAATTTGACAAATGGCTGTCATTTATTCAGTCTGTTTTGCCAAAGCATCATGGACGGACATTAGTTTCAACAAAATGTGCAAACGATAAAATTGTTTTATCAAAATGGGCGCTTAGCCCATTTTACGGTCGGCATAATCGTCCTACCGACTGGACTAAATTTGAGTCCACTGGTTCAGTTAACGATAAACCAACACCCGTACGTCGACGAAACACGTCGACAAAAAATTCGCCGCTGTGTCCGTGAGAATCCGAGGCAGCCGTTTTCGCGTCGCTCACAAGAACTCGGGTTTTCGTAGACCACACCTTGGCGAATTTTGCGTCGTGACTTGAGGCTTGAGAATAACTCACTTACTTACTTAAGTGGCGCTGTAGTATAGTTCTTGGTTGAATCTTCGTCTCAACAGCCTGTCAACGTAAACAGTACCGACGATTTTTCGAAGAAATTTTCTCTTAAAACTTCCAGGGACTTCTTCATCCACCTTTGATACGTTCCATGCTTCAGGGCGGTAGAGATAGAGCAGGACTGGGATGATCAGGATCTTGTATAGAATCTGCTTAGTAGTTCGAGTGATGGCTTTACTACTAAATTTCATCATTAGCCCGAAGAAACAGATGTTGGGAAGATTGATTCTTCGATTCATTTCTGACAAATTGTTTTTGTCAGAGTTAATAGCGGAACTGAGGTAGACAAAGTCCCGAACTACCTCAAAATAATATCTGTCAATGGTGACGTTCTGTCCAATTCATTGATGCTGTATGTCATTTCATGTAGACAGTATATACCTCGTCTTACCTTTGTCTTACCCTCATCTACTGCTAAACCCATTTTTGCCGCTTCCTTCTCTTTACTAGCAAACGTGGCTATGACATCACGTTGAGTCCTACCAATGATGTCAATATCGTCGGCGTATGCTAGTAGTTTCACCGATTTTTGGAAAATTGTGCCTCTGGTGTTGGCTCGGGAGTTTTGCACAATCCTCTCAAGAATCAAATTGAAAAAGTCACATGACAGTGACAGCCTTGCCTAAATCCATTTTTGGTATCGAATGTGTCGGTGAGGTCGTTTCCGACCCTGATGGTGCAGCGAGAATTCTCCATCGTCATCCTACACAAACGGACGAGTTTGGGAGGTATACCAAAACAAGACATGGCTCTGTATAGTTCGTCTCTATAAATGCTGTCGTATGCGGCTTTGAAATCGATAAATAGGTGGTGGGTATCGATTTTGACTTCTTGGGTTTTTTCCAGGATCTGCCGAAGTGTGAAGATTTGATCGATTGTGGACTTTTCTGGCCCAAAACCTCACTGAAAAGGGCCGATCAGGTTGTTGGTAAACGGTTTCAGGCGTTCATATATTATGGCAGATAGAATCTTGTAGGCGATGTTGAGCAGACTTATGCCTCTGTAGTTGGCGCAGTTCAGAGGGTCTCCTTTTTTTATAGATCGGGCAAACGATACTGAGGTTCCATTCTTCAGGCATGCTTTCAACCGACCAGATTTGGCTTATGAGTTGGTGGATGTTGCTTACCAAGTCATCTCCGCCAGCTTTATAAAGATCAGCGGGAAGGCCGTCATTTCCGGCGGCCTTAGTAAACTTGAGTTTATATATAGCTATCCTCACTTTACTTAGGTCGGGTGGTTGGCAGTTTTCGCTGTCGTTGCCAATATTAAATGGTTCGCTCTGCCTGACAGCGGAATGTTGTTCGTCATCGCCGTTTAACAGTCTGCAGAAGTGGTTCTTCCATATCCTCAGCATCGACTGTGTCTCAACTACGATATGTCCTTGTTCAGCTCGACAGCATTCTGTTCGGGCCTTGTATCCTTGGCTTTGACGTCTTACACTTTGGTAAAACTTGCGAACATCGTTCCTGGAGTGGCACCTCTCTATATCCTCGATCGCGCGCTTTTCTTCTTTCTGAAAAGCCGATGTTCTTCCCTTCTTCTTTGCCTATAGAGCTCAATGGCAGCTCTCGTCTTCACCTGCAACTTAGCCTTGTAGGCCTCGTTCTTGGCTGTGAGCAGCTGTCGGCATTCCTCATCAAACAAGGGGTTCCTTGCTGGTGGCCGCGAGAAACCTAGCACATCAGTTGCGGCTGATCTAATGGCTTGTTGGCATCGTTGCCATTGTTCTTCGACATAAGATGCTGGTGGTATGTTGGGAGTCGAGAGGTTAAGGGATACGCGTTGCGCGAAGGTCTTGGCGGTCTTTGGCGATTGCAGTCTTTCGACATTAAATTTTTTCACAGTATTTCTGTTTTTTTTTGTTGCGTGGTGGATATCCGCATCCTTACCTTGGCTACAACAAGGTTGTGGGTCGAGTCGATGTTAGCCCCTCGGAATGTTCGGACATCCAAAATACTGAATGCGTGCCTCTTGTCTATCGCAATGTGATCAATTTGTTTGACTGTTCCTTGATTTGGAGACCACCATGTCCCCTTATGGATATCGTGTGCTGGCTATAGTGGCATTTCGTTCCGCAGCGAAGTCAATTAGCCTAAGTCCGTTACCACACGTGTTGTCGTGTAGGCTATATTTTCCGACAGTACAGCTAAAGATGTCTTCTCTTCCTACCTTTGCGTTAAAATCTATCAGCACGATTTTAACATCGTACTTTGGTAGTCGCTCATAGGCTCGTACAAGCAATCCTTAGTTATATCATTCTTTTCCTCCGTTGGAGCATGAGCGCATATAAGGCTTATGTTGGCGAATTTTGCCTTGATGCGGATTGTTACAATGCGTTCGCTAATGTCTTGAAAACATAAGACTTCTTGCCTAAGTCTGGCACCTATAACAAATCCGCATCCAAATAGTCGCTGTTTCTGCTCACTATAACACGGTCCATAGTAGATGTCACAGTTTTTCATCCTCTTTTTGCCCGGCCCATCCCATCGTATTTCCAGGATGGCAGTAATGTCTGCTTTGTGGTTGTTCGCTAGTTGTTCGCCTGCACCTCTCCTGTTTAATGTTCTCACATTCCAGGTGCAGATACGAACGTCGTTGTCCTTTTTTCGTTTGGCATGGTCGTCTACAATAAAATCAGTCCTTTCCGAGGCTATTGGTTGCTTCGTAGCATAATCTCTTTTCCGTAGATGGGAAGTTACCCCAAAGCACAACCCCCAACCTGGAGAGCCAGGGCCTTGTTTTGACCCTAGGAAAGCGTGTCGGAAAAATACCGATGTCAGTAGCCCATTTAGGGATATGAGCGCTGCCGTTGACTCATTGAGGGCTCCTCCGCCACCAACTCTTTTCCAATACCCTGGCTCAGTATTGGAAATCCCTATAGACCTGGTGTTCAAATATGTCGAAGCAGCTCATATAAGGATTCCACTACCAGTTCGATCAAACTGGAGCTGTAGGCGCCACCGTTGTCTCCATCTAGGGAATTCCTCCGCTACCGTCTGAGAGTGAGTGCCTTAGTGAGAGGACTTAAATCTTGTAAATTTTCATCGCTATGACGGATTTCCGGCATCATGTAACCGATTGCAAATTACTTTGATTTAAACGGAGTTATGCTGGGACTTTGAAAATATATTCTTGTATCCGGTTCATCGCTATATCAGGTATTGTTATAACCGATTTTTACTGTATGTACCTTTGGCTGCTAGGGCTTTTGGCAATTTTTTTTTTATTTTTTTAATGGAATCCATTTTGTTTAAATCTTGTTTCTTCAGCTGGGTCAAGTACTTTTTGATGATTGAAAAGTATATCAAGTGGGGTAAGAGTTCTTAATTTTAACAGCTTATTCGTATTTAAATAATAAGTTAATAATAAAAAAATATTAACCAAGCCCATTATAAAAAAATCAAAACTATTTAATAAGTAAAATAATTAACAAGAAAACATTTAATATCTCGAATAAATAAACTTAACTGTAAGACTTCGCCATATTTATATTCTAAACATATAATTTACTTATGATTAAATGCCAGAAAAATATTATATCCTCCCACTTGAATTGCCATCTCAAGGCTATAACTCACCTCAACATTTTTGATTTTATTACTTAAAATATTTAATTTAATAAAAAAATCGCTTTTCGTATCTCTATTAGATGACAGCTTTGTTGTTGTTTCAACAAATTCAACTCTTAACACATTCGTTTGTTTTATTAATTAATTTTATTGTTTCATGTGATATGTATCTTTTAGTTACAGATTGCTCTGTAGCTCAATAGAGAAGCTAAAAGAAATTTTTTTCAAACGAAAGTCAGCCAGAAACATATATTCCTGCCTCGTTGCGATGAAAGACTTTCGTTCATTAATTTATAATTTAATGCAAGCGAGTTACATTCCAATTGGGTAATAAAAATTAATTTATAAAAATAGTTTCATTTTGTTTTTGTATCTGTATCCGATTGTAAATCAAATCGTTGGACAAAGAGTTCCCCACACGCATGCCGTTGTGTAGTGAGATGTTCCCACACTCTAAAGCTGTTGTCGTCGATCCATGATGTTCGCTTGAATCCCGCTGAGTCACGCGCAATTAAAAAGGTTTGCAGGTACTTTTGGCCAAATTGGGAGTTTTGTTAGCCTGCGATGAAGATAATGTGCAACGAGAGGTCTGACTATCTGGCCGCAGACAAGTATGTCGGTATAGGGGATTCTTGCGAACGGAATTTACTCTTACCAGTGAGCAATTGCTTTTTTGCAGTCATTTCACAAGAAGACCAACATGAGTCATTGGACACTTGGAGTATTCCTCATAATGGTGATCTCTGCCAAGTAATCGGTGGCACAAATAATTTGCTTTTACTTTAATGGAATTCAGTAACGAGATGAAGTGCTGACCGATATTTCGATTTTTTTGTGAATCATTTTGGTATTTCCTTTGTCTTGATAGGTAAGCTGGAAAACAGTTGAGAGACATGAGCTTGTAAGTTGCTGGAGGTTTCTAAGGTTATTCTCATAATGTGGTAACAATAGGCTTGTTTTATATTTTCTATATGGTCTTATAAATTGGTTGTGCTTTGGTTTAACTACCCAATCGTCGCTTAAGATTGTTGTTACGAAGCAACCAAGAGCTTCAGAAAGGACTGATTTCATGTCGACGACCCTGCTAAAAGAAAAAAGTACAACGACGATTGTATCTGCAAACCTGCAATGTAAGAGGATTAAACTGGATATTTGCAGGAGAACTTTCGGAAGCCTTAAGTTGCTATAAAGCAGACATTACTGCAATCCAGGAAATTCGATGGGATGTGCAGGGAAAAGAGAGGATGAAAAACTGTGATATCTACCAAGGACAGAGATAAAGTGAGAAGAAGTTATAAATTCAAGACTTAAGCAAGAAGTCTGATGTTTCAAGACATTTTCGAACGCATTGTAACATCATCAAGGCCAACTTCGCCATCATAAACCTTATATGCGCTCATGTTTCGACGGAGGAAAGAGATGATAAATCGGCAGACTGCATCTACGAGCTCCTTGAAACTTTTAAGCGACTTACGAAGTACGTCGTTTAAATCGGGATGGGAGATTTTAACGCAAAGGTAGATAATGCTCAACGTCAACACCTAGCCATTACAGCTCTTTTTTCACGGTGGGCCTACCCACAGTACCAGAAACATAGAAACATTGTGGTTTAACACCCAGCGTAGGACACGTTACATCAATTTTGAAAATCATGTGTAATACACGAACCTTTCTAAGGATCGAGGTCCAACTAAGAACTAACACCTCTTGTATCCCAAAGTCTATCACCCATAGACCTCAGAATACCATACGTTCTTGCGAAGTCGGGTAGCCACAGCCACCACGATACACCCACAAGGGGGACTACCTCTCAATCAGGCTAAGCATGCAGTCCGATGTCTTAGGGGCTCCTGATTCAAGTGTTACCATACTAAAGCATCTGGTCAGGCTCCGTACGATCTTCTTTATAAGTCCCTAACAAACCCAGTCCAGAGTCTCATAAGTTACTTAGCATCACTACTAACCGACTACATTGCCTTATCGAATAAGAATTATTCTTTCGGCAATTTTTAGCAGTCATTTACCATATGGACGCGGATCTTCATGAAGACCACTTGGATTGTATGGGCCTTCATAGATCACCTGCTATAACACCATTCGTCGCATGTCGCCCTAGTACCGAATGACAGGATACTTAATATTCTACGGCTGCCTCTATCCACCACCTAAGGTTCCAAAGGGGGTTGGGCGCCTTAATATATCTTAAGCACAACAAAACGTCTGGCAACGGACTTAGGCTAATTGACTTCGCTGCGGTACGAAATGTCACATAGCCAGCACTCGGTCTCCTCACCTCGATATTCATAAGAGGACATGGCGGTCTCCAGATCAACGAACGGTCAATCAAATTGATCAAATTGCGATACACAAGAGGCACGTATTCAGTATTTTGGATATCCGATCATTCCGAGGGGCTAACATCCACTCGGACCACTATAATTTGATGGAGCAAGGTAAGAATGCGCATATACACCACGCCACAGCAGATCAGAAATACTGTTAATGAATTAATCGTTGAAAGACTGCAATCGCAAGAGACAACCAAAGCCTTCGCACAACGCTTATCCCGTAATCTGTCGATTAACACCATACCACCAGCATCGAATGTCGAAGAACAATGGCAACGACGCCAACAAGCAAGGTTTATCGCACCCAACAGCAAGAAACCTTTGGTTTGATGAGGAATGCCGACAGATGCTCGCAGCCAAGGACGAGGCCTACAAGGCTAAGTTGCAGGTGAAGACGATGGCTGCCATTGAGCTTCACGGCAAAGAAGATGGGAAGAACATCGGCTTTTCATCAAGAAGAAAAAAGAGCAAGAAAAGCGCACGATCGAGGATATAGAGAGGTGCCACTCCCGGGACGATGTTCGCAAGTTTTACCAAAGTGTAAAACGTCAAAGCCAAGGATACAAGGCTCGAACAGAATCCTGTCGAGATGAACAAGGAAATATTGTAGTTGAGACACACTCGATGCTGAGGATATGGAAGAACCACGTCTGCAGACTGTTAAACGGCGATGACGAACGAACAACATTCCGCTGTCAGGCAGAATGAACCATTCGCTGTTGGCGAAAACTACCAACCACCCGACCTAAGGGAAGTGAGGATAACAATATCTAAACTCAATCTTAACAGACCCGCCGGAAATGACGGCCTACCCGCCGAGCTTTATAAAGTTGGTGGAGATGACTTGGTAAGTAACATTCACCAACTCATAAGCAAAATTTGCTCGGGTGGAACCATTGACAGATATAACTTTGAGGTCGTACTGGACTTTGTCTACCTAGGCTCCGCTACTAACTCTGACAACAACATCTCGCCAGAAATAAAGCGAAGAATTACTCTTGCCAACTGATGTTTTCCGGGCTAAGAAGACAATTCAGTAGTAAAGCCCTCACTCGAATTACTAAGGAGATCCTGTACAAGCCCTATAATATGCAGTGTTGACATGAAACGGCTCGCAGAGTCTTCGATTCTGAACTAGACTTCGGACGCTGTAGAGGAAGACTTCGCGTTAAGTGGCGCGCGCAACTAGAATTGGAGAGGCATTTTGGTTGAGGCCGAGGTTCACACCGGACTGTGGCGCCACTTAAGTAGCAAGCAAGTGTTGATATGAAAAGTTTTAAAATTGTTTTCTAATGAACAGTAAATACGTAGGTTTTATGTATGAAACACAATACCAGTCTTCTGTAGACATTTTTGACGACATTTTGGCATAGTGAAGGCCGAGTTTCGATTCTTACCTCCAATTGAATATTGACTTTCAGTTTACAAATCATTCTTCAGTTGCAAGCCAATGCACTTTTCTTACAAAATGCCCCAAGGCTAGGCTAGGTTTGATAGGATGTTGGCGCTCTGATGAGGCGTCAAACTTACGTAGCCCTGCTTGGGAAATTCCACCTAAAAAGCGTGAATTTTGATGAAGGGTTGGAAGTAGGATTTTGGATTTTGGGGTGGTGCTGAAAAGATAGCCGCATGGTGAATAACCGCACACTGTATATTGGCTGCAATAAGGAATGTTTGGACATTAAAAATACTGGATGCGTGCCTTTTGTCTATCGCAATGTGATCAATTTGGTTGACCGTTCGTTTAGTCTGGAGACCGCCATGTCTCCTATAGCCGTGTGCTGGCTATAGTGGCATTTCGTTCTGCAGCGATGTCAATTGGCCTAAGTCCGTTGCCAGATGTGTTGTCGTATTGGCTGTGTTTTCCGACAATACTGCTAAAGATGTTTCTCTTCATCTACAGGTGCAGATACGAACGTCTTTATCCTTTTTCGTTAGCAACTATTTTTTCATGAGCGGGTAGTTAACCCAAGGTACAACCTCCAACCTGGAGGGCCAGTTCCAATTTACACGATACCACTAGTACACGATGCCATCAGTACTACTACGGGATTAACCACTGCAGTTGGACGGTGCATACGCCACCACCTCTGGTCAGGAGTCCTGACTTACCCTGTTGTCCGAATATGTCGAAGCAGCTCATCTAGGTTCGGCTGAGGACAGCAGGCGGAATATTCCGTGCTAGGCGTTCTGACCAGGTTGAGTTGCGGTATTTCGTCTTGTTATCAACACTCGCACTTATGCGTTTAACAAGTCAAATCCGGTTGGATGAGACCAGTATCCGATCACGAAGATAATTTGCCAAAAAATATTGAATGAAAGATGGCAGACAAACTAACATTAACCTGTCTAAGGGTTGCCATGTTAAAAAAAAACGCCTGCATTCTTATTTTGGTGAAACATAATCTGAAGTCGTCTTTGAAGTCAATTTATGTTTTCCATAAACCAACAAATTCGGCTTGTAATCGTTGAGTACCTTAAAATCGTCAACTAATCAGAACTTAAACAACTTAAAACTGCAATGCGACGAGATCCTCTGTCTTACTTACTTACTTAAGTGGCGCTACAGTCCGGGATGAACATGGGCCTCAACCAACATGCCTCTCCAATTAGCCCGGTCCTTAGCTAACTGCCTCCAGTTGCGCACTCCAAGTTGGTTGAGGGCGGTTTCTACTTGTGCGCGCCACTTAAGGCGAGCTCTTCCTCTACTGCGTCCGACGTCTGGCATGGAATCGAAGACTCTGCGAGCCGGAGTATTGGTGTCCATTCTTTCTACATGTCCTAGCCATCTTAAACGTCCAATGCGGAGTTTTTTGACTAGGGGTATGTCGCTGTACAGCTCGTATAGTTCGTGGTTGAATCTTCGTCTCCATAGCCCGTCAACGCAAACGGGACCGAAGATTTTCCGAAGAATTTTTCTCTCGAATCGACCAAGGATTTCTTCATCCGCTTTTGATACGGTCCATGCTTCAGCGCCGTAGAGCAGGACTGGGATAATCAGGGTCTTATATAGGATCTCCTTAGTAGTTCGAGAGAGGGCTTTACTACTAAATTCCCTTCTTAGCCCGAAGAAACGGCGATTGGCAAGGGTAATTCTTCGTTTGATTTCTGACGAGATGTTGTTGTCAGAGTTAATAGCGGAGCCGAGGTAGACAAAGTCCCGTACTACCTCAAAGTTATATCTGTCAATGGTGACGTTCTGTCCAATTCGTCAATGTTGTGTGTCCTTTCGTGTTGACAGCATATACTTAGTCTTACCCTCATTTACTGCTAAACCCATTTTTGCCGCTTCCTTCTCTTTACTAGCAAACGTGGCAATGACATCACGTTGAGTCCTACCAATGATGTCAATATCGTCGGCGTATGCTAGTAGTTGAACCGATTTTTGGAAAATTGTGCCTCTGGTGTTGGCTCGGGAGTTTTGCATAATCCTCTCAAGAATCAAATTGAAAACGTCACATGACAGCGCATCGCCTTGCCCAAATCCTTTTTTGGTATCGAATGTGTCGGTGAGGTCGTTTCCGACCCTGATGGTGCAGCGAGAATTCTCCATCGTCATCCTACACAAACGGCCGAGTTTGGGCGGTATACCAAAACTAGACATGGCTCTGTATAGCTCGTCTCTATAAATGCTGTCGTATGCGGCTTTGAAATCGATAAATAGGTGGTGGGTATCGATTTCTACTTCTTGGGCTTTTTCCAGGATCTGCCGAAGTGTGAAAATTTGATCGATTGTGGACTTTCCTGGCCTAAAACCACACCGATAAGGGCCGATCAGGTTGTTGGTAAACGGTTTCAAGCGTTCACATATTACGGCAGATGGGATCTTGTAGGCGATCAGAGGATCTTCTTTTTTTTCGGATCGGGCAAACGATGCTGAGGTTCCATTCTTCAGGCATGCTTTCAACCGACCAGATTTGGCTTATGAGTTGGTGGATGTTGCTTACCAAGTCATCTCCGCCATCTTTATAAAGCTCAGCGGGAAGGCCGTCATTTCCGGAGGCCTTATTAAACTTGAGGTTAGATATAGCCATCCTAACTTCACTTAGGTCGGGTGGTTGGCAGTTTTTACTGTAGTTGCCAATATTAAATTTTTCGTTCTGCCTGACAGCGGAATGTTGTTCGTCATCGCCGTTTAACAGTCTGCAGAAGTGGTTCTTCCATATCCTCAGCATCGACCGTGTCTCAACTACGATATTTCCTTGTTCATCTCGACAGGATTCTGTTCGAGCCTTGTAGCCTTGGCTTTGACGTTTTACATTTTGGTAAAACTTGCGAACATCGTTTCTGGAGTGGCACCTCTCTATATCCTCGATCGCGCGCTTTTCTTGCTCTTTTTTCTTCTTTCTGAAAAGCCGATGTTCTTCCCTTCTTCTTTTCCTATAGAGCTCAATGGCAGCTCTCGTCTTCACCTGCAGCTTAGCCTTGTAGGCCTCGTTCTTGGCTGCAAGCATCTGTCGGCATTCCTCATCAAACCAGGGGTTTCTCGCTGGTGGCCGCGAGAAACCTAGCACATCAGTTGCGGCTGATCTAATGGCTTGTTGGCATCGTTGCCATTATTCTTCGACATTAGATGCTGGTGTTGTGAGTCGATAGGTTAAGGGATACGCGTTGCGCGACGGTCTTGGCGGTTTCTGGCGATTGTAGTCTTTCGACATTATTTTTTTTCACAGTATTTCTGTTTTTTTTTTTGTGGCGTGGTGGATATCCGCATTCTTACCTTGGCTGCTACAAGGTAGTGGTACGAGTCTATGTTAGCCCCTCGAAATGTTCGGACATCCAAAATACTGGATGCGTGCCTCTTGTCAATCGCAATGTGATCAGTTTGGTTGACTGTTCGTTGATCCTCTGTCTATCTATAGGTTTTCACGTAGCCAATTGCCTTATAATTATTTTTTTTAATAAATTCAGTAACAGCTTCTTCAAAATGCTAAAATAACATGAAAACGCTATAAATCTTAAAATAGCCGTTGAGATGAATATGTATTTCCAAAATGCATATAAATGTATATTACAATGCAAAGCTACAAAAAAATAAGAAAACCAAAGCCTCCATTCTGGAACTTTGAATGAAAATTGTATTCGTGTCCCTACCAAGACTAGCATCTACCTGTATGTCGAATTTCAGTTGCCTTACCTTTTCAAGCTAATTTCGTACATCGGACTTTAAGGCACCCGACAAAAGTAAAAATATCGACATTTTTCTAAAACAAAAATCCGCAAATCCCCCAGAGATACCAAGCACACTCAGATCTCAGATCCGTCAATCTAACAAAGATACTTTACCTACAAAGTATGCGTTTCGTTTTCATCCAATTCTAGTCTATTGGCACAGAGACCGACATTCTGGATTGCGGTTGTTCCTTTTTTCTGCACGATATACAGCCAGCCATACACATACCGGTTCTTTGGAACCACTCTCACTGCCCATCCAATAGAATTGCCCAGCATATGCACACACTAACATACCTCACAAAGGGTATCAACATGAAAAAAAAACGACGCTATGCAGGAGCACACCATTACCCAAGGCATTAGGATATCTTAAGCTCAAGCCACTGCAATAAAATTAGACCGAGAAAACCGGCTGACATCACCGTTCCCATCTCCGCTGCGGATGAAGGGTGTTCAAATGATTGCAAGCATCGCTTTTCAAGGGCATCCTTGCACCTTACACTGTATTGGGTGTGGTGTGGTGCGGGTGTTCCACTCGCATCATTCCCACATGCGGATTCCGTGCACCATTCTCGTTCTCGGGTGCTCCTTCAATTCCAGTTGTTTATTTATTTCTGCAAAAAAGTTTGTTTGCGATCGCCACACCATCATCCTCGTATATCGCCGCAAGATCAGAATTTTGTTTATGGCAGGCATTGGGCTCGGATCAGATCGCACATGTGTGAATCTCTAAAGGAAGATACACTTTCTGGACAAATCGCTATCGTTTATTTGTTTCCTCTGCCATTGCGAGTCTTCTTCGCTCTGTGTGTGTTGATGTTAGACGGGCTTTGTTTGGGTCGTTTTTTTTTTAGCCGGTTTTTAATTTGCCGTACTTTATTGCGGTATCACGTCACAATTCTCTTCTTCTTCCACATAATATACATGTTGGGTACTGTTTGTGTTCGAAATGCTGAATCCTGTGCCTGTCGCGCGGGAAAAACGCTTACAGTCGAAAATTTCTACCAACACATATAATTAAAGGAGACGGACAATCACTTAATGATTTCGTAGAAATATAACTTTTTTGCGGACCTAATAATAAATGTACTGCAATAAAAGTGTTTAGGGACAATGCGCGCGAGCGCACATTCAATCGCATTCATCCTGCGATGGGACTGAAGGAGGACTCTTAAAAAGCTGCTAAAAAATAAATTTGAGATCTTAAAACATTTGGCAGAAGGACTAATTGCGTTCCTTTGCAGTCGGGATGTTAAACATTTAGCACGATTTATTATCGGCTGTTAAAATTGTGTCGGAGATTTGTGCGAGTCATAATTGGCAAACGGCTGAGGAAATGTGCTGTAGATGCAGTAAGATGAGCTTCTAACCATTTTATGGGTCATTAAGCTAAAAAATTGCTCTGAGATGTCCCATGTTAAGAGGTTATTTTAAATTCATCCTTTATCTTCCTTAAAATAAATAAAGGGTCCGCCAAATAACTCTTTTTTTTTTAAATGCTTTAAAAAAAACTACTGAATATTTGCTCAATTTTCTTTTTTTATTTGAAAGTACAATCCTTCCGGTTAATAATTGAAAATAATTTCATTCAAATGGCTGCCTCGGCTGGCCATGCAGTAGCCTACACGATCGGTCCAATTTTTAAGCACATTATCGATTGTGTGCAGCTGTATTTCCCCAATGGCTTCACGAATATTGTCCTTTAAAGCGTCAATTGTCGCTGGCTTATCGGCGTAACACTTATCTTTTACGGCACCCCACAAATAATAGTCCAACGGTGTCAAATCGCAGCTCCGAGGTGGCCAAACGACATCAGCTCTGCGGCTGATAATGCTATCTTCAAAAACAGGGCGCAAAACATCGAGTGTAGCTTCGGCTGTGTGGCACGTAGCGCCGTCCTGTTGAAACCAAATGTTGCCAATATCCTCCTCTTCAATTTTTGTGAACAAAAATTCGTTCAACATGGTCCGATAACGATCGCCATTGACTGTAACGGCCACTCCTTGCTGATTTTCGAAGAAAAATGGCCCAATTATGCCTCTGGACCAAAATCCGCACCAAACATTGACTCGTTTTGGGTGTATCGGCTTTTCAATGTATGCGTGCGGGTTTTCTGTGCCCCAAATGCGACAATTTTGCTTGTTTCCATACCCGCCAAGATCAAAATGAGTTTCATCTGAAAAGATGATTTTTTTTTGGCAAAATCGGCATCTTCTGTAAGTCGATCGCAGGTCCACTTAGCAAAGCCAAAACGCATTGGATGGTCAGTTGGCTTCAACTCCTAAACCAATTGGACTTTGTATGGCGTTATACCAAGGTGTTTATGCAAAATTCGTCTCAATGATGTCTCTGAAATGTTCAATTGTTGAGAACGACGGTGAATTCATGTTGATGGCGCTTCACGCACACTTTCTGCCACAGCAGCAATATTCTCGGGTGTACGCACTGTTTTTGGCTTTTCACGCTTTGGTTTATCGATGAAGATGCCAGTTTCTTTAACTTTTTACACAAGATAACGAACATACGGAGCTGACGGTGCTTCTCTTCTTCCAAAATCCATACGCAATTTTCGCACACATTCTGCAACATTACCATGATTTTCAAAGTAATGTCGCAATATTTCCCAGCGTTGTTCAAGCGTATACACAAGCATATTCGTTCAGCGGAAGGATAAAATTAATTATCTGTCCAATCAGACATGAGCTAACTGTTACCATTCACGAAATAAGCACTACTTGAAAAAAAAAACGTTAAATGGCGGACCCGTTATAAGATGTTTGAATGATTTTTTAAATAAATATTTACACCCTCTAGTGGGATAAAGGTGTAAGTCTACACTTGTCTCCTGAGATTTGTATCTACCACATTAATATTTAGCTGTGTTATCATCAATTTGCCTTAATGAAGCAGGGCGTTTGCCCCTAAAAAATAAAAAAACCATCGAAAGACAACAATCGATGGACTCCACAGACACAAAAGGCTGTTAAAGACTCGAGGCTTAAACTTGCAGAGACAGTTTACTGACAGACACGACCCAGAGAATCGGACAATGATGTCACTGATCAAAAATCTCCAACAGTTAATCTCGGAGGATAACAGAAATTCTGTAAATTTGTACTGGGGCAACGAAATTGAGGTTATAAAACCCTGTAGTCCGAACATGTTCCCACAAATAAATAAGATATTCAGGAGAAAGGATCGTAATGACATTCCGTGTGTCCGAATTTCCCAAACGACAGAAAACAAACAGACACTCACGGCTGTTGTTATAATTCCGGAACGACGGTTTTTTCAACATGGAAAATCCGGAAGAAATGGTGAATTCGACAGGCTCTATTTTCGAGGTCGTGTGTACGGTCAGCAGTCCTGTTCGACCTAATCGGCGACTATACTACTCTACTACTATGGGATTAAAATTAGGTATGGGTAGCTTCCCCAAGAAGATGGCAATCGCTGCTCTTATATATCAGGACAAGAGGACATATAGGAATTATAATGGTAAGTCAGGCCCGTTGACCCGAAATGATGGCGGATGAGCCGAAATTCCAAAGGCAGCGCTCAACCCCGTAGTGAATGGTCCCGTGTCCAAGGGGTATCTTGTAAATTTAAATCCCCTCCCAAGCTGAGAATTGTCTTCGATTCCCAGCCAGACGTCGGACGCAATAGAGGAAGACCTCGCCTTAAGTGGCGCGCACAAGTAGAAACCGACCTCAACCAACTTGGAGTGCGCAACTGGAGGCAGTTAGCTAAGGACCGGGCTAATTGGAGAGGCATTTTGGTTGAGGCCCAGGTTCATCCCGGACTGTAGCGCCACTTAACAACAACAAGCTGGGAATTGTACTTTGAATTAACTGCTCAATCACGGGAAAAGGAAATTTTCACAAATTATCCAAAATCCTTGGAAATAAATTAACGACCATGTTAAACGTAAAAAGGACAACGACGCTTCTATCTGCGACTACCGAAGTACAAAGTTAGAATCGTTTTGGGAGATTTTAACCCAAACACACCCTACACGACACGACGTCTGACAGCAGATTTAGGCTAATTGACTCCGCTGCTGAAGGAAATGCCTATAGCCAGCACACAGTGTCCTCACCTCGAATCGATAAGGAGACATGGCGGTCTCCAGCTCAACGAACGGTCAACCAAATTGATCACATTGCGAAAGACAAGGGCATGCGATCGAATGCATAGAGGGTACCACCCCAGGAGAGATGTTAGTAAGTTGTACGATGCTCAAGGCATGCGATCAAATGCATAGAGGGTACCCCCCAGGAGAGATGTTAGTAAGTTGTACGATGGTCAAGGTAGGGTGGGTAGAGACACCTTCTCGCAAGCGCATACCAACAACGCTCACGAATGGTCTGGCATAAACATTTTTTTAGACGTCTTTGGGGGACAAGATCCAACTCCGCCTTGTTTGGCGAGCATGCCAACAGAGGCCCCCGATGGTATCCTGGTGAGATGTACAAGGAAATATCGTAGTTTCGACACAGTTGATGCCTCCAATATAAAAGAACCACTTCGTCAAATTGTAATGCGCCGATGAGGAAAAATATTCCGCTTTCAGGCGACGACAGCGAAAACTACCAACCACCCAACCTAAGTGAAGTGAGGCTGCCGGGCGGTTTTCCCGTCGAGCCGGTGAAGATGATTTGGTAAGCAATATTCAGCAACTCATAAGCAAAAGATAATCGGATGAAACAATGCCTGAAGAAAGAAACCTCAGCATCGTTTGCAAGATCCAAAAAAGCAGATCCTCTGAACTGCATCAAGTACAGAGGCATAAGTCAGGCACACGTAATATGTGAGAGAGATTCTTCCTGCTCTATCAGGGTCGGAAACGACACATTCGATAACAAAAAAGGATTTAGGATTTAATCACATTCTTCAGAGGATTGTGCGAAACTCCCGAGCCCAATACCAGATGCACAATTTTCCAGAAATATGTGCAAACGGTGACTCAAAGATATTTCACAGCCAAGTTTGTTAGTTAATGGGCTCAGCATTAAATGAGGTCAAGACCAAGCGTATTCTGTTGATACAAAAGGAGACACAACACACAAGAATTGGACAGAACGTCATCATTGAAAGGTATAACATTGGGACTTTATCTACCTCGGATCTGACAACAATCTCTCGTCAGAAATTAAAGGAAGAATTATTCTAGCCAACCGCAGTTTCTTCGGGTATCCACTCAAACTACTTAGAAGATCCTATAAAAGACCCTAATCATCCCAGTCCTGCTTCTACGGTGATCAAACATGGACCGTATCAAAAGTGGTTGAAGAAAACCTTCGTTGTTTTGAGAGAATAATTTTTCTTCGGTCCGGTATGCGTTGACGGGCTATAGAGAAGATTTAACCAAGAAATATTCGAGCTACATAGCGACATACCCCTAGTCAACAAAAAAATCAGCATTGGATGTTTAAAATGGCTAGACCATGTAGAGCGAATGGACACCAATACTCCGCCTGGCAGAGTCTTCGATTCCCAGCCAGACGTCGGACGCAGTAGAGGAAGACCTCGCCTTCAGTGGCGCGCACATGTAGAAACCGACCTCAACTAACTTTGAGTGCGCAACTGGAGGCAGTTAGCCAAGGATCCGGCTAATTGGGAAAGTATGTTGGATTGTAACCCGATTGTAACCCATCTATGGACATCTGCACCGGAAAAGCAAGGAGTATCGAGAGCTCTTGCCGGAGTAAAGTTACCTTTTCTGAGCTCAAAGATATTTTACACCAGCACTTCTGGTATATCCTTCTCTATAAAGCTCAAATACGACCAGGTCTTGTGTATCCAAAAAAGTGCAATCCGCCTTATAAAGGATTCCTTTGACGGGCTCAGTGGCGAGATGGCTAGTGAAATGAACCGCCGCGCAGAAGTATCCAAAATATCCAAAAGAGTGCATTCCGCCTTATAAAGGATTCTTCCCTTTGACAGGATCAATGGCGCGATGGCTAGTGCAATGAACCACTGCGCAGAAGGTCTGGGTTCGATTCCCAGCCGTAGCAACACCTAAATGATTTTTCCCCTCTCGTGATGATCCGACAAATCATCTGAGTAGTATCAATAGTCATGAAAAGCTTATCTCAACTTAGCCATTCGGAGTTGGCATAAAACAGGAGGTCCCGCCATCGAGCAAGAAGTATACACGCACACAAAATTGGTTGTGAGAAAGCGCCCTGGGTACTAACGAGCCTGTTGTATTTTTTTTTTCTAAAGCCCAACGACGACCAGGTCTTGAGTACTGTTCTCATATTTGGAGTTTGTCCCCAAAACATACACTACACTCACTGTACTCTATCAAAAGACGTGCAATCTGCCTTATAGATGATTCTTCCTTTTTTTTTAAATCTGCACTCTTTGGCGTAGCGAAGATTTGTAGATCTGTTTCTTTATTGCAGATTCAGAGGAGCTTAACGAAATATTCCCAAGATTTGTTGCATTCCAACGACCTACAAGACACGCAGTTGCAGTTCATGGGCAAATAATCCATCTAGCGTCAACACGAACAACGCAATACGGAGACCACCATTTTTACAGAATAAGCTAACAATGAAACGAACAGGAGACATATTTGCACCAATATACAAAGTATATCAACATCTGCAATCATCATCTCAGGGCGCTCATTGAGCTTTCTAGGTTCGCTTCACCTGAGAAATGTTTTTAACAAAAAAAAATCGTAGTTTCCGAATTATTAACCTCGAGCTGACTCGAGAAATATATTTGTCGGTCAATTTTAACTCTGAGTTAACCAACCCACTTTTGTACGTAAATTACATGAGGCAGCCATCCCAGAACAAGCTCAACTTAACACTCTAAGAGGTTCTGTTTTTCAGTTCTGTGAGAGAATATATAACAGAACTAAAAAACAAATCCTCTTAGATTGTTAAGCTTGTTCAGGGATGGCTGGCTTGTGACCCCTTCGTCATATTCAGAAGAAAAAAAGACCAAACGTCTCCTTGTAGGATAACACAGTTAAAAATTATTTAAGCAGAAGCTGTCAAAAGATGGCTGTTCAAAACTTTGTTCCTGAGTACTAGATTTCTTATTTGTGTCCTACCAATCAATTTGCTAAAATATCCTAAAATCTTTCAACAGTGCGATTGGACTCGGATTCCTCAGGGATGTTTCTAATAGCTTTAATGCGGTAGGTTAGGTTAGGTTAGAGTGGCTGCCGGCGTTCGCCAGCACGCTTAGACCACTTTGGTCCGTTGTGATACCACGTGGATCTTGTCCAATCTCCTTACTATCCGTGGGAGAACCATTTTGAGCTTTTGATGAAGCGGAGGAAGCTTTTCACTTCCGTTTTTGCCAAATCACTGAGACTTTGAAAATAGTAAGCTCCGAGATGTAGCTTCCTTTTGTTTGATAGGGCCGGGCAGTTACAAAGGAGATGAAGTATTGTTTCCTCCTCCTCCTCCTCGTCCATGCAGCTCCTACAGAAGTCGTTTGAGAAGAGGTCTAGCCTTTCTGCGTGCCTACCTATTAAGCAGTGTCCCGTGATGACACCTATGGTATCGCAAATATGCGGTCTATCGAGCGAAATCAGTCCCTTTGATCTTCTCAAACCTAGCTTTGGCCAAACACGTCGTGCCAAGACTCCATCTGAGATTTGATTTGCTGTTAGCATGTTGCGCTAATAAGCTTTTGCATGTAGCGATAGGAATACCTAATGCAGCCGTGTCGGGTACAATTGGTAATTTGGTTCCATTTCTGGTGAGTTCATCAGCCTTACAGTTCCCTGGAATGTCACTATGCCCAGGCATCCGGCATAGGTGAATGTTAAAAAGCTTTGACATCTCCTGCAGAGATGATCGGCAATCTAGGGTTGTCTTGGAATTTGTTGAGACTGATTCCAGGGATTTGATTGCAGCTTGGCTGTCCGAGAAAATGCTAATATCCCCTTGGCAGATATAACATTCTCTATCAACCAGGATAAGGCTTCTTTGATTGCCATGAGTTCCGCCTGGAAAACGCTGCAATGATCAGGAAGACGGAAAGATAGGCTGAGATTTAGCCTGTCGGAGAAGACACCAGCACCCACTCCGTCATTTGTTTTGGAAGCATCGGTGTAGAAGTGGATCGAGTCTAATAGCACAGGTTCTCATGACGTTCTGTTTGGGATTGTGACCCGGAAACTCTTATCAAAGTTTAATCTGGTGAGGGTGTAATCGGTGTTTTCAGGAACATTTGTATATTCGTTGTAATTTTTGAGTGGCCATATTTAATATTTGACCACTGTTGGTGTTGGATGGCTTTAAGACGTATGGTTGAGTTAGCTGCCATTTGTTTGCCGAAAATATCTAGGGGTAGTAGGTGAAAAAGAATGTCTAACGCCGCTGAGGGTGTCGTACGGAGTGCTCCAGCAATGCACAGACACGCAGTTCTCTTCAATTTGGCTAGTTTTTTGCTGTTTAAAGCTATTTCTAGTGCTGTGTACCATACTACTACTCCATAAAGAAGTATCGGTCCTATAACCGATATAGAGCCATTGCGTGATACGAGGTTTCATTCCCCATTTCAAGCCTATGGCTTTCTTGCAGGAATAAAGTGCTACCATCGCTACCGTCGCATTAATGAGGTATGAACCGGACTTTTGAAAACCACTCAATAAACTCAAACATTGACATTAAATGTAAATACAAAAAAAATAAAAATAACAATAAATCGTGCCAATAATTCAAAAAAAAAAGAAACCATTCACCCTAAAACTTAACGCTTCGCAACTCCTTCGTGTTCATTGCCAACTAGAACGTAACTTAACTCAAGCATCTCTCAAAATGAAAACGAGCACTTGAAAGGAAAGGCAGCAAAAATTAAGATTAACAATAATAAAAATCCATTACATTTAAATTAATGTTTCCAGTCATTAAATTCAGATTCTGCTCCTTTTTCTTCGGCTTCTCCTTGTCGTTGCAGCGCTAAACGTTTCGCATGCCCCTTTTGCATCTTTCATGTGTCAATTATAATTTCATCTCATCTCGGGCATACAAAGTCCGCTTAACACCAGCACAACCTTATTACAAAAGGCAATATAATTACAATGCGCACAACTGAAATGCAATGACGTTAAAATAATTCCATTCCCTACCTCACACCGCACCCAGTCCCACTTAAAGGGGGCCAACAAGGTGGGGTGGGCGGTGCACTCAAGTCAAGCTCAAGCACCAAAAGATCAAGAAAAGAAGAAACCAACAACAAAAAAAAAAGAGTGAACGCTTTGAGAAATCCCTTAGTCATAAATGCCAAGCGAAATAAAATCCAATTTATTAAGCATTATTAAGTGCGACGACCGGGTACGAATGCATTTATATCTGCTTCATAGCCCCCCCCCCCCCCTTAACCGGCCCAGTAAATCTGTTGTACTTGTACCCTCGAGATATGCAGATATACCTGAAGAAATAATAAATGTGCAAGAGCAAAAGGAAAACACAAATGAACCTCAAAAACACGATACAAAGATACATTCTTTGCGGGTCGTCGTTGTATTGGTACGGACACACCACAATGGTGCCCAGCGTTAAATATTCGCCTTTGCGCATGCGCACTTAAAAGTTATTTTTCAATCAATAAAGGAACATAATAAAACCATTAAATGGTTAATGCAATTCCAAAGTGAATGTGTCTGTCATGATTTTCGACGAAAACGCCAACAAAAGGAAGCGAAGCGCACTTGCGCTGCCCCCGAGGAACACCCGCATCATGAGCTACATCAGTGTGGATGGAGCACATCACTTCACCCAAGGAAGTGCTATGTGATGTGTGTTTTCATGCGAGAGGTGATTTTTTTTTCTGTAAGCAAGCATAGGAAAATGTACGCATCATGAGGATGCAATGTGGAATGAATCTGTGCCGCACAGATTGGCAGTACAGTGAGGCGGTAGATAATGGATGCAAACAAAAGATTTCACCTGATTGTTGAATGAAGTTTGTCCGTGCTTTATATATTATATTATATCCTTGGCTTGCAGTTAGGAACTAATTTGGAATCCTTACTTAATTACTTACTTAAGTGGCGCTGGTTGGGTGTTGTAGAACGAGGGTAGACTCTGATTGGCGTTAACTTGGCAATGCCCAGTGTTGCAACTCTGACTACACATCAAATGTGCTTATCTTTACCTCCAAGTGGTAACCATCGGATACTGGTCTCATACAACCGGATTTGACTTGCAAACGATAAGTGCGAGTGTTGATAACACGACGAAAAACAGCAACACTATAAACACCCTGGTGAGAATGGCACGGATGAATACCAGGCCTGCTGTCCCAGGCGAACCTAGATGAGCTGCTCTGACATATTCGGACAACAGGTTGTCTAGGAATTTCAAGGGTTAGTCAGGCCCCTTGAACAGAGATGGTGGCGGATGAACCGAAAGGCCAACGGCAGCGCTCAATCCCGTAGTGGATACTGATGGCCCCGTGTCCTAGGGGTATCTAATAAATTGGAACTGGCCCTCCAGGTTGGGGGTTGTGCTTTGGGTTAACTACCCACCCACAGAAAAAAAACATGGTTACGAAGCAACCAATAGCCTCGGAAAGGACTGATTTTTTTGTTGACGACCCTGCTAAACGAAAAAAGGACAACGACGTTCGTATCTGCACCTGGAATGTGAGAACATTAAACAGGAGAGGTGAAGGCGAACAACTAGCGGAAGCCCTAAACTGCTACAAAGCAGACATTACTGCCATCCAGGAAATACGATGGGATGGGCCGGGCAAAAAGAGGATGAAAAACTGTGACATATACTACGGACCGTGTTATAGTGAGCAGAAACAGCGACTATTCGGATGCGGATTTGTTATAAGTGCCAGACTTAGGCAAGAAGTCTTATGTTTTCAAGACATTAGCGAACGCATTGTAACAATCCGTATCAAGGCCAAATTCGCCAACATAAGCCTTATATGCGCTCATGCTCCGACGGAGGAAAAAGATGATATAACTAAGGATTGCTTCTACGAGCTCCTCGACAAAACCTATGAGCGACTACCAAAGTACGATGTCAAAATCGCGCTGGGAGATTTTAACGCAAAGGTAGGAAGAGAAGACATCTTTAGAAGTATTGTCGGAAAACATAGCCTACACGACAACACGTCTGGTAACGGACTTAGGCTAATTGATTTCGCTACGGAACGAAATGCCACTATAGCCAGCACACGGTTTCCTCACCTCGATATCCATAAGGGGACATGGCGGTCTCCAGATCAACGAACGGTCAACCAAATTGATCACATTGCGATAGATAAGAGGCACGCATCCAGTATTTTGGATGTCCGAACATTCCGAGGAGCTAACATCGACTCGGATCACTACCTTGTAGCAGCCAAGGTAAGAATGCGGATATCCACCACGCCACAACAATCCAGAAATACTGTGAAAAAATTTAATGTCGGAAGACTGCAATCGCAAGAGACCGCCAAGACCTTCGCACAACGCGTATCCCTTAACCTCTCGATCAACACCATACCACCAGCATCGAATGTCGAAGAGCAATGGCAACGATGCCAACAGGCCATTAGATCAGCCGCAACTGATGTGCTAGGTTTCTCACGCCCACCAGCAAGAAACCCCTGGTTTGATGAGGAATGCCGACAGATGCTCGCAGCCAAGAACGAGGCCTACAAGGCTAAGCTGCAGGTGAAGACGAGAGCTGCCATTGAGCTCTATAGGCAAAGAAGAAGGGAAGAACATCGGCTTTTCAGAAAGAAGAAAAAAGAGCAAGAAAACCGCGCGATCGGGGATATAGAGAGGTGCCACTCCAGGAACGATGTTCGCAAGTTTTACCAAAGTGTAAAACGTCAAAGCCAAGTCTACAAGGTTCGAACAGAATCCTGTCGAGATGAACAAGGAAATATCGTAGTTGAGACACAGTCGATGCTGAGGATATGGAAGAACCACTTCTGCAGACTGTTAAACGGCGATGACGAACAACATTCCGCTGTCAGGCAGAACGAACCATTTAATAATGGCAACGATAGCGAAAACTGCCAACCACCCGACCTAAGTGAAGTGAGGATAGTTATATCTAAACTCAAGCTTAACAAGGCCGCCGGAAATGACGGCCTTCCCGCTGAGCTTTAAAAAGCTGGCGGATATGATTTGGTAAGCAACATCCACCAACTCATAAGCCAAATCTGGGCGGTTGAAAGCATGCCTGAAGAATGGAACCTCAGCATCGTTTGCCCGATCCACAAAATAGGAGACCCTCTGAACTGCGCCAACTACAGAGGCATAAGTCTCCTCAACATCGCCTACAAGATCCTATCTGCCGTAATATGTGAACGCCTGAAACCGTTTACCAACAACCTGATTGGCCTTTATCAGTGTGGTTTTAGGCCAGGAAAGTCCACAACCGATCAAATTTTCACACTTCGGCAGATCCTGGAAAAAACTCAAGAAGTCCAAATCGATACCCACCACCTATTTATCGATTTCAAAGCCGCATACGACAGCATTTATAGAGACGAACAATACAGAGCCATGTCTAGTTTTGGTATACCGCCCAAAATCGTTGTGTAGGATGACGATGGAGAATTCTCGCTGCACCATCATGGTCGGAAACGACCTCACCGACACATTCGATACCAAAAAAGGATTTAGGCAAGGCGATGCGCTGTCATGTTACTTCTTTAATCTGATTCTTGAGAGAATTGTGCAAAACTCCAAAGCCAACACCAGAGGCACAATTTTCCAAAAGTCGGTGCAACTACTAGCATACGCTGACGATATTGACGTCATTGGTAGGACTCAACGTGATGTCATAGCCACGTTTGCTAGTATAGAGAAGGATGCGGCGAAAATGGGTTTAGCAGTAAATGAGGGTAAGACTAAGTATATGCTGTCATCACGAAAGGACTCACAACATCGACGAATTGGACAGAACGTCACCATTGACAGATATAACTTTGAGGTAGTACGGGACTTTGTTTACCTCGGCTCCGCTATGACAACAACATCTCGTCAGAAATCAAACGAAGAATTACTCTTGCCAATCGCTGTTTCTTCGGGCTAAGAAGGCAATTTAGTAGTAAAGCCCTCACTCGAACTACTAAGGAGATCCTATATAAGACCCTGATCATCCCAGTCCTGCTCTACGGCGCTGAAGCATGGACCGTATCAAAAGCGGATACAGAAATCCTGGGTCGATTCGAGAGAAAAATTCTTCGGAAATTTTTCGGTCCCGTTTGCGTTGACGAGCTATGGAGACGAAGATTCAACCACGAACTATACGAGCTGTACAGCGACATGCCCCTGGTCAAAAAACTCCGCATTGGACGTTTAAGATGGCTAGGTCATGTAGAACGAATGGACACCAATACTCTGGCTCGCAGAGTCTTCGATTCCCAGCCAGACGTCGGACGCAGTAGAGGAAGACCTCGCCTTAAGTGGCGCGCACAAGTGGAAACCGACCTCAACCAACTTGGAGTGCGCAACTGGAGGCAGTTAGCTAAGGACCGGGCTAATTTGAGAGGCATGTTGGTTGAGGCCCAGATTCATCCCGGACTGTAGCGCCACTTAAGTAAGTAAGTAGGGTAGTTAGCCCAAAGAAAATCCTCAATTTGGAGGGCCTGGCAAATGTATTCATCTGAAGATAGTAGGTCGGACATTCCGTGCCAATCATTCTGATCAGGCTTTTCATAGTGTTGCTGTTTTCAGTGTTGTTATCAACACTCGCTTTTAAGTTTACCAACTCAAATCTGGTTGGATGAGTACCACTGGGAGGTAAAATAAGAACAATGGATTGGTAGTTAAAGTTACAAAAACTGGGCGTTGTCCAGTTAACGCCAATCACTGTTTGCCCTTGTTCTACAACATGCAACCAGACATACGAATATGCGGGCCATCGAAGCAAAACACAAATCAGCGAGTGAAGTGGACCATTCGGGCACTTTGTGATAACTCTAGCGCCACACCTTATCGAAGGTTTCTTAAATATCCTGGCCAATAAAGCTGCATTCACCATTTTAGTTTTTACTTCTTTGAGGGATCAAATTAAAGGTGGTTGGGTTCTTGTGAAACTTTCTTTCTCCGCCTCTGTTTCAGCAGCGAAGGAAAATATATCGACCACACCACTATACCAAACATCTGTAGTCCAATTTAAGACGGGCTTTTTCTTATGTATTTTTTTTTTTTTTTTAATTCTGACCTGCCAAAGCAGTAAGATGCACATCGACCTAAAAGATCTATTGTGCTTGCCGTCAGGTGTTTTTTAGGTTAGTAGCGCTTCTACTTTCCTAATGTAGCTGATAATACTTTCAGCCGAAGATTTTCTTAGTTCTTCGGGACTTAAAAATTCCCTGAAGAAAGATTCCCTTCTCATACCGTAAAGGGCCGGGCATTCACATATGATATGTTCGGCTGTTTCGTCTTCTTCTAGACATAGTCTCCACTCTGGTGAGATGCATTTTATTTAGGTGATATCGCAGACCGTGATGACCAGTTAGGTTAGGTTAGGTTGGTGGGTTGATGAGGTAGACGGTGTGTATCTTCCCTCATCGCAGTCAGGTCAATATAGACCCATTGTGATGCCCGTTGGGGGTCCACTTATGTGGTTGGTTCATTCATTGTCCCTTTACTGTCCATTGTTGTTAGCCTCTTTCCAGCCATCCAGATGTTGTTGCAAACCTGAAAAGATAAGGGAGAGGGATTTCGGATAGATCCGTGAGGTCATGGAAAAAGTATTTTCCTAAGGTTCTCATTCTTAATTGGCTGAGGCCTGGGCAGTGGCACAGAAAGTGGAGGGTATCCTCGTGTATTTCTTCATCACCGCAGCCTCTACAGAGGTCATCATCTATGAGATGCATTTTCAGTTTGTGGCTTTTTAGTAAGTTGTGTCCAGTAAGAATCCCAACTAAAGTAGAGACAGATTTCCTGTTTCTACGAAGTAGTTTAGGGACAGAAAACACTGATCACTGCCAAAAACAGGTGGAACTCCCTTCCCACCTGTGAAACTTCCAAAAGGATGTGGCCTGAGTATGACAAAGCCAGAACCCATCCTTTTGGAAGTTTCACAGGTGGGAAGGGAGTTCCACCTGTTTTTGGCAGAGATCAGTGTTTTCTGTCCCACCCGAGATTTGAGGTCACATAGTGGTGGTTTGACAGACTGGTCTGCTTGGTCAATGCTGGAGGCAGATCCTTTTCTCGCCAGTTCGTCAGCAATTTCATTGCCCTGTATGCCTCTGTGTCCGGGGAGAGGGATTTCGGATAGATCCGTGAGGTCATGGAAAAAGTATTTTCCTAAGGTTCTCATTCTTAATTGGCTGTGGCCTGGGCAATGGCACAGAAAGTGGAGGGTATCCTCCACTTGGGTTCTGGCTTTGTCATACTCAGGCCACATCCTTTTGGAAGTTTCACAGGTGGGAAGGGAGTTCCACCTGTTTTTGGCAGAGATCAGTGTTTTCTGTCCCACCCGAGATTTGAAGTCACATAGTGGTGGTTTGACAGTCTGGTCTGCTTGGTCAATGCTGGAGGCAGATCCTTTTCTCGCCAGTTCGTCAGCAATTTCATTGCCCTGTATGCCTCTGTGTCCGGGGACCCAGCAGAGCTTAACATTATGTTGGACGCCAAAAACCTTTAGCTCTTCACGACAACGCTTCACAAGCCGAGATTTTATTTCGACAGCAGAGATAGCTTTTATTGCAGCCTGACTGTCAATAAAGATGGTGATATCATCTGGTGGTATCGCCAGCATTGAGGTCGCTTTGGCTGCCTCTGCTACTACCAATATTTCGGCTTGGAAGACACTGCTGTGCTCAGGGAGACGAAAGGTACTGTTTAGCTTTAGTGTTTCTGAAAACACTCCAGCTCCAACGTCTTCATCCATTTTTGAACCATCAGTGTAGATGGATATGGTTTCGGGGCCCAATTCGTTCCTCTCCCACTTGTCTCTGCTTGGAAGGATGCAGGAGAATGGTCTTTGAAAGTCATGGTGAGGCAGCATGCAGTCAGAGGATATAGCTGAGCCCAGATATCTGTGTAGAATTTGGGCATGTCCTCCTGAGTTCGATTTCCAGCAGTTGAGCTGGCTGATTCTTAGAGCACTTTTGGCTGCAGATTCTTGCATGTAAAGGTCTAGCGGTAGCAGGTTAAGGATGGTTTCCAGTCCCGCTGTTGGTGTGGTTCTCATTGCTCCAGTAGCACACACACATGCTATCTTTTTCAGATGGGTGACTTTTTTTGTGGATTGCCACCAGACAAGCTACCAGTTAGGTAGCCTACTAAGTTTTTGATATCGTGCCTGCGAAGAAATAGTATCTTATTGGCATCTGCTTTGAAGGGCTGAATAGCTCTTTTGGCCTGTCTTAGGCCTGGGAAGTTTCCCCAGTATGAAAAACATTTGTTTTGTTCCCAGTTTTATTATAACCAGATTTATGGCTGATTTGGGGATTGCACAGAAGGGTTCAGGTCCAATGAAGGGGGTTTCCCAACCTTTTCTGGCTAGTTCATCAGCTTTTTCGTTACCTTCAATCCCCTTATGTCCGGGGACCCACCATAGTCTGGTTTTGTTCCTGGAACTGAGTGTTTGGAGGGAATTGAAGCAGTGTAGTACTGATTTAGAGTCAATAATGTGTGAGCTAAGGACTTCTATAGCTGCTTGACTGTCCGTGAATATATGGATGTTTGCGCCTTTAATATCTGAGTTGTGTATTAGTTTTGCGCATTCTTTTATGGCATGGAGCTCAGCTTGGAATACACTAGGGTTTTTTTCCCATAGGAGCTTTTCTTCTGTATTATGAGAAATACGGGAACAATATCTTTATTTCAATGTTTCATCACTTGTCACTGGTCTAGCTTAATCTGTCGAGGACCATGTCCAATTGGATAGAGTCCTTCTACAGATACGAGCACGTACCCCGTGCTCTTTACTTTACATGTGTAGCCATCTGCAGTGGTGTTATTATAGAGGTAAGTTGACAGCTCTGTCAAAATTATTACAAATTGATATCAGCTCTGACAATATCCCATACCTCGCAATGAATCACCAGATTAAGGCAGAGCAAAAGTTTATTGAAATTTTAAATTGACCAGATTTTGCTCAGCCGCAAGGACTATACAGATGGTGGTCTTATTCTTTACCGTTTCTTGTAGAAGTTCTTGTGAGCTTGTGCATAAACGAGTAGGAAACTGACTGTTGTTACGGCTGCACTTAGCTAGAATTCAAGAGAATCTAAAGGGTAGGTATATCCTTCCCTCTTATCCTAAAAATTTTTTTTTTCTAACTGAAATTATTAATTAACTATAGCCTAAGGTTGGTAAAGTGACGTGGTTCCTGCTAAGCCAAGCATTTATCATTGTGACTATCAACTGTCTCCATTTCCTTTCAAAGAAATCCTGACATTCACTGTACCCAAGCAATGCATCTGGCTGTGGTCATATCGGGAGCACTTGTATGCTACCCTCTTATAAATGCCTATATGAGCAGAGCATACGACTTGCCTGAGCATACTTGACGGTGATAAAATATACAAAAAAGTGACGAACTGACATCCGAACAAACTGATAGTAGACATCGCCTGCACACGCGAGTATCTGCGTGTGTTACCACAGAAACCATACTTAGGCAGGTAGCCATTGTAGCATCAAGTCGGTTGTGCAAGAGCGGCAATCGTCCGCAGTTAAGTTCTCAAGAGACCCTCCAGTCCTATTTCGAAGGTCACCACACCACACACTTTTACTGCAGGGATCCGTGTGCAAGTGATGATTCTCCATTTCATTTATCGTTGCGCTTCATTTATTGTTTGCAATAAACTAAGTACGGGTACGAGTTCCTTGCATGCTGAGGGTGGGGGTATGTGTAGTTACTTTTAGACCACGAGCTTGAAGTGTATTCCCTCGTCGTAAAGCCCCATAGTCGGAGAATGTAACGTTGCGAGGATGCATTAACGCAATTCTTGGAAAAATTAATTAAACTAAAGGCAGATGGGGCATTTAAGTAGAGATTTAATGGCGAGTCGTATTTAATAGAACCGGGATTGCGAGACGAGATACGTTCTGCTTTTTTTGACGGCAGATCTTTACTGTGATGTGCAATTTAATGGTTTTTAGTGGGGGGGGATAGGTAATATTTCAAGGAGTCTACGAGGTGCGATGGGGTGACTCATCGTATTTGCATTTGAGGGTTACGTTGGGAACACAAAGTTGATTCTGAAAATCGAATGCTTTAGAGGGTTTAAAAACGAAAAAATTCCACCGATTGGTAAGATGATCTCTAGGACCTATCCAAATCGACAGAAATCTCGGGTATCAAGCTGTGAGCCACAAGTTCTCCATTCTTATTTTGAAGCAGTTGAATGATATTTATATCGTAGAACCCTTTATTGAAGACAGAGAACAGTAGCCACGATTCTAACTTAGATCTGCAAACAAGCCAATTCCGTGAAGATATCATACCTCTCCACTTTTCACTTGGGGTATTATTTTCGAATACTACCTTCATTTCTAAGTCATAGGTGAGTTGTGGAGCTGGGGTTCGTGTTAGAGGCCTGGATTTGTTTCCAAATCGTACTGACAACAGAAAATGCTTTTCACTGTGTCTCCCCTCGTGATGAACTGACAAATCGCCTGAGTAGTACAAATTGCCATCAAAAGCTTACCCTAATATGGCCTTTAGGATATGGTAACTTGAGGTCCTAACATCGTAGTTAAATATATCCTTCTCGCGAACGCCAGCTTTAGTCTAACTTGTTCGACTTACATATGTATTGTGATAGAGATTGGATCTGTTGAGGTTGTCGCGTTCAAGTTCAAGTTCAAGACTAACTATGTCTGATGTGAGATATTTCATTCAGAAGACAATTGCCTTTTCGTTGGAATCGCACCTGTACCTGGTCCCATGGTACAGATCGCTGATTCGCCAAATAGCATCCGCGTGTATGTAACCCGATCGTCACCCTTAATTCAACGACCGGATGCATTGTGTTAACTTGGTGCTAGAATAACACTCAAACACAAGAATGGTTGTGAAAAAAAAGCTCGGCTCAGATTTCTCAGGCCCTGTTGCACCAAGTATTTGTATTTTTATTTTGTAGGTGAGATTTGGAAAAGGCCATATTCCTCAGCTTGTTAGGTCTCAGAATTTGATTTGTAAAAAACATTAAGAATTCGGGCTCATCATCCAACCCAAAGCTCATTTATAATGGCATTCCAGCTGTCACCTCTCTAGACAAAGCCAATCTGCTTGCTGATCATTTTGAAGCCAGTTGTAAAGGGTTTTTCAATAAGAGCGCTACAAAAGTTTTTTTTTAATAAAACAAAAACCGTTTTGGATATCAATGAAATTCTTTATTCCTGTGAAAGTACGTTCGATGCCATTATGTATGGAACTCGATTTCTTTTGCATGGCCACCACGGGCACGCTTGCAGAAGTCCAGACGCTGAACCCAATTTTCGATGGTTTTCAAGCATAAATCGGCCGATACTGCTGCAATTTCACGTTCGATATTCGAACGAAGTTCACCAATCGTCGCTGGTTTGTTGGCATAGACCATAGACTTGACGTAGCCCCACAGGAAATAGTCTAACGGCGTCAAATCGCACGACCGAGGCGGCCAAGCGACTGGACCATTTCGTGAGGTAACACGTTCTCCAAACTTGGTTTCCAATAAATTGATTGTGACATTCGCTGTGTGGCTTGTGGCGCCGTCCTGTTAGAACCACATGTCCTCCAAGTCCATATCATCCAATTGGGGCCAAAAATATTCGGTTATCATTGAACGGTATTGAGCGATTCCCATTCACAGTAACGTGCCGGTCTTGATTATCACGGAAGAAGTACGGCCCAATGACGACGCCGGCCCATAAACCACACCAAACCGTAATTTTTTCGGGATGCAATGATGACTCATAGAGTATGTGTGGATTTCTGCCTGACCAATACCGCATATTTTGTTTATTGACGAAGCCATTCAGCCAGAAATGAGCCTCATCGCTGAAGATGATTTTTCGATGAAAATCCGATTCAAGTTGTTGCTCAGCCCAATTCACGAACATACGACGCATCTGGTGGTCAAACGGCTTCAGTTCTTACGTCAATTTAATCTTGTAAGGATGAAGGCCAAGATCTTTTCGCAAAATTCGCCTAACGCTTGAGAACGACGTGTGAGTGACACATTTGGGCTTTCTTCAACTGAAGCCTCAGCGGCAGCAATGTTCTCGACACTACGGGCACTTCTTTGTCACGCTGGCACGGGAACATTTTGTACTGTGCCTGTGGATTCAAATCTTTCCACCAGACGCTCAATTGTTGATCTGCTAGGACGATTATGAGGACCATAAATTGGACGTAGCGCTCTTAACGTTGAGGCCACTGACTCCGAATTTCGGTAGTAAATTTTAATAATTTCGACTCGTTGTTGGCTCGTATATCTTTCCATCATGAAATGGCAAACCTTAGTGAAGCGAAATGTCAAAAGAGCGGCAAGAAATATGGCGTCGTTTGCTGTTCCTGTCGCTCTCCTTTTGTAGCGTCCCCGTTGAAAAACCCCGTACGTTGCCAGATTGTGCCCAGTCACCTCCAGTACTAGAGAACATTCTGTAGGACCAATCCATTTCCGTACTCGTACAGTCGCTTGTCGCCTCTCCAATTAGCCCGGTCCTTAGCTAACTGCCTCCAGTTGCGCACTCCAAGTTGGTTGAGGTCGGTTTCTACTTGTGCGCGCCACTTAAGGCGAGGTCTTACTCTACTGCTTCCGACGTGTGGCTGAGAATCGAAGGCTCTGCAGCCGGAGTATTGGTGTCCATTCGTTCTACATGTCCTACAACGTCCAATGCCGAGTTTTTTGACCAGGGGCTTGTCGCTGTACAGCTCGTATAGTTCGTGATTGAATCTTCGTCTGCATAACCCGTCAACGCAAACGGGACCGAAGATTTTCCGAAGAATTTTTCTCTCGAATCGACCAAGGATTAAATTGCCTTCGTAGCCCCAAGAAACAGTGGTTGGCAAGAGTAATTCTTCGTTTAATTTCTGACGAGATGTTGTTGTCAGAGTTACTAGCGGAGCCGAGACAGACAAAGTCCCGTACTACCTCAAAGTTATATCTATCAGTGGTGACGTTCTGTCCAATTCGTCGATGTTGTGTGTCCTTTCGTGTTGACAGCAACTACTTAGTCTAACCCTCATTTACTGCTAAACCCACTTGTCGCTTCCTTCTCTATACTAGCAAACGTGGCTATGACATCCCGTTCTTAACATTCACAAATCGTCTGGTCCAGATGATATCTCCAATTCAATTCTGAAGAGGTGTTCTCCCACGCTAGTTAAACTACTGCGCAAGCTTTTCTACCCGCCCTATTCATCAGAACTCTTCCCGACTTGATGGAAAACAGCATTTGTCATGGCGAACCTTCTTCTCTCTCCAAATACCGCCCAATTGCACTTACGTCCCCTCTTTTTAAGGTCATGGAAAAACTGATAAACCGTCAGCTTATGAAATATCCTGAATCACGAAAACTCATCCACTGTTGATTTGATGCCATATCTCACCGAAAAGTGGAATCAATCTATGCACCTTGGTGGCGAAAATATGATCGCTAAAAACGCAGCAGAATGTCTAGGTTTGCTCATGCGAAGTAAGAAATATCTCACCCCTTCTTATCTGGCCTCAATATATAAAGCGTACATATGCCCCAGACTTCCGTTTAAAGACCACATCTGGTCGGGGGCAGCAAAATCATTATTTCACCTACTGGATAGGATACAAAAGCGTGCGATAAAACTGATAGGAAATTCAACCGTTGCGAACTCTATTGTCTCGCTTGAACATTCCTTAATGCGTGCGCGCTGTGCTCAAACTCTATAAGATTTGATTTCTCGCGAATACCAGCAAGAAACCCCTGGTTTGATGAGGAATGCCGACAGTTGCTCACAGCCAAGAACGAGGCCTACAAGGCTAAGCTGCAGGTGAAGACGAGAGCTGCCATTGAGTTCTATAGGTAAAGAAGAAGGGAAGAACATCGGCTTTTCAGAAAGAAGAAAAGCGCGCGATCGAGGATATAGAGAGGTGCCACTCCAGGAACGATGTTCGCAAGTTTTACCAAAGTGTAAAACGTAAAAGCCAAGGATACAAGGCTCGAACAGAATCCTGTCGAGATGAACAAGGAAATATCGTAGTTGAGACACAGTCGATTCTGAGGATATGGAAGAACCACTTCTGCAGACTGTTAAACGGCGATGACGAACAACATTCCGCTGTCAGGCAGAACGAACCATTTAATATTGGCAACGACAGCAAAAACTGTCAACCACCCGACCTAAGTGAAGTGAGGGTAGCTATATCTAAACTCAAGCTTAACAAGGCCGCCGGATATGACGGCCTTCCCGCTGAGCTTTATAAAGCTGGCGGAGATGATTTGGTAAGCAACATCCACCAACTCATAAGCCAAATCTGGTCGGTTGAAAGCATGCCTGAAAAATGGAACCTCAGCATCGTTTGCCCGATCCACAAAAAAGGAGACCCTCTGAACTGCGCCAACTTCAGAGGTATAAGTCTACTCAACATCGCCTACAAGATCCTATCTGCCGTAATATGTGGACGCCTGAAACCGTTTACCAACAACCTGATCGGCCCTTATCAGTGTGGTTTTAGGCCAGTAAAGTCCACAATCGATCAAATCTTCACACTTCGGCAGATCCTGGAAAAAACCCAAGAAGTCCAAATCGATACCCACCACCTATTTATCGATTTCAAAGCCGCATACGACAGCATTTATAGAGACGAACAATACAGAGCCATGTCTAGTTTTGGTATACCGCCCAAACTCGTCCGTTTGTGTAGGATGACGATGGAGAATTCTCGCTGCACCATCAGGGTCGGAAACGACCTCACCGACACATTCGATACCAAAAAAGGATTTAGGCAAGGCGATGCGCTTTCATGTGACTTCTTCAACTTGATTCTTGAGAGGATTGTGCAAAACTCCCGAGCGAACATCAGAGGCACAATTTTCCAAAAATCGGTGCAACTACTAGCATACGCCGACGATATTGACATCATTGGTAGGACTCAACGTGATGTCATAGCCACGTTTGCTAGTATAGAGATGGAAGCGGCAAAAATGGGTTTATCAGTAAATGAGGGTAAGACTAAGTATATGCTGTCAACACGAAAGGACACTCAACATCGACGAATTGGACAGAACGTCACCATTGACAGATATAACTTTGAGGTAGTACGGGACTTTGTCTACCTCGGCTCCGCTATTAACTCTGACAACAACATCTCGTCAGAAATCAAACGAAGAATTACTCTTGCCAATCGCTGTTTCTTCGGGCTAAGAAGGCAATTTAGTAGTAAAGCCCTCACTCGAACTACTAAGGAGATCCTATATAAGACCCTGATCATCCCAGTCCTGCTCTACGGCGCTGAAGCATGGACCGTATCAAAAGCGGATGAAGAAATCCTTGGTCGATTCGAGAGAAAAATTCTTCGGAAAATCTTCGGTTCCGTTTGCGTTGACGGGCTATGGAGACGAAGATTCAACCACGAACTATACGAGCTGTACAGCGACATACCCCTAGTCAAAAAACTCCGCATGGGACGTTGTAGGACATGTAGAACGAATGGACGCCAATACTCCGGCTCGCAGAGTCTTCGATTCCCAGCCAGACGTCGGTCGGACGCAGTAGAGGAAGACCTCGCCTTAAGTGGCGCGCACAAGTAGAAACCGACCTCAACCAACTTGGAGTGCGCAACTGGAGGAAGTTAGCTAAGGACCGGGCTAATTGGAGAGGTATGTTGGTTGAGGCCCAGGTTCATCCCGGACTGTAGCGCCACTTAAGTAAGTAAGTAATTAAAATTTGATTCAGTACACGATTCATTTTAATGTATCTTCCGGGACTATTCATTATGCAGACGATGGGAAGCTTAGATTTTCTGAACATCAAAGCTGAATACCAGCAGCCTATATTAAGAGCTCTGAAAAATATTGCAAAAGAGCACAAGGAATCTACCTAGCCGACCCGTAAATCTAATCTTTGTTAGGTTTATCGTTGGTTTTTTCACAGATGTCATATACTGTAGCAAGGCTTAAGCATAAAATAAACGCTGATTAGCTAATCAGTGACTAACTTTTGACATTTGAGCGAGTATTTCTTAAGGCAAAAACTGTCAAGTTATTCATTGATTAGCTAATCAATGTCTTTTATCACCCTTCTGTATCATAAGCTTACTTCTATAATTAGCATTGCAGTCCTCAGTCCTCAACTAACATGCCTCTCTAACTAGCTTGGCTTTTAGCTAACTTTCTCCTATTGCACACTTCAAATTGGTGGATGTTGGTTTTTATTTGTGAACGCCGGTTTATTTCTCTAGGTCTGGATCTGATTCTTAGCGCTGTGGCGTTGGTGTCTCTGAGCAAAGGTCTATGTCTATGTCGCTGTAAAGCTCATAAAGTTGGTTGAATATCCGCATCCATAAACCATAAACTCAATACGGACCGAAGATGTTTTGAAAACCTTGCTTCACAAACGTTTCATTATTTAGCGCCGCTGGTTTTTCCGCGAGGTTGTTGTCGACCCTGATGATGCAGGGGAATTTCTCCATCTGCACAGACTAAGACAAGTTTGCCGGTATGCCGGTATACGGTATACGAAAAACTTTATAAATGCTGTCATACGCGTCTTTGAAGTCGATGAATAGGTAGTCGGTATCGATTCAAACTTCTTGGGTTCTTTTCTCCAAAATCTGCGTAAAAATCAGTTGTGGACATTCCTGCCCTAAAACCACACTAATAAGGGCCGATCAGGTTGTTGGTTAACGGTTTTAGGCTTTTACATATTGTGCATCGAAAAAATATGCTGAGGTCATATTCTTAAGGGAAACGTTCGTCCGACCAAATTTTGGTAACGAGTTACTATTCTTGTTCTGTCTTAAAATCTGTAGTTTATCCTTTTTTCTTAGCAGTATTTCTAATTTGCCCTTTAAGCTTCATGTTCATCGAACGATGGATTTCTAGCTACTAGACGAAACAATACCAACACACCAGTAACGACAGTTCCAATAGCTTGTTGACCATATCGTCACTAGTTTTCGAAATCTGATGCTAACTGTATGGGATAAATCGAAGAATACGCGGTTTTAGGTCCTGCTTTTCCCCTTCTCAACATTAAATTTCCTCATGGTTTTTTGCCTGTGTCATCTCGATATCCACATTTCCATTTCGGCTCCAACAAGGAAATGGTTTCGATGGATGTTTGCTCATCAAAATGGTCGTACATCCAAAATAATGGAAACTTTTCGTTTATTTATCCCTATGTGGTGTATCTGATCGGCTATTTGTTTGTCCAGAACCGCCATGTCCATTTATGGTGAGGGATCCGTGAGCTGGCTATATTCACATATTATTCCTCAGCAATGTCAAATAGTCTCCGTTAGACGTGGTTTTGTGTAGGCTACGTTCTCCGACAATACTGGTAAAGATGTCATATCTTCCTATTTTAGAGTTTACATCACCATGAGCAGTCACTTAGTAGTTTTGTCTAGGAGTTCGATGAACCAGTCCTTAGTGATGTCTCCATTCCCCACAACCAGGTCGTGAATGCATATATACGGCTTTGGATGGTGAATTTGGCCATAATCAGGATGGAGTTAACGGTGGCGAATACAGTCCCAGTTAGAATTGACAAAGTGAAAAAAAACTAGATGAGCTGCTTCGACAGATTCGGACCACAGGTCTCAAGCGTAAGTGAGGCCCCTTGGACAGAGATGGTGACGGATGTGCCGAAAGGCAAACGGCAGTCCTCAAAATCGAAGAAAAAACTGATGGCCCCGTTTCCTAGTGATATCCAATAAACTGGAACTGGGCCCCCAGATTGGAAGTTGTGTTTTTGGTTAACTACCCTTACTTACTTACTTAAGTGGCGCTACAGTACGGGCCTCAACCAACATGCCTCTTCCATTAGACTAGTCATTAGCTAACTGCCTCCAGTTGCGCACCCCAATTTGGTTGGTTTCGGTTTCTACTAGTGCGCGGCACTTAAGGCGAGATCTTCCTCTACTGCGTCCGCCGCACGCCTGGATGGGAATCGTAGGCTACCCACCCCGAAAAAACCATTGTTACGAGGATTTTATTGCTGACGACCACGCTTAACGAAAAAAGGACAACGACGTTCGTATCTATACCTGGAATATTAGAAAGGTACAGCCTAACAACCAGCGGAAGCTCAAACCTGCTCGATAGCAGACATTACTTCCATCCAGGAAATACAATGGGTTTGACCGGGCCTTAGTATAAAAAAACTGTGACATCTACTACGGATAGCAACTATTCGGATGTGGGTTTGTTATAAGTGCCAGACTTAGGCAAGAGCTCTTGTTCTTTCAAAACATTAGCGAACACAATCCGAACAATCCGCATCAAGCCCAAATTCGCCAACATAACCCTTATATGTGCTCAGGATCAAGCTCACGCTTTGGGGACCGGGCTATTTATTTTTTGGTGCCCACAAATGGACGCTCGATCGTGTGATCTGACGATACCCAACTATTGTGAATATGGATGTGTGAAGCATTTGGTCTATGCCGACAAGTCAATTTGGAATTGAGTGTGTCGTCGACCAAATACGGCGAAAAAGTGATAAAAAATTGCCGATCGTATGCTGTAGAGCTGAGGTGCCACAGCAAAAAAAAAAAACACCAACACACAAAAGAATAGAGAAGCTGGGTTTAAGGTTTAACTTGGGAACAGACTAAAGACCCATTGCCAGAATTAAGCGGTAGCAAATCAAACAAGCTTATAGCTCTGAAAAGAGCTTTTATTTCTATAGCGGTGCGAGTGATAACAGGTTGCAACTTGCTGGGTAAGCACTCTAATAGAATCAACCTAACTGACTTGCACCAACAGGGAATGCGGAGATCCAGACTCACAGTGGGGCAGAAATGCCTGATTAACGGCGATAATTATAAAGCGATAATTATAAATTTAAAACACATTTATATCATTTTTTTAGTTCAATATTCTTATATTATATATAAGTTAAAAAGTTTAAACATTTCAACAGCTACATTTTGATTGAAGACAAATAAGTTAGATTTTGAAATATGTATTTAATATCTGAAAAAAAACAAACAAAAATATTTTGTGTACCTGTGAACATATATAAAAACATTTCGTTTACCTTAGCTTGGTGTAGTTAACAAATTATTTGTGTATTAGTTACTATTCTGAGTCCGAAAAGTAGTCAATAATTTCATTCTGCTGTTGGTTGTTTAAATCGGGCTCTAAAAACATTTCGATAGCTTCAGAATCAAATGGGATTTTTTTGGAAGGTTTTCTAACTCTCTGGTTGCTAATAAATGGATCCAAAGATATTAACATTCGGTTCATAATGTCTGTTAATGTGCCTTGTCTAGATGTTTTTTGACTAAAATATTCTCTGTACATTTTAAAATCCTTATTCCGGGCTTCTAAAGCTTCTTCACTCAATTCTCCAATGGGCAATATACTTTGAGAAATTATTTCATGTCCATGAATAAGAATTTTATGAACTGAAGTGCTCATATAATACCAAGGATGAGGCATTACAAACAACTTTGCAGTCTCAAGGCAATACATTTTAAATTTAAAAAAATATATGAAATTTTTGTATCAGATTTTCATCAATACCGGTTATTTCGTTCGATTTTTTATAGTTTTTGAAAAAACGCCTACAAAAACGGCTACATTTCCCGTATTTGTATTGCCATATCCTAGTTTGGGTCGGTCAACTTTAAATCCCAATTCTTTTTCAAATGCCTCTTGAATGCGTGACTTATTTTGAAAAACACAATCTTCAGTCGTTTTTGATTTACGCCATTCTTTCACAGGCAATTTGTAAGCAATGTGAAGCAGGCATTCAAACATTCGTATCCATGCATGAAGAACAGATATTCCAAATGATAAAAACTGTTGAGAAATTGGAAGTGATACCACATATTTAATATTATTAAAGTCTTGCCTGGCAAAGATACAATCTCTGAGCAGAACGAACACCACTCAGGCTATTGCATAACTTGCCATCAACCATTGAAACTATCAACTGGTGTTTGACTAAGTACTCTCTATCCTCAACAATTATTTTGGTTGGTTCGTTCTCGATTCGTTCTCTTTGTTGACCAATAAATCCGTTTCCTTCTCGAAATTTATCTTTATAGGTCTACAGTACCTAGGAGATGAAGGGCAAGGATTCTTCCATAAAACATTTAAATTGTTGGATAGCTTTAATGGTACTAGACAAGTTATAAATACACATTTGTCATCTGCATCAGTTGTAAATATTAACAAATCTTTGATGATATTCACTGTGCCCAGAGCTACCATCAAAACCCACTTTAGAATAAAGCGCAAGTTCATTGCTGCTCACTCTATTCAAAACATCTTTCTGTGATGCTGATATTCTTTCAACAGTGTGATCGAGCAGCTTCTGCATCGGAACTTCAGCTGTTTGTTCACTCACTCTTTTTGCACAAATTTGTAAGAAGGCAAAACATCGGTGATATATTTTCTTATTGTCTCGTATTGAACCCGCGACAGTTTTGCTTCTATAATCATTGACAAAGTTTGATCAGGAGTTAGCATAAATGTCGAACTTTTTGATGTATCAGGAGGTGGAATAGACAAGTTTTTTTTTAAATAAAACTGCAGTTTTTTTATCTCCACAAGCTTGAAAATTCATTTGAGCAGCGATGTATCTCGAAGATCAGCTACTCTTTCGCGTTTTCTTAGCTTACTTAAAAGATCAAAACTAGTCTGAGGGCGTCCAGAGGGTAGTTAAAACATTTTAAATTTAATTTTTTCTTGTAGCCAATTTGATTCATTTTTATCAAACACTGATCTTGTACGGTGGCTTTTCTTCCACTTAGATTTAAGTTCAAATTTAAACTGTATAAATACTTTTCTTAGCTCTGACACATGATTTTCAGTACAGTTTGTTCTTGTCATTAAAAACGTCTCAATATCTTCAATTTTATTGTCAACAGTTTTAAATTTACTGTTAAAAAAGTAATAATAAATAAATATATTTATTTTCATAGATAATGGCTTTACAAAATTTGTATTTTACGCAGCTTGCTCAGAGATTTGATATTTAAATTATATCTTACAACTGAAAAATTTTATAAACATTTCTTAAATAATTCTTATATTAAATAACGATCGAAGGAAAACTATGATCAAAAACCTTCATTTAATAAATTTTAGTATTTTACAGGAAAAAAAAAAAAGTGACTAGAGAAAGAAAAATAAAAAGACAATATATCAATAATTAGATAGTGATTAACAAATTAAAAAATAAATAATTAATTAAATATATAAATAAATAAATAAATAGATAAATAAATAAATAATTTAATTAATAAATAAATAAATAAACAAACAAACAAACAAAAAAAAATCAATAAATAAATAAATAAATAAATAAACAAACAAAAAAAAATCAATAAATAAATAAATTAACAAACAAATAACTAAATAAATTAACAAACAAATAAATAAATAAATTAACAAACAAACAAATAAATAAATAAATAAGTAAATAAATAAATAACAAAATAAATAAATTAATAAGTAGGTAAGAAAAAATGAAATGAAGTAAGAATATATATACTTAAAAAGTTTATTAATTTATCAATTCTCTTATCAATATGTTCTTGGAATCACTACATCTTAAATTAAATCTTTCATTGAGAATTTCAATTTTTCTTGCAACTTGATGTATACCATTTTGATCATGTAAAAGTAGAGTGGAATAAAACCAAGGTAAATTTGCCATCATTTTCAAAGTTTTATTTTGTGAAACTTGTAATTTTTTGATATGAGATTTTGCACAAGTTCCCCATACTGGGCATGCATACAAAATTATGGCTTGAAAAATTACTTTACATAATATAATCTTATTAAATTTACTCAGAGGTGATTTTCTACATATTAGGGGGTATAGCATTTTGGTAGCTATGCTTATTTTGTTAAGGGTATTTGTGATATGGTCACGAAAAGTTAATGTCTTGTCTAAATATACACCTACATATTTGACAGAACTAACCCACGGGAGATCACTGTTAAAAAAAGATTTCGCTGAATTCCTGCCTTTTGCAAGAGAAAAATTGCATGTCGAGCCTTAAACATAATGAAAATGGTTTAATATTTACCTACTTATGAACACAAAAAAATAAAAAAAGAAATATTTTAGGCAAACATTTTTTACTTTTAACTTCCAGTTTCGAATAAGAATCTATTTTATTAAGAAAAACACTTTAAATCTAATTTTAATGTTTGCCTAATCAAAAAGTACCGTTATTCCAAAAACGTTTTAGTGTTTTAATATGGTACTGAAATTTTTTGACAATTTTACTACATAATCGAATTAATCGGTTACTTTAACACAGAACAAAAATTTAACTAAACTGTCAACTTTGATGCCAAACGGTACAGTAATGGTACCACTGACTAAAAAAAATTACTTGAATCATGTGAGGCATAATATCGGTTAATTGAAACAGTTATTTTTAATAAAATTTGTTACATAGCTATAGAAAAAATGACTTCTCGCCGCTTCTGCTTAGGCAATTCCCCACTGTGAGACGTCGAGGAGGACATATTCCACCTACTGTGTCATACCGCGATCAGCAACATCCGTTTTAAACTCCTTGACAGCTTTTATTACGAGGACTTGACGAACCTAGCTACAATCCCCATATCACAGTTCGTCCGTTTCTGCTTTAAATCGGGATGGAACAATTACCTCTTTGAAGCGAATAGAGCAGCACAAATCATACATATATCACACTTTAGACTAACATAACATTCTTTTCCGGTACAAATATTCTCAACAAAGGGGTATCGCAATGGGCCCACGTAGGCCTATGCGAGTTTGACGGCTCACTTAAGCGTCAACAGCCCATCAAACCTAACCTTATGCCCTGTACCACCCGCTATCGCCTAATATACTAAAAACTATTCAGTGGCATGTATCTGGATGCCACTGAATAGCTTTTCTTATAAAATTTCAATGCATTTCCAGTTCCCCCCAAAAAAACAGATGCAAATTGTTTGTTGGCATCTCATCAATCTCAGTAAATGCTTCTATTACCCGAACATGCTCCATGTCAAGTACCTTGTCGCTGTTCATAATCTCGACTATCTATTTCCATTTCGAAAATATTCCTACCCATCCAAAGGATGTGCTAAAACTACATTACGCTCATTATTTAGTTACCTGAGACACGCTCATTAACACACATACCGCATCACAGAAATCGCATGCAATTATAACTCATGACACAAAAAAAAAAACATTTTACCATGCACCACCAGCATACCACCATACCATACTTGACGCACAGATAAGCCTACAAAAAACCCGTCAAACTCTGCGCAAAACACGAACCTTCAACCAAAGCAAAAGTCCTGCATGTAAGAACATTTCCAGGAATCCATTCCGCGTCGAGCGCCATCCCAGCTCCATACAAACAATTTTGCTTTACCGGCCGCGGCCGCACATCGTGGGTGATAAAATTTTTTTTTATTGCCGGCATTTTTTATGCATGCAATTAATTTCTGCGCTCGGAAGTGCAGGCAACGCGAAGCGAAACAAATCCCGAAAAAAAACCTCAACCTCACATAAAGTACGCAGATACAGATCACAAGAGCTGGCCGGAATAACTTCAATTCATTTCATTCCATCGAAACAATTATCTGCGATGATTCTCCATCTCGCGAGATGGCATCGCACAGCGCGCACCAGTACCTGGGCTTTCTGCTTGAATTGTTCGCGCACAACAAAAGTCATACACAGATGCAGCGCTGAGATACTCGCCACAGAGTCGACCCATCAGGTAATGGTCACACTGCGATTAACGCAAAAAATCCTTGAACTTGTCCTCAAAAATATAAATATGCAACAATATTGCCACGTCTGAGTGCAGCTCAACTATCCGTCGTTTTGCTGAGTTCCATCCGTCCGTCCGTTCGTATTTTGCCGGGGGCCATTAAGAGAACCATCTCTAAAGAGGCTTAAAACTCACAAAATAAAGTGGAAGTCTTTACCATTGCGCTGGACAAAGTGACGACGAATACGACGACGAAGTGCTTTAATGCTTTGCACTTACTCATGCACCGTAACACGAGTGTATCTCGGATTTTAGTGTTTTTTTTTGGATCTTTTTTGTTTTTCTGACTTGCGAAGGTTGGAACGCAACAAAAAACCTAAATAAATCAGATTCTTTAACACTCCGGCTTCGCTTTGTATCTGCAGACTCATCATGCAACAGGAATTCAAGTGTTTTCGTCGGCCTCATCCCGCTGGGGGCACCCATCATCAGCACCGCACTGATGGCAAGTGAGGTCCTCTTCTAAAGGTGGGATTGGAATTGCCAAAAAGTGAGATACATTTCCGAACAAAGTCTAATGTTACGAATTTGTTTCGTGCCGCACATTACCGATGCCCTGGTGGTGGTGGTGATGGTGAGAACAACCACAGACGACAACGACGGTTATTGAAGTTGAAATAGTGGAAAGTATCTAAATGAGTTTTGACTACGGCCAGTGGATTTGGCAGGACCAGAGATGACCGAAATAATCACACTGGCGCAATAGATTTTCCCAAAAATACATTTCAGACAATGGGGTGGGGGGTCTGGACGAGAAGGATGCATAGCCTCTGGATGCGAAGTCAGCAGAATTAATGGAAATAACGACGAAATGTTGAAGGATTGCGCACTGATGGATAAGAGGGGGGATGTGCGGCATGGCATCGAGACAAAGACTGCTGCTGATACCTGTCCGGTCTGTGTACAGTGGTTCATTAATTATTTCGATTTTATATCCTTTCGGATGGGGCGCAATGAATGTGCAAGGAGGGTTAGAAGGAGAGAGGGAGAGTTTAAGTTTTGTGGTTTTGCTGGTGCGTCTTCTCCGTTTAACTGCAATTCCTGGAAGTCTTGTCGGGTACAACGGTAGGTAATCGTGTTTGTGGTTTAAACTCATTGAACGTTTTTTTTGTAAGTCATGAGGAACCTGGACACGGAAGTTTAGACTTCGAAATAGCACAGAGCACCTAATATGCTTTCATTGTGTACTGACGAACCGTGCACCGTAGATAGGTGCTAAAAAAAATATTTTTGGGAAAGACAGCTTATTAAGTGTGAATGTGCACTTCTTGCAGGATAGGTTTTGCTAATATCGAGTCCGCATGCACCAGGACCCAAGATTTTCATGGCAATTGGGGAAAAATTAAACCCTTACAGGGCTTTAGACCTAGCTGCTCCTGAAAATCACACTGGAAAAGTTCTCATTCTTATTTAGAATTTGAACCAGGGCCCTCGTTCTTAATAATCCAACGTACTAACCACAAGACCTACTTACTTCAGTGGGCATACAGTCCAGAATGAACCTGGGCGTCCACCAATATGCCAGCTAGCCCCGTCTTCAGCTAACTGCCTTCAGTTGAGTACTAAAAGTTGGTTGAGGTCGGTTTCTATTTGTGCGACAAACTTAAGGCGAGGTCTTCCTCTACGACGTCTGGCTGGGAATCGAAGACTCTGTGAGCTGGAGTATTGGTGTCCATTCTTTCTACATGTCCTAGCCATCTTAAACGTCCAATGCGGAGTTTTTTAACCAGGGGTTGGTCGCTGTACAGCTCGTATAGTTCTTGGTTGAATCTTCGTCTCCATAGCCCGTCAACGCAAACGGGACCGAAGATTTTTCGAAGAATTTTTCTCTCGAATCGACCAAGGATTTCTTCATCCGCTTTTGATACGGTCCATGCTTCAGCTCCGTAGAGCAGGACTGAGATGATCAGGGTCTTAAATAGTAGTTCGAGTGAGGCCTTTACTTCTAAATTGCCTTCTTAGCCCGAAGAAACAGCGATTGGCAAGAGTAATTCTTCGTTTGATTTCTGCGAGATGCTGTTGTCAGAGTTAATAGCGGAGCCGAGGTACACAAAGTCCCGTACTACCTCAAAGTTATATCTGTCAATGGTGACGTTCTGTCCAATTCGTCAATGGTGTGTGTCCTTTCGTGTTGACAGCATATACTTGGTCTTGACCTCATTTACTGCTAAACTCATTTTTGCCGCTTCCTTCTCTATACTAGCAAACGTGGCTATGACATCACGTTGAGTCCTACCAATGATGTCAATATCGTCAGCGTATGCTAGTAGTTGCACCGATTTTTGGAAAATTGTGCCTCTGGTGTTGGCACGTGAGTTTTGCACAATCCTCTTAAGAATCAAATTGAAAAAGTCACATGACAGCGCATCGCCTTGCCTAAATCCTTTTTTGGTATCGAATGTGTCGGTGAGGTCGTTTCCGACCCAGATGGTGCAGCAAGAATTCTCCATCGTCATCCTACACAAACTGACGAGTTTGGGCGGTATATCAAAACTAGACATGGCTCTGTATAGTTCGTCTCTATAAATGCTGTCTATGCGGCTTTGAAATCGATAAATAGGTGGTGGGTATCGATTTGAACTTCTTGGGTTTTTTCCAGGATCTGCCGAAGTGTGAAAATTTGATCGATTGTGGACTTTCCTGGCCTAAAACCACACTGATAAGGGCCGATCAGGTTGTTGGTACACGGTTTCAGGCGTTCACATATTACGGCAGATAGGATCTTGTAGGCGATGTTGAGTAGACTTATGCCTCTGTAGTTGGCGCAGTTCAGAGGGTCTCCTTTTTTGTGGATCGGGCAAACGATGCTGAGGTTCCATTCTTCAGGCATGCTTTCAACCGACCAGATTTGGCTTATGAGTTGGTGGATGTTACTTACCAAGTCATCTCCGCCAGCTTTATAAAGCTCAGCGGGAAGGCCGTCATTTCCGGCAGCCTTATTAAGCTTTAGTTAAGATATAGCTATCCTCACTTCACTTAGGTCGGGTGGTTGGCAGTTTTCGCTGTCGTTGCCAATATTAAATGGTTCGTTCTGCCTGACAGCGGAATGTTGTTCGTCATCGCCGTTTAACAGTCTGCAGAAGCGGTTCTTCCATATCCTTAGCATCGACTGTGTCTCAACTATGATATTTCCTTGTTCATCTCGACAGTATTCTTTTCGACAGATCGTATCCCAGACTTTGATGTTTTACACTTTGGTAAAACTTACAAAAATCTCTCCAGGAGTGGCACCTCTCCTTGTCTTTGATCGGGTGCTTTTCTTGCTCTATTTTCTTCTCTCTCTGAAAATCCGGTATTCTTCTGTTTTATTTCTCGGTTGTACCAAGGAGTCAGAGAGAAGTTTGCGGGTTAAAATGTTTCTAAAAAGTGACTAGTTGGTTTTGTTGGGGTTTCTAAAAACCTTCGGGGCTGGGAGAGTATTATCCAAGGTGAATTGGATGCATCTGTGGTCTGAGAAAGAGTGTTCGTTAGAGACTATCCAGTTTCTAACCAGGTTGATTATGTTGTAAGAGGCAAGCGTGATGTATTTATGAAAGTAGGGACGGAGCCCAAGTTACAGAGGAGGAGGTTATTTCTAGAATATAATCAAAGATTAACTAGCATTACTCGCATTTATTATTTAATCGGCTTTCGGAGCGTCTGTATCATAAGGTTCTTAGGCTACACAGTTTTTTTGTAATACCGATTAGGGATTATTCAAAACCAAATTTTATGAAATTTGGACCAACCGAATAGTGAACTTACATAGAAATTCAGAATGCAATTAGTTTTTCCTAGAATGTGGTAGGATTTTCGACCGCTGAGATTTCTAGTTCCTTTTTTATTTTGGGTAGAGTTGTCATCTCTATTATGAAAGGTGGACTTTTATCAAGGGCTGTATGCCCCTTCCTTTTCACATATCATTGTACCTGTCCTATATCAGGTTTCTTAACCCTTAATATCCCACCAAAAATAATTAAAACTTTGTTAAACGATTTTTTTAAACTTCCCGCTGTCGCTTTATGGTCAGTAAGGTGACACAACCTAAAAATAAAAACTTTTGCGGATTTGCGTACTTTTTGTGTTAAAAAGAAGCTTTTGTGGGTATTTGAAATAATTATATTATTTTTTAAAATTTTTGGTTGGTCCTTTACGGAACCGTCAGGCACCGGGAGTTCGAAATTTATAAAATATAAAATTATATAGCAACGTGTTATTCCCTATCCCGTTCCATTCTTAAAATTTATATCCCCACAATGTTGTCTTTATGGGATGAAATATGTAAAAAGGGCATTAACACCCCATCTTGTTGGGATAGTATCTAAGTCTTTTTGGTTAGACAAAAATCGACGTTTTTCTATGGCATATGCTATGGTGTAGGGAATGCAAATGTTTTTTGTATGAAAACGCCCCAAAAAAGTGGGCGTGGGCTAAAATGATCTATGGACGACATATTCATGTGATTATTACCAATGATTTTTCATCAAAAGATTTTTTTCAAATATTTTGAAATTTGACTGAAAATTGTTTTTTAATGGGGCGTTTTCATTAAAAAACAATAAAAAGTGGGAGTGGCAAAAAACTTTGTACAGACAAAATATAGGTATTGTGGTGAATAAGTTCTTCAGACACTTTTTCAAAATTTCCTACCGTTTGGCTAAAAACAAAGTTTCTCTAAAAAGTGGGCGTGACAGTCTGCGGATTTTAAAAATATTTACATTTGTTCTGTAGCAACGCAAAGGGATCCTATACACCAAATTTCATTCTCCTAGCTCAAAATTTAAGGCCCAAAAATCGGTAACGTACAGACAGAGGGGCGGGCAGACATGGGTCGTCGTCGCCGCCCGCGCTTCCGGAAAATTAGTTTGGTTTTAGAGCGAGGCATGACACTATTCATTCCGTGTCGAAACTAGTGTTCGACATTCTATAGAGTAAGTCCAAAAAAACAGTGCACAGGGGCTCGTCTGGTTGACTTTGAGAAGGCAACGTAACCTCAAGTAAAGTCTTTGATATTAAAAATGATTTACAACAGGGGGCAGTGAACTACCCGATATTGATTACCACGTGACTTCGATCACATTAAGGAATATTGCGATGATTGGAAATTAAGGATAGATTTCCAAAAAACCGAAACAATTCTGTTTAATACCCCTTTGCTTAGGGCTTTTAGCGATAACAGAAAAAAACTGGAAAAAAATTGTGCATCATCGGACAGCCGTTGGCGGAGAGAAGTGAAGTCCAATACCTTGGCATCTGGCTTGACAAGTTTAGCAAAAATGTGAATGCTTGTGTAGCCAGGGCTTGATTCAAGGGTGAAAGTCATTTACTACATGGCTCTCATAAGGCCGATCAATCACTTATGGTTGTCCCGTGTGGTTGAATGTATCACCAGCCTACATGGAAAGGATACTGCTGTTTGAGAGGCGTTGTCTCCGATCCAGCTTAGGATTGTACCGAACGCCGGACTCCGAGTACATTAAATATTATCGCAACTAGATTCTATACAATGGGGTTCAGTTGGATAGAATTGACAATTTCCTAATTAAGATGATTCGAAGGCACGCTGCAAGGGCGATGGCTAGCGACAACAGCCTGATCTTCGGGGCTTATTACTCTCAGGTTATATAAAGGGTCCGCCAAATAACTTTTTTTTTTTTTGAAAATGCTATAAAAAAAATGCTGAATATTTTCTCAAATTTCTTTTTTGATTTGAAAGTACAATCCTTCGGGTTAATAATGGAAAGTAATTTCATTCAAATGGCTGTCTCGGCTGGCCATGCAATAGCCTACACGATCGGTCCAATTTTTAAGCACATTATCGATTGTGTGCAGCTGTATGTGACCAATGGCTTCACGAATATTGTCCTTTAAAGCGTCAATTGTCTCTGGCTTGTCGGCGTAACACTTATCTTTTACGGCACCCCACAAAAAATAATCCAACGGTGTCAAATCGCAGCTCTGAGGTGGCCAAATGACATCAGCTCTGCGGCTGATAATGCGATCTTCAAAAACAGGGAGAGTACGCTCATGTCTGGCTTCATTCCACCATTTATATAGACTCGTTAGGGTTAGTAAAAGACAGGAATATATTTTCTGAATAAAATATGTTGATTATTGTTAAAAACGGTTTTGAATGTTGACATCTTTGACGTTTGTTTTTCTCGCCAAGTTTATAAATATCAGCTCTTAGTTGTAATATAACGGATGATTTTTTAGCTGGTTTGGTTTTGGCAACACTGGTTTTGACAGCTGACGTGTGCTTAGTACCTTGTGTCACTGTCAAACAGCTTCAGTTTGGTTTGCAATTTAACCATGGATCGTCTTACAAATGAACAACGCTTGCAAATTATTGAATTTTACTATCAAAATTCGTGCTCGGTTCGAAATGTTCATCGCGCGCTGCTTCCATTTTATGATCGGCATTCTCGACCTTCTGAGCAGTCTATTCGGAAGATTGTGACCAAATTTCGCACCAAATTTACTTTGTTGGACATAAAACCACCAACACGTTTACGTACTGTGCGTAGTGAAGAAAATATTGCGGCCGTATCAGCTAGTGTGACAGAAGACCGCCGCGAAATGTCGATTCGGCGCCGTTCCCAGCAGTTAGGCCTTTGTTACAGAACTACGAGGAAAATTTTGCGGAAGGATTTGGGCGTAAAGCCTTTTAAGATACAGCTGGTGCAGCCAGCCGACCTACCACAACGCCGAATTTTTGGTGAATGGGCTCTTGGAAAGCTGGCCGAGGATCCGCTTTTTTATCGAAAAATTGTGTTCAGCGATGAGGCTCATGTTTGGTTGAATGGGTACGTAAATAAGCAAAATTGCCGCATTTGGAGTGAAGATCAGCCAGAAGCATTGCAACAGCTACCAATGCATCCCGAAAAAGCCACTGTTTGGTGCGGTTTATGGGCCGGCGGCATTATTGGGCCATATTTCTTCAAAGATGATGCGAATCGCAGCGTTACTGTCAATGGTGAACGCTACCGAGCGATGATAACAAACTTTTTTTTGCCCGAAATGGAAGTTCTTGACTTGCATGATATGTGGTTTCAACAAGACGGTGCCACATGCCACACAGCACGCGAAACAATGGCGCAATTGCGAGGCGAGTTTGGTGAACAGTTAATTTCACGTTTCGGGCCGGTCAATTGGCCGCCTAGATCGTGCGATTTGACACCATTAGATTATTTTTTGTGGGGGTATGTCAAGGCCAATGTCTATAGGGATAAGCCCGCTTCGATTGACGCACTGGAAGCCAACATCCATGCATTCATTCGTGAGATACCGGCCGATATGTGTGAAAGAGTATGCCAAAATTGGACTCAGCGGATGGGCTACCTGAGACGCAGCCGCGGTCAACATTTGCATGAAATTATCTTTAAACATTAAATTGCAAGGTTCAAACTATCGATTCAAATAAATATTTCATTCATTTTTTCGAATTTTTTTTGTTTTTTTTTTTTTTAAAAAGTTCTAAACCTCTTAAAAAATCACCCGTTACTTCATGATGATTTGAAAATCTATTTATCACTCATGATCTGCCCGTATCAGACTTCATGGGAAGATGTTTTATAGTCAACAGTCACTGGACATACAAATGGACAAGATGCTGTTAGGTATAGATTTGCTTCAAGGATTATAGCGATACGGTAATTGTCCTGACATTTTTCCAGCTGCTATAGTGGTATACATACCTTCTGCTACCTCCGGTCTTTTCAACCGCACATATTCAGCTAAATAAGTAATTAAGACAAAACCAGATGTCATCTGAAATTCTAAGGCCAACCTCGAGACAACTTCAGTATGTTTTCTATTCCTTTCCAGCAAAAACAAAAACCAACACATACCTACATACATCTAACCATTTCACAGGAAAATGCCTGGCAGATCAAAATCATTGAAATCTAATTTATTCCAGAAACTAGCAGACACCTTTTGCCAACAAAAAAAATTAAATAAACGAGTAAAAGATACCTCTAGCTCAATCTATTTGCAAGGCAGTCTCCCGCAAGCCCATTCGAATCATCATCACCATCAACCATCCCAAATGAGAGCCCAGCCACACCACAACACACCGCAATCATTATAATTAAACGCAGAACATCCTTTAAACATTAACATGACCCAAGAGAGGGTCTATAACGCTACAACAACAGCAACAAAAAAAAAACTTTTTAAACCGAAAGAAATAGATTCCCTAATGCCTTGCGGTTGCCGATTGCAAGCACCGACACAGACCAGGACCACATATGCCGCTTCCTCTTCTCGTATGGATATGTGCGCAAAGCACATACTCGTCCACTACCACCATAGACATTAACACCGGCCTCGTCCTCGTCTTTGAGTGTGCACCAACCAACAACAAATGCCAGCAAATATCTAAAAATATCGCAATCCTTTTTCTAAGTCATTGCAAGTCTAACGCGTACCTAAGACCGTCCTCGTCGAAGTCGTCGTCGTGGTCTTCGTCATCATCATCAGTCCCGACCACCACCCCCTCTTCGGCTGGGCAAAATATGGAGCACGCCATATTCCAGCAACACAAATGGCCATAAACAACTGCGTTCAATTCAAGGCCAAATCGTCGTGCACGCCGGCACCGGGACCAGTCTTTTCGTAGCCTTTTTGGGCAGCCCCGTTCCCCCGTCATCCCTTCCAAGCGAAAATGTTGCCAAAAACTTTTCTAATTTTGTTCTTCGCTTTGCTAATTTCCTTTCCTTCCTTCGTGTGCCGAGTGTGTATCTTTTTCGCCGGTATTTTGTTGGTGGTAAGTATCTTTTGCAAGTCGGAGACGGCTGGCAACCATGTGCATGATGGGGCTCCTATGCACGGTGTCGGTTTTAATGGTTCCATACAATCGCCGAAAAAAAACGAAAAAAAAAAATCAAAATTCTTATTTTACTGTCGTTGAAGTTGTTCGTCTCTTTTTTTTTTGGCGTTTTCGGTTTTAGATACTTTTTGCATTGCCCTCTGTGCATGGCGTGTTGTGTTGGGTTGGCCGACAGAAAATTTTCGCGACCGCAATTCCAGGAATCGGCGAGGGTAAAACATTGCTATGTCTTTGCTAGAAACCACCATATTAAGTAGGATATGTGTCATGTACACCGCACACACAGTACGGAGCACAATGCGAATTGGTTTATGGGAAGGGATGTATAGGTTAGGTACTGGTACATATACACATGGGAGTAGGTTGGTTTTTTTTTCGGGATATGCGGGGCTTTTGTGTATTGGCGATGGCAACTGGGAGAGGTGTGTCCGAAAAGGTAATTTCAAGGGAATCGGTAATGGATTCCGGTACACATAATCACCATTTGTTTCGCAAGGAGCAGAAGGTTCCATAGTACTTTTGGGATATGGTACGGAATGTAAGTGTGCACAATAGTTATGGGATGATGGTTTGTATTGTATGGGGGTGTGCCAGAAACTATCAACACACGTCATACAACTCCAGAGAAAGGTCTAACATTGTAGAGTATACATTGGTGCCTATGGCCGGTTTTCCAGTGTTTCACTTAGTTTAACCAATTTTTTTAATTTCGAGTTATCTCACCAAAGTTGTTGGGGTAACTCGGAGTTAACTTAGGATGAGAATTTACTTTCCAAAATACATTTCTTGATTGTGAAACTACGACGTCCTGCACTGGAAAAATGGGTCTTAGAGAGGAACCAAACGCAAGACAGTATTTTGCTATAACAAACTCGGGCCTACCTACCTAAAGGGTCCGCCAAAAAAACTTTTTTTTTTTGAAAATGTTAAAAAAAACAACTACTGAATATTTTCTCATATATCTTTTTTTATTTGAAAGTACAATCCTTCCGGTTAATAATGGAAAATAATTTCATTCAAATGGCTGCCTCGGCTGGCCATGCAGTAGCCTACACGATCAGTCTAATTTTTAAGCACATTATCGATTGTGTGCAGCTGTATTTCACCAATGGCTTCACGAATATTGTCCTTTAAAGCGTCAATTGTCTCTGGCTTATCGGCGTAACACTTGTATTTTACGGCACCCCACAAATAATAGTCCAACGGTGTCAAATCGCAGCTCCGAGGTGGCCAAACGACATCAGCTCTGCGGCTGATAATGCGATCTTCAAAAACAGGGCGCGAAACATCGAGTGAAGCTTCGGCTGTGTGGCACGTAGCGCCGTCCTGTTGAAACCAAATGTTGCCAATATCCTCCTCTTCAATTTTTGTGAACAAAAATTCGTTCAACATGGCCCGTTCAATATCGCCATTGACTGTAACGGCCACTCCCTGCTCATTTTCGAAGAAAATTATGACTCTGGACCAAAATCCGCACCGAACAGTGACTCGTTTTGGGTGTATCGGCTTTTCAATGTATGCGTGTGGGTTTTCTGTGCCCCAAATGTGACAATGTTGCTTGTTTACATACCCGCCAAGATCAAAATGAGCTTCATCTGAAGAGATGATTTTTTTGGCAAAATCGGCATCTTCTCTAAGTCGATCGCAGGCCCACTTAGCGAAGCGATCGCAGCCCACCATTGGATGGTCAGTTGGCTTCAACTCCTGAACCATTTGGACTTTGTATGGCGTCATACCAAGGTCTTTATGCAAAATTCGTCTCAATGATGTCTCCGAAATGTTCAATTGTTGAGAACGACGGTGAATTGATGTTGATGGCGCTTCACGCACACTTTCTGCCACAGCAGCAATATTCTCGGGTGTACGCACTGTTTTTGGCTTTTCACGCTTTGGTTTATCGATGAGGATGCCAGTTTCTTTTACTTTTTTTTACAAGATAACGAACATACGGAGTTGACGGTGCTTCTCTTCTTCCAAAATCCATACGCCATTTTCGCACAAATTCTGCAACATTACCATGGTTTTCAAAGTAATGTCGCAATATTTCCCAGCGTTGCTCAAGCGTATTCCCAACCATATTCGTTCAGCGGAAGAATAAAACTAATTATCTGTCAAATCAGACATGAGCTAAGTGTTACCATTCACGAAATAAGCACTAGTTGAAAGAAAAACGTTAGATGGCGGACCCGTTATATAGTCGTCAGCATTTAGGGCCGATTTTTCAATTGTAAGTTAAACAGCCTGATTGCTGTTTAAAAAAAAAAAGGTTAGATGGCGGACCCGTTATATTAGGTAGATACTGTCGAATTCACTAACTCAAAAAACATTTTTTTCATACCTAAGTGGCAACAGTCCACATGTCTCATCAATTATCAAGGGAATTCAGGAACTACAAATCAGTTGAGGTTGGTTTCTACTGGGGCGCCATTTAAGGCAAGGTTTCCCTCTACTCCATGTATTGGAGTGCCTACAAATCAAAGTAGATACAGCTCATTAAGTTTGTAGTCGATTCGTCTTCTCCATAGCCTGTCAAAGCAACCGGGATCAAAGCTTTGTCGAAGGATTTTTCGCAAGTATTACAATTATTGGTCTATGTTGCCGCAAAGTAGAGCTTGGATGATCCGCACCTTATATCTCTTTATTTGTAGTACATACTTGTGTAGTTCTGTTATAATATTGCATTTTTAACATTAACTAGACCTCTTCAGCTTTATAATAAGCTGTCGGTCTTAAAAATCAGTCGAAGCATTAGCTGGGATCGCAAGTCATTGTAGACGTTTGAACCACCCAACTAACAATTATTCTCTTATAAAGCACAAAAATGTAATTTCCACAAGCAATTATTTCTATAGGGGCTCAGTGGCGCGATGGTTAGTGCGATGAACTGCCGCGCAGAAGGTCTGGGTTCGATTCCCAGCCATAACAACACCTAAATGATTTTTCACTGGCCCTCCTCTCGTGATGATCTGACAAATCGTCCGAGTAGTATCAATTGTCAAGAATAGCTTATCTCAACTTAGCCGTTCGGAGTCGGCATAAAACAGGAGGTCCCGCCATCGTGCAAGAAGTACACACGCACACATGAATGGTTGTGAGAAAGCTAGGCCCTGGGTACTAACGAGCCTGTTGCGCCAAAAATTTGTATTTTTGTAATTATTTCTATAGGCCTTATATAGTACTTGTGCACGGAAGTTAAGCATTTTGGCAGTCGATTGTTTGGGTAGAAGCTTGCTTAAGACATTATGCAGGAAAATTCACAAGCATAACCGAAATTGTGATAGCGAAACTTCTGTAACGTTGTTTTTAAGCTTCCGGAGATGTGTGTACATGTTACTTACTTACTCAAGTGGCTGAAACTGGGCCTCAACCAACATGCCTCCCCAATTAGCCCGGTCCTTAGCTAAATGCCTCCAGTTGCGCACTCCAAGTTGGTTGAGGTCGGTTTCTACTTGTGCGCGCCACTTAAGGCGAGGTCTTCCTCTACTGCGTCCGACGTCTGGCTGGGAATCTAAGACTCTGCGAGCCGGAGTATTGGTGTCCATTCTTTCTACATGTCCTAGCCATCTTAAACGTCCAATGCGGAGTTTTTTTTGACCAGGGGTATGTCGCTGTACAACTCGTATAGTTCGTGGTTGAATCTTCGCCTCCATAGCCCTTCAACGCAAACGGGACCGAAGATTTTCCGAAGAATTTTTCCCTCGAATCGGCCAAGGATTTCTTCATCCGCTTTTGATACGGTCCATGCTTCAGCGCCGTAGAGCAGGACTGGGATGATCAGGGTCTTATATAGGATCTCCTTAGTAGTTCGAGTGAGGGCTTTACTACTAAATTGCCTTCTTAGCCCGAAGAAACAGCGATTGGCAAGAGTAATTCTTCGTTTGATTTCTGACGAGATGTTGTTGTCAGAGTCAATAGCGGAGCCGAGGTAGACAAAGTCCCGTACTACCTCAAAGTTAGATCTGTCAATGGAGACGTTCTGTCCAATTCGTCGATGTTGTGTGTCCTTTCGTGTTGACAGCATATGCTTAGTCTTACCTTCATTTACTGCTAAACCCATTTTTGCCGCTTCCTTCTCTATACTAGCAAACGTGGCTATGAGATCACGTTGAGTCCTTCCAATGATGTCAATATCGTCGGCGTATGCTAGTAGTTGCACCGATTTTTGGAAAATTGTGCCTCTGGTTTTGGCTCGGAAGTTTTGCACAATCCTCTCAAGAATCAAATTGAAAAAGTCACATGACAGCGCATCGCCTTGCCTAAATCCTTTTTTCGTATCGAATGTGTCGGTGAGGTCGTTTCCGACCCAGATGGTGCAGCGAGAATTCTCTATCGTCATCCTACACAAACGGATGAGTTTGGGCGTTTGAGTTAAGTTCGTCTCTATAAATGCTGTCGTATGCGGCTTTGAAATCGATAAATAGGTGGTGGGTATCGATTTGGACTTCTTGGGTTTTTTCCAGAATCTGCCGAAGTGTGAGAATTTGATCGATTGTGGACTTTCCTGGCCTAAAACCACACTGATAAGGGCCGATCAGGTTGTTGGTGAACGGTTTCAGGCGTTCACATATTACGGCAGATAGGATCTTGTAATCGATGTTGAGTAGACTTATGCCTCTGTAGTTGGCGCAGTTCAGAGGGTCTCCTTTTTTGTGGATCGGGCAAACGATGCTGAGGTTCAATTCTACAGGCATGCTTTCAACCGACCAGATTTGGCTTATGAATTGGTGGATGTTGCTCACCAAGTCATCTCCGCCAGCTTTGTAAAGTTCAGCGGGAAGGCTGTCATTTCCGGCGGCCTTATTAAGCTTGAGTTTAGATATAGCTATCCTCACTTCACTTAGGTCGGGTGGTTGGCAGTTTTCGCTGTCGTTGCCAATATTAAATGGTTCGTTCTGCCTGACAGCGGAATGTTGTTCGTCATCGCCGTTTAACAGTCTGCAGAAGTGGTTCTTCCATATCCTCAGCATCGACTGTGTCTCAACTACGATATTTCCTTGATCATCTCGACAGGATTCTGTTCGAGCCTTGTAGCCTTGGCTTTGACATTTTACACTTTGGTAAAACTTGCGAACATCGTTCCTGGAGTGGCACCTCTCTATATCCTCGATCGCGCGCTTTTCTTGCTCTTTTTCTTCTTTCTGAAAGGCCGATGTTCTTCCCTTCTTCTTTGCCTATAGAGCTCAATGGCAGCTCTCGTCTTCACCTGCAGCTTAGCCCTGTAGGCCTCGTTCTTGGCTGCGAGCATCTGTCGGCATTCCTCATCAAACCAGGGGTTTCTTGCTGGTGGGCTCGAGAAACCTAGCACATCAGTTGCGGCTGATCTAATGGCCTGTTGGCATCGTTGCCATTGCTCTTCGACATTCGATGCTGGTGGTATGGTGTTAATCGAGAGGTTAAGGGATACGCGTTGTGCGAAGGTCTTGGCGGTCTCTTGCGATTGCAGTCTTCCGACATTAAATTTTTTCACAGTATTTCTGGATTGTTGTGGCGTGGTGGATATCCGCATTCTTACCTTGGCTGCTACAAGGTAGTGATCCGAGTCGATGTTAGCTCCTCGGAATGTTCGGACATCCAAAATACTGGATGCGTGCCTCTTATCTATCGCAATGTGATCAATTTGGTTGACTGTTCGTTGATCTGGAGACCGCCATGTCCCCTTATGAATATCGAGGTGAGGAAACCGTGTGCTGGCTATAGTGGCATTTCGTTCCGTAGCGAAGTCAATTAGCCTAAGTCCATTACCAGACGTGTTGTCGTGTAGGCTATATTTTCCGACAGTACTGCTAAAGATGTCTTCTCTTCCTACCTTTGCGTTAAAATCTGCCAGCACGATTTTAACATCGTACTTTGGTAGTCGATCATAGGTTTTGTCGAGGAGCTCGTAGAAGCAATCCTTAGTTATATCATCGTTTTCCTCCGTCGGAGCATGAGCGCATATAAGGCTTATGTTGGCGAATTTGGCCTTGATGCGGATTGTTACAATGCGTTCGCTAATGTCTTGAAAACATAAGACTTCAAGCCTAAGTCTGGCACCTATGACAAATCCGCATCCAAATAGTCGCTGTTTCAGATCACTATAACACGGTCCATAGTAGATGTCACAGTTTTCCATCCTCTTTTTGCCCGGCCCATCCCATCGTATTTCCTGGATGACAGTCATGTCTGCTTTGTAGCAGTTTAGGGCTTCCGCTAGTTGTTCGCCTGCACCTCTCCTATTTAATGTTCTCACATTCCAGGTGCAGAAACGAACTTCGTTGTCCTTTTTTCGTTTAGCATGGTCGTCACAATAATATCAGTCCTTTCCGAGGCTATTGGTTGCTTCGTAACATAATCTTTTTTCCGTAGATCGGAAGTTAACCCAAAGCACAACCCCCAACCTGGAGGCCCAGGCCCTTGTTTTGACCCTAGAACAGCGGGCCGGAAAAAATACCGATGTCAGTAGCCCATTTTATGGTATGAGAGCTGCCGTTGACCCATTGAGGGCTCCTCCGCCACCAACTCATTTCCAATACCCTGGCTCAGAATTGAAAATCCCTATAGAACTGGTGTTCAAATATGTCGAAGCAGCTCATATAGGGATTTCACTACCAGTTCGATCAAACTGGGGCTGTATGCGCCACCGTTGACTCCATCTAGGGAATTCCTCCGCTGCCGCCTGAAGAGTGAGTGCCTTAGTTTGTTCTGCCCTACCTTGTCAAAATCGGATAGGATATCTGATGTGCATATGGCTAAAAAAATTTGAACTCTCCGGAACCGCAGGGTATTCCGTTGTTAGTTTCGGTCAGGAGTCTCAGTCCAGTTTGGCTCGACCTCGTCTCCTGTTAGTCAATTGGAAAACATCGTCTACTAACTTCGAGTAATTAAGTTAGTAAGCTTCAAACCGAACCAGAGACATACTGGTCAATGTCCTGGTTTACCCTGGCGCCACCCATGAAAACAAAAAACACAGACACACCAATAAGACTTCCAACAAATCGATACTTGTAACTACTTGAAGGCCATTCATTCCTTTTGTCGAATAGAGTGCTTCTATTAAATCACCACTAATCCCAAATGGGCTAATTTATTGCCAAAAATCGACTCATTTGCCATTAAACTTGGATGACACCATCAGCCGGCTTATTAACGTATTTACAAATCTCTGCCCAGAAACCCTAATAATATGCTGTTCCATCATTCCATGACCAAACATCCATAGTTCCTAATTATTGGCAAATCATCTTTATGCCACTAAACCCAAATGTGGCCATAAATATCGTTTCGTCTAAACACACAATTACTTCGCATAGTTCTCGTCGCCCTCCAGCGCAGCGTGAGCGGCAATTAATTTATGTATATGCCGGGTGCCGACCTCTATATGCCTTCCAGAGCTGACTTCCTCCCGACTGCGACAACTGCGGTGAGCATACAACACTCCCCAGTTCCCATGTGTCTTGCATTAGAATTTGAATTACACGCGCAAATTCACAGAGCTGATGACATCATTCCACTCCGAGACGGAATCGACTTCACAAAGTGCACACAGAGCTCGGCGTCCAAAAAGCGAAGCCGATTTATTTCGAGGAATTACCTACCTGAAGTGGAAAAGTGCAAAACGAGACAACCAAGAGAGCGGAATCCCCTTAAATCCGTACCCGAACCTATCAACGGGATTCAATGTCAAAATCGTTGCTCTGTCAAATGATTTGTTGCTGGACTCACGACTGTCATAGAGGAAGAGCTCGCGGTGGTGATGGTGCGGTGATGTTTCTCTAGAAACAATGTTGGGCTTGAGAATCTTGACGCACGGGTAAGTGAATCATAGAAGTTTTGTGGGCGCTGGACCATGGAAGATAGGTAATACCCGCACAGGTAACCGATGTGATGTCAAATTGCGGACAATGAAGGAAGGAAGCTTTGTTGCGGGTGACCGCATAACTCGGTGTTCATGAAGTGTAATAAATTGTATTTTGCAATTATGCGGTCGAATTTGGGAGATTGCTTCTTGGAAAAGGGGGGCTGTATCCATTGTCAGGCTGCTTGATGTGAGTGTCGATATATTGTTGATCTGGGATTGGAATGCTTTAAGCAGTTTGACAGCCATGACGGGTCGAATTGGCGTTGAACTTGAATTGATGAAAATCCTTTAATAGGATCACTTATTTGGTATTGTATGGTGATACATATGTAGCTATGTACATCATCACTTAGCAGTATCTACTGTCGTGCATAAAACGGCCTTCATTCAGAAATTTCGTCGTTTGGGCAAGGAATGTACATAAGCACTCGTAGATTGTTGTATACAATTTCAAGGCAACGCTACAAGAACAAGGTGTCAGTAGTACGCTACTCACTGAAAAACTTACTTAACTTAGTCCAAAGTCATTACCTGTTGTCGTTTCATGGAGGATTCTAAGTTTAAAGTGGTCTAAGAAAAAATTCATGAAAGACTAGCCTACTTATCAACTTGTTAACTAACTTTCTGGCCCTATTCGGGCGCTCTGAATTAAACAATGAGCCAATAATTAATAAACCTTGATAAACTAATTAGTGACTAACTTTTGACATTTGTGCGAGTATTATAGGTTTTTTACCGCACATTTTACACAGAGATTTAATAACAAGTACTTTTCTTCTGAAATATTATAAAGGGTGATCCATTTCGAGGTTCCCTACTTTTTTAAAGAAAAAAACACAGAAAATTCAAATTTAATGGAGAATGTTTCTTATCATTTGAAAGAACATTCTTTGGCATTTATTTTTTGAAGATTATGTCTATCAAATGTTGGCCGTTGCTACGTCGCAGATGGTCCATCCGTTGAGTCCAATTTTCGATCACTCGTTCGAGCATTTCGACTGGTAACTGGCGAATGACACGCGTGATGTTTTCCTCCAAGGCCTGCATCGAAGCGGGTTTGTCGGCATAAGCTTTTGACTTTACATATCCCCACAGGAAAAAGTCTAACGGTGTGATATCACACGATCTTGGTGGCCAATCGACTGGCCCAAAACGTGAAATTATGTGCTCACCGAAATGTTCTCTCAATAAGTCCATTGATTGATGCGATGTGTGGGAAGTGGCGCCGTCTTGCTGAAACCAAATGTCGCCGAGATCACGAGTTTCAATTTCAGGCATCAAATAGTCGGTTATCATGGTCCGAGTTGCGGCGAACGGCGCCGAATCGACTCTCCACGGTCTTCGTGTGCATTCTCAGCTACGGCCGCTATATTTTCTTCACAGCGTGCTGGACGTGGTCTATTCGGTCGAATATTATCCAATAATGAATGCTGGGTCTCAAAATGGGTGATGGTGTTGCGAATAGTACGCTCAGTAGGCCGATTATGATGACCATACGTTGAGCGAAGTGCACGAAACACATTCCTCACAGAACGTGAATTTTCATAATAAAGTTGAACAATTTGTAAACGCTGTTCACGCGTAAGTCTTTCCATTATGAAATGCCAAACAATACTAAACAAAAATAACATGACAGCATGACACGACTCACACGTGATCTGTCAAAAAAGGCTATTGAAAAAAGTATCTCTACTTGGATCACCCGATATTTAATATATAACGGGTGATTTTTTAAGAGGTTTAGAACTTTTTTTAAAAAAAAAACACACAAAAAATTCGAAAAAATGAATGAAATATTCATTTGAATCGATAGTTTGAACCTTGCAATTTAATGTTTAAAGATAATTTCATGCAAATGTTGACCGCGGCTGCGTCTCAGGTAGCCCATCCGCTGAGTCCAATTTTGGCATACTCTTTCACACATATCGGCCGGTATCTCACGAATGAATGCATGGATGTGGCTTCCAGTGCGTCAATCGAAGCGGGCTTGTCCCTATAGACATTAGCCTTGACCTACCCCCACAAAAAATAATCTAATGGTGTCAAATCGCACGATCTAGGCGGCCAATTGACCGGCCCGAAACGTGAAATTAACTGTTCACCAAACTCGCCTCGCAATTGCGCCATTGTTTCGCGTGCTGTGTGGCATGTGGCACCGTCTTGTTGAAACCACATATCATGCAAGTCAAGAACTTCCATTTCGGGCAAAAAAAAGTTTGTTATCATCGCTCGGTAGCGTTCACCATTGACAGTAACGCTGCGATTCGCATCATCTTTGAAGAAATATGGCCCAATAATGCCGCCGGCCCATAAACCGCACCAAACAGTGGCTTTTTCGGGATGCATTGGTAGCTGTTGCAATGCTTCTGGCTGATCTTCACTCCAAATGCGGCAATTTTGCTTATTTACGTACCCATTCAACCAAACATGAGCCTCATCGCTGAACACAATTTTTCGATAAAAAAGCGGATCCTCGGCCAGCTTTCCAAGAGCCCATTCACCAAAAATTCGGCGTTGTGGTAGGTCGGCTGGCTGCACCAGCTGTATCTTAAAAGGCTTTACGCCCAAATCCTTCCGCAAAATTTTCCTCGTAGTTCTGTAACAAAGGCCTAACTGCTGGGAACGGCGCCGAATCGACATTTCGCGGCGGTCTTCTGTCACACTAGCTGATACGGCCGCAATATTTTCTTCACTACGCACAGTACGTAAACGTGTTGGTGGTTTTATGTCCAACAAAGTAAATTTGGTGCGAAATTTGGTCACAATCTTCCGAATAGACTGCTCAGAAGGTCGAGAATGCCGATCATAAAATGGAAGCAGCGCGCGATGAACATTTCGAACCGAGCACGAATTTTGATAGTAAAATTCAATAATTTGCAAGCGTTGTTCATTTGTAAGACGATCCATGGTTAAATTGCAAACCAAACTGAATCTGTTTGACAGTGACACAAGGTACTAAACACACGTCAGCTGTCAAAACCAGTGTTGCCAAAACCAAACCAGCTAAAAAATCACCCGTTAATAATAATAATAAAAAAAAAACAATTTAATAAATAACAATTAACAAAAAAATTAAATAAATAACAAATAAATAAATAACAATTTAATAAATAACAATTAAAACAAATGCCAATTAAATAAATTAAGTAAGTTAAACAATAACAAAAATAGAAAAATAAATAGAAGATTAAATAAAGGACAGTTAAAAATGTACATATAATTCTTTATTAATTTGTGTTGAAAGCATTTTAGCAATTCTATTGAATATATAATCAACATTTGTTTAATAAGGTAGAAATGTAGAGTGGTGCCAAGGTAAATTTAACATTAATTTCAAAATTTTATTTTGCAATATTTGCAGTTTTTTTATATGACACTTTGCACAGTCTCCCCATACTTGGCACCCATAAAGTAAAATCGCTTGAAAAATGACCTTACAAATTATGATTTTATTTTCTTTTGAAAGCAATGAATTTTTATTGATGAATGGATAAAGAATTCTAGTAGCTATTGATATTTTCTTTAAAGTTCTGATAACATGATCATTAAAGGTCAGTTTTGAGTCCAAGTATATACCTAAATGTCTAACGCAATGCTCCCATTGAATGTATATTCCATTTACCTGAATTGGGTTATAAGGTAGGAAACAATCTTTTTTTTTCGCGTCAAAAAAATGGCTTGGAATTTACGCTGTTTCAGTTTTATTTTCCATTTTTTGTAATATTTTATCTTTGCCAATCTCTTCTGTACTTATTTCTGATCTTAATCATTTCCAAGATATGAAAAGGAAGTTTAGTCGAAAATGTAGTTTTACGAATTTTTGGGACACTAACTTCCACTGCATTTAAGATGTGTACTGAAAAGTTCGTTATAATAGAGTCTACGTCATCTCTCTCAATAAACCCTTTGCGTAAAATTAAATTAATTTTCGAACGAAAACGCGACCAATTGGCATTTTTCCAATCCTTAACATATTGCACTTTTTTTCCCCTGACAAAAGAAATTGACAAAGAACTGGATTGTGATCTGAGCTCAGATCGTTTATAGCTATAGGTTGTGTTATAAGGCAAGAAACATTAGTCACGAACAGATCAAGTACAGAGGGACTACCACGAGAACTATATTGGACAAAGGTAGGACTAGGTGGAAATAATACAGAAATTGGCATTACGACATTTAGGCTAGAGAGAATATTTCCCCAGGAATTTTCTTTTAGACAACCGCAATCCCTGTGTCTGCAGTTAAAATCTCCTCCAACTAAAAAGTCATCAGCATCACTAACAGAAAATAAATTTCTAAGGTCATTTTTAAATGCAATTCGTTTCTCATTTGATGCATTCCCGCCCGTGAAATAAACACAGAATATTTTGATTTTTTTTTTTGTAACTTAAAATTTCCTCAATACCAATATTTTCAACATATTGCGTTCTAACAATAGACAAAACCGAATGCTGAATTGATCTTCTTATTAAAATTGCAACACCTCCTCCCCTTCTACCAATTCTATCATTTCGATAACATTTGAAAACAGGTGAGGATAAATTCAAATCATTTTTTATCATAGTCTCAGTAACTAATGGAATATGAACATTATTAGTATTTAAAAAATTTAAGAATTCTACAGTTTTGTTGCGAATACCTATCGCATTCCAAGTTATTATAACGGGTGATTTTTTAGCTGGTTTGGTTTTGGCAACACTGGTTTTGACAGCTGACGTGTGTTTAGTACCTTGTGTCACTGTCAAACAGCTTCAGTTTGGTTTGCAATTTAACCATGGATCGTCTTACAAATGAACAACGCTTGCAAATTATTGAATTTTACTATCAAAATTCGTGCTCGGTTCGAAATGTTCATCGCGCGCTGCTTCCATTTTATGATCGGCATTCTCGACCTTCTGAGCAGTCTATTCGGAAGATTGTGACCAAATTTCGCACCAAATTTACTTTGTTGGACATTAAACCACCAACACGTTTACGTACTGTGCGTAGTGAAGAAAATATTGCGGCCGTATCAGCAAGTGTGACAGCAGACCGCGAAATGTCGATTCGGCGCCGTTCCCAGCAGTTAGGCCTTTGTTACAGCACTACGTGGAAAATTTTGCGGAAGGATTTGGGCGTAAAGCCTTTTAAGATACAGCTGGTGCAGCCAGCCGACCTACCACAACGCCGAATTTTTGGTGAATGGGCTCTTGGAAAGCTGGCCGAGGATCCGCTTTTTTATCGAAAAATTGTGTTCAGCGATGAGGCTCATTTTTGGTTGAATGGGTACGTAAATAAGCAAAATTGCCGCATTTGGAGTGAAGATCAGCCAGAAGCATTGCAACAGCTACCAATGCATCCCGAAAAAGCCACTGTTTGGTGCGGTTTATGGGCCGGCGGCATTATTGGGCAATATTTCTTCAAAGATGATGCGAATCGCAGCGTTACTGTCAATGGTGAACGCTACCGAGCGATGATAACAAACTTTTTTTTGCCCGAAATGGAAGTTCTTGACTTGCATGATATGTGGTTTCAACAAGACGGTGCCACATGCCACACAGCACGCGAAACAATGGCGCAATTGCGAGGCGAGTTTGGTGAACAGTTAATTTCACGTTTCGGGCCGGTCAATTGGCCGCCTAGATCGTGCGATTTGACACCATTAGATTATTTTTTGTGGGGGTATGTCAAGGCTAATGTCTATAGGGACAAGCCCGCTTCGATTGACGCACTGGAAGCCAACATCCATGCATTCATTCGTGAGATACCGGCCGATATGTGTGAAAGAGTATGCCAAAATTGGACTCAGCGGATGGGCTACCTGAGACGCAGCCGCGGTCAACATTTGCATGAAATTATCTTTAAACATTAAATTGCAAGGTTCAATTTGTGTTTTTTTTTTAAAAAGTTCTAAACCTCTTAAAAAATCACCCGTTACAAGGTGGCGCAAAAGTAATCCTCCTATCAGAAAATACATCGGGAGGTTATTTTTGCGCCACCTTGTATTTATATGTTTATCTGGCATATTGCTTTGCATTTGGATATAAAAACTTAGTAGCTAAATGTGCGATAACATTGAGTTGTTCAATTTTTGTTTTACATGTTGATAATTTTGTGATCATTTCCATAGCCAAATAATTAAGCTCTTCAGCTGAGAAAAGTGTACTCTCTCTCTGAATTAAACAATGACCCAATAATATATAAACCTTGATTAACTAATCAGTGACTAACTTTTGACATTTGTACGAGTGTTTCTTATGGAGAAAACTGTCAAGTTAGCCATTGATTACTAAATCAGCGTTTAATAATACGGAGTGACAATTTAATTCCAAGGCTTTCGTCCTAATGGCGTAATTGTCCACAGCTTCAGGGGGTAAGTGGAGCAGTACACTGTTGGATATACCATCGACTCCCGCTGACTTCTATTTCTTTATGAAATCGACGATGATCTGGAGTTCCACCTTCGAGATTAACAGGAGACTAGACCCACTTCGCTCGGCGATGATGGCGTTTGCCAAGTTTTCGTCATTGAACCGGGTGAAACCGCGGTTCTCAGATCGCCATTGCGTTATGTCATTCCGGAGATAGAAATTATAGAGCAGGGAATTGTTTTCCAGGACGCTTTTTAGGGCCAATGCTATCATTCACTTTGTTCACTTCCTGAAATACAGCCCCCACTGCCTTTCTCCTGAGGATCTATAATTATAAAGAAATCGTCGTCGAAGACGGCTTCCCTCGGATCCATTCCTGCTGTCAAAAGCTGTATGTTTGTATTGTCAGTGGTTCAATGGAATAATAGACGGAATTTCGTTCTGACCTTTCCTCTTAAAGGCCTCAATATTATTGTGGTACTAAGGTCGCTGGAATTTACGACCAGAATTCTGTTATTCCAAAACTAATTAGTGGACAACCGATAGTTCTCCTTGATCAATTGGTTGATGTTTCTGGTCGACAGTGTATTAATCTCCGGGTCACGTGTGTTTGTCCACCGTCTGTACAAGAGTTTGAGTCTTGTCAGAAGTCAGCTTTATTGGTCTGTGCAGTGCATCAATGGTCGCGTTTCTGTACTTAGACGTTGTGCCACGTTATTTGTATTTTGGTATCGTCCTGTTCGTTGTAAGTCCATTTGTTGTAAGTATTCGCTGAATTCGATGTTTGTCAGGATTCTGTTTTTTGGTGGTGATATGGCCCTCGAACGTAGTTCTCTTGATAACGTATTAGTGAAGCATGGCCAGCGCATCTTACCGAAGTTGAAAGAATGCACAGGCACATACTCCTCCAACGCCACAAGCTGTTCGGAAGCTGTATTACGGCGGCGAGTACGCAGTGGTCACCGTCGTACTCGAACGTAAGTAAATAGTATCGGGGGTGTTGACCAACTCTGTCAGAAACTGTCAGTCTTGTGTCTCGCAGTAAAGGATCCAGAAAAGCACCGCGTCGATCCTAGAAGGTGGTCCAAAAGAGATCACCCTATTGGAAGATGCTTTGATTTTTCCAAATGGCCGCCAATGTCAAATCTGTTTTGACATTTGTGGACTAGACAGATGTAGAATACAAATGAACAAGAGATGGAGAAATATACTCCCCAATAACGCGGATTTTTTTGCGTAACAATTCGTCTGCAGTGTAAGCGCAACGCGAATTCCGTCGCCGATTCTTGAAGAGTATAGGACCACACGAGACGTTGCCAAGAGTTTCCAGGCCCGGAGCGCCCGTTGTGACGAGAATATCGCCTCTGTTGCCGAGGATGTCGAGCTGTCGACGGAAACATCGAACAGACGCCGCACCGAGCCTCGAATTAGCCATCAGCCGGTTGGCGAATTTTGGTCAAAGATTTGCGCGTATTCCCGTACAAAGTCCAGTCCTTGCACTAGCTGCTGCCTATCGACCGCCAAACGCGTGTAACCTACGCCCAAGCCATCCTCAATCTAGAGGACGAAGTGGACGATTTTTCGACCAAAATCATAATGAGCGATAAGGCTCATTTCCACCTCAGTGGGCACGTGAACAAGCAAAAATATCGCTTCTGGGGCACCAAAAATCCACGAGGAGGCATTACATCCGCCATTAGGTTAGGTTAGGTTAGATGGGCTGTTGACGCTCGGGTGAGTCGTCAAGCTCGCATAGGCCTACGTGGGCCCATAGCGATACCCTTCGAAGAAAGTATCCTGAAATAGAGAAAGAGGATACCTGGTTAAGTTCGCTAGTGATACTTATGCGGTGCTGGTCTGTGTTGCTCCTTCAGCCTCAAAGAGATAGTTGCTCCGTCCTGATCTGCTACAAAAACGGACTATCAGCGCTATTGGGATAGTCGTTAGGTCGTTAGGTCATCGAAGTAAAGGCTGCCTAGTATTTTAAAATGACTGCCACTGATCGCAGGGCACTGATCGCAGGGCAGCGGGGGATTGACCCTTTTATTAGGTAGGGAAATGCAACTGGACGATCCTAGTCTGGCTAGTTGCTGCTTTCTCATTTCCTATAATGTCACTATGTCCTGGCACCCAGATAATTTGGACTTTGTTCTGGTTACAAAGAGCCTTCAGCTCTTCGCGGCAGCGTCCAACTACCCGTGATTTTACTATATTGGGTGCCAGAGCTTTAATGGCCGCTTGACTATCCACGTAGATGGAGATATCCTCATGTGATATGTCCAATACCCTAGCCGATTCGGCAGCTTCGAGTATGGTCAGGATCTCAGCTTGGAATACACTACACGAGTTTGCTAATCTTAAGGATGTAGCTAGCCCGATTTTTTCAGAGTAGACACCAGAGCCCACTCCGACTTCCATTTTGGATCCGTCGGTATAGATTGCTATTTCAGTGTTAGATAACACATTGTTTGAAGCCCATTCGTCTCTGCTTGGTATTCTGTTAGAGTATTTAGTATCAAAGTCGTGGTATGGGATAATGTAGTCAGATGCTACATCCGCATATGCCATTGAGTTTAATATTGAGCTATGGCCAAAAGGCTTCGCAAGTAGATTGCCCGTTTCTTTGAGTCTTGCTGCGCTTTTTGCTGCTGTGTCATTGATTTGTAAGTCAATTGGTGTTATGTTTAGGATTGTTTCTAACCCTACTGTGGGTCTAGTGTGCATGGCTCCTGTCGTGAGTATGCATGCTGTCCTTTGAACTTGGTAAGCTTGGTCATATGTTTTGCTTTTTTCATAGCATTCCACAAGACCAAGCAAACGTATGTTAGGATTGGTCTGACAATGACTGTGTATAGCCATTTTGTGACCTTCGGGGATGGGCCCCATTTTTTGCCGCAGATTCTGTTGCAGCTATAGAGGGCAATATTTGCTTTCTTTACTCTTTGTTCAACGTTTAGATTCCAGTTCAGTTTACTATCAAGTATCACCCCCAGATATTTCGCGCTTGCTGAAAATGAGAGAGTCGAATCTTCCAAAGACGGTGCCGGAAATGCTGGGATCGATCTCCTGTTAGTAAAGAGAACCAGTTCTGTTTTGTTTGGATTTACACCCAGCCCGCAAGACTTTGCCCACTTGCTGAGTATATTGAGAATTCTTTGCATAATTTCACTCAGTGTCGGTGGGAATTTTCCGCACGCCATGAGGACTACGTCATCAGCGTATGCCACTGTTTTTATTGCAGTGATATACAGCTTCTTAAATGCCTCGTTGACTACTAATAGCCAGAGGAGTGGGGATAGTACGCCTCCCTGGGGGGTACCTCTTGACGTTGTGATCCTTTTGGTACAATCGCCTAGTGTTGACGAAATGATCCGGTTATTGAGCATGGTTAAGATCCAATTGCTAGAAACCGTTCCTATTTCAGCTTTGGTAAGTGCCTCAGCAATTACTTCTGTTGTAACGTTGTTGAAGGCTCCTTCTATATCTAGAAAGGCTGCTCACGGATATTCTTTGTAGTGCAGTGAATTTTCTACTGTGCGAACTACTTCGTGTAGAGCCGTTTCCACCGATTTACCCTTTATATAGGCGTGTTGGCTTACAGATAGGTAAGCTGGATTCAGGTTGCTACGTATTTGGATGTCGAGTAGTCGTTCCATCGTTTTCAGTAGGAAGGAGGACAGGCTTATGGGTCTGAAATCTTTCGCTACGGTGTGGCTGCATTTACCTGCCTTCGGTATGAATATAACTTTAACTTCACGCCACACTTGTAGTATGTGGTTTAGTTTAAGACATCCACGGAAGATGGTGAGCAGTGTTGGCATTATGTGATTAGCAGTTTTTGTAGCATGATAGGGGTTATGCCATCAGGGCCGGCTGATTTATGGGGCTTGAATGAATACATCCGCCATTTCTGCATAGTGCGCTGTTCACGCTGGAGGAGTCATCGAGTGGACGGTACGCGCTATAGGGCGATGTTGAATTAGGACTGAGGACATGTGGTTCCAACAGGACGAAGTAACGGCACAGACTGCTTGAGCCACAACCGATATTCTGAAGGACCAAACAACATCGGATGACTTCTTTTGGCCCATCTTGTATATTTAACATTGTAGTGGACAATCCAGTTGCAAAGATGGTTACCCCGAGGATTTTGTAATTGAGTTCCCCAATCTTCCTATTTGGCATTCAAATCTCCAGCCAAAAGATAAAAGCTCTCCACTGAGATCAGTCTTACGGATTCTAAAAGTTTTCCGAGCTCTGTTGTAGAGAGTGTAGACAGAGGTGCTTCCGGTGCGTAAGCCGCTATCAAATTCAGTCGCTTTCCCTGTTGGAGAGGAATGCATATGACGCAGGCTTCCAGCAGCCGGAATCAGAGCACTTCACCACAATATAAGACCTTATAACTAATGCCTCCTTTAGTGGAGTTGGGCCGGTCTCTTCTTACTTACTTACTTCAGTGGCGCTTCAGTCCGGGATGAACCTGGGCCTCAACCAACATGCCTCTCCAATTAGCCCGGTCCTTTGATAACTGCCTGCAGTTGCGCACTCCAAGTTGGTTGAGGTCGGTTTCCACTTGTGCGCGCCACTTAAGGCGAGGTCTTCCTCTACTGCATCCAACGTCTGGCTGGGAATCGAAGACTCTGCGAGCCGGAGTATTGGTGTCCATTCTTTCTACTGTCCTAGCCATCTTAAACGTCCAATGCGGACGACTAGGGGTATGTCGCTGTACAGCTCGTATAGTGGTTGAATCTTCGTCTCCATAGCCCGTCAACGCAAACGGGACCGAAAAATTTTTCGCTCGAATCGACCAAGGATTTCTTCATCCGCTTTTGATACGATCCATGCTTCAGCGCCGTAGAGCAGGACTGGGATGATCAGGGTCTTATATAGGATCTCCTTAGTAGTTCGAGTGAGGGCTTTACTACTAAATTGCCTTCTTAGCCCGAAGAAACAGCGATTGGCAAGAGTAATTCTTCGTTTGATTTCTGACGAGATGTTGTTGTCAGAGTTAATAGCGGAGCCGAGGTAGACAAAGGCCTCAAAGTTATACCTGTCAATGGTGACGTTCTATCCAATTCGTCGATGTTGACAGCATATACCTACTTAGTCATCTCATTTACTGCTAAACCCATTTTTTCCGCTTCCTTCTCTATACTAGCAAACGTGGCTATGACATCACGTTGAGTCCTACCAATGATGTCAATATCGTCGGCATATGCTAGTAGTTGCACCGATTTTTGGAAAATTGTGCCTCTGGTGTTGGCTCGGGAGTTTTGCACAATCCTCTCAAGAATCAAATTGAAAAAGTCACATGACAGCGCATCGCCTTGCCTAAATCCTTTTTTGGTATCGAATGTGTCGGTGAGGTCGTTTCCGACCCTGATGTTGCAGCGAGAATTCTCCATCGTCATCCTAGACAAACGGACGAGTTTGGGCGGTATACCAAAACTAGACTTGGCTCTGTATAGTTCGTCTCTATAAATGCTGTCTTATGCGGCTTTGAAATAAATGAATAGGTGGTGGGTATCGATTTGAACTTCTTGGGTTTTTTTCAGGATCTGCCGAAGTGTGAAAATTTGATCGATTGTGGACTTTCCTGGCCTAAAACCACACTGACAAGGGCCGATCAGGTTGTTGGTAAACAGTTTCAGGCGTTCACATATTACGGCAGATAGGATCTTGTCGGTCTCTTCCTACGATATTATAATACCTGTTAGTCAACTAGCCATAAGCACATCGGAACTTTGGTCTGGAAAAATTAGCTCTACGTTCGATCGTTATCAGTGAATTTACATTCACAGCCAGGATCTATAATGGTCCCTCTGACAGCGCTCCCATTACGATCTTTGTAGCGTTGAGCTCGGCAACAAGGAGTAGATATAGTCTACCTATGATGCCTGTTCCCGTAACTGGTTTTGAAGACCTGTTAATCTGCATAGACTGGTGGAGTCTCAGGCACGAAGTCCTGTGTGGCTTTCTTCAGTGGATGCTGTACCGTTTTTTCTTTCCAACCGCCATTTGGGCGTAGGGAATTTGGGGGTTGACGGACATTGAAGGAGGGTGGCTGATTTGCTACGACCGTTTGCTTCGCTTGTTTATTGATTTTAATTTGCTAAAACTTTGAACAGCCTCCATAGTTTGCGGGGTGCCCTTCGCCACAGCATAGTGCACATTGATTCAGGGTCATATCTACGACCCCATCCTTTCCTAACCTGCATTCTTCTATTTTGAGGTTCTCTCCATTGATACTCTCCAATTTTCTCCATTAACGCCCTTCTGTCACCTTTAACAACAAACGGTCAATGTGTACTGCTATTACAGTCCTTCCCTGCATGGCTTAGTCTAAATTGGTCTTTATATCTGTCAAACAATAAACGCATGACAATTATTGCTTCAATTGATTAAAACGAACCCCAAACGACAAAGAGTCGACTATTTGCAAGAGGTACGTTGCCAGTGGCGTGGTCATCTAAAGATGTGAGCTGAATGCATGACCGCAAGTTCGTCTTAGATTCTGCGGTAGACAAATCGGTATGTTGACGAAAATCTAAATTTGTTCCACCAGTGTATACACTAATTGAATGATAATTCTATCAGATATGTTCTATGCATGTTGTTCGATTGCTTCGCTTCAGAAGACCACGTGCGGGCTTGAGGGGTCGGTTCGACTAAAGTAGCATGGTGCAGACAGAATTCTCCATTCACTCAATTTGCCAGACATTATGGTCGAAAATTATTGAATATTGTTAAATAATGTGACCATGCGCGGAATATTTGATGTTTAGAGTGACGCGACGCGCCGCCGCACTAAAACTCTGCGAACTGTCTCTATGGACGGACAGACGTCCATCTCCAATGGTAATTGTTGTGTTGGCAAGTGATTTACTTTGCCATTAAGGCCATTTGGTATGGACTTTGAGTATCTTATGATTTATTTCAGAAGAATAACGTTTGAAATTCTAATTCTATTTCGACAATGGAGTGCGCTGCAATATCCACAGTGACAGAGAGATATTTTAAGTTGTTTCGGATGTGGCGCAGGTGGTGATTGATTTTTAGATTATTTGTTACGACAGGTATGAATTTAAGACTAAAATTGTACGGGAATTTGTAATTTTATTTCATTATTTATTTTTAAATAACAATAATGCCGAATTGGATTTTTAAAGTATCTGCAAATTTTATGAAAAGCATTACAACTTAATAAATATTTCGGTCAGTATTTAAGCGAGCCTTAGAAAACCTCTTAAGAATACCAAAATATTATGGCAACATTATTTTTATTTTTTTTTAAATTCTGACCTGCCTAAGCAGTAATATACACATCGACCTAAAAGATTTATTGTGCTTGCCGTCAGATGTTTTTTAAGATTTTCTTAGTTCTTCGGGACTTAAAAATTCCCTGAAGAAACATTCCCTTCTCATACCGTAAAGGGCCGGGCATTCACATATGATATGTTCGGCTGTTTCGTCTTCTTCTAGACATAGTCTCCACTCCGGTGAGATGCATTTTATTTAGGTTATATCGCAGACCGTGATGACCAGTTAGGTTAGGTTGGTGGGTTGATGAGGTAGACGGTGTGTGTCTTCCCTCATCGCAGTCAGGTCAATAAAGACCCATTGTGATGCCCGTTGGGGGTCCACTTATGTGGTTGGTTCATTCATTGTCCCTTTACTGTCCATTGTTGATAGCCCCTTTCCAGCCATCCAGATGTTGTTGCAAACATGAAAAGATTAGGGAGAGGGATTTCGGATAGATCCGTGAGGTCATGGAAAAAGTATTTTCCTAAGGTTCTCATTCTTAATTGGCTGAGGCCTGGGCAGTGGCACAGAAAGTGTAGGGTATCCTCGTGTATTCCTTCATCACCGCAGCCTCTACAGAGGTCATCATCTTTGAGATGCATTTTCAGTTTGTGGCTTTTTAGTAAGTTGTGTCCAGTAAGAATCCCAACTAAAGTAGGGACAGATTTCCTGTTTCTACGAAGTAGTTTATGGGTTCTGGCTTTGTCATACTCAGGCCACATCCTTTTGGAAGTTTCACAGGTGGGAAGGGAGTTCCACCTGTTTTTGGCAGAGATCAGTGTTTTCTGTCCCACCAGAGATTTGAGGTCACATAGTGGTGGTTCGAAAGACTGGTCTGCTTGGTCAATGCTGGAGGCAGATCCTTTCCTCGCCATTTCGTCAGCAATTTCATTGCCCTGTATGCCTCCGGGGACCCAGCAGAGCTTAACATTATGTTGGACGCCAAGAACCTTTAGCTCTTCACGACAACGTTTCACAAGCCGAGATTTTATTTCGACAGCAGAGATAGCTTTTATTGCAGCCTGACTGTCAATAAAGATGGTGATATCATCTGGTGTATCGCCAGCATTGAGGTCGCTTTGGCTGCCTCTGCTACTGCCAATATTTCGGCTTGGAAGACACTGCTGTGCGAGACGAAAGTTACTGTTTAGCTTTAGTGTTTCTGAAAACACTCCAGCTCCAACGCCTTCATCCATTTTTGAACCATCAGTTTAGATAGATATGGTTTCGGGCCCAATTCGTTACTCTTCCACTCCTCTCTGCTTGGAAGGATGCAGGAGAATGGTCTTTCATGGTGAGGCAGCATGCAGTTAGAGGATATAGCTGAGCCCAGATATCTGTGTAGAATTTGGGCATGTCCTCCTGAGTTAGATTTCCAGCAGTTGAGCTGGCTGATTCTTAGAGCACTTTTGGCTGCAGATTCTTGCATGTAAAGGTCTAGCGGTAGCACGTTAAGGATGGTTTCCAGTCCCGCTGTTGGTGTGGTTCTCATTGCGCCAGTAGCACACACACATGCTATCTTTTTCAGATGGGTGACTTTTTTTGTGGATTGCCACCAGACAAGCTACCAGTTAGGTAGCCTACTAAGTTTTTGATATCGTGCCTGCGAAGATTTAGTATCTTATTGGCATCTAATTTGAAGGGCTGAATAGCTCTTTTGTTCTGTCTTAGGCCTGGGATGTTTCCCCAGTATGAAAAACATTTGTTTTGTTCCCAGTTTTTTATGACCAGATTAATGGCTGATTTGGGGATTGCACAGAAGGGTCCAATGAAGGGTGTTTCCGAACCTTTTCTGGCTAGTTCATCAGCTTTTTCGTTACCTTCAATTCCCTTATGTTCGGGGACCCACCATAGTCCGGTTTTGTTCCTGGAACTGAGTGTTTGGAGGGAGTTGAAGCAGTGTTGTCCTGATTTGGAGTCAATAATGTGTGAGCTAAGGGCTTTTATAGCTGCTTGACTGTCCGTGAATATTTGGATGTTTGCGCCTTTAATGCCTGAGTTGTGTATTAGGTTTGCGCATTCTTTTATGGCATGGAGCTCAGCTTGGAATACACTAGGGTTTTTTCCCATAGGTATTGAGATGTTTTTATTTGGTCCATGTATGCCAGCTCCTACCCCTGACTCCATTTTAGAACCATCCGTATACCACTTTAGGCCGTTTAGGCAGTTTGGTGGGTTGTTCCTACACCATGCTTCTCTGGTTGTGATCTCCGTTGAGAATCTTTTGTCGAAGCATAGTGTCTTTGGTAAGCGGTCTGTAACCGCACAGATCATGTCAAGTTCTGGAATTCCGGATAGAAGTTCAATTAGTTTAAGGTGTTCACTAATGTTTTACTCTTCCGCTTGTGTCAAACTTGCAGAGCTGCGAATTGCCTATTAAGGCTTCTATTAAGGCTTCTATAGCCGCTGTGGGACAGGTACGCATAGCTCCGGTAATGCCCAGACAGGTAAGCCGTTGTACCTTGTTTAATTTATTTGTAGTTGTTTTTTGGGTGACTTTGTTCCACCATACTATTGAAGCTTTGGAGAGATTCCCCAGGTTTTACCATACATGCTTCGGCAAGCCCAGAAAGCTTTGGTTGCTTTTTGAATTTTGTTGTTTATGTGGGAGTTCCAGCCTAGTTTTTGGCGACATTATAGTGAAATACTTTAAAAGAATAGTTGCACTGCTATACTTCTCAAAAGATCACTCATAATTGCGAGTAAGTACAAGTCGATGAAGTTAAAGCGACGCCACATTGGGGCAAAAGTAAGGAAAACATGCACAAAATCCCTCTTTGGGATTTGCCTAAATCCCTTTTTGGTATCGATTGTGTTGGTGAGGTCGTGTCTAACCCTGATGCATCAGAGAGAATTTTCCATCATCATCCTTCACAGACGGACGAGTTTGGGCGGCATACCAAAACTAGGCGTGTCTCTGTACAGTTTGTTCAATAAATGCTGTCGTATGCGGCTTTTAAATCAATGAATAGGTTGTGGGTGTCAATTTGCACTTCTTGAGTTTTTTTCAGGATCTGCCGAAGTGTGAAGGTTTGATCAGTTGTGAACTTACCAGGCCTAAAACCGTGCTGATAAGGCCTGATCAGTAGGGTGTCCCGTCGATATATTAGAAAAAAAAAGTTTCGAGCTACACTTTCACAAGAGGTATCAAAATTTGCGTAATTCTACACAGATAAAGAAAAACGTAAAACTGGAATCACATGTCTTCTTAGGGGCGCTACCGAGCTTTGAAGATCTGTAAATTTCATGTTTTTATAGACTTTAACCGTTTGCATAAAACTATCAAATTTTTAAGGTATATAATCTCCAGCAGAGAAGTTAATTTTTGGTGAATTATACAAGGTGGGCCAAAAGAAGTCATCCGGTGTTGTTTGGCTCTATCTAATATCGGTTGAGGCGCACGCAGTGTATGCTGTTGCTCCGTCCTGTTGGAACCACATTTCCTCCAGTCCCAATTCGTCCAATTGCAGCAGAAAAAAACTCGGTTAACATGGCCCTATATCGCGTACCGTCCACTGTTGTCGTTACACCAGCGGCGTTCTCGAAAAAATGGCCCGATGACTCTCCAGCGTTAACATCGCAACATGCAGTAATTTTGAGTGGATATAATGCCTGAAACACACGTGCAGTGGTTCTACATGCAGTGCGGCACGCAGTGCAGCAAGCAAGACACACGTGAATTAATTTTTTGTTTGACATACATGCAGTGCAGTGGCTCCTGTCATAACATTTAGCTTTCACATTTGTCTTACTGTGGTGTTTGGTGTATTCGTTGAACATTTAACAATGAATACAATTAAAAGAAGTCAAAGTGTTAAACCTATTTTATTGTTATCTGCTTCCCAATCGTGTTATAATTTTTTTGTATTTATACCTACGAATCAAGAAGAAAGATTTTATTCGCGAATCCATTAGCTCATAATGTCGACTCGCTATTATTTTGGTATAGGTGTCTGAAAATTTATTATTGTTGAATAATTAATTGAAAATAATAGTTCGTCTTTTAGGTATTTGCCACACAGTGCTTGTTACCAAATGTTGGCGTGGTCATTTCGAGTTGGAGTTTCGACAATCCGCAAAATAGTGTGAGGTGACCGCAAAAGGGGACAGAAGATTTTCCGAATAGTGTTCCGCTCAAAACTAACTAAAATATTTTAAATAAATTTATTTTAAATACTGCGCCGAGCGGAAAAACTTCGATCCCCTATTGCATAGACAGCCTTTCGAGACGAAACTTCAACCAAAACCTTTTTCTCCGTCTTGGACTTCGCATTTGACGTTTAAGATGGCAAGGATATAAAGTGGAAACCAATACTCCCGAACGCATAGTCTATGATTCCCATTCTCAGTAGAGGAAGATCTTGGTTTATGTGGCGCGCACAAGTAGAAACTAATTGTCGCCATCATTTTAAATAAAAAGTCAACACAAAAACTGTTACTTTGCGGCGAAATAACTCACAAATGGTCCCACTACGAACTGCAAGAAGTAGGCATTTAATAACATAAAGTTAATACCTATCCATAGATAGCCAATGTTTTTTATGTCACTCACACCCAAAAATAGGTATGAGCTCTTAAACTAAAATATGAATGTATATTTTATTGTTTTTTTTTTGTTTATTGATTAATAAAAAAAGGTTTAGACATTTGTATACAGATAATGTTTTAAATAGTCTCGCAGTACAAATGCGTTTCGACTTTCGTGGGCAGTCTGTTTTGATAGAATTCCAAAAGTGTTCACTATCCTCACATGGACTTTTGATAAGGTTTTGTTGAAAATCTTCTTGTCCGGTGAAATATTTCTTCCAGGGTATGACCTCATTGGGTTTCTTTTTAGTTAAAAGGCTGCATTTCCTACAAAGTAAAACGGAAAATCTTCGTTTGAATTCGGCAACGGCTTTGCTTTGGGTGTGTTGATGGATTCTGCTTCCAAATCCACCTGCCCTTACTACACCTCCGTCGCTTTGGCTATGCTTTTCATCGATTGCTCCTTCAACATGCGACATCTCCGACTTTCTCGAGGACTTTCTATAAAAATCTTGCTCAATTTGTTTCCATCCAAATTCAGTACGTGGGGCCAAGTAAAATCTATTTACTTCACCCCAAATCACCTCAGACTATTTTGCGGATTGTCGAAACTCCAATTCGAAAGGACCACGCCAAAATTTGGTAACAAACACCGTGTACTAAATACCTAAAAGACATAGTTATTATTTTCAGTGAATTATTCAATAATATTAAATTTTCAGACACTTACACCAAAGTAATAGCAAGTCGTCCTTCGTGATTCATATAAATACAAAAAATTATTACCTTGATTGGAAAGCCGATTGCAATAAAATAGATTTACCACTTGAATTCTTTTAACTGTAATCATTTCTTAATGTTCAACGATTACACCAAACACCATAATTTAAACAAATTTGAAAATGAAAACTCAAAACTGTTTATTTGTTTTTTTTTATGAGGATAAACGTCATAATTCAATGATGCCAAATATTTTAAAATTACGTTTTTTTCTTTTGCGTTGTGGTGCCCCTGAATTTTTGCAGTGGATTTAGAAATAGAGACAACTTGCAGTACTGCAACGCTTGCAGATTTTACATGTGTTCGCTCCCATTGAAAACTGTGTGTTCTATCTTTTCTGCAAGGAGAATTCTGCACATGTGTTTCAGGCATAATGGCTCCTCCTGCATTGCTTGTAGATTTTCGGTACCCAGAAGCGATAGTTTTGTTTGTTCACGTACCCGCTGATGTGGAAATGAGCCTCATTCCTCATTATGATTTTGGTTGAAAAATCGTCCACTTCGTCCTCGAGATTGGGGATGGCTTGGTCGTAGGTTACACTCGTTTGGCGGCCGATAGGCAGCAGCTGATGCACGGACTGAACTTTGTACGGGAACCAAGTCTTTAACCAAAATTCGCCTTAGGGACGACCGGCTGATGGCTAATTGCGAGGCACGGCGTCTGGTCGATGTTTCCGGCGACAGCTCGACATCCTCGACAAAAGCGGCAATATTCTCGGCACAACGGGCGCTCCGGGGACTGCCACTTTTGGCAACGTCTCGTGTGGTCCCATACTCTTCAATGTTGGTGGCCAAACTGCGCAGTGTTTACGAAGTCGGTGTCGGACGGCCAGGGAATCGGCGACGGAATTTGCGCTGCGCCGACACTACCGACGAATTGGTCCTCAAAAAATAATAAACACGATTATTCCGCGTTCTTTGGGAGTGTATCGCTCCATTACTTATTCACTTGTATTCTATATCTGTCTAGTCCACAAATGTCAAAACAGATTTTACATTGGCGGCCATTTGCAAAAATAAGAGCGTCTTCCAATAGGGAGATCTCCTTGACCCACTTAGTATATGTATTCTGCTTTTGGTGATACTTTAAGCTTCTCTAGTTTTTTTTTTATTCCCAGCCATGCCAGCTCCTGAATGTGGTCTCTTTCATCAAACAACATACTGATAAGAAGGTTTTCTTGGTCCGCAAAAAAAGCATTTCTTTCTATTACCGAATCCACAACAGATCTCGAATTTTCGGGTAAATATCCAGAGTACATTATAAGTTGGAAAATATGTTTGGTTCATCCATAAAAGACGTCTTTTGGTTGATTTGGAACCAAATTGGATCGTATACTTTAACGACATAGTTGAGAAGCAATAGCAAATTTTCTGTACTAACATGAAGTCTGAGAAGACGATAAGCGGAAGTTAGCCATCTCGAGTGAGCCATTTTTGACGGTTGACGGTTTGCCAGCTCCGGAGCACAAAAACCAGTTGATACAGCTTGACATATTTGATAAAGATCATCAACCACACTTTTCGGCAAATCAAGCATATTAGAAGCCACCGCATAAAAGCTCAAGGTGGTTTTATTTTCGCAACCAGCTAATTGTTTTCCAATAGGTCCGGAGTATTCTCTAGGACCCGAAGTGCAACCATCTAACGTCAAGAATAAATGACGAAGAGGTAGCTCATTGGCATGAAGAATGAAGAATACAAATACACCATTCTAGCGGTCACTAAATATTGGATCACGCCCCTCTTTTAACCAGTGTTAGTTGCAGTCTCGTCACATCCAATGCAAATCACGTCATCTAAATTCCAACCTTGACCCTCTAATAAGGTTGTGATCGAAGTAAAAGTTCCCATTGCGGTGCCACGACTTGGCGTTGTGTTTCCCAATTAAATTCATCCAGGTTCTGCCAAAATTGAGATGTGCTCTTCAAAAACTTCTTTGCGATGATAAAGCGCCCCTATTTTTCAATTATCAGGGTCTTGCCTTTTCGTCCATAGTAAATGCTTTTTATAGCAATACCTCCAATGTCTTTTAAAGCTTCTGTACGTAATTTAGATACAGCTCTGTGGATCTTGTTTTTGTCAGTTAATTAGAGTTTAATCTTGTTAAATCAGCCAAAACAGCAGAAGCAACAGCAGCAGCAGATCGGGTAGATAAACCGTATCAATCACAGACCTTAGAAACTCTTGGCAACAATGTATTCCGATTAGTCCTTGAAGTCGATGGTGTCTCTGTTGATGGAGTGTTTTTTTGGGGATACCTCTGTTATCGGATACGTTTCTGGGGAAGATTCATGCACCGAATCTTCATCGCAGTTTTTTGAGACAGAATCGTTTCTTAGAGGGCTCAGTGGCGCGATGGTTAGTGCAATGAACTGCCGCGCAGAAGGTCTGGGTTCGATTCCCAGCCGTAGCAACACCTAAATGATTTTTCACTGGCCCTCCTCTCGTGATGATCTGACAAATCGTCCGAGTAGTATCAATTGTCAAGAATAGCTTATCTCAACTTAGCCGTTCGGAGTCGGCATAAAACAGGAGGTCCCGCCATCGTGCAAGAAGTACACACGCACACATGAATGGTTGTGAGAAAGCTAGGCCCTGGGTACTAACGAGCCTGTTGCGCCAAAAATTTGTATTTGTTTTTTTAATCGTTTCTTGGTTAAAACACTTTTTTGCTTCCCTCTTTGACTCTTCAATTTGCCTTTGCTGTGGCTTCATTAAGATAACTGTTTCTTTCTTGTCAACACCCCGTATAACCATTTTCCTCTCATTTCCTAAGCCTCTGTAGTTCAGAGGGTCTCCTTTTTTTTCTGGATATACCGACCAAATTTAGCTTATGAATAAGTGAATGTTAATTCCCAAGCCAGCTTTATTAAGCTTGGCGGGAAGGCCGTCATTTTCCCCTGACAGCGGAATGTTATTCGTCATCGCCGTTTAACAGTCTGCAGAAGTGGTTCTTCCATATCCTCAGCATTGACTATGTCTCAACCACGATATTTCCTTGTTCATATTGACAGAAATCTGTTCGAGCCTTATACTTGGCTTTGACGTTTTACACATTGGTAAAAATTGCGAACATCGTTCCTGGAGTGGCACCTCTCTATATCCTCGATCACGCGCTTTTCTTGGTCTTTTTTCTACTTTCTGAAAATCCAGCGTTCTTCCCTTCTTCATTACTTAGAGAGCTCAATAGCTGCTCTCGTCTTCACCTGCAGCCTTGCCTTGTAGGCGTCTTTCTTGGCTGCGAGCATCTATCGGCATTCCTCATCAAACCAGGGATTTCTTGCTGGTGGTCGTGACAAACCTAGCACATCAGTTGCGGCTGATCTAATGGTTTGGTTAATGGACAGGTTAAGGGATAATAGGGATACTCGTTCTGCTAAGTAATAGGCAGTCTCTTGCGATTGCAGTCTTTCGACATTAAATTTTTGACAGTATTTCTGATTTGTTGCAGAGTGGTGGATATCCCCATTTTTACCCTGACTGCCACAAGGTAGCAGTCGAATCGATGTTGGACCGTCGGAATGTTTGGGCATCGATAATACTGGACGAAACCGTGTGCTGTCGGTAGTGGCATTGAGTTCCACAGTGAAATCAATTCGCCGAAGTCGGTTGCCAGACATGTCGTGAAGGCTGTGTTTTCTGACGATACTGCTAAAGATGTCTTCTTTTCCTACCTTCGCGTTAAAATCTCCTAGCACTCCCAGCAAATTGAAGCTCGTAGAAGCAGTCCGTCTAAGCTTTGGGCGCATATAAGGCTTATGTTGGTGAATTTGACCTTGATGCGGATTGTTACAATGCGTTCGCTAATGTCTTGAAAAAATAAGAAATCTTGCCTAAGTCTGGCACTTGTAACAAATTCGCATCCGAATATTCGCTGACTCTTCTCACTTTTACACGTTCCGTAGTAGATGTCGCAGTTTTTCATCCGCTTTTAGCCCGGCCGATACCATCGTATTTCTTGGATGTCAGTAATCTCTACTTTGTAGCAGCTTAGAGGTTTCACCAGTTGTTTGTCTGCCCTTTAATGTTTAATGTTCCCAAATTCCGGGTATGGATACGAACGTCGTTGTCTTTTTTCGTTTCCATGGTCTTCTACGATAAAATCAGTGCTTTCCTAGGCTTTTGGTTACCACGTTTCAAGATTTTATTTTCCGTAAGTGGAATTCATAGCTCCCAACCTGGAGGGTTAGTTCTACATTGTAAGATACCCCTAGGATACGGGGCCATCAGTATCCATTACAGGATTGAGCGTTGCCGTTGCCCTTTCGGCGCCATAATCTCCATTCGAGGGGCCTGACTTACCCTTGAGATTCCTAAATGACCTGTTGTCCAAATATTTGAAGCAGCTCATGTAAGTGCTTCACTTTGCCCATCCTTACTGGAGTGTAGACATTGAAGTCATCTTGGGAGCTCTTCCTTCCGCCTGGAAATAGTATAGGCATGTGCATTAGTATGAGTACAAATCTTCCCCCGTTCTCATCTGCTGCTGCCAAGACACAGGCATTGAGACCCTCTATCTACGGTCAAGGTACTAGGTACCCATCGGTCTCCACGGAAAGGCTGAGAGTCGGAGTTGCTGGGCATCAGCTAGCTAAAAACTCAAAGTTTCATATAATCGCATTGCCTACCATTTGACCACGATGGGATGATATAAAAGTGGATAAAGAAATGCTTGGAATTCGGCAGAAAGCCACCCAAAATTTTACAAATCTTACAAATCTTTACAAATCTGGGTTAACTTACGAAAACAACATCCCGACTATTACCTAATATGGGCAGTAGGCTACGCATGCACCCACAAGACTGCACAATCAAGCTTTCTTCACACGCTATTAAAGCGAACTCCGCAGAACTCATTCGCGTGTTTATCGCTGACTGACCCTGGTCGCCATTAATAATGTGAAAACACCATAAATATCAAAATTTTCAAAAATCACTCCTGCCGTCTGCACAATCATACAGTAATTCTCAGTTTGCTCTACCGCGCATGCATGCGTGTGTAGTGTGCGGACCCTACAACTAAGTTAGCAACAAATGCATTTCTACTTAACACCTCGTGCCATATTACCCTTCCTATACCTGAAATGGTCCACCGACTCTCCTCCATCCTCCTAAATCATTACATAATCATCTCCCGATACCCTCCCCCTTTCCGCAGCTCGTCACATTTATCTGCAAGAAGTCATCTGCCGAGACTGCATTTCCTGCCAACCCTACGCAAAAATCAAATGAAACTGAAAGTCCAATCTTCCACTCCCATCTGGTTGCCCCAATTTCATTCCTCACATACACACGCATTTTTTTTTTCAAAGGAATCTCCTCTGTCTGGGCGGCGCACGCATGCTTCATCACCAGCGTGTATTAAGTCCGACGCACTTTCGCTGCGGCCCAGCACATTTCAAAATCCCTCTCTCCCTTTGCCATACCACACCAACATTATGTAGGTTGAGCCGTTCTTCAATTATATCGAGACGCAAATCTATGCCACATTTGTCCGCAGAGTGCAGCGGAAACTCCTCGCTAAAATCAAAGTTCTGCACCACCAAAGTGCTACTACTCCCCTCCTGTCACCACCGTGCCTGAGCACCAATTGCCTGCAACATTGTTTGCTGGTCTTTTTGTGCGCATAAATAAATTTCGCCAAACGCAAAACGAAAGACGCAACCTAAATATAAGTTAAGTTGGCAGTAGGCTAATATGCCCAGGCGGGGGGTACTCGTCCAACGCAAATGGAGGACACACATGGAAGATTGGAAGGAAGCCACCACGACGACGACGACGACGACTACGAAGACGACAACAACGTCGACGGTGATGATGCAAAAAGAATTTCAAAGTCAAGGTTAAATGTTATGTTGGCTTCCATACTGCTGCCTGGTTGCTGTTTGTTGTTGTTGTTGCTTTGATATAAATTCAAGATCAAACTGATCCACGTACTACGAGTATGTCTGTCTGTACATCGCGGCGCACAGACACAGCACACAGTGTCTACAATCGAGCGCACATACGTTCTGACATTATCATTCTGAGCGCGCGGGTACGTCCAGGGTGAGATTGTGTTGTTGCTTTTGGCTTGATGTTAGGTCCCGTCTACGTCTGCAAAACGGCCGGGCCCATATCGGCGTTAGATCAGGCCGAGGGTACCGGGAGGGGGGCAGTGGCCCTGGGCATGTTTGTCTGGCCGGCTGAGAGTACGTACGCGCAGATAAACCGCCAAACGAGTATGTGCCGTGGAATTAAATTCACTGAAAGCGAAATGCAACACTGACAGGCACGGTACGGTCGTCCTCCACGACGACGATGAAAAAAAAAGAGTGTCGATACAAATGCGCGTCGCAGTCCCTTAATGTCTTTGCGCATGACTTATAGTATATAGGACCAAAGGCACACATGTGCACTTCATTCGTGTATGTGCGTCTATGCGCAAAAGCGTAATAAACATTTGACAGTTATTAAGTGCTTGCCTCAGTCGAGAAGAAATGTTTATTTTCCTAAAGGAAGCACTTGAAATGATGCGGACGATGAGGTTCATATTTTTGGAGCAACTCTTCAAGGGGGATCACTATGCGTTTTCAAGCCATATGCAGATACAATGTTGGAGCGTAAACAATGGAAGACCTATATCAGTGGTGTGCTTGGCGATATAGAGCTTATTTTTCAATGTCAAAGTGGATATTGAGCTGATAAGTGTTTGAATGGCGCCCAATGAGAGGGTTTGTGGGAGTGAGGACTTTGTTTTAGAAAATGTGCTATGGAAGCGCTGCAGCTATCAATTAGTTGAATTTTTACCCCCTTGTTATGAAACTCTAAATAACTAATCATTGACTAAGTTTTGACATTTGCTCTAGTAGTTCTTATGGGGAAAGCTGTGAAGTTAGTAATCAGCTAATTTTTTTTTCCGTGGGCTGGTGGAAATCTTCATTGACACGATGAGCACGTGCCCAAAGTAGTGTGAGATTTTTACTCACTAAAACCACCACCCATTTTGTATTTATATTGCAACTAAGTATTCGACTTATCCAGCAATTTTTTTTACCACGAGTATATAGTATGTTTGGCAGGTGACTTTCCTTTGAGAGTTCCTGCTTTTCCGCAATTTATAGCGCGGTTTGTTATTATCGGGCCAAATCCAAGGGTTTAGTTCTTTGAAGACGCCGCAATATATTTGTTTCGTCAAGAATTTGGAGGACTGTTGTGTTAACGTGTCCTAATAAACGCTTTTTATGTTTTCGTGCAAAATTGTTTGTTTCATCTTTAACCGCGGGAATACCCATATCTCTGCGTAGATCTTCGTTCCTTACGTACCACTGCGCATTGACGAATGATCTTAACATTTTGTTTTCAAAAGTTTGTAAAATGTTTAGATTCGTTTCACTGGTACAACCCCATAGTTGTATACCATATGTCCAAACCGGTTTTAGCACTTGCTTGTATAATAACAGCTTGTTATCAAGGTTAAGCTTCGAATATTGTCCGAGCAACCAGTACAGTTCTCTGTATTTATTCTTAAGTTCTTCGCATTTCTTTTTTACACGCGACTTCCATTTTAATTTTGCATCGAGTGTCATACTGAGATATTTCGCTTCATTTGCAAACGGGACTCGAACCGTATTTAGAAATACAGGCAAATTGTTTGAAAAATCTACATGGATCGATTTGGTCTCATTAAGTGCAATCCGCCAGGATTTAGTCCATTCATTAACCTCGTTAAGAGCGTTTTGTAATTTGATATTTGTTTCCTCTATGTGTCAACTGCTAGTATAGCAGTATCGTCAGCAAACGTTGCAACTATTGTATCGTTTGTTTGTGGGATATCACGAGTGAATAGGAGGTACAGGATTGGTCCAAGGACGCTTCCTTGCGGTACGCCTGCCATTATTTCTTTGAACTCGGAATATTCGCTTCCAAGTTTCACACGGAAGAGTCTTTGCTCAAGGTACGACACGAGGATTTTATAAAATTATTCTGGCAGAACCTGACTTAGTTTATACGTAAGGCCTTTGTGCCACACCTTGTCAAAAGCTTGCGACACGTCAAGAAATACGGCTGAACAAATTTTCTTTTCTTCGCAAGCTTTCTCAATTACATCTGTTATTCGATGTACTTGGTCCACCGTTGAATGTTTACTTCTAAACCCAAATTGATGGTCAGGTAAAAGACGTTTCTGTTCAATTATGGGGTGTAAGCGACCGAGTAATATCCGTTCAAAAACTTTTGAAATTATTGGAAGAAGTGAAATAGGCCTGTAAGATTTTATTTCATTCGGTGATTTTCCCGGTTTTAGGAACATAATCACTTCCGCGACTTTCCACTGTCTTGGTTTGTATTCGAATCTGATTGCCGCATTTAGTTAATGCTTCGATTCCTTTCCAGCGGTTAGGCTTTGCATATAAGTTTCTACTGCAAGGTTTTAAAAATTTTTAATCGAATTTGATAGCAAATTACTCAACCGATGGCGTTTGGTGCCATCTTTTACGGGCTTTTCTTTTTTGTCTTACTAAATCTTGTATTTCTCGGGGGTAATTAATTTTACTATAGCTCACAATTTTGTTCTCTTGAGGAGTATTATTCCATGCTGCTTTTTGGATGGTATCGATAAAGGAGTCAACCGCGACTTCGAATTCCAATGGGGTTCTAAGCGATACACCCAGTCTGATATTATTTTCAATATCGTTTCTGAAACCTTCCCAGTTGGTTTTCCCGTTTGTTAATCTGGGTGGTTTTTCATTTATAAACACTAAACAGTGACTCGCTCGTTGTTAAAATGACTGGAGAATGATCAGAGGAGAGATCAAAGCATTCTTCAACTTTGATTCGATTGGACGGCAGACCTTTAACAATGAAAAAATCGATCAAATCCGGTATTTTTCTAACATCAGTTGGCCAGTAAGTTGGTTTTCCCGTGGAATGAAATTCGGTATTGTACTTTCTACCTTCATCATAAAGCATCCTACCGTGATATGCATTTAGATCCCCAGAATGCATGTTTTGCATTAAAGTCCCATCCGATGACAAAACGTTGTCCAAGGGAATTAAGCAACTTTTCAAAGTCAATTTTCTCAACCTTGCATCGTGGTGTTCGGCAATCGAATGTTCGATACACTCTTTTATATATAGTGAGGCTCCACCTATAGCCTTATTCGATTGATGTAGAGCATGATAGTCGAGGTAACCTTTAATTTTCAAATTCGAATTACTCTTTGCGTGAGTTTCGGATATTAAACAGATGTCTATATCTTCTTCCTGCATAAATAATAAATTCAAGTTCTCCAAGTTTTTGCCAAAGGCCATTGGCATTCCACGTAAGAATTTTAAGCAATCTATTCATGTTAAATGTGGGGTACTTCTATTGCGAATACTATTTTCGAGCTTAACGAGCCTGTCAAAAATAAGTTTATTCGTTTTGCTTTGTTCCTCAAGTTTTGAAAGAATAATCGAAAATACATTTGAAACTGGGTCAGGTGAGATATTTTTTGGGCGTTATTGGATACTGCAGCTTGAGCATACGTTTGTACATTTGATTTTTGATGTACAAGATCCGAACGTATACTGGGGTTAATGTTTAGCAAAATGACTCGTTTGATCTAATGAACAATAGGATTTGTAACACCAGAGGAGTTTAAACTGTGCCTCATTTCCTTAGTTTCTTACTTAATATGTGGTTCTATCAGGAGAAAACTTGGGCCTCAAGCTAAATGCCTCGTTGCATGTTTGTTCGGGTCGGTTTTTACGTGTGAACGGCTCTACTGTTCGAACTGAAGACTCTGCAGCCAAAACATTGGTATCAACTGGATTATACACGAGTTCTATCCCTGCTGTTTCTACCAACTACCTAGAAAATGGAAAAGTCTGGGTGCTGGAGCTTTAGGGTGTCAAGGTCTATTTTAACGTTCAATTAGTAGCTTTTTGACCAGGTCTACATTTCCGTACATCTTGTTAAGATCGTGATTAAATATTGTTCTGTAAGCACTGTTTCAAGAACATCCTCGAAATAGCCAAGGATCTTTTAAATTGTGATGATGTGATAAGTTATGGACTTCCCAAACCTACAGCTATACTAATAGAGACCAAACTGTTTGTTGATAAACAATTTCAGAAGTTAAAGTTTTACGGAAGACAGGAACATTTAGGCAATCGTATGTTATGTCAAAACCGTTTGAGCTCTGAGTTATGATTATTATGGTACCATTCATGTTGGCCCCATTATTCCAATTCCAAAAACACCTGCGGATATTACCCCCAAAATCTCGTAACGGGTTTTTTTAGAGGTTGGTTTTTCGAATAGAGATAAAACTGACATTTTTTGGTCAAATCGGGCAACTCTAATGTCATTTATGTTCAGTTTTGTGTGCCATTTCATCAAGAACTGGTTGAAAAATGAACAACGCTTGCAAATCGTGCAAATTTATTTCGAAAATAATGGTTCAACTCGCGAAGTTTACCGCAAGCTCCGTCCATTTTATGGTCGACATAATCGTCCATCAGAGCATGAATCGTTTTCGCACTAAGTTTACTCTATGTGAAAATACGCATCCGCGGAGACGTCGAACATTGCGCACCGAAGAAACAATTGCCGCTGTAGAGCAATGTGTTGAAGAGGACCCGAATGAATCAATTCGCCACCGTGCACAGAAATTAGAGCTTTTACCATCAACTTTATGGAAGATTTTGCGCAAAGATCTTGGCTTGCGACCTTACAAGATCCAGATTGTGCAAGAATTAGAGCCGCGAGACCATGCAATGCGTCGTGATTTTGGTGTATGGGCCGAAAATGAGATCAATCTCGATACTGATTTTCATCGCAAAATTTTATTCAGTTATGAGGCTCATTCTTGGTTGAATGGCTACGTCAACCCTTGTTTGGTGTGCTCGATGGCCTGGTGTAGTCATTGGGCCATACTTCTTCCGAAATGATGCTGGAGAGTCAGTGACCGTTAATGGAGGTATAGAGCCATAATAACTTAATTTTTTTTTTCCCGGATGGCATGAATGTGGATGACATGTGGTTCCAATAAGACGGCACTACATGCCACACAGCGCACGTCACAATCGATTTATTGAAGGAAACGTTCGATTAGCGCCAACATCGACTCGGACCACTACCTTGTTGTAGCCAAAGTAAGTATACGGATATCCACCACGCCACAAAAAAATAAACAGAAATACTGTGAAAATAAAATTTAATGTCGAAGGACTGCAATCGCCAGAAACCGCCAAGACCTTCGCGCAACGCGTATCCCTTAACCTCTCGACTCACAACATACCACCAAGAACAATGGCAACAATGCGAACAAGCCATTAGATCAGCAACCGCCAGCAAGAAACCCCTGGTTGGAATGCCGACAGATGCTCGCAGCCAAGAACGAGGCCTACAAGGCTAAGCTGCCATTGAGCTCTATAGGCAAAGAAGAAGGGAAGAACATTGGCTTTTCAGAAAGAAGAAAAAAGAGCAAGAAAAGCGCGCGATCGAGGATATAGAGAGGGGCCACTCCAGGAACGATGTTCGCAAGTTTTACCAAAGTGTAAAACGTCAAAGCCAAGGCCACAAGGCTCGAACAGAATCCTGTCGAGATGAACAAGGAAATATCGTTGTTGAGACACAGTCGATGCTGTGGATATGGAAGAACCACTTCTGCAGACTGTTAAACGGCGATGACGAACAACATTCCGCTGTCAGGCAGAACGATCCGATCAATATTGGCAACGACAGCGAAAACTGCCAACCACCCGACCTAAGCGAAGTGAGGATAGCTATATCTAAACTCAAGCTTATTAAGGCCGCCGGAAATGACGGCCTTCCCGCTGAGCTTTATAAAGCTGGCGGAGAAGACTTGGTAAGCAACATCCACCAACTCATAAGCCAAATCTGTACGGTTTAAAGCATGCCTGAAGAATGGAACCTCAGCATCGTTTGCCCGATCCACAAAAACGAGACCCTCTGAACTGCGCCAACTACAGAGGCATAAGTCTACTCAACATCGCCTACAAGATCCTATCTGCCGTAATATGTGAACGCTTGAAACCGTTTACCAACAACCTGATCGGCCCTTATCAGTGTGGTTTTAGGCCAGGAAAGTCCACAATCGATCAAATTTTCACACTTCGGCAGATCCTGGAAAAAACCCAAGAAGTCCAAATCGATACCCACCACCTATTTATCGATTTCAAAGCCGCATACGACAGCTTTATAGAGACGAACTATAAGAGCCATGTCTAGTTTTGGTATACCGCCCAAACTCGTCCGTTTGTGTAGGATGACGATGGAGAATTCTCGCTGTACCATCAGGGTCGGAAACGACCTCACTGACACATTCGATACCAAAAAAGGATTTAGGCAAGGCGATGCGCTGTCATGTGACTTCTTCAATTTGATTCTTGAGAGGATTGTGCAAAACTCCCGAGCCAACACCAGAGGCACAATTTTCCAAAAATCGGTGCAACTACTAGCACACGCCGACGATATTGACATCATTGGTAGGACTCAACGTGATGTCATAGCCACGTTTGCTAGTAAAGAGAAGGAAGTGGCAAAATTGGGTTTAGCAGTAAATGAGGGTAAGACAAAGGTATATGCTGTCAACACGAAAGGACACACAACATTGACGAATTGGACAGAACGTCACCATTGACAGATATAACTTTGAGGTAGTACGGGACTTTGTCTACCTCGGCTCCGCTATTAACTCTGACAACAACATCTCGTCAGAAATCAAACGAAGAATTACTCTTGCCAATCGCTGTTTCTTCGGGCTAAGAAGGGAATTTAGTAGTAAAGCCCTCACTCGAACTACTTAGGAGATCCTATATAAGACCCTGATCATCCCAGTCCTGCTCTACGGCGCTGAAGCATGGACCGTATCAAAAGCGGATGAAGAAATCCTTGGTCGATTCGAGCGGAAAATTCTTCGGAAAATCTTCGGTCCCGTTTGCGTTGACGGGCTATGGAGACGAAGATTCAACCACGAACTATACGAGCTGTACAGCGACATACCCCTGGTCAAAAAAAAACTCCGCATTGGACGTTTAAGATGGCTAGGACATGTAGAAAGAATGGACACCAATACTCCGGCTCTCAGAGTCTTCGATTCCCAGCCAGACGTCGGACGCAGTAGAGGAAGACCTCGCCTTAAGTGGCGCGCACAAGTAGAGACCGACCTCAAACAACTTGGAATGCGCAACTGGAGGCAGTTAGCTAAGGACCGGGCTAATTGGAGAGGCATGTTGGTTGAGGCCCAGGTTCATCCCGGACTGTAGCGCCACTTAAGTAAGTAAGTAAGGACCTGTCAATTGGCCACCAAGATCGTGTGATTTGACACCATTGGATTATTTTCTTTGGGGATATGTGAAGTCGCTCGTCTACGCCATAAAAAACAAGAACGTTAATGGACTTTGAAGCCAACATTTGTGGCGTTATTGCCGACATACGGCCCCAAATGCTCGAAAAAGTGATTGAAAATTGGGCCTCTAGACTTGGCTTTATTCGACCCATCGGCGGCAACATGCCCAAAATCATATTTTAACATTAATGGCATAAAATTATCCTTCCAATTAAGCCAAATTTATGGACATTAAAACGGTTCTCTTGTGTTTTATTTCAATTCGAAGTTCTATACCTAAAAAAAAACACCCTTTATATCAAATTTGAAATAAATCCGTTCAGCCCCCAGGTGGGTTCACAGACGGACAGAATTCTTAGACGAACTTTTTTGGTCTTCTCTGTTTTCGTGATGTTAGGTTCTAGTTAAATCGCGAAATGTTTGCTTTTTAAGGAGCAAGAAAAATACGAACTATTTAGCATTTATTCACAGAAGCAATCGATTAAAATACGCCCTAACGAGCAGGAAAAATTTCCAAAACTAAAGTCAGTTCCAATTGGAACTCAATTGAATTTCGAGGTATCCATTGCGTAACAAAATAAAAAAAAACACACAATCGCTTTCTTTTGATTCCGCAGCAATTCTTCGTCGGACAACTTTGGAGGAAATTCAACGCATAGCTGTCAAGCATTGTTGACTTAATGCATATCACCGATGTGCGTTACATTTCGTCGAATGGTGTAATCGAAATGCTAATCGGAACGGATACCTAGATAGAAAATCCTCCAAATCGGTAAAAAGCTTTTTTCCGAACGGATACCTCGATAGGGGTGATTGTGAGAATCAAGAAGAACGAACCATTTTACTTCGGTCTGCATTAATTGAAAAACTGCAACTTGGTCCACGCAGAAAATATTGAATTTGTGATAAATTCAGAACTCAAGGATTTTGTAATCCAGAATTAAAAAAAAAATGCCATTCGGGATTATGTCCCGTTAGATTTTATGCCAGATCATAGAAAAAGTAGCTGTGGGTTTTATCTTGTACTTTAAAGAAACGTGCATACGTTACAAAAGAGCTAATTGTGTATTCACTTTGCTCTTTGCAGTCCGAAATGAACCTGTACCTTAACCAAAACGCTTCTCCAATTAGCCCGGTCCTAAGCTAACTGCTTCCAGTTGCTTACTTCAAGTTAGTCAAGGTCTGTTTCTACTTGTGCGCGTCACCTAACGCGAGGTCTTCCTCTACTACGTTCGACGCCGACGTCTGGCTGGGAATCGAAGACTTTGCGAGCCGGAGTATTGGTCCATTCACTCTACAGTTTTAGCCATCTTAAATGCCCAATACGTCCATGCTTCAGCGACGCAAGAAGAAGGACTCGGATGGTCAAGGTCTTGTATAGGATCTACTTAGTAGTTCAAGTGAGGGCTTTAATACTAAATTGTCTTCTGAGCCCAAAGGAACTGCGGTTGGCAAGAGTAATTCTACGTTTAATTTCTGACGAGATGTTGTTGTCATAGTTAACAGCGGAGCCGAGGTAGACAAAGTCCCGTACTACCTCAAAGTTATATCTGTCAACGGTGACGTTCTGTCCAATTCGTCGATGTTGTGTGCCCTCTCTTGTTGACAGCATATACTTAGTATTACCCTTATTTACTGCGAAACCTATTTTTGCTGCTTCCTTCCCTATTCTAGCAAACGTGGCTATGACATCACGCTGAGTACTACCAATGAAGTCAATATCGTCGGCGTATGCAAGTAGTTGCACCGATTTTTGGAAAATTGTGCCTCTGGTCTTGGCTCGGGAGTTTTGCACAATCCTCTCAAGAATCAAATTGAAAAAGTCACATGACAGCGCATCGCCTTGCCTAAATCCTTTTTTGGTATCGAATGTGTCGGTGAGGTCGTTTTCGAACCTGATGGTGCAGCGAGAATTCTCCATCGTCATCCTACACAAACGGACGAGTTTGGGCGGTATACCAAAACTAGACATGGCTCTGTATAGTTCGTCTCTATAAATGCTATCGTATGTGGTTTTGAAATCGATAAATAGGTGGTGGGTATCGATTTGGACTTCTTGGGTTTTTTCTGCCGAAGTGTGAAAATTTGATCGGTTGTGGACTACCCTGGCCTAAAACCACACTGATAAGGGCCGATCAGGTTGTTGCTAAACGGGTTCAGGCGTTCAAAGGATCAAAGGAAAGGCAGATAGGATCTTTTAGGCAATGTTGAGGAGACTTATGCCTCTGTAGTTGGCGCAGTTCAGAGGGTCTCCTTTTTTTGTGAATCGGGCAAACGATGCTGAGGTTCCATTCTTCAGGCATTCCTTCAACCGACCAGATTTGGCTTATGAGTTGGTGGATGTTAATTACCAAGTCATCTCCGCCAGCTTTATAAAGCTCAGCGGGAAGGCCGTCATTTCCGGCGGCCTTTTTAAGCTTGAGTTTAGATATAGCTATCCTCGCTTCACTTAGGTCGGGTGGTTGTCAGTTTTCGCTGTCGTTGCAAACATTAAATGGTTCGTTCTGCCTGACAGCGGAAAGTTGTTCGTCATCGCCGTTTAACAGTCTGTAGAAGTGGTTCTTTCATATCCTCAGCATCGACTGTGGATCAACTACGATAATATCTTGTTCATCCCGACAGGATTCTGTTCGAGCCTTGTATCCTTGGCTTTGACATTTTACACTTTGGTAAAACTTGCTAAAACTTCCTAGAGTGGCACCACTCTATACCCTCGATCGCGCTCTTTTCTTGCTCTTTTTCTTCTTTCTGAAAAGTCGGTGCTCTTTCCTTCTTCTCTGCCTATAAAACTCAATGGCAGCTCTTGTCTTCACCTGCAGCTTAGCCTTGTAGGCCTCGTTCTTGGCTGCGAGCATCTGTCGGCATTCCTTATCAAACCAGGGGTTTCTTGCTGGTGGCCGCGAGAAACCTAGCACATCAGTTGCGGCTGATCTAATGGATTATTGGCATCGTTGCCCTATACCAATGTTCGAACATCCAAAATACTGGATGCGTGCCTCTTGTCTATCGCAATTTGGTTGACTGTTCATTGATCAGGAGACCGCCATGTCCTTTTATGGAATGAAACCAGATGAGGAAACCGTGGCTGGCTATAGTGGCATTTAGTTCCCCTGCAAAGTCAATTAGCCTTAGTACGTTGCCAGACGTGTTGTCGTGTAGGCTATATTTTCCGACAGTACTGCTAAAGATGTCTTCTCTTCCTAACTTTGCGTTAAAATCTGTCAGCACGATTTTAACATCGTTCTTCGGTAGTAGCGCATAAGTTTTGTCAAGGAGCTCGTAAGCAGTCTTTCGCTATATCATCTTTTTCCTCTATCAGAGCGTGAGCGCATATAAGGCTTATGTTGGCGAATTTGACCTTGATGCGTCTGACACTTATAATAACAAATCCTCAACTGAGTTTCCGCTGTTTCTGATCACTATAACACGGGCAGTAGTAGGTATTACAGTTTTTTTTCTTCGTATTCCTGGGTGGCAGTAATGGTTGCTTTGAAGCAACTTAGGGCTTCCGCTAGGTGGTCTGCACCTGTCTTCTTTTATGTTCTCTAATTCCATGTGTAGACACAAACGTCGTTGTCTTTTTTCGTTTAGCATGGTCTTCCACAATAAAATCGGGCCTTTTCGAGGCACTTGGTTGCTTCGTAATAAAAGTTTTTTATTATGGCGTGAGGACATGTCTTTCCCCGGCTCTCATCTGAATAAGCTGTTTAAAAATATGATGTTGAACGTTTGCATGATCATTAAACATTATCTGAGCTAACCCCTTCGTACTCAATTCCAGAAGGAATTTTTTTAGTTTTGCATTTTGCATTCATAAAAACCCTAAACGTGTTGCTTATATCTTTAATTCTCTATTGCTCTGAATATATATTTTTTGTTTACCAACATTTATTAAGAAACGCGTATATAAAAAATCGTCTGATATTCGGGCCAATTTATTTTGTATAGCCTTGTTCTTCATGTTCTTATTTTAGAACAATTGGTGCTTATTATGGTCTTTTCGCTTAACTATATGGAGATGTAAATAAATCTGAGTCCTTATAACCGAATTGAACGTACTGTACATGTTCAAAAAATTTGAAATGAAATGAAAAATAAATGTCAGTTGTAATACAGGGTGGCGCACCAATTGTGCTACAATAAGAAATTCAAATTATTTTTTTTTTAATCGATGTATTTCATTTATTTTTTTTTATTGGTTAGAAAATTAAATTTTATTTTAAATAGTTAGTTGTTTTTAAAGATTATAGATCGCAAATGACCTCCACGCTCTCCCACGCATATGCGGCACCTGATCAAAAAATTATTCATTGCGGCCTGAAGAGTTGAAGTTGGGATCGCCTCAATTATTGTCGTTATGGACTGCTTTAATTCAGTTAAATTCCTGGGCTTCGTTTTATACACCTCTTGCTTGACATAACCCCATAAAAAGAAGTCTGGTGCAGTCAGGTCAGGTGACCTTGGGGGCCAGCGAAGTGTGGAGTTCCTAGAAATTAATTTGTTTGCGAATTTTTTGTTTAGCTCCGCCATAACTGGTCTGGCTATATGTGCAGTTGCTCCATCTTGCTGAAACCAAACGCTGTTGAATGGTATACGTCTTCGGCGCAGTTCTGGGTAAAAAAAACTCCTTCAACATCTTTAAATAACGGTCCCCTTGACAGTAACGGTTACACCGTTTTCTTCAAAGAAGTACGGCCCGACAATACACCTTGATGAAACTGCGCACCACACAGTGACTCGTTCTGGGTGCAGTTCCGTCTCATGGAGCATTTCTGGATTAGACTCTTTCCATATACGGCAATTTTGCTTGTTTACATTGCCGTTAAAATCAAAATGGGCCTCATCAGACATGAACAAACAATTGATCAATGTGTTGTCTTCTTCGGCCATTGATATCATTTTTTGGCAAAATTCCAGGCGAACAGGCAAATCCTGAGGATTTAACTTGCTAGTAATTTGGACTTTGTACGGAAACAAGTTTAAATCGTCATGAAGTATCCGTTGTAATGACCGTCTACTAACTCCAATTTGCCCCGATAATTTTCGGGTCGAAACGCTCGGATTGGCCTGTATTGCAGATGCTACTGCTGCGATTGTATCCTGAACCCGAACATTGGCATCTCGATGGTACGGCCTTCGTGCGATGCTTCCAGATTCGGCAAACATGTTTACAAACCTCATAATGGTCCATCTACTCGGGGGATTACCGCCAAATTCCCGCCTAAATTCCCTTTGGACGGAAATGACGGACTGCAAAGCATGGTACCGTTGCACTATCCAAATTCTTTTCTCCGTATCCCAAGCATCCACTTTTATAAATCTAAATAGTAACCTACAAAATAAAAAAAAATAAGCCGATTACTCACACAGAAAAAAAGTTATTACGTTTTATTTTTGTAGCACGATTCGTGCGCCACCCTGTACTAACAGAATATGCTTCATAGACATCGAAATATACAATAAAAGACACAAAAAATATTTATTTATTTATTTCAAAAGTAATTTACAAAAATAATTTTAGTAAATTACAAAAAGAAAGCATCTGGGCAACCAGGCCATATGATGCTATTTTTATAACAATATTTTTTTTTTCTTAAATATCTAGGAATTAACATTTTTATTATTATTTAATATTTATATAATGAAAGTTAACAAGTTAATTTTACAAAGCAGATTTTATATATCATTTATTTTATTATGTACGGATGCTGCATTTTTAACACACAGAATCGATAGAGTAGATGAAGGGTTAAGTGCATCCGCAAGTAGTTGTTTAACATTTTGGGAGTTTTTATCCAATTGGCTTGAGAGGGGGCATTCAACCATAATGTGCCAGATAGAGAGAGGAGTTCCACAATTTTGACATTCTTCTTGAGGTTGGCGGTTGTAGAAATGTCTACTGGTGAAAAGTGTTTTCCCTAGTCTAAAACGCAGCAGTTTAATACATTCATCTCTGCTAAAAGATCTACAGTACGGGATACGAATAGGTTGCGGTTGAAAAAGACGAAGAAAAGTTTGACAGTTTTCCCAAGATTTTATCAATTTTAGTTCTTCTATTCCAAGGAATGTGCGTCTAACAAGTTGTATTGAAACTGGCATTTCGACTGTTAATGGGTACATTAAAGCATCTTTTGCGGCTTTATCGGCAGCTTCATTCCCCTTAATACCAACATGGCCGGGCACCCAAGCCAGTGATATACTACAGTGGTTAGCAAGTAAATTCCTTATGATTTCCAAAGAGCAGCATTTACTATTTCCATTCATAAGTCCAGAGAGAATACTCAAATTATCGGTAAGGATTAAAGTCGGTACACTCCATGTTTGAGCACAAGCAATGGCTTTATAGATTGCAGCTAATTCTGCAATATAGCTATCAGCTGATTCTGGGAGTAAACCTTGATGTATAGTTGTTGTTTCTCCATTTGTATTAAGTTCAATGATGGCATAAGTAGAGTTATGGTCTTTGAAGGAACCATCCGTGTACAGAAAACGGTCAGCATTACTGGTGTTAAGCATTTCATGATGGAGAACTTGGAATTGTTCGTTAGGCGTTTCATATTTTTTATGTTTAGCAAGGCTGATGTTAATTTGCAATAAATGTCGTTTCCAAGGAGGGGGCGGATCAAATGATCCGGTTGGGGTTACAACAGGAAGACAGGTTGGTGTTTCTATTAGATGAAGTACAATATGGTCAAGTGCAGAGACACATCTTTTTCGTTTGATTTTAATTTTCAGAAAATTGTCACATATTTTTTCGTGGAATGGGTGGGCGCGGTCGATAAGTCCCTTGCTGACTAAATTAATTCCTCTTTTTATTCCCAGATGTTCAACTGTTGAGTATCCAGCTTCCACTCTAAGTGCCTCAATGGGTGTCGATCTAAGAGCACCTGTTGCTGATCTGAAACAATCATTAATAGCAGTATTTATGCTTTTCAAATTGTTTTTCGTTGTCCACATGTATGTGGTCAAACCATGCTGTAATGTACCATTAACAAGAACATGAGCTATTCGGAGGGCAGTTTCCAAGTGTGGTCCCTTTTTTCTAGAACATATCATCTTTAGAAGGTTGTTTCGTAATTTTAGTTGATTAATGATATGTTTAGTGTGTAGATTCCATTTTAAGTTTTTACTAAAAATTAGCCCTAATATTTTAAGTTCATTTAGTAATGGGATTGTAGATCCACGAAGAGTAAGAGGAGAAGGTGCGCACTTCCTTTTCCGGCAGAGATGAAGGGTTTGAACTTTCGATGGTGGAATGATGGCACCTACCTCTTGGGCCCAAGTGTTTATTGTTGTATCGGCTGCCTTTAATATTCTATTTACCAAAATTGGGTCACCAGATGCAACAGTATAAATATTATCGGCGTAGATTCCTACAAAGTCAAGTTTGCATTTCTGTGAATTAATCCTAGCAATGAGTGAGTCTATGTAGGCATTATATATGACGACAGAGAGCGGTGATCCTTGTGGGATACCATTTTCCAGTTTTACTAAGGATGAAGAGAAACCATCAATGTTAACTTGGAAAGTTCTTCCAGATAGGAAGGATAAAATGACCTTAAGAATAATTTTTGGTACACCCCAGAGATGAAGTTGGTTAATTGCTGTGCATGCTAAAACTCGGTCGAAAGCCTTTTGTAAATCAGTTGACATGACCACGCTATGTTGTGATATAGATAAGTTAGCCGTGATGTTGTTTTCAAGGAGGTGTATGAGAGTGTGAACTCCCCTATTTGGCCTAAAAGCATGTTGTTCAGGACTTAACTTTTTCTCCATTAACCACGCAATTCGTCTCGCAATGATTTTTTCCAAAATCTTGGAGAGAACAGGTAATAGCGAAATCGGGCGGTATCCGTCATAGATATGGCGATCCTTAGCGTCTTTAGGAATGGGCTTTAGTTGCGCTTTTTTCCAATCATGGGGATATATACCCGTACTTATGATGTTGTTGTATAAGTTACAGATTCTAGTTTTTAGATTATCAGAGCAGCATTTAATCATATTGTATGTAATCTTATCACTACCTGGAGTGGTGCCTTTAGCTGTCCTTAATGTCATCTCAAACTCAATTGTTGTTATTTTTTCTAAAAGGTATTCTGATTCGATTGCTAGGGTTGGTAGACTTTCAACTTTAAAAGTTGTTTTTTTAAGAATTACTTCATCTGTGTAATTTCTGTCAGCGCTGTATTTTCCCCATTTATCAGCAAATATGTTAGCTATTACTTCAGGGTCGCTATGAAGTGAGTCATTAAAATACATATAGGGAAAAACTTGTAGAGGTTTTGAAGAACGCAGAGATCTAACTCTATTCCATAATGTTTTTAAATCTAAAGATGGGTCCATGGAGTTAACGAAATTGTTCCATGAAGAACGTTTTGCAAGGATCGATTCCCTCCGGAGCATTGCACAGATTTTTCTATATGCTATACAGTTCGCTGTAGTTGGGTTCTTGCGCGCCATAGCCCAGGCAACGTTCTTTTCTTTGACTAAGTTTGAAATTTCGTGTGAGAACCATATGGGATTCCGTTTGGAACCTTTTTGCTTCGAGGTAGGAATGGATTTTGATGCCGCAGTTCTTATAATTTTCTTGATTTTAGAAGCTTCTTGGTTTGTGTTAGCCGAAAAAGGAATTGAGGATGCAAGTAAGTGAGTAGTGGACGTAAAAAGTTTCCAATTCGCTTCGTTTTCTTTGAAACGTGCTTGTGATTGTTTCTTCTGCTTTCTTTCCGAAGAGCGTAAAAGTATGGGAAAATGATCTCTACTTCCAGATAATACCTCCCAGTGAAATAAGGGTGCAAAATCTTCAGATGCGAAAGTCACATCAATAGCAGTGAGAGTGTTTTTTGTACTGAGATATGTTGGGGACCCATCATTTAGACTGATTAGATTCCGGTCGTTTGCAAAAAATTCAAATTCTGAACCTGTTGAATTTGTAGCATTTGAACCCCATAGTGTATTAGATCCATTAATATCTCCCATTATTAGATGATGGCAATTAGTGCTTTGAGATATATCCGCTAAGATGTCTTGAGTTAAGCGGACTTCATGCTCTCTATATATGTTAGTAATCTTTATCGGTGTTTTTGTGGGAATTTCAATAGTTTGGTATAATAAATCCGATGAAGAAGTAATGTGATAACTTACAGGAATACGATTTTTTACAAGAAAACCTACGCCTGATTTGGAATAGTTGTAATCTTTGTTATGGGGGAAAGCAGTGTAATTCTTGACATATAAATACTGAAATTGTTTTTTTGTTAGGTGAGTTTCTTGTAAAGCTATAATATCTGGTTGGTGTTTTGCTATTAATCGTTCGAGAATAGGTTTGTTGTTGATAAAGCCTTGGATATTCCATTGGAGGATTACAATATCAATTTCCAAAGGAGTCATTATTGTGGGGAATTATTGTTCGAATATGTTAGTTTGTGTGCTGTAATTTTAGATTGTTCTGTTAAAAGTGAGAGAGAAGATGGTTTAGGGTTGCTAGATCTATTGGTCTGAGCATGTGTATTAATTATTTCAGCTGAGCATTCAGCTTCAGCGGAGGTGTTGTGCATGTAACAGTCTTCTAAGTGAGAAAGAGATGATACATCTGTTGCTATTTCTGTTTTATTGTTGAGGGTCTTAGTTGTGTTAATAGTGTGTAAAGGTGTAGCCGATAATTGGTTTGATTGGAGCAAAGGTTTGATTAGATTGGAATTGCCTCGTATTGGATTACTCATATGTTGCTTTTGAACTTGTTGTATAGTATTTTTGTTTACTGTGGCTGGTGTTGGAGTTGGAGATGATTCGATGTTTAAGCAGGTGTTCTGTGTTGGTGGGGGGATCTGTGTTGTGGTTGTTAGAGCGGGGGTGGAAGGGGTAATGTGGTTTGTGTTAATTTGCTTTGTTGTTCCGTTTTCATTTTGTTTTCTTATAATTTCCGATAAAGTAGAGTTGCGTTTTTTAGGAGCAGGTAGTTGATGGAGCAGGGGGTTGTCATTAAAGATTTGCCATGCTTCGCGGACTGTACAACGACGATCAGCTTTGATTTTATTAACAGATTTGTAACGGAGAAAAGATGGACAAGCTGGATCATATGATGTATGAGATTCCTCTTTACAATTTATGCAATGTATGCGCGTACAATTATCGTGAGGTGGAGGTAGGCAACATTGTTTGCAGACAATTGCATTTGTACACCTATTTTTAGTGTGTCCTAGCCTCTGACAGGTGACGCAACGCATAGGATTTGGAATGAATTCTTCCACTTTACAATTAACCCAACCGATCCTGATTTCACAAGGACGGCGAATTTGGTCAAAGTTTAAAATTGCTGCACCTGTTGGAATCAAAACATCATTTTCCCTTCTCATGATCTTTCTGACTTCTATCACTTTATATTTCTTAAGTTCATCCAGAATTTCTTCTTCTGTTATATTTATAATATGCTTGGAAAAAATTCTTCCCTGAACTGAGTTGAGAGTTAAGTGACTAGTTATTTTTACTGGAATAGAATCAACGAGCTTGGCTTTAAGGAACTTTTCGGCTGTAATCAAATTAAGTACTTTAAGAAGGAGATCACCTGATCTCATGGCTTTCACTTCTAAAATATCCTTTGATATATGCTCAAGGCCTCGATTTATACGGATAGGATTATAAGAGGAAAGAGGGCGAGGAGTTTCACTTCCACTTACTTTCTCCATTCCAGTTATCACGATAAAACGTGGGATGTTGCAATCATTATTCACTGTGGGTAGTTGCGGAAACACTTCATCTAAATGTTTCCGTTTTGTTTTCTTTTTTGACCAGTTTAAATTGACCTCTGGTTCAAGGTCTTTAAACCGGTTCTGGTCAGGGGGGGGTATCCCCCAGTCCATGTTGTCTTATACGATACACTTATTGAAGTTTATTTAAGTTTTATAAGAGTCAACGAAATAAATGTAAGATTTTTTATTTCTTTTTTTTTCACCCTTAAAGGTGCTGGTCAACAAAAAATAAACCACTTGTTTCAATTAAAGAAATCAAAAAGGAAAATAATTCTCACTGCGGAAAAAAACACGACCGTACACGGCGTTTGCCAGGAGAGAACTGACACAAAAAATATATTTAAAAAATTAAAAAATAGTGTATCGCGACGCAATGAAAAAACATGACATCTCCTAAAAAGAGATAAACTGGAAACCCCTTGTCTAGTGTAATTTTAAGAGTTTGCTTTGCATTTACTAAACCGAATCTCTAATAAATGACTAGAAAAACTGACATTATTTGTTATTTGATTTTAACTTAATTATAATATAACCCACTTTAGATATTTCTTAGACTTAGTGATATTTCATATATAAATGCTAGATTTATGATTATACAACCAAAATTGCCTATAGACTGTCAAATAGATTTAACCAAACAATTTGAGTTATACTCTACAAAAATGGCCTTATATGACATTATTTATACCATCTAACCATACCGTTTACATTCCGTAAAACACATGTTCATTCACACGCCCGTAACAGTAGAACTTTAGAAAAAAAAAGTCTTCTCGAAACGTCTCTACTAGAAAATCTAATTTAAATAATATTTTCATTTTCAGATTTAACTGGACTTGCCTTATTTTTCTTTTGAAAATAAAAATAACAAAAATAAATCGAAAATAAAATATATAAAAATATAATCCAGCAATAAAAATTTGCGGAACCAACAGGTACAGAAAATAAAAACAAATATAACCATCATCCATAGAATATTTTAATTAAACACATAAAGGTAGTTAGATCTCATTAAAAAATATATTGTGATCGGATTACATATATATTTTGCATATATAAATTATATTTAACAAAAATAAACATTTTTAGTAGCGCCTTCCATATAATATATTGTAAAAATAATATGCGGTTATTTTATTCTTAATTATTTAAACTGTTTAGTATTATTCCAAAAAAAAAAAAACTTCGGCTGACATTTTGATAAAATACTTGCCTCTACGAAAATTGGAGAGTCAAAAATGTTTTTTTTTTACCTAACGACGACATGGAATCAACTAAATATGTTTGTCATATTTTTTCACTTTACTATCATATCCTAGCTGATCTATCGCGTTTTTTTTAAAGTAGATAGTATGGACCTAACAGCGCAGTTTATTTTTATGCCCCCAAAATAAGATTCTTCTCAGTACCATACAGATAGTGCATCTCCACGCCTGATCTTGATCATAACCTAGCTTTTGGATAGGCATTAGGGGGATTGGTCAAATAACTAGTCGAAAAATTATTTAGTAAATAAAATCAACCTACACATCAGTATTAACTTTCATTGAGAAAATTAAGAAATTAAACTTCGATATCAATGCAAATTTTCAAAGTTGTTAGATTTATAATGTCCACCAAAACCTATCTTACTCCGCAGTCCACACTTGATGTTCACCCACTAACAACCACTCATGTCTGACCTTCGACCAAAACCTTCCTTCACAACTGAGATTTAATTCGAGCTTAATCTGACATTCTGCAGAAATATCCTTCACCACTATTAATCAACAATCATTCTTCTTTCTACGACGTTTGAGAAAATATTCAATTCACCGACTCTTCTCCATACCCAACAGCATCTCCACTCCCGATCTTGAGCACAATTTAGCTTCTGAACAACGCATGAAGGTGGTTAATAAACCCGAATACTCTTTGAGAAATTTGTTTTTTTTTTCTGATTTTCAGATGATCGAGAAAATATTCAGCTCACCGACTCTTCTCAGTACCCATCAGTATCTCCACTCCCTAACTTGAGCATAATCTAGTTTCTGGACAACGCAGGAAGGTGGTTAATAGCCCCGATTTGAGAAATTAGTTTTTTGCTTGTTTTTCAGATGATTGAGAAAATATTCAGCTCACCGACTCTTCTCAGTACCCAACAGTATCTCAACTCCCGATCTTGAGCATCGGGACTCAGGAAAGTGGTTGATAACTCAAATTACTCTTTGGGAAATTTGCTTTTTTATGTTCGATATGTTCGGGAAAATATTCACCTCACCGATTCTTTTCTGTACCCAACATCATCTCCATTCCCGATCTTGAGCATAATCCAGCTTCTGAACAACGCAGGAAGGTGGTTAATAGCCCCGATTACTCTTTGAGAAAATTGATTTTTTTTGATCGAGAGAATGTTCACCTTACTGACTCTTCTCCGTACCCAACAACATCTCCACATCCGATCTTGAGCATAACTCCAGATCTGGAGCATAATCTAGCTCTGGACGACTCAGGAGGGTGGTTGATAACTCAAATTACTCTTTGGGAAATTTGTTTTTTATGTTCGATTTGTTCGAGGAAATATTCACCTCGCCGACTCTTCTCTGTACCCAACAGCATCTCCATTCCCGATCTTGAGCATAATCTAGCTGCTGAACAACACATGAAGGTGGTTAATAACCCCGAATATTCTTTGAGAAAATTGTTTTTTGATTTTCAGATGATCAAGAAAATATTCAGCTCACCGACTCTTCTCAGTACCCAACAGTATCTCAACTCCCGATCTTGAACATCGGGACCCAGGAGAGTGATTGATAACTCAAATTACTCTTCGGAAAATTTGCTTTTTTATGTTCGATATGTTCGAGGAAATATTCACCTCACCGATTCTTCTCTGTACCCAACATCATCTCCACTTCCGATTTTGAGCATAATCTAGCTTCTGAACAACTCAGTAGAGTAGTTCATAGCTCAAATTATTCTTTGCAGGATTTATTTTTTGTTTTCTATATGTTGGAGAAAATATTCAGCTCACCGACTCTTCTCCGTACCCAACAACATCTCCACTCCCGATCTTGAGTATAACTTAGCTTCTAGACAACTCAGGAGGATGGTTGATAGCTGAAATTAGTTAATAACTTTGAAATTAGTTGTTTGTCTTCGATATTGCTTATCCAATATTGAGTTAGGGCTGCACTTTTCAAAAACGGAAAACATTTTCTCCTGCTTTTTACAAAAACATCTAATTTGGCAAAATCCTCCAAGGAGTTGGGCAATTCTTTTGATTTTTTACTTGATGTTCCCCAACACAAATTTAACGATTGCATCTGCATTTTAAGGGGGTTGGTAGATCTCGATCCACTGCAATGCGTAAGTCCGTGCCACCGCGATTCTTTCGCGGCTTCAAACTTCCTTTATGCCAATAACCTACGTTCAATGCTTTGTTCAACATAGCAGCTAGTTTGAGTATGGGCTGTTCTTACATCAGAGAACGCATCGGCAGAGCTGAGACTGAAATAGTCTCGAATTCAGCACCTGGGCATAGTTCTTCAAGGCCGCGAATGGCAGCGCGTTAATAAGTCAAAAGAATCCTGGCTTCAACTGCTTACTCCCTTCCTCGAAGTTGGAGATATTATTTGCACCAGAAGCATAGCCATCCCATATCATGTCTTCAAGTTTCTTGGGCTCTTACTTTTTTTTATGGTTGCTCCAAGGAGTGTGAAATTTTCAGAAGATACTATCTGTCCAGGGCGACTAGCATGCATGCTTCCCAAGCCTGAGTACCTACTGGATTTCAGGAATGCGTCTGCAAACTTCAACAACTCTTCGCGGGTCTTTTAGAAATTTGGATTCTTCTTTCCACAAAGTGTTCCAAAGCGAATTCCGACGGTTCTAGGTTGCTCTTTCTGAATCTCTCCAACCATCATAATTCCATCAGGATTATTGCTGCAACTTGTTTTACTGTGTCCCGTGTCCCATATTAGACACGATGATAACATGTGGTGCACAATATTCTCGGGGCTTAATGTTTCTCTAATTTTTGTATATGAAATCTAGGGCACTGAAATAGTACATGTTATACATCTTCTCGTACCTCTCCGTAAAGGGATTCCTCTAAACCTTAAACGAATTCCTTGAGGCTATATTTATGTGAATATCCTCCAAAGCACCCTGCTCAGTTAGGAACTGTTTAAGGTAGAAAACTACTTCTCCGTGTTTCCGGTCCATCCATTTTAAAATATCCGGTATAATGCGAAGGGTTCATCTTCCCTTTAAAGACTGGTGTTCCATCTTTCCTGCCACAATCAACAGCTTCTATACGTTTGTCTCCCAGCTTGATATAATTGACTGAAGCTTGGGTCTGGATTTTGGCATCGTATATCCTTTGTAGATCGTTTTTTATTACATCCGAGGGTAGCATTCTTGCAGATCTGACACCGTCCGAAAAGCACAGCACATTATCAGCGCACAACTTCTGTTCACGCCTTTTATCCCTTTCTTGCTTAGGAATTATAGTTTTATGATTTAGCACATATAGGTGCCGCATTCTCCTGACAGAATTAGACTTATTTGTTGTCTGGGTCTTATTTGTCCTTGATAATGCAATTCTTACACGAGGTGCTTCGTCGCACGTACTTTCGAGGTGTTCCGTAAGGCATATGTTGCCTCCCTTCGATCATCACACCTAGGTATCTTATGACTAATTTTGGCTTAAGTTCCCCGTCGTTAGCATCTTATCAGGATTGTTACCCTCAAAAATGGCTAGCCCTTGTAAATCTTAACTGGCATTACTTTTGACGAATTCCCTCTTACCTCGTAGGCTGAGTAGATTCTTTTGAAAGATGGCTTAGCAATTTCGCTTCCATTGTTCTTTGAGTTCTCCAACTTTCCTGACCGTTGCGTTGGTGCGATGTGTTACCCCGAGATGTTGCTCTTATTTCAGGAGGACTTGTTTAATCCCATTCACAATTCGTTTGTTTTCCTTTGTAGGAATGGTTGGTGATTCCTATAAGACCTCGATTATAGCTTTTACGAAATTAGTCTTGACAGTTGTTGTGCTCTCTCTCTCTCTTTGAAAAAGATCATTTTCGAGCCTAAAAAAGCTTTGTAGTTAGAAAAGTGTTCAGACTTTAGACCAGTTCCGTATATCTATAGCGGTATAACCCCCGCGGTAAAAGAAATATCCTCCGCCACCATAAGGTATTAACACCCACAACTGTTATTGCCATTTGAAATTGGCAATCTATTCAAGTTTGGGTGTATGCTTGGGCTCATTGTTGGATTTGGGATGTGTACGAGTTTGGATGCATTCAAAGAAAATAAGCCAAAAAATCAAAAGACACTAACAGCAGCTGCACTGCGCCGTTTTTCCTATCTTCTTCTGCGGAGGCAGATTCTCTGAGACGTTTTTACTACGTTGGAGGTCTATATTGACTACCGTCATTGTTTGGTACAATTACTTCCGAAACAGATCAGGGTTTCTCTATGCTATTCGCAGTCTGATTAAAGAGACTGATGAAAGTTCCTCAGGCTCCAAAGAGCGGCTTGATTTGTGATTCTATCTGTTTGACAACCCGTCGTGGTAATACCTATTATTTTTAATTGTCCCTTCTCCCTTGATGACTACAAAAATTGACAATTCTCATGAAAAGCTTGTCTCAACAGAGCCGTTCCTATACGTCATAAAACTGTGGGTTTCGGCATCATTGAAGAATAGTACACACGCCATTCATGAATGGTTGTGAAAAAGAGGGCTCCAATGATTTGTATTTGGTTCGGTTCGCCAAATCCGATGGGGTATCGCTTCATAAATATTTTAGTTTCTTCCTCAAACCCAATCTTTAATTTCTGCATCAAAATCAAGGGATTCAGAGGTTGGGAATTCCTTTTTCTCTGGTTCTTTCCCCTTTGGTCGGCATGGGATCTCTCGTTTGGCGACCGGCTTTAATGTGGGGGGGGGTTTAAAGCTCTCTACCAGCTGTCGCGACTTCTGATGTCTCCCAATCATGTGACTTTCCAAATTATGATAGGCTTTGGACAATCGTTATTCGATTCGAAAGCCAGTCCTAGATCAACTAACCTGATTTTCTTTGCTGACATTTGGTTCCTAGGTTTTTCTAAATCTATCATAGCTATCTGCAGACGACTTTGCTTAGCTTCGTATACGTATTTCTTTAGGACCTGCGCATGCCCAGCGAGGATCGGGATCCAGCAGTTCGTTTGGCTGATCCTCGAGGAGCTTTTGGCAGCTGATTCCTGCATGTATAGATCCATTTGACCATTTTAGGTGGAATTCCTGTCACAGTCCACTGTTCATGCAGCTTTACTTTCTTCACGAATCGTGGGCATTCTCGATTTTTTTTTATGGTGGATCAAGGCTTTCTAATAATGGAAACGTTCTCTTTGTCCATTCAACTTTACTCTGGCCTTTTCCATTTGTAAGGGATTTCGTGTTTGAAACCGCCCTTAATTGGGTGGTATTTTAAAGTTGCTTACTGCCCATAGCGAACTTCTATCTAAGGCAATGAACTTCTGATGTCTGTGACGTCTGATGTCTAGGTTTTCCTAAGCCTTTCACAGCTATTCGCAGACGATTTTGTATTTACTGGTTACCTTGGGTGGATTTCTTGGGTGGATTTCTAGTCACGGTCAACTGTTCTTTCAGCTTTATTTGCTTCCCGAATCGTGTCCATCCTCAACTTATTTTGTGGTGGATCAAGGCTTTCTAATTGAAATGTTCACTTTGTCCCTTCAATCATACATGCTTTTCGAAGCTTGTAATTCTTCCCACTTCTTGCCGAAGAAGTCCCGTTTGGTCCTGGTATATTCCCTCCAACTTCACATGTTGCTTCTTTGTTTCACATGGACAACTTTCGATTACATAAGGTTTGAGGACCTGCATTAGAGGGATCGTCATTTACCTGGTTCAGACCTTTGAGTCTTTTGTGTGTCGTCACTTGCTTCCTCCTCTTAAGAAATAGAATTATCTGGCATTAACGGTCCATACTGGGCCTCAAACCTAGCTTCTCCCATAATTTGTGTGTGCGAAGTTATTATTTTTGATACCAAGAATATGAGAAGCTTCTCATGAGTGTGCTACTCCTAGATATTTGTCAGATTATAGCAAGCAAGAGGTCGACCAACTAAAACAGGCTCAGTGGCGGGATGGTTAGTGCAATGAACTGCCGCGCAGAAGGGTCGGTTCGATTCCCAGCCCTAGCAACACCTAAATGATTTTGCACTATCCCTTCTTTCGTGATGATCTGACAAATCATCCGAGTAGTAGCAGTTGTCAAGAAAAGCGTATCTCAACTCAAAAAAAAACAGGAGGTCTTGCCATCGTACAAGAAATCACCACATGAAAGGTTGTGAGAAAAAGCTACGTCCTAAGTACTGAAAAGCCTTTTGGCCAGAAATTTGTTTGTTTTATGGACCAGTGAAAGAACTTAGGTCTTGCCACTTTCGGGATTTTTACCAGGAACCCCGTGCTTAAAGTAGTCCAACGCTGTTACTTACCTACTGCTACCTACTTTTTAATACCTTAGAGCTCCGATCAGCAACGGAAAAGTCGCTCATATACAGCGGTCCTTTAGGTATTTTTGTACGGATGGTTAAGTCGGCGACTTCCTTACGAAGGTCTTTGTGTTTTGCGAGGCCGTTTTCGTTAGCGCAGTCCTTTTTACGTCTTATTCGGCTTTAATGCTTCTTATTCACTGGAGTACCTTGAAGATAAAATATCTAGCTTTGAGGTATGTTCTTTTGACCTGAAACCCCAATACATAGAGCATTTCCTTGAAGTTCATTTTAAATTGCTTCTTAAGTCGTTGCTCGTCCATCACTGTTAAAATTCCCTTTTCATATGATCTGCCTTCCAGATCATCGTGTATCGACGTTATATTGCAAGGTTCCACTGGTAGGAAGCCTTAAATATCCTGTCGATATTTTTTGTTGTTTTTTGGCGTTAAGCTCATTTTTATTCCTCCGAATAGAGCTCTAATGGATGGGTCCGCCTCGACAGCCCGGTTATATTGCGGTAAGGTTATATACCTGCAAGATTTCGCCAGGGTACCTGAGGAAGCACGTTATTGGTCGGTAGATAATAATTGACCATCTTTGCTACCAGCTTGCAACTAAAATTAGATCATGGGCTGCTCTTGGTTTCAAGCTCATTAAATCAGTTAAGGATTCGAATTGAAAGCCTAGCTTTGTGTCGGCTTCGTGGGTGAAGTTTTATTTGTTCCAGAACGAAATGATACTAAAATTTAACGCCGATTCCAAATGGAACATTTGAGAAGAGTCTTAAGGCGGTAAACTCTTGTCTGTTTGTCAGACTTTCACAAAAAATTATTTTTGGGTTTCGAATAAAGGACCCCTCACTTAGTAGTACAAGGCACATCCCACTGGGCTACTGTATCCACATTAAATTGTGAGAAAATGGTTCACAACTTAAAGATCGAGTGAAAACAGCTGACGGCGCTTCACCGTTCACTTTCCTACGACAGATGCACTTTAAAAAAAAAAAAAATTCTAAAGTAAATGTAAATTCACCTAATAATGACACATTCCTGTCCAGCGCATTAATTTCCTCCAATAAAAACAAAAAAAAACCAACTAGTCTGACATACTATACCCCCAAAAATGTCAAACTCCACATCAGAGACTTATTGTACTCACTTCCAGAAATAATTCTTCACACATCTCTTACCATAATTTAAGACGATCCAAAAAAAAAAAAAAACCTACACAATGCCCGATGGACACACTAAATCCATCGTCATCCAACTCGAATCCTTTTTGTGCCCGCAAACTTCCAACCACAACTGCGCAGCATAATCATGTTAATGATCATACCTAGCAAAGCCAACAAAAAGCAAAAATCCACCATAAAAAAAGATGGAAAACGAAACTCAAAAGCTGGCAGAAAAAAACTGCCATCCAAGACACGAGCTAAAACCCCAATCCGTTTGGCATGTGCCCTAAAGGAAGCGCACATAACCAATTGCCTTATGGCTGACGGTCTGCACTTATTTCTTAGTCTCGAATAAAAATAATTCCAGCGGCGATTCCTTCGCTTAGAATTTCCATCAAACGACTTACTCCGAGATAGGTTATGTTTAGATACAGAGCGGTAGACGAGCGCACCTGCTGTTAATTCCGACCCCAAAAACCAAAAAAAAAAAACGATTCCTCCTCTGTCTATCTGTCTGTCTGGAGGGCTTCTATACGAACATCCGCTGACTGCACTCATGTGTGTTTTATGCCGAAAGGATTCCACAGCCTATCCACTCAAAGGACAACCGATTCATAAAAATCCACTCAAAAGTACGGACCATGTGCCGGGTCGTCGCTTTGCTGGTAAATGCCAGAGAACTACACCTTGGGAGCTTGGTTAAGTTTCCACATCACTTATTCATAACTCCTGCTTGCCTTGTCGTCCTTATTGTGTGTCGTCTGCTCATTTGCTTAGTCAGTTTGGAAAAGTATTTTGCCACCTTATAATGGAAGCGCATACACACAGCCACGTGGATATAATCGTCCTGCCATCGTATGAATCGATAATGATATTGGCGACACGGTTCGCACCACCCGTATATGTGGAGTATGGAGTATGAATCCGTGCGGTTGGTTGTGATGTGTAATCCTTTTATAGGCCCAGGATCTGTTTGTTGAACACTGGGTTGCTTAGAGGGAAATGTTATTACCACATCTCCATGTCTGCGTCCTACTGACTGGGAAGTAGATTTCGTTGTTTCAAGACGCTCGGGGAGTGTTGCCAGCTAATTAATTTATCAAACTTACAACCAGGGATGTGCCTATGATGAATTTTAAAAGGATTTTCGCGTTTTATTTACTCACATCCTGTTGGTGATGTGGAGAAGGCAAATTAGATTCGAGGATTTTGTTGTAAACACAACGGATTCACCACCAGGTTGGTATACGTGCGGTATTCTCGTACAGGGAGGTGGGAGGCAATTTACTCGCCTACTGAATGGTTTGAAGGTGATAATTATGAAGGGCGGATTTTAAGGTTTCAGAAAGATTTGTTTAAGGCACATCTGTAATTTGTTTAGGTTTAATGCAATACAAGCATGTTCGTGATCAGGCGTCAAGCAAAGACCTCAGAATACTCGGGTTTCAAGTGTCTGCTTAGAAATAGCTCTATCCCGGTATATGAAAAAAAATCGCAGCTTTCCAAGGACGGTATAGCTTATCTACGAAATTTTTGTTATGTAACAGAGTGTGCCATTTTCTATTTACAACCCGATCCATTAAACAGGGATTGGGGCTTTGTATTGCTGAATAAAGAGAACATAAAGAAGGATTCGTTGTGGCATTGAAGACTGGTCAAATTACCTTCATACTTACTCAAGTGGCACTACAGTCCTGAATGAACCTGCCTGAACCAACAAGCCTCTTCAATTAGCCCGGTCCTTAGCTAACTGCCTCCACTTGTGCACTCCAAGTTGGTTGAGGTCGGTTTCTACTTGTGCGCGCCACTTAAGGCGAAGTCTTCCTCTACTGCGTCCCACGTCTGGCTGTGAATCGAAGACTCTGCGAGCCGTAGTATTGGTGTACATTCGTTCTACATCTCCTATCCATCTTAAACGTCGGATGCGGAGTTTTATTACGAGCGGCATGTCGCTGTACAGCTTGAACAGTTATTGTTTCAATCTTCGTCTCCATAGTCCGTCAGCACAAACGGGACCGAATTTTCCTCTCGAATTGACCAAGGATTTCTTCATCCGCTTTTGATAAGGTCCATGCTTCAGCGCAGTAGAGCAGGACTGGAATGATCAGGGATCTAATTAGTAGTTAGACTGAGGGCCTTACTACTAAATTGCCTTCTTAGCCCGAAGAAACAGCGATTGGCAAGAGTAATTATTCGTTTGATTTCTGACGATAAATCCTTTTTTGGTATCGAATCTGTCGGTGAGGTCGTTTCCAGCCCTGATGGAGCAGTGAGAATTCTCCATCGTCATCCTACACAAACGGATGAGTTTTGGCGGTATACAAAAACTAGACATGGCTTTGTATAGTTCGTCTCTATTAATGCTGTCGAATACTTACTTACTTACTTAAGTGGCGCTACAGTCCGGGATGAACCTGGGCCTCAACCAATATGCCTCTCCAATTAGCCCGGTCCTTAGCTAGCTGCCTCCAGTTGCGCACTCCAAGTTGGTTGAGGTCGGTTTCTACTTGTGCGCGCCACTTAAGGCGAGGTCTTCCTCTACTGCGTCCGACGTCTGGCTGGGAATCGAAGACTCTGCGAGCCGGAGTATTGGTGTCCATTCGTTCTACATGTCCTAGCCATCTTAAACGCCCAATGCGGAGTTTTTTGACTAGGGGTATGCCGCTGTACAGCTCGTAAAGTTCGTGGTTGAATCTTCGTCTCCATAGCCCGTCAACGCAAACGGGACCGAAGATTTTTCTCTCGAATCGACCAAGGATTTCTTCATCCGCTTTTGATACGGTTCATGCTTCAGTGCCGTAGAGGAGGACTGGGATGATCAGGGTCTTATATAGGATGTCCTTAGTAGTTCGAGAGAGGGCTTTACTACTAAATTGCCTTCTTAGCCCGAAGAAACAGCGATTGGCTGACGAGATGTTGTTGTCAGAGTTAATAGCGGAGCCGAGGTAGACAAAGTCACTTACTACCTCAAAGTTATATCTGTCAATGGTGACGTTCTGTCCAATTCGACGATGTTGTGTGTCCTTTCGTGTTGACAACATGTACTTAGTCTTACCCTCATTTACTGCCGCTTCCTTCTCTATACTAGCAAAGGTTGGCATTGACATCATGTTGAGTCCTACCAATGATGTCAATATCGTCGGCGTATGCTCGTAGTTGCATGCGCGCTTTTCTTGCTCTTTTTTCTTCGGTGTTCTTCTTTTCTTCTCATTTTCAGCTGCAGCTTAACCTTGTATGGCTCGTTCTTGGCTGCGAGCATCCGTCGGCCATCCTCATCAAACCAGAGGTTTCTTGCTGGTGGCCGCGGGAAACCTTGCACATAAGTTGCGGCTGATCTAATGGCTTGTTGGCATCGTTGCCATTGTTCTTCGACATTAGATGCTGGTGGTATGATCTGAATCGAGAGGTTAGGGGATACGCGTTTCGCGAAGGCCTTGGCGGTCTCTTGGGATTGAAATTTATTAGATACCCCTAGGACACGAGGCCATCAGTATCCAGTACGGGATTGAGCGCTGCCGTTGACCTTTCGGTTCATCCGCCACCATCTCTGTTAAAGGGGCCTGACTTACCCTTGAGATTCCTAGATAACCTGTTGTCCGAATATATCGAAGCAGCTTATATAGGTTCGCCTGGGACGACAGACCGGGTATTCATTACTCGCCATTCTGACCAGGGTGATTATAGTGTTGCTGTTTTACGTCTTGTTATCTACTTATCGTTGAGTAATATCCACTGGGCATTGCCAAATTAAAGCCAATCAGAGTACAATCTCGTTCTACAGCAGCCTTGTTTGTTGACAATATTTCGCATTTGTTGCGGCGTGTGGATATCCGCATTCTTACATTTAGTCTCTCTGACCACAGCAGTGTCCTTCAGGCGGAGATATTGGCAGTAGCAGAGGCAGACAAAGAGACAATGAAAACAATCTCTGCTATTGAAATAAATTCCAAGCTTTGCCGTGAAAAGCTGAAGGTTCTTGGCGTCCAGCATAATGTTATGCTCAGCTGAGTCCCCGCTCGCAGAGGCAATGAAATTGCTGATGAATTGAACTGTCGAAGAAAAGGATCTGCCAACAGCATTGATCAGTCAGACCAGTCAGACAAACCGCCACTATTTGACCTCAAATCACGGGTGGGCCAGAAAACACTGGATATCGCATAAAATTCCATCATCATCTGTGAAACATACAAAAGGATGTGGCCTGAGTGTGACAAAACCAGAACCCACAGAATTCTTCGAAGAAACAGGAAATCTGATTCGACATTGGTAGGGATACTGGACACAACTTACTCAAAAGCGACAAACTGAAAATTCATCTTACAGATGTAACCTTTGTAGAGCCTGCGCGCGGTGTTGATGAAATAAACGAGGATACCCTCCACTTTCTGTGCCACTGCCTAGGCCTCAGTCAGCTAAGAAAAAGGACTTCAGGAAATCCTAAATTCCTCTCTCTAATCTTTTCAGGTTTGCAACAACATCTGGATGGCTAGAAAGGGACTAAAAATGGGCAGTAATGGGACAAAGGGAGGAGCCATGCACTCACGTGGAAACACAATGGGACTTTATTGAACTAAGGTAGCGTGAGGGAACACTTGTACCCCCTACCTTACTAGCCAAAGCGAGCTCCAATTTATCAATTCATCAGATACCACTACTAAGCGGGGCCACCAGTATCCACTATGGTATTGAACGCTGTCGCTCTGCCAACCATTTGCCCGCTACTTGGTGGATTATGGAGATGGAAATTTAACCATGAACATAGCCATAGGCCTAGCAAAATAAAAAATACCTATTAGATGTTTACGATCAGTAGGATATGGCCAGGACCGTTGGTTCTTCGATTTTCAGTCAGACGGTAGGTATTAAAAAAAGACCTCGTCCTAAGTTGCGCGCAAAGTAGAAAAAAACCTCTACCAACCCATTGGAAAAGTTGTGATCAGCAAGATCACCCCAAACTATAGCGCCATTTGTGGAAGTAAGGAGATACAAGATCCACGGCTGCATCACCCAATGACATCAGTTCAAGCTAAAATTACTCTCGCCTAGGCTGAGGTGGGTCTTAAGCTGAGGGTTCCTTCCGCAGTCACCCTTTATAGGGTGAAAATATAAAAATTGGAAGAACTTTTACTCGCTACTTCGACAGGAAAGCACTTTGTGAGTTTGTCGGTCTAGTGTGTGTTGAGACGAAGATATTTTGGAAAGATCTGTATAGCGACGGACGTTGATCTGGTACAAAAGCTGCGAATTTGGCAGCTAGAATAGACCTGAAACCCACCAACCCGAAGAGTAATTGAAGTTGAGGGGACGCCTCCAATTAGAAAGGGACCTCAGTCATCTTAACTTGTTCTGCAGAATTGCGACTTGCTAGAAAAGCCTCTTGTTGAGGTGTGTTCTACCCAGACTAAATGATTCTTAAAACTTCAGGTTTTATAGAGCACAGCCAACCTACTTTCCCGCACATTGAAAATAATCTGCCCACCCTGATGGTAAGCCCTACTATCAATACTCAGACCTCCATCGATTTTTGGCAAATATATCGTGCAATGTGCATCCATCTCGGCACAGGTTTGAGTTACGAGATACCAAAAATCGATTTTCGATTCACTGTGTGCCTGTCACTCTGTGGTGGTTCGCCTTTGCCGCCTGCTTGCTTCCTGCAATCCAATTATTTTCAAATAGTCAAATTCGTTTCTTTGATCCTTCATAGGGCATCCGTACAAAACAAACCAACAAAAGCGAAAGATACACGAAACATTTGGCCCTCAAATTAAATGAGCCCACGATTAGACCTTCAGGGTGGTTCTTCCAAAAAAAACTCGAAAAATAAACGTCGACTGCTGCCATATTTTTGCAATTTATTGTGCGACTCGGTCGAGTCTCTTCTGCGATTCTAGGAGTAGGTCTACCGCAACTCCACTTGATCGCAGACCGTAGACGTCGTTGTGCGGGCCAGATGGCAGGCTAAGAACGCGTTTCGTATCTACATACGTTCGCGTATTTATTCAAAGTGTATAACAACTTCCGACACAACACATACAGCATGTAAATTATGTTCGTATGAATAAATTTGGGTTAGGAGGTAAATTGGGCGCTGATACCGCTTCTAAAAGTCCTTTCCCTCTCGGCGATTTTTAATAAACAAATTCTGCGAAATTTTCACATGACAAATGAGTGTATGTGTGTGAGCGGGGGGTCCTTTTTCCTCTTCCGCTGTTATGTTATGGTTGGATTCGATTTAATTTGAATGAAATGCTTAACATTGCAAGCAAAGTCGCTAGCGGATTATAGTTTATTGACGACAACCAGATGGTTAATTGGGACACTGGCTCCCTGTAGAAATATTTATTGCATGTCCTTTCTGCATGTGAAATGAAAATCTGAAATCCCATCGGATGTATAGGTACGTTTGCCTACATAATTTGAAAAATGAAAATGCAGTCGCTGCAGGCAATAACCGGGACAATGACCCCATAGATACACAGATACTTAAATTTGTCACAATACCGAGCACGGATGGGCTCTGCTGAAGCAAGTACAGGAGATGGGGGGGGGGGGGGTGCATATATTCGTACATGCCTTTAACACTCGACTTGAGTCTGGACGGATTGTGTGAGATAAAAATAGCGCGACGATAAAATTTATGACGGAAGCAGTGGTACTAATTTTCGAGTTCAAAGAGAGTGCGCGAGCACACTGGCATGGTGACATTTTTGGTTTTTTTTCTGGAAATAGTTTTTGATCAACCGAATTAGAGTCAACTCTATGATTTTCGAAATTGTCTTGCGGGGGTGGGGTTTTTTTTGTTGTGTACTAGGTACCATAATAATGTACAGTACACTCGAATATTGTAAGATACGAATACAAACGTAAGGACGATGCTATACGCAGGAGTGGGTATGTCGGAAACTCGATGAAATCAATATCTACAACGATGTGAGTAGAGTCTGTATACCTTTCCGAATATGATTCTTAGAATAGCTTTACTTTTGCACGCTCTCAGTGACACACAAATCGTTAAGATACATTTTACAAGTGTGTTCTAACGTACTTATAACGTTTATGTAAGGTATAGGAAGGTAACAACGTCAAGGGAAACCATCTCAGGAAGGTCTGTTATTAGCACATTTGTTGGCTACTGAAGATAGCAGTTAACACTGATGCGGTAGACCATAAAGACTACGGAATTAGGTTATGTTACTGGTAAATTTCCATCGACACTTAATTAAGTTTTATGGATAAATCTAAGAATACTTCATAGCTGGGAAAAATCATGTAGTTTCGAAGCTTTCACTATTTCCTCCTTAGGGACAACAGAATTCCCATGATGGAGTCAACGGCGGCGTATACAGTCTCCGTTAGGATGGACAAAGTAAGCCGTCTCCGGACGGCTAAGATGAGCTAAGCTATTGATACTACTCGGATGGTTTGTCAGATCATCACTAGAGGAGGGCCAGCGAAAAATCATATACGGCTGGAAATGGAACCCAGACCTGCTGCGCTGCAGTTCATCGCACTAACCATCGCTCTACTGAGCCCATCATTATAAAAATGTATTTAATCGTTATTCAACGTTTTACGGACTTTCCGCTACGTTCTGTTGGGAGTTCTGGGAGTTCGGGAATTTTTTCCAAAACTAAACCTTTGCAGGGTCTAATCCATAGTTTTTGGAATTCCTTCGATCTTATTGAAAATGAATGACTGACTAGTTTGATGCATGCAAATAGGTTGGTTTTCATTCCTCCTATCAACGATTAACCCATCCGAATAAGAATGAAAACATATTTTAAGAACCATGAATGCCTACTTCCGGCCTTATAAAGGCGTTTTTATCGACTCTAGCACAATTATTCCCTCTTCGACAATCTGCCACCCAAAATATTTTTTTTTTCAAATGCTGTCAACCAAGTTCGTTTCATTTCCAAAAAAAAATAGATGCACACTCCAATCCCATTAAAAACTCCCACTTCCACAGCCCTCTTCCAAGGTGCATACCCACCTCGACTGCATCTGAAACTTCCTACACAAGCATTACGATTGTTTTAGAATTTTATGTCCTCTCGGGCTCATGTCAGTTCTCCCTCGGTCGCGGTGCAAAACATGCACCGGTGTAGGTGAGGTATATATAGATCAGACCTTTCCATCCATTCAGTCTTGCCTTTCTAATTGCAGCCAACGCTCTGGAAATTTATTGCAATGATCTAGCGAAGAAATTGGATGGAATTTCGGTCTCCTTTTGTTCGTTTCTCCATTTAAATTTGGACATTTGTCTCCGGTGGGTTTTCATTGTCTATGGGGTGTGGCATTACACATAACACACACAAAAACTAAGGAACTGTAAGGGTAGTGACAGCAAATTGCAACTCTATTCTGTCCTTGGCAATCATACGGAATCTCACGGATTGTATTGTAAGATATTTGAAGGGGAAAGCTTGCACTACATGCTTTTGTTAACGGTGCCAAAAATATCCAATTAGTTGATTGGCTGTACCTTGTTTTTGATTTTTTTTTTCTTGAAAAAAGGGCGTGGCAGTGTGCGGATTTTAAAAATTTGTACACTTGCTCTAAAGGAATGAGAACACATATCGTCGCTGTCATTTGTCAAAATTCATTAATTTTCAGAAAAGTTATTTAAAGTTTTGCATTACTATGGATATTTCCTTAAATGTCAAACTACACTTAGGTCCTCACGCTGTCAGTTTAGGAGCTATACAAGGTGGCGCAAAAATAACCTTCCGATGTTTTTTGGCTGAATTTAAAAAAAATGAAAAACTTTGATTCTTCTTGTGGATTATTTTTATTTGGTCTTTTAATTTTTTTTACATCAAGTCGAGAATATGATGTCATGTAAATGGCCGCCGCCACAGTTGATTGTCATTTGAGCCCTTTTTATGGCATTTTCCATCACTTTGGCCAAAACTTCCGGCGATAGGTCCTCACATTCTTGACACGGATATTGTCTTTAAGAGCTGCAAGAGTCTGATGCTTGTTGACATAAGCCCGCGACTTCAAAAACCCCCACAAAAAGAAGTCTGGAGCGGTCAAATCAGGCGATCTTGCTGGCCAGTGCAAATCGCCAAAACGGGAGATTGTGGCACGTGCAGTGTGTGCCGTTGCACCGTCCTGTTGGAACCACATGTTTTCCAATCCCAATTCATCAAGTTGCGGAAAAAAGAACTCGTTGATCATTGCTCTGCAGCGCTCACCATTCACAGTAACCGTTTGGCCCGCGACGTCTTCGAAGAAAAAAGGTCCGATGACTCCTCCAGCGAAAACAGCACACAGTGACTTTGAGCGGGTGTAATGGCTCTTCGTGGGTTACACGCGGATTTTCAGTGCCTCAGAAGCGTATATTTTGCTTATTTACGTACCCGCTAAGATGGAAATGGGCCTCATCACTCATGATTATTTTTGATGAAAAATCATCTTCCTCTTGGTGGTGATTAAGGATGGCTTGAGCGTATGTGAGACGCGATTGGCGGTCAGCAGCTAACAGCTGATGCACCGTCTGGACTTTGTACGGAAACATCTTCAAATCTCGTACCAAAATTCGCTGTAAAGACCGTCGACTGATACCCATTTGCGTGGCACGTCGTCTGGTCGATGTCGACGGCGCTTCCATGACATCTTCGATCGTCCTTAAGAAAACTGATCATGTTCGGGTGGTATGTTGGGTGACTATTTTTAGCTAGAACTAGATAAATTTGACATCAGTGATTTTTGGTACCAAGATAGCTGGTAAAACTTTATAATAAAAGGGATATGTTCGGTAATCGTGTAATCTCGAGAAAAGATCCAGTCGAATGGTCACCTCGCTCATAACGGGTGGGCCAAATACAAGTTTATTTTTAAAAATGCAATAAAATGAACAAAATAATTTTTGTCCATGTTATATGGTTTTACAAGTAAGAGCAAACATTCCCATTAATTATGGATCACATCGTCGTTCAAGTGACTGCCTCGGTAGGCTTCGCAGTAGCGCATTCTGTCACTCCAATTTTCCAAAATCTTGTTGATGCTTTCGGGATGTTTCTCATGGATTGTTTGGATGATATTATCCTTAAGTGATTGAATCGTTTCCGGATTGTTGGCATAACATCGGTCCTTCACAGTTCCCCACAAAAAAATCTAAAGGGGTCAAATCGCAGCTCCGAGGCGCCCAATTGACATCGACAAGTCGGCTAATAACACGATTTAGGAATTTGGTGCGCAAAAGATCGATTGTGGCATGGGCTGTGTGGCATAGCGTGCCATCCTGCACGAACCAGAGGTCGTCCAAGTGCATGTCTTCAACTTCAGTAATAAAAATTAGTTAAACATGGCTCTGTAACGCCCACCGTTGACCGAAACGTTGTTCCCTGCCTGATTTTCGGTGAAAAATGGTCCAATGATGCTACAACTCCACAATTCGCAGCAAACTGTCACTCTCTGTTGAAGACGTAGCCGCTGTGATGAAAATGCTCCTCGTCAGAAAAGATGATTTTTCGCCCAAAATCGCTGTCCAATTCAAGCTGCTCTAAGGCCCAAACTACGAAGCGATAACGAAGCGGATGGTCGACAATAAACTGCGGGTTTCAACAGCCAATTTTGTTTGTTAACGTACCCGTCGAGATGACAATGCTCCTCGTCAGAAAAGATGTTTTTTTTTCGCCCAAAATCGCTGTCCAATTCAAGCTGCTCTAAGGCCCTCACTGCGAAGCTATAACGAAGCGGAAAGTCGTGCGCCTTCAATTGTTGAGTCAGTTGAACCTTAGGTTAGGTTAAGTTAGGGTGACTGCCAGCGAGTTCGCCAGCACACTTAGACCATTTTTGATCCATTGTGATACCACGTGGATATTGTCCATTCTCCTTGTTATCTGTGAAAAAAAACATTCTGAGCTTTTAATGAAACGAAAGAGTCCTTTCGCTTCGATTTTTGTCAAATCAGATGAAGCTTCCTTTTGTTTGATAGGGCCGGCCAGTTACAAAGGAGATGAACTATTGTTTCTTCTTCCTCTTCGTCCATGCAGCCTATACAGAAGTCGTTTGAGTGGAGGCCTTGCCTTTCTGCGTGCCTGCCTTTTAAACAGTGTCCAGTGATGACACCTATGGTGGCGCTAATGTATGGTCTATCGAGCGAAATCAGTCCCTTGGATCTTATTTAATCCAGCTTTGGCCAGAATTGTTCGGTGATATGACATTTCATGTCAAGACTCCATCTAAGATTTGATTTGCTGTTAGCATGTTGCGCTTTTGCATGTAGCGATAGGAATACCTAGAGACTGATTCCAAGGATTTGATTTCCGCTTGGCTGTCCGAGAAAGAGCTAATATCCCCTGTCAGATAAGGCTTCTTTGTTCGCCATAGGTTAAGGTTTCGCCTATGGGAGGAGACACCAGCACCCCCTTCGACATTTGTTTTGAAGCCATCGGTATAAAAATGGATCGAGTCATTTTGCCTGGGATTGTGACCTGGAAACTCTTATCGAAGCTTAACCTGGTAAGGGTGTAATCAGTGTTTTAAGGAATAGATTGTATATTTGACCACTGTTGGATGGTTTTAAGACAAATGGGTGACTTAGTTGCCATTTGCTTGTCGAAAATATCTAGGGGAAGTAGGTGAAAAGAATGTCTATGCCGCTGAGGGTGTTGTACGGAGTGCTCCACCGATACACAGACACCTAGTTCTTTGCACCTTGGCTATTTTTTTGCTGTTTAAAGCCATCTCTAGCGGTGTTCACCATACTACTACTCAATTAAGAAGTATCGGTTTTATAACCGAGATTTAGAGCCAATGAGTGATACGAGGTTTCATTCCCAATTGCATGCCTACGGCCTTCTTACAGGAGTAAAGCGCGACTGTCGCTTTCTTTACTCTATCTGTTACGTTCAGCTTCCAGTTAAGCTTCCTGTCCAAAACACGTGCCAGGCATTTTGCTTTGGCTGAGACGGCTAGTTCAATTCCGTTCAGTGACAGGGGAAATTTTATATTTCCTTGTGGACAGTACCATATAAGTCTTGTAGGGGTTTACACCCACCCCAAAACTGACTGCCCATTTGGAAGGTTTGTGCGTTTTGGAGAAGTTCCTTGAGTTCAGGTGCTTCCCTGAGACTGCGACAGCAACGTCATCCGCGTAGGAAAGCAAGTGGCATCTCTCGGCTCCCAGGATGAGTAAAAGCTCATTTACCACAAGTTCCAGAGAAGAGGGGACAGGACTCCACCTTGCGGGGTCCCTCTACTGACATGTCTTCTAGTCGAAGCACCACCCGGTTTTGTGTTGATAATCCGGCTATTTAATAGCAAATTATTCAGCATTCCAAGTGAGTGATCGGCTTTCAGACATGTTAGCGCCTTAATGATCGCTCCCGAATTGACGTTGTTAAAAGCACCTTCAATGTCTTGGAATGCAACAATAGTTCACACCTTGCAGCGCAACGACTTTTCGATAATACGTACAAATGTGTGTAGGCCTGTTTTTACAGATTTGTCTTTGCAGTACGCATGTTGGCAAGCAGATAGCTGATTTACATCAATGCTGCTACGGAGATGAATGTCAATCAATCTTTCCAGGGTTTTCAAAAAGAATGATGATAAGCTGATCGGTCTCAGGTCTTTCGGATTGACCTGAGAACTTTTACCAGATTTGGGTATGAATACTTCATACATCCCTCCAAATATAGGGAATGTAAATCAGCTCAATGCAGCCCTTAAGAACAGGTTCCATATATAATTCGACCTTGTAAGCGAATAATCTGAGATCTTTGTGCGGAATTTTCCTAAGGCTAATGCATTTGAGCTGTTGAGATCGATGGAGAGTTGATGTTCGTGAATTGAGTCTCCTACTCTAGGCTACAGCAGCCACATTCTAGTCTTTGCGCACTGTACGAAGACGGGGACCATGAGTGTAGTCCACCAGCATACCAGTCTCACGAACTTGTTCCACAAACTTGCGTACAGCAGGCGCGGTGGGTGCTTCATTTCGTCCAAAACTACTTTTCAAATAACGCACTGTTTGGGTTGCACAGCACTCACTTTGGAAATAGGTTTTCAATATTTCTTAAGTTGTTGTTCAAGTGTAAAGCGACTCATTTTGTTCAGCGGAGCTACTGACTTTCTGTCAAGATTTGGACCGGGAAACAGCTGTCAGTGTCAAAATAACCTAGGATTTAAAAAGAAATCATGAGATGGGCCACCCTATATATGGATCGACTCAGAATCGCGAGCTGAGTCGATTACGCCATGCCTGTCGGTCCGTCGTTAGTTTTTGGGAGCGTCGTGACGTCCATTTAAGGTCGCCAAAAAGAGAAATAGCCCGCTCACCAAAGCGTCAGCTAGAGCGCATGTTGGCGAATTTGGCCTTGATGAGGAATTTTACAATGCGTTCGCTAATTAGTCTTCAAAACATAGGAGTTCTTGCCTAAGTCTTGCACTTATAACATTTCACATTTGAATTGTAGCTCTTATTGTTCACTATAACACGTTCCATAGTAGTTGTCACAGTTTTTCATACTTAGGCCCGGCCCATCCCGTCGCAACTCCTGGATGGCAGTAAGGTCTGTTTTTCGACAGCTTAGGGCTTCCGCTAGTTGGTCATCTGCATCTCTCCTGTTTTATGTTCTCACATTCAAGATACGAACGTCGTTGTATTTTTCGTTTAGCATGGTCGTCAATAATAAAATCCTCGTAACAAGGATTCCTTGGTAGTCTTCGATTCCCAGCCAGACGTCAGACGCAGTATAGGAAGTCCTCGCCTTAAGTGGCACACACAAGTACAAACCGACCTCAGCCAACTTGGAGTGCGGAACTGGACGCAGTTAGCTACGGATCGGACTAATTTAAGAGGCATGTTGGTTGAGGCCCAGGTTCATTCCGGACTGCAGCGCCACTCAAGTAAGTAAGTATCTGGGTGAGCAACAAGATATCCAAGAAAGCCAAACGCTTCTTTACACCAACATCATTGACTCATCTCCCAATGTCATAATTTTCGCCTCCTTTTAAGCTTTCCTACGCAATGCAATGGCCCTTAAAGTCTCTCTGTGCAGGATTTCCAGAGCTCGTTTGTGTTCCTTGGTCATTTCTGTCATGTTGAATACACCGGAAAATCTATTCCAAACCGGGAAAAACTGCTTATAGGAGACCCTGCAAATATCCTAAACAGCGGTAATGTATTCGCAAGCACCCTCAAGCTGTGCGTTCTTTTTGATACCCATGGCAGTCTCACAGATGATATCCAAAGCCAATACGCTATTGGCATTCTCTGTCAGTCGATTAATTCAAATGTCGGAATTGTCTTCCATGGTAGGAATAAATTTTCCCAAAATTTTAAAGTGGAATGCTGTTGTCAATAACTTTCCACTCCTGTGCCATAATTCGCCACCACTTTACAGCAAGTGCTTGCCTTTAACAAGGTTGAAGTTATTTGACTTGCACAGCAGTTGATTGTTGCTAAGAACTAATTTGACATCATCTGGATCGGTGATGAAAAGTCTGCGATATTTTCCAAACCAAATGCTGAATGTTGGGCCATGTCTATTATGGAGGTCATGCAACCAGTTGGGGATTTTCCTTCTTTTATAGGTGCAAGTATCGCCAAAGGTCGAAGGCCGGAGGTTTGTCGCAAAAATTTGGCACTGCGCAAGAATTTAAGAGCCTTTTCGAAAATCGCAACAAATAAACAGCGCGACAACAATCAAAAAGACACGCAGAGATGAATGAAGTAAAGAGATGACAAACTTCTGGATTTGCCTACAAGCTGAACCCGTAGGCCTTCTAACCTAAAATAAATTTGCGGCTGAATGAATATTCGATTCAACTTGCAGCATAACCTGTGTTCTTATGCTGCAATCCATCTTTATGGATCTAAAAATCAAATCCAACTATTGAATTTCTGTCCCGCAAATATTGGTTATCTTCCAATGACCCTTATTCAAACAAATTATCTCAATTAAATTATTTCCTCGCAGAAATACCACGATAGAGATACATTTCTAAGTTCACAGTTTTCATTTCCATAATTTTTTTTTTTTAAATCATCTTCCAATCAAAAAATTCCTCCTCACGCATCTTGTCACTTTGATATCTCGTGCTGAGATATCTCCATGATTGATTACCAAAGTACCAAAGACAAAACAAAAAGATAGAAGATATCCAACTTGTAATTACCGTCTTACGTGTATAGCTTTGTAATGCCACCGATTGTGGCTTAAGGCGAACGTTCTAAAGAAATCTCCAAATTTTGATAATTTTAATGGGAGATTCCAATGAAGACGAACCAAAGCTGAAAACAAGTGAATTGCGAATACTCTCGCAAACCTACTTTGCCGCCCGAAGGAATATAATTAGCTTTTGCAGGCTTACGAAGCGCGGTACGCTGCGCTGTACTGAGGCCAAAGAACTCGTACGTAATTAGCAATAGAAAACGAAATAATTACTAGTTGTGTGCAAGTGCAAATTATATGCCTTGAACCGAACTATTTGGAAGTAATTGTTCTCAAATAGACACAATCCGGAGCTGAGTCATTAAGCTGTTCCAGATAAATGATGCGATGATTCGCTTGATTAGGTGTGAATATGGCAACCTAGTGGTTTTTGAGACATTGGATGGGGTGCCAGAAGTCACTTAATGGTTGGTAATCATCATGTCTGCAATAGTTAAACACAGACCACGGTGTGGACAAACGGGATGAACTCGGAACCCTAAATTTTCTGTCATGGTTTGACGTTAATTTTGGTTTGGTTTTGGTATATTGCTTCTGGTTCTTATATCGATAAAAATACTCTTTCAGCGCCAGGTGTGAACCCAAAAAATTCACACACATTGCCCCTCCAATACAAAATGGGATCAGTCTTGAATTCGTAGAATCACCCAAATCCCTCTAGTCTTGGACAAGAAATTGAAGTGGAAGGCCAATATTCGAACAAATTACGCGAAAAGTGACATCGTATCAGTTTACGCGTGTAAAAGGGCATTTAAGACGGAATGGGACATGAACGTATATATATATATATACACTACGTTCTGACTTTACCTAACCTTATCTTCTGCGAAAGTTCAAAGATCATCTTTTGTATGCATAAGTGTGGACCTAAAAACATGGAGTCGTCGTGGGACGGCCTTAAGAAGCGACGCTTTTACGTATTGGCCCGTCCGTGGTACGTGGTACGGTGACGGTCACGATTTCACTTTTTCTCGGTTCACTCCCCATCTTCCAAGTGCGAAATGGAGGGGGAAGTTATGGTAAGGTGACGGTCAAGCCATGGAGGGGAAGTTAACGGTACGGTGACGGTCACGATTTCACTTTTTTCGGTTAACTCCCCACCTTTTTGAATAAGTTTTATGCGTGACCCGCCGACCGTCCGTAAAAAAAACTACCATCGCTTCAAAAACCTCCCTATCCGCAGCCCTATATGCTATCCTACGTCTAGTTTACCTCTCCTTTACCTTTTTAACAGACGGGCATGCAAGCAGATCTTTTTTAGGGCTGCCCATCGTCTAAAGAAACTTAATTCATTATGGTTGTTAAGAAGCCAAAACCAAATAATAATCCAGTCACCAAGAAGGTTGCCCCAGCACTATTGGCCGTCAAGAAAGCTGTTGTCAATAAGACTGTCAATCAGATCTTCGAAAAGGGGCCAACAACGATGGCATCGGTCAAAATGTACAGCCAAGGAGCGATTTGTCTCCTTTCGTCAGATGGCCCAAGTACATCCGCGTATAGTGTCAAAAAGCCGTTATCCTGTTGTCAAGAAGACTGTCAACCAGCTCTTCGAAAGCAGGCCTAAGAACTATGGCATCGGTCAAAATGTCCAGTCTAAACGCGATTAGTCTCGTTTCGTCAGATGGACCATGTGCATTCGCGTCCAGTGTCAAAAGGACATTCTCCTGTTGGCAATAAGACTGACAACCGCAGCTTTTCGAAAGTAGGAACTACGGCATCGGTCAAAATGTCCAGCCCAAACGCGATTTGTGTCGTTTCATCAGATGGCCCGCGTATAGTGTCAAAAAGGCCGTTCTCCAAAAGCGTCTGAAGGTGCCACCACCAATTCACCCAGAACTTGAAAAAGAACACCGCCGTCAAGATGTTCAAGACGTTGGATAAGTACATGACCGAGTCTTCTTTGACCAAGAAGAAGCGTTTGAAGAAACTCGCCGAAGCTAAGACCAACCCAAGAAGAATACCACATACGTCTAGTCCGGCACCAATACCGTCACCAAGCTGGTTGATGAAGGCCCAACGGGTCGTCATTGCTCATGATGTCGATCCCTTGGAGTTGGTTCTGCTTCTTCTAGCTTTGTGCCGCAAGATGGTTGTCCCATACTGCATTGTTGAAGGCAAGGCCCACTTGGGACCCTTGGTCCGTAACTACACTTTTCTGATTCCATCATGCCAATTGATGTAGTTCGTCTTGACGGCAGCCAAGATCTTGCCCAAGTTAGCCTTGTCGTTGGCTTCGAACCCCATCAAAGGGTCGTCTTGGAAGCTGTCAAGACGAACTACAACGATCGTCATGACGAAATCAGTGCAAATCACTGCACACCCTTTTTGTCGACGTCGAAGCCAACGACAAGGCTAACTTAGGCAAGATCTTGGAAGCCGTCAAGACGAACTACATCAATTGGCATGATGAAATCAGAAAACACTGAAAAGGCTCCATCACGGGCTTAAAGAGTTTGGCCCGCATCGCCAAGCTGAAGCGGGCCAAGGCGAGAGGATTGATACAAAAGCAAGGATAAACGAGAGTTCTTTTTTGTTTTGGTATACACCTGAGCAGAAGAACTCCCAAGATGGAGTCAACGGTCTAATCTTAGTATGGACCAGTTCCAGTTAGGATGGACAAAGTGAATAACCTAAATGAGCTGCTTCGACATATTCAGACAACAGGTCATTAAGGAATCTCAAGGCAGATGAGCCTAAAGGCCCGTGTCCTAGGGGTATCGAATAAATTAAAACTGGTCCTCCAGGCTGCGGGTTGATCCTTGAAAAAAAAACCATTGTTACGAAGCAACCAAGAGCCTCGGAAAGGACTGATCATATTGTTGACGACCATGCAAAACGAAAAAAAAAGAACAACGACGTTCGTATCTGCTCCTGGAATGTGGGAATGTAAGCTTAAAAGATCACATATAGTCGGTGTGTTCAAGGGTACTACTTCATAGGCTTACATTCGAGAAGACTAGGTCTATGACTAGGCATTTGACTATTCTTACATATCGGAGTACTCACAGGGTACTGCCTCATAGGCTTACACCAGATAATTCTATGCCTTTGACTATTGTTTGAGCGAGGATGAGTTGAACCTGCTAGCAAACAACGGTGAGTCTATCTCTATCCTTACTCATGGAGTCAGTCAGTCACAGATACCTTGATTTCAGCTGCTCTTTCCGTCTGAAAAATCATCGCAGCGTCTTCCGATCGCCTTTTACACCGTGCGTCTTTGTCGAAAGTCAAGCTGAGATCAGATCCATTATAAATGTGTTTCTTGGGTTTCAGAGTACTTCGACATTTTGGGAAACGGTTCGCCTTTTGAACTGGCCAGATATTTTCTTAACCTAAACAGCAGACGGACTTTGGCAACATCGGTGCTTTAACGTCATTAAATACCTCAGCCGCGATCTTGGACAGTCACATTTTGACAAGTGAAACATTTCAAGGATCAATTCGACTGGAATAAAGCTGATCAAATGCGCTACTTAAATGAGACTAAGTACCACCTACAAACTTACAAACATCTGCACAGAAAACTGTATCCCAGGCTGAGTATTACCTTAAATGACTTTTGCAGAAGCTGCGGTGCAATGACAGGTATGACAGTAAATGGACTCTTCTTCTGGACGTCTCCCGTTTTCTAAATGGGCTCCGTGGCGCGATGAATTGTCCTAATCCCAGCCGTAGCAACACCTAAATGATTTTTTACTGGCCTTCCCCTTGTGATGATCTGACAATTCATCCGAGTAGTATCAATTGTCAAGAAAATCGTATCTCAACTTAGCCGTTCGGATTCGGCATAAAACAGGAGGTCCCGGCATCGCGGAAGAAGTATACACGCACATATGAACGGTTGTGTGAAAAATTGTAGGCCCTGGGTAATAACGAACCAATTGCGCCAAAAATAGGGTGTCCCAACTTTTCTGACGAAATTAAAATAGATTCTGATGGTACTGATGTTGCTCCTGCCTTTTGGACTTGAGTAAACAATTTTATATGGGCCCACTACAAACAAACAAACAAACAATCCTAATCCCGTAGATACGAACGACTTTAGTCGGTAAATTAGAAGGAGGTTTGTATTTGTATAGCTAGACTACGACATTCTTCGTAAATATCCGGTTGACAAATCATCCGAGTAGTATCAGCTGAAGCTGCCAAGGTGTGCAAAATTTGGTTCAGTGTGGACTTTGATAGCTGAAAACAGTACCTACTGGTTCAGGTTGTCGTCGATTAAGTCATTTAGATACTTCGGTTGAAAAGATATTTAAGGAGAGGAGGTTAGGTTAGGTTAGGTTGGTGGGTTGATGAGGCAGACGGTGTGTGTCCTCCCTCATCGCACTCAGGTCAATATAGACCCATTGTGATGCCCGTTGGGGGTCCACTTATGTGGTTGGTTCATTCATTGTCCCGTTACTGTCCATTGTTGTTAGCCTCTTTCCAGCCATCCAGATATTGTTGCAAACCTGAAAAGATTAGTGAGAGGGATTTCGGATAGATCCGTGAGGTCGAGGAAACAGTATTATCCTAAGGTTCTCATTCTTAATTGGCTGAGGCCTGGGCAGTGGCACAGAAAGTGGAGGGTATCCTCGTGTATTTCTTCATCACCGCAGCCTCTACAGAGGTCATCATCTATGAGATGCATTTTCAGTTTGTGGCTTTTTAGTAAGTTGTACCCAGTAAGAATCGCAACTAAAGTAGGGACAGATTTCCTGTTTCTACGAAGTAGTTTATGGGTTCTGGCTTTGTCATACTCAGGCCACATCCTTTTGGAAGTTTCACAGGTGGGAAGGGAGTTCCACCTGTTTTTGGCAGAGATCAGTGTTTTCTGTCCCACCCGAGATTTGAGGTCACATAGTGGTGGTTTGACAGACTGGTCTGCTTGGTCAATGCTGGAGGCAGATCCTTTTCTCGCCAGTTCGTCAGCAATTTCATTGCCCGGGGACCCAGCAGAGCTTAACATTATGTTGGACGCCAAAAACCTTCAGCTCTTCACGACAACGTTTCACAAGCCGAGATTATATTCGACAGCAGAGATAGCTTTTATTGCAGCCTGACTGTCAATAAAGATGGTGATATCATCTGGTGGTATCGCCAGCATTGAGGTCGCTTTGGCTGCCTCTGCCAATGCCAATATTTCGGCTTGGAAGACACTGCTGTGCTCAGGGAGACGAAAGGTGCTATTTAGCTTAAGTTTTTCTGAAAACACTCCAGCTCCAACGCCTACATCCATTTTTGAACCATCAGTGTAGATGGATATGGTTTCGGGGCCCAATTCGTTCCTCTCCCACTCCTCTCTGCTTGGGAGGATGCAGGAGAATGGTCTTTGAAAGTCATGGTGAGGCAGCATGTAGTCAGAGGATACAGCTGAGTCCAGATATCTGTGTAGAATTTGGGCATGTCCTCCTGAGTTCGATTTCCAGCAGTTGAGCTGGCTGATTCTTAGAGCACTTTTGGCTGCAGATTCTTGCATGTAAAGGTCTAGCGGTAGCAGGTTAAGGATGGTTTCCAGTCCCGCTGTTGGTGTGGTTCTCATTGCGCCAGTAGCGCCCACACATGCTATCCTTTGTACCTTTGTCATATTTTTCAGATGGGTGACTTTATATGTGGATTGCCACCAGACAAGCCCCCCATATGTTAATATAGGTCTCACAATGGCCGTGTACATCCATAGGATGATCTTGGGGTTCGGACCCCAGTTTTTTCCGAATATTCGATTACACGTATAGAAAGCGACTGTGGCCTTTTTAATGCGCTCGCGCACATTTAGGTTCCAGTTGAGTTTTCTATCAAGAATGACACCCAGATACTTTTCACTATCGGCTAGTTTGAGGGTAGTCCCATCGATAGCCGGTAGGTCGAATATTGGTATCTTCCTCTTGTTCGTAAAGGAGAGGAGGTCAGATGACATTCTTTTTTTTGGATCGGTCATGTGCATTATCTGCCTTAATTTGCATGACCCTAAGCATATAAGGCTGTGACAAAATTCAGGGCATAGCATATGTCTAAGATTCGGTTGAAAAGATCAGGAGGTCAGATGGCATTCTTTTTTGTTGGATCGGTCATGTGCATTATCTGCCCTAATTAGCACGACTCGGAGCATATAAGGCTGTGACAAAATTCAGGGCATAGCATATGCCTGAGCTAAATCCTGACCTACAAATGGAGTTCGTAGCAATTTTCAGTATTCTTAGTCTTTAAAGATTCAATTATTGCGACTACTCGATGGTAGATACAAATGGTATTGGCAAGTGTTTCCAGGGTAGTAGACCTTTAACGAGCTTATTAATATCTGACGTTAACGGCCCATACAGGGCCTCAAACTTAGTTTCCCCCTACATAAGAGTGTTCAAAGTTTTTATGTTTGCAACAGAGGACTACAGTTCAACGCCGGATTCAAAAGGCAAATTTAAGAAGCTTCTCCGACAGTGTTGCTCTTGGAGGTTTGTCGGACTTTCGCAAGAGATGGAGCAGTGAAAAGGCTAAATAGTTGTTACTTTCGGGATTTGAATCAGGGACCCGCCCAAAAACCAATTAGCCCACTGCATCCACAAGTTGATTTGCAAGTTCTGGGACACCGACATCAAATCATCTGAAGGGCTACTATTTTCGAGTGACTAAGGCGCTAAATTTGCGTGAATTGGGTACCTACAACAGTACTTTCAAAGGTGTAATGCAATAGCCCCCAGGAATTAAGTCCCATGGGGCTAAATTCCAAACAAAAATAAAAACAACCCGCGGGGCTTCCTTTTCAAAATGGGAACATGTCCCGCTGCTATTACTGCCTTTTGCTTGTGGGGCTTATTTCATTTGAATGCATCTAAACTCGTACGCAACCCAAATCCAACAGTGAGCCCAAGCAGGGGGGTTGCACAAGGGTTAATTCTTTTTTCTTGAATTCAGCCTGGGGACTAAGGCCGCTGGGGTTATTGCACTGCATCACTTTGAAAACAATAGACCACACCAGTCGTAAAAACCCATTTTTTAGACCTCAAAAACTATTTCGAGCGTATATTCAGCCTTCCCAATACAACTCCCAACAACCAGTTCTGTTTTCAAATCTTAGCCAGTGGATAATTTCTGACATTAGTGTGGTGAATATAGACTTCAAAATGTTAACTCGTCTGGAGCTCGACAAGCTTTGACAGCTTTGGTATGCTTACTAAGGATAGAGGGACATTGAAATCACACCGACGCGACGCGACGACAGATGTGATGATAGTTCTCAGATGGGAACATTTTTAACTTTCTGAATCATGAGGTTCAGGCATAAAACCGGGTGCCAGCAGATCTAACCAGCAGCGTACGGAGAATGTTTTACATAAGATGTCCTTTGCATTTGAATACCTCGTCATTCCTTCGACAAGCTTTGTAGGTTTCGTCGATCTTTGTCAGCAGGAAAAAAAAGCGGTGATAAAATACAATCCTGCGGCACTAGGACTTCAAAAACACGTTGTGGTTAAATAACCTATTTTTTAAGGAGTATACCCTTTCTGCAAACGAGAGAGGGGGGAGGAGTGTCCTCTCACTAAAGCACTCACTCTCAGGCGGCAGCGGAGGAATTCCCTAGATGGAGTCAACGGTGGCGCCTACAGCTCCAGTTTGATCGAACTGGTAGTGAAATCCCTATATGAGCTGCTTCGACATATTTGAACAACAGGTCTATAGGGATTTGCAATAGTGAGCCAGGGTAATGGAAAAGAGTTGGTGGCGGAGGAGCCCTCAATGGGTCAACGGCAAAAAAGGGCCTGACCCTCCAGGTTGGGGGTTGTGCTTTGAGTTAACTACCCATCCACGGAAAAAAGTCTATGTTACAAATTCGCCAACATATGCGCTCACGCTCCGACGGAAGAAAAAGATGATATAGCTAAGGATTGCTTCTACGAGCTCCTCGACAAAACCTATGAGCGACTACCGAAGTACGATGTTAAAATCGTGCTGGGAGATTTAAACGCAAAGGTAGGAAGAGAAGACATCTTTAGCAGTACTGTCGGAAAATATAGCCTACACGACAACACGTCTGGTAACGGACTTAGGCTAATTGACTTCGCTAATATCGAAGAACAATGGCAACGATGCCAGCAAGCCATTTGATGAGGAATGCCGACAGTTGCTCGCAGCCAAGAACGAGGCCTACAAGGCTAAGCTGCAGGTGAAGACGAGAGCTGCCATTGAGCTCTATAGGCAAAGAAAAAGGGAAGAACATCGGCTTTTCAGAAAGAAGAAAAAAGAGCAAGAAAAGCGCGCGATCGAGGATATAGAGAGGTGCCACTCCAGGAACGATGTTCGCAAGTTTTACCAAAGTGTGAAACGTCAAAGCCAAGGATATAAGGCTCGAACAGAATCCTGTCGAGATGAATAAGGAAATATCGTAGTTGAGACACAGTCGATGCTGAGTATATGGAAGAACCACTTCTGCAGACAATTAAACGGCAATGACTAACAATATTCCGCTGTCAGGCAGAACGAACCATTCGATATTGGCGACGACAGCGAAAACTGCCAGCCACCCGACCTAAGTGAAGTGAGAATAGCTATATCTAAACTCAAGCTTAACAAGGCCGCCGGAAATGACGGCCTTCCCGCTGAGCTTTATAAAGCTCGTGGAGATGATTTGGTAAGCAACATCCACCAACTCATAAGCCAAATCTGGTCGAATGAAAGCATGCTTGAAGAATGGAACCTCAGCATCGTTTGCCCGATCCACAAAAAAGGAGACCCTCTGGACTGCGCCTACTACAGAGGCAGAAGTCTACTCAACATCGCCTACAAGATCCTATCTGCCGTAATATGTGAACGCCTGAAACCGTTTACCAACAACCTGATCGGCCCTTATCAGTGTGGTTTTAGGCCAGGAAAGTCCACAATCGATCAAATCTTCACACTTCGGCAGATCCTGGAAAAAACCCAAGAAGTCCAAATCGATACCCACCACCTATTCATCGATTTCAAAGCCGCATACGACAGCATTTATAGAGACGAACTATACAGAGCCATGTCTAGTTTTGGTATACCGCCCAAACTCGTCCGTTTGTGTAGGATGACGATGGAGAATTATCGCTGCACCATCAGGGTCGGAAACGACCTCACCAACACATTCGATACGAAAAAACGATTTAGGCAAGGCGATGCGCTGTCATGTGACTTCTTCAATTTGATTCTTGAGAGGATTGTGCAAAACTCCCAAGCCAATACCAGAGGCACAATTTTCAAAAAATCGGTGCAACTACTAGCATACGCCGACGATATTGACATCATTGGTAGGACTCAACGTGATGTCATAGCCACGTTTGCTAGTATAGAGAAGGAAGCGGCAAAAATAGGTTTAGCAGCAAATGAGGGTAAGACTAAGTGTATGCTAACACGAAAGGACACACAACATTGACGAATTGGACAGAACGTCACCATTGACAGATATAACTTTGAGGTAGTAAGGGACTTTGTCTACCTTCGCTCCGCTATTAACTCTGACAACAACATCTCGTCAGAAATCAAACGAAGAATTACTCTTGCCAAAAAACTCCGCATTGGACGTTTAAGATGGCTAGGACATGTAGAATGAATGTACACCAATACTCCGGCTCGCAGAGTCGTCGATTCCCAGCTAGACGTCGGACGCAGTAGAGGAAGACCTCGGTTTAAGTGGCGCGTACAAGTAGAAACCGACCTCAACCAACTTGGAGTGCGCAACTGGAGGCAGTTAGCTAAGGACCGAGCTAATTATAGAGGCATGTTGGTTGAGTCCCAGGTTCATCCCGGACTGTAGCGCCACTTAAGTAAGTAAGTAACTTTCTGCGTTAAGTTTACATGTAAGTAGGCTAAACTCAGGAAGGGACTTATATGTATCATCGTTTCTAAAGGATTCAAATGAAAGCTTCCTCATTCACCATCAGTTGAGTCTAGGTGCTCTTTGAATATAGCAGCTATGATGGTCCTCCATAGCTATCCATTTATGTTTGGACGGGGATTTCATCAATCCTATTTTTTTTTTCGCTGTTGCCATCTTATATATAATTGTTTGGGCTCCAATACGAACTATTTTTCGATAAGGAACTACGACAGCTCAAGGCTTGATTACATATCCCAAATGAAGCCTTTTAGAGGGGTTTACTATGCGGTATCCATCTACCCATTAATATCAATTTCACGGGTCACTTAAAGAACAATGCCTCCTCCTTCTACTAATAATCGTTCCAACTCTCTCTTACATTCCAATTGAATGAATACCCCAGTTCTCCGAAAAATAGCGTCCCTTTTTCAAATAAACAAATTTCCCTCCAGCTATGTCTACTTGATTCACCTCAATCCAACAACAGAACTCCACTTGACGGAAAACTTCATTCATACCTTCATCTCCTTGGATAACAACAAAAAAAAAACTCCGTTACTTTGGCCTTGGGCTATCCCCAAATCGATGAAGGCAACCGCACCGACCATACCGCTGACCGTCGCGCCGGCCGCCGCACAACACAATAATTTATCTTCAAATCCTCATGTTCTGCTTGCAATTATCTTCAGACAGGCTCCCCCAGAGTTTATGCCGTGCTGCACACAACAGTGCGCCACAGATGCCACAGCATGCCTGACCCTCGAAATCTATCACGAAGCATATACGATTGCAGGCTCCGCATTGAGAGCGGACCCCTTCATGGTCTAAAACTTTATTAATCGCTCATCGACGGGTTCCAATGAACGATCAGTGGCCAGTGTCCGAATAAATAGCCGCACATAATTATAGGTCTAACATATCCCTTGGCTCTGGCACTCGGAGATCTTCTTTATATGCGTTGGAGCCACCACCAGAAGCTGAATGATTTTTCGATGCGATTGTGGAATCGGGTAGTGGATGATGGTGAAGTAGCCTAACGAGAAGAAAAGAAATTTTCAAGGTTAGGTCCATAACTGAAATGAATCGGTAAACAGAATGAGAACGGTAGTTAATTGCCAATGGAATTCGTTTAATTTCGCTTTCTAAGTGGAAATTCAGGATTGATCTCTGTATTTATTGGAGCGCACCTATACTGATATGATGGTCTGAAATTTACGCAATTTGTTGGCATTAAATTGAATTGGAATATTTCTCTTGAGAAATAGGATGAGACACTCATTTTGTATTTTAGAAGGGAACAGACAGCCAAAATACTGTTTCGACAGCATAATATGCGCATCATTTGCAAGATGACAAGCTAGGAGTGGGTCTTATTCTGTGTGCCAAATTTTAGCAAGTGGATCCTTTTTGACATTACTTACTTACTTACTTACTTAAGTGGCGCTACAGTCCGGGATGAACCTGGGCCTCAACCAACATGCCTCTCCAATTAGCCAGGTCCTTAGCTAACTGCCTCCAGTTGCGCACTCCAAGTTGGTTGAGGTCGGTTTCTACTTGTGCGCGCCACTTAAGGCGAGGTCTTCCTCTACTGCGTCCGACGTCTGGCTGGGAATCGAAGATTCTGCGAGCCGGAGTATTGGTGTCCATTTTTTCTACATGTCCTAGCCATCTTAAACGTCCAATGCGGAGTTTTTTGACTAGGGGTATGTCGCTGTACAGCTCGTATAGTTCGTGGTTGAATCTTCGTCTCCATAGCCCGTCAACGCAAACGGGACCGAAGATTTTCCGAAGAATTTTTCGCTCGAATCGACCAAGGATTTCTTCATCCGCTTTTGATACGGTCCATGCTTCAGCGCCGTAGAGCAGAACTGGGATGATCAGGGTCTTATATAGGATCTCCTTAATAGTTCGAGTGATGGCTTTACTACTAAATTGCCTTCTTAGCCCGAAGAAACAGCAATTGGCAAGAGTAGTTCTTTGTTTGATTTCTGACGAGATGTTGTTGTCAGAGTTAATAGCGGAGCCGAGGTAGACAAAGTCCCGTACTACCTCAAAGTTTTATCTGTCAATGTTGACGTTCTGTCCAATTCGTCGATGTTGTGTGTCCTTTCGTGTTGACAGCATTTACTTAGTCTTGCCCTCATTTACTGCTAAACCCATTTTTGCCGCTTCCTTCTATATACTAGCAAACGTGGCTATGACATCACGTTGAGTTATTGGTTGCTTCGTAACAATATTTTTTTTACGTGGATGGGTAGTTAACCCAAAGCACAACCCCCAACCTGGAGGGCCAGGCCCTTGTTTTGACCCTAGGACAGCGGGCCGGAAAAAATACCGATGTCAGTAGCCCAATTTTGGGGTATGAGCGCTGCCGTTGACCCATTGAGGGCTCCTCCGCCCCCAACACTTTTCCAATACCCTGACTCAGTATTTTTTTCACTTGTGTACACGACAACTGTTAAAAAAACTCACTTGCACGCTTGCGGAATCGGAACAAGACAGTGTGCACATTTTTCGTGTACACAGCAAAACTCACAGTTACGGAATTCGGCCCCTGAGTGAATATTTTTTGACGTTTGGAATACCTACTGAGGGTAGAGAAAGGTGTAAAGCACAACAGCAAATCCCGCAGATAATTAAACCAAAAGCATGGATCATGTATTTTACATCATCACACCCTTCGTCAGTATCATATCTATATGGGTTACTGACTCATAGGGGAAAAAGCAGCTGGATCCACACAACATTCCTGACAATCCGTAAGGGATTCCAACAACAACGAGCTGTTATTTATTTTAGAGAAGTCTAATGGAACACCGATAACATCGATAAAGCTAATAACTTACCTGAACCTAGTACGAGTACCTTAGTGGAAAAACCTTCAAAATTGACAAAAAAAAACATATGAGAGGCTACAATCCGCTATTCGAATCGTTGAATACCCTATCCCATCCCATCCTTAAAATTAATATCCTCAAAATGTAGGCTTTATGGCGATAAAATGCAGAAAATGACATTGTCGCAACATAGCTATTGTTCAGACAGTTTATCAAAACCTTTGTGGTTCGAGAAAAAACAACGTATTTCTATTGCTAATGCCTTGGGATGGGGTATACAAATGGTTTTTGTAAGAAAACGCCCCCAAAATGGGGCCGTAGGTGAAAATTGTCTGCAGACAAAATGTTTATTATATCATAATGGAATTAAAGGGTCCGCCAAATAACTTTTTTTTGAAAATGCTATAAAAAAAAACTACTAAATATTTTCTCAAATTTCTTTTTTTATTTGAAAGTAAAATCCTTCCGGTTAAAAATGGAAAATAATTTCATTCAAATGACTGCCTCGGCTGGCCATGCAGTACCCTTCAAGATCGGTCCAATTTTTAAGCACATAATCGATTGTGTGCAGCTGTATTTCACCAATGGCTTCACGAATATTGTCCTTTAAAGCGTCAATTGTCTCTGGCTTGTCGGAGTAACACTTATCTTTTACGGCACCCCACATATAATAGTCCAACGGTGTCAAATCGCAGCTCCGAGGTGGCCAAACGACATCAGCTCCGCGGCTGATAATGCGATCTTCAAAAACAGGGCGCAAAACATCGAGTGTAGCTTCGGCTGTGTGGCACGAAGCGCCGTCCTGTTGAAACCAAATGTTGCCAATATCCTCCTCTTCAATTTTTGTGAACCAAAATTCGTTTCACATGGCCCGATAACGATCGCCATTGACTGTAACGGACACTCCCTGTTCATTTTCGAAGAAAAATGGCCCAATTATGCCTCTGGACCAAAATCCGCACCAAACAGTGACTCGTTTTGGGTGTATCGGCTTTTCAATGTATGCGTGCGGGTTTACTGTGCCCCAAATGCGACAATTTTGCTTGTTTACATATCCGCCAAGATCAAAATGAGCTTCATCTGAAAAGATGATTTTTTTGGCAAAATCGGCATCTTCTCTAAGTCGCCCACTTAGCGAAGCGAAAACGCATTGGATGGTCAGTTGGCTTCAACTCCTGAACCAATTGGACTTTGTATGGCGTCATACCAAGGTCTTTATGCAAATTTCGTCTCAATGATGTCTCCGAAATGTTCAATTGTTGAGAACGACGGTGAATTGATGTTGATGGCGCTTCACGCACACTTTCTGCCACAGCAGCAATATTCTCGGGTGTACGCACTGTTTTTGGCTTTTCACGCTTTGGTTTATCGATGAGGATGCCAGTTTCTTTCACTTTTTTCACAAGATAACGAACATACGGAGGTGACGGTGCTTCTCTTCTTCCAAAATCCGTACGCAATTTTCGCACACATTCTGCAACATTACCATGATTTTCAAAGTAATGTCGCAATATTTCCCAGCGTTGTTCAAGCGTATACACAACATATTCGTTCAGCGGAAGGATAAAACTAATTATCTGTCAAATCAGACATGAGCTAAGTGTTACCATTCACGAAATAAGCACTATTTGAAAAAAACGTTAGATGGCGGACCCGTTATTTGCATCAAAAGTTTTTTCGAACTTTTAAAAATTTGGACAAAAAGAGTTTTTTACTAAAAACGCTCCCAAAAAGTGGACGTGGCAAAAACTTTGTATGGACGAAATACAGATATTAGGATTGTCTAAATATGTTGCTCAGACACTATTTTGAAATTCCTTACAGTTTGGCTTAAAACTACGATTTTCTAAAAAGGGGCGTGGCAGTGGGCGGATTTCAAAAATGCTTACACTTGTTCTGCTTCGTCGGCCAGAGAGTCTATATAGCAAATTTCAACACTCTAGCTCAAAATTTAAGGCCCAAAAATCGGTGACACACAGACGGACGGACGGACAGACATGGCTAAATCGACTCAGCTATCGATTCTGAGTCATTACGTGCAATACGCCAGGATTTAGTCCATTCATTAACCTCGTTAAGAGCGTTTTGTAATTTGATATTTGTTTCCTCTATTGTTGTGCCAACTGCTAGTATAGCAGTATCGTCAGAAAACGTTGCAACTATTGTATCGTTTGTTTGTGGGATATCACGAGTGAATAGGAGGTACAGGATTGGTCCAAGGACGCTTCCTTGCGGGACACCTGCCATTATTTCTTTGAACTCTGAATATTCGCTTCTAAGTTTCACACGGAAGAGCCATGCTCAAGGTACGACACGATGATTTTATATAATTGTTCTGGCAGAACTTGACTTAGTTTATACGTGAGGCCTTTGTGCCACACCTTGTCAAAAGCTTGCGACACGTCAAGAAATACGGCTGAGCAAATTTTTGCGCGACAAATTCGATGGTTGTGTTATCTCACGTGGTGGCGATGTCAATTGGCCGCCAATATCATGTGATATTGGACTTCTGGACTTCTTTCTTTGGGGTTATTTGAAAGAAAAGGTGTACGTCGATAAGCCAGCAACAATTCAAAAGCTAAAGGATGAGATAATTCGGCACATTAACGGCATAGAAACTCAATTATGCCTCAGTGTCATCGAAAATTTGGACCTTCGGGTGGAGGTGTGCCACCGAGGTCGCGGCGGCCAATTGGCCGTTACTTTGTTCCATACATAATTTAACGATACCAATATTATCATAATAAAAAGAAATGACAATCATTTCCTAAATAATTTGTGTTTTATTCAAAATCACCATCGGCCCTTAAAATTTAACCACCCTTTATATAGATATTTTGGATGACATTTCAGTGGCCCAAAACGGGCCACAATTGGATTGGAAATTCCATTTTATAGAATTTAATTTAAATCTGCACTACATGGCGTTTTTAGAACTAATGAATATTTCTCTTTTTGAGTTAAAAGGAACCATTCTAGAAACATGCTTTTGCAAAGCTTATTTTCTATCAAATGCAGCTACCCAGCCGTATCAATGACACGCACCATCGGTGTAGTTGCCCCACCTAGTGGTAAATAGTATAATTTCTTGGCTCTTTATCTTGTACACAAACCAAATGGTAACTCTCCAATATCGATTGTGAATTCTATTCCAGCTTCGAATAACTATTTTCAATATTCAATATTCAGTGCAATATTCATTTCAAAGATATTTTAAGATAAATTCATAAAAATAAAAATTGTAATCAAAACTACGTGTCAGAAGTTAGAGCAACACCTTGCAAATTTAACTAAACTGTTCGCTAGTCTTCTGGGGATGGATTCAACAAGTTGGCCTTTTCCTTCCGCACTTATATTGCTCCACTCTTCAATTATTCCTCTCGACGGGCAGCTTTGCTTTTGCGTATTTTCCTATGGAAATGTTTCCATTTTCCATAGGTGTTCGATTGTATTTAGGTCCGATGGTTGAGGGCCATGAGCTATTTTAGAGTCCTATAAAGAAACCATTGGAGTTGTGTGGAGATGGTAGTCTCCCAATGGGCGCGTCCTCGGCATAGCGGAATCCTATACGTATATGCGGGGTAGGTGGCAATTAAAATACCACTTGTGAACCAAAAGTAGCTAGGGGTGCCCTATCAAAAATAAAAACCTGACCAGACGGCAGTTAAGAATTCCCAAGATGAATTCAAGAGTGACGTCTACAGTCCCAGTTAGGATTGACAAAGTCTAAAACCTATTTGAGCTGCTCCTACATATTCCGACAACATGTTATCAAGGGTTAGTCAGGCCCCTTAAACGGCGCTCAATTTCATTGTGGGTACTGATAGCCCCGTGGCCTAGGGGCATGTAATAAACTGGAGCTGGCCCTCCAGGTTACGGATTATGCACGGATTATAACAAATTTTTGGCGCAACAGGCTCGTTAGTACCCAGTGCCTACCTTTCTCACAACCATTCATGTTTGCGTGTGTGCTTCTTACACGATGGCGGAACCTTCAGTTTTATGCCGACTCCGAACGGCTAAGTTGAGATAAGCTATTCATGACAATTGATACTACTCGGATGGTTTGGCTGGGATTCAAACCCATACCTTCTGCGCGGCAGTTTATCGCCACTGAGCCCGCCAAGCCCGTTGTTATTACTAAGCAACGAAAAACCTCGGAAAGGACTGATTTTATGAAGACCATGCCAAACGAAAACGACGTTCGTATTTGCACCTGGAATGTGAGAACAGTAAACAGAAGAGGTGCATCAGAATAACTACTGGAAGCCCTAAGCAGCTTCAAAGTAGGCATTACTGCCATCCAGGAAAGAGGATGCTGGGAGATTTTAACGCAAAGGTAGGAAGATAAGACATCTTGGGCAGTATTTGCCGAAAACGGAAAACACGTCTGGCAACGGACTTAGGATAATTGACTTCGCTGCGGAACTAAATGCTACGGTTTCCTCACCTCGATATCCATCAGGGGTCATGGCGGACTCCAGATCAACGAACGGTCAACCAAATTGATCACATTGCGATAGACAAGAGGCACGCATCCAGTATTTTGGATGTTCGAACATTGGTATAGGCCTATAGGGCAACGATGCCAACAAGCCATCATATCAGCCGCAACTGATGTGCTAGGTTTCTCGCTACCACCAGCAAGAAAACCTTGTTTTTATGAGGAATGCCGACAGATGCTCGCAGCCCAAAATGAGGCCTACAAGGGTAAGCTGCAGGTGAAGACGAGAACTGTCATTGAGCTCTATAGGCAGAGAAGAAGGGAAGAACACCGACTTTTCATATAAAAGATAAAAGAGCAAGAAAACACTTGATTAAGGATACGGAGAGGTGCCACTCCATGAACGATGTTCGCAAGTTTTAGCAAAGTGTAAAACGTCAAGGTTATGGAAGAAACCACTTCTGCAGACTGTTAAACGGCGATGACGAACAACATTCCGCTGTCAGGCAGAACGAACCATTTAATACCAAAAAAGGATTTAGGCAAGGCGACGCACTGTCATGTGGCATGTGGGTTTAGCTGCAAAGGGAATGACTAAGGTACATGCTGTCAAAACGAAAGGATGCACAACATGGACAAATTTGACAGAACCTCACCATTGACAGGTAGTACGGGACTTTGTCAAAAATTAGACGAAGAATTACTTTTGCTAACCGCTGTTTCTTCGGACTAAGAAGACAATTTAGTAGTAAGGCCCTCACTCGAACTACTAAGACCCTGATCATCCCAATCCTGCTCTACGGCACTGAAGCACGGACCGTGTCAAAACTGGATAAAGAAATCCTTGGTCGTTGTGAGATAAAAATTCGTCGAAAAAGCGTAGGTCCCGTTTGCGTTGACTGGCTATGCAGAAGAAGATGAAACCAAGAACCATACTAGCTGTACAGCGACGTACCCCTAGTCAAAAAAAAACTCCGCATTTGACGTTTTAGATGGCTAGGATATGTAGAGCGAATAGATATCAACACTCAGTTTGTGGCATCTCTCGATGTTCTTCGATCACGCCCTTTTTTTCTTTTTAAAAAGCCGGTGTTCTTGCCTTCCTCTTTGTCTATAAAGCTTAATGGTTGCTCTCCTCTTCACCTGCAGCTTTGCCTTGTAAACCTCGATTTTGGCTGCGAGCATCTGTCAGAACTCTTCATCAAACTAGTATCAGTTGCGGCCGATCTTGTCATCGTCGCCATTGTTTTTCGACAGTAGATGGTGGTGGTATTGTATTGATCGAGAGGCTAATGTATACATACAGTCTTTTCCAATTGCAGTCAGACGTTGAACTTTAAAACATTATTTCACAGTTGTTGTGGCGAGTTGCATATCTGTATTGCTTTCTTGTCTGCAAAAAAAAAATGGTTTGAATATTTCAAACATCCAAAAGATGGAAAATTTAATGAATACACTAGACTCGTTATTTATTCAATTTGACAATAGTCCAGACAATCAAAACAATCAGTATCCAAAGGAAGAACATAATCTTCAAAAATCAAAAATCAATTTAAAAAAAATAATATGATTCCGAAAATGTCGGATTGGCAAATAAAATGTTGACACATTTGGCGATAAGATCACTAGATTAATCCAATATGATTTCATCAGTGTATTTCAAAACACAATCGCGCTTGTTTTATGTCAATTAAAAATGCATCCAGCAAATAAATCACCTTTTTCAATGCATCAATGAGCATATGACGGTATATACAAAAGTATTTCTGCATATAGGTACCTATGTATCCAAAATGTTTAGCAAAATTCCCATTGTATCTGTCACAGTTTTGTATTAACCTATTTATAGTACAACAATGTGTTTGAGGTTTTTCTTATTTTATTTACTTTTCTCTTTAAGTAGGAGATGTTTTGAAAGCATTGCCAAGTAACAAAAAAATAATTACGACGCTATTTTAAAATACGAGATTAAGCTTATAAAAATTATTAAGTCGCTGATGGACTTTTTATTGTGGGATTACTTTAAATCTAAAGTTTACACTAATAAACCGACTTCACTGGCTTATTTGAACAAAACGTATTCATCACAAAATGGCATCCTCCAAGGATCAAATAAGTGGAGCGAATGAGAGAGTTTACAGTTGGACGATATAATTTTTAAGAAAAAATTCCCAAATTGTGTACTTATTTCTGTTTTAATTGATCTACTAAATATAAACGTTCTTTTGAGGAGTATCTACTGGTATTCGAAGATCCTCTTAGCTGGAGCATTATTGTCCATTCGCTCGATGTGGCCGAGCCAATGTATTCGACTTGTTTTGGCTTCTTTTACTACATCCACATCTTGGTACAGCTCATAGAGTTCGCGGTTTTATCTTCTCCTCCATTCGCCCTCCTCATGCACAGAACCACAAATCCGCTGAAATATTTTTCTTTCGAAAGAGCCCAGTGTCAGCTCTCCCTTATTGCTTATCGTTCGGCACTCGGCGCCATAAAGCAGAACTGGCAGTATAAGGGCTTTGTAAGGCACACATTTCGTCCTTCGAGTTAGGAGTTTTGAACCCAGTTGTTTCGTCGAACTGAAGTAGCAACGGATTCCTTGGGGAATTTTTCGCCGGATCTTCACTAGGGTCTCATTCGTGGAGTCTATATTTATTCCGAGGTAGATGAACCCCTTAACTACCTCGAAATTGCTGCTATCAATAGTGACGTTTTGTCCTAGGCGGTAGACAGATGCTTGTTTGTTTGTTGATAGCATGTACTTAGTCTTATCCTCATTTCTTCAAGGCCAACGGATTTCGCATGTTCTTCAATCGCCGTGAACGCTTTTATCACGACACGCTGGGAGCGACCGATGATGTCAATATCGTCTGCATATAGTCCAGCAGCTGGACGGACCTGTTGAAAATAGTGCCTTCAGTGTTGAAACCTGCCCTTCGCACTATATGCTCCAGTACGATATTAAAGAAGTCACATGATAGCGCGTCTCCTTGCCGAAATCCGGTACATGTTTGGAACAGTTCGAATGAGCCACTTAACTGCACTTTGCAGTTGAATCAGTTTTGCCGTGATTCCGAATTCGGACATCGCCATAGAGAGCTTCTGACGATGTATGCTATCATACTCGGCTTTGAAGTCGATGAATAGGTGGTGAGTTTCGACTTGAAGTTCGTTGGTCTTTTCCAGGATTTTCCTCAGTGTGAAAATTTGGTCCATAGTCGATCTCCCGCAGAGTATATCTACTTACAGTGAGTAGGGACACTCTCCATACATATGCAACTCGTCCTACTAAAAACAAAACACTACAACACATATGTCGCATAAGTGAAAACAGGAAAAAGGATTGATTTTAATGCTTATGCGCAATCACTTATAACAAAAATAGAACACAGCACATTTAACGAACACTATCGCATTTAGCAATTTTGCGTAAGATACTTAATGAAAATTTCTTATAATGCTTTTCTAAAGGCGGGCTGGAGTGATTGTCAGTGTATTAGTATATCCCCTCAGCTAGTCAGGAATCAATTCACTTGACCAGGTTACCAAGTTTGCTTTTTAAAGTTTGTTTTATTTGTTTGTTTTTGTCCTTGGTTATTGATTAAAAAGAGTTAGTTATGGATCTTCAATATAAATGCTTCACTGCAGAATTTAAAACTAAAAATGTTTGCATATCTATTACTTCTTTATATATCATATTGAACAATTTTAAGCTTTATTGACAAAACTTTTTAGGTTCCATATTGTATAGATGATGGTCACACTAAATGCGTAGGCAGACTTGAGGGGAGATTGCTTTATTTTGTTACCCGTAATTTAAAGGCGTACTGAAGTTGAATTGTCAAAAGTTATTTAATTCCAACCTATTAATTCAAAAGAGGGTGTTACAATCAGGAACAGTGCGAGATTTAAAATAAAATAATTATATTATGTATGATATTGTTGTTGATAACTAGAAAGCAACCTGGAAAATGTTGAGAATTTGTATTTAAGGGAGAAAAATAATTCATTTCGAAAGGCTCGCAAATAGACAGATGAACACATTTTCCAAAATAATTTAAAAAATATAAAGGTGAGGCTTGCCGCTCAGATGATAAGTACAACAGTTTCAGCTGGAATTTATACTTTAGCTAGTTTGGGTGCTGGTGTTCAACTACTTAAAATATTACCTATGTAATATGATGTCTTCAATTCATCTAAATTTCGAGAACCCAAAAAGTTTAGAAAACCATTTTTGAACCTTTCAAAAATGGTTTTCTAAACTTGCGTTTTAAAATGAGTTTTATAAAATAATATTAATGAATATTTAGTGAAATGAAGAAAACTGTGTTAAATGTCTCTTAACAAGAAATCCTAATCAAGATTGCTTGGAAAATAACGTTGCGATTTTACGCAATCGTGTTGTTATTCCGAAGATATGACATTTGCAGAAATGAAAAAGCAATAGGCCATCATACGATTGTTCATTAATTATTAAAGTTTATGCATTTTTTTCTTAAATTTAAATTTTATTTTCTGAACGATTTTTCTATAACAAATTACAGAGCAATTTGACGTTTCTAGGAGAAAAAAGGTTTTTGTAGGAGAAACAAGTAATGTTTTATTTGAAATAACTCGGTTGGACGTTATTAGCATTTTAGCGGAATTCCGAATTTGAGAATGGAAATTATATCGCGGAATGCTTCTATTTCGGCTGAAATCACGAATTTCACTTTCAAAACCGAACAATAAAACTGTCGACCTCAGTATTGAAAATGCATGAAAAAAAAATCAAATAAAGCTTTAACTAGGAGAGTGTGTTAAAAATGTTTCCTCTTATTTTACAGATTTTAAAGAATAATATGAGGGTGCGAGATTTACACGACCTTCTCAACAATTATTCAACTAGTTAGAGAATCTTGAACAAAAATTTAAATCCTGTTTTGCAATTATGTCTTTTATCCTTAAAAACTTTGCGATGCATCGCATTTTCATTTTGAAAAATAAAAATGATTTATTTGCTGTAAAAATGAAAATAAGGAATTTCTCATAAAATTGTATGTTCGAGTACAAGTTTATCATATAATTAAACAGTTTAATAAGGAAACAAAAAAACTAGCAATAAACAAAAATATTAAAAATATATATTATTTTGTTTACACCACACCCTGTGGCACAATTCGAAAAAGTTCTACTCCTTCTCTATCTCTCTTTCACTGCAAGTCTTCCTTACCACCATCTATTTCTCGTGTATGTGTGGCATAGGTACTTCAAATTATTAAATCGTCGAGAGTGTCCCTACCAGCGTTGCCGAAAGTACTCCCATAGGACTTTTGTACTACTTTCAACACCTCCGTACTCCCCTACTCCTCCTTTCACATTCGTACTCCTATTTTTTAAAGACCTAAAATATCATACACATGCAGCTAGGTGAATGTCAACCAAAATAAATTAAATTCACTTAAAATTCAAAACTGTCATCAAAAAGTGTTTTCATTCTTTCTTGTGTGTTTATTCCTTATCTCATAGCTGTATAATTGTTTTGATTTAATATTTTTTTTATTTAATAAAACTCGAATTCACTTGTGATCACTTTTTATTTTTAAACCAAATGTTTTACATCGTTCAACTGCATGCAAAATGTGTTTTCGCAATAAATACAAGGGTCTATCTTTATTGGTCTTTACAATCATTTTCGTTTAATAATATACCTTAAAGTATATGGTTCGACTCAGAATTGCTAGCTGAGTCGAATTAGCCTGTCTGTCCTTCACCAAATGTTAGGCCTTAAAAATCACGCCCGCTTTTCAGTAAAACGTTGTTTTTGGCCAAACGGTAAAGAACTTTCAAAAAGTTTTTGTAAAACTTATTTTGAAAATCTCAAAACATATAATTCATACATATAAATCTTTAAGCCAGGCCCCCTTTTTCGATCGTTTTTAGTAAACAACGGTTTGAGGTACAATTTAAAAAAGGTTCGTAAGTAATTCTATGAACATTTCGTCTATACATCATTTTAACCCACTATATTTGGGGCCGTTTTCGTAAACTATTTGTAAAAACGATCCCATAGATAAAGGCTTTTTTTTGTCGAACCAAGAAATAAGATAAACTTTCGAAATCAGAGGTGACATTTTCTATATTTCTTCTCCATTCAGTTTTAGACATATTTACACTTTTTGGGGTCATTTATTTTCAGGATGGTTGGAAAGACAATTTATATAAATCTTTTATGGTACGACAAAAAAAAATGTTTTTCTATGGCATGTGCTATGGGGTAGGGTCAGACTTGCCAGATTTGGGCTAAAAATCGGGACGTCCCACCAAATCGGGACGTTTGGCAACGCTGGGTAGACTATACAAATGCTTTTTTTGAAAACACCCCCAAAAATTGAATCAAGATAATATAATATGGCAACGAAATGTTTTTTTGGCGAAAATCTCATTTAAAAAAAAACACCGGGAAAAAAAGGTCAAAAACTATATATGAAGGAAATATAGATAATGACATATTCAAAATTTCTTGCTCAGTCACCTTTTTTTTTAATTGCTTATGATTTGGTCAGAAAAGACGTGTATTCTGCTTCGTTGGAAATAGAGCCTATACACTAAATTTCAACACTCTATCTTAAAATTCAGGTATGTAAGGGCTAAAAATCGGTGATACACAAACGAACGGACGGACAGACGGACAGACATGGCTAGATCGACTAAGAATGACTAGCTGATATACTTTAAGGTATATAATGTTAAAAACTTAACTTAAAAACAAGAATAATATACCCCTATGGGATAAGGTATACAAAGTTGTTGTGCACATACTATTTTTTAAAGACTAAAAAATGTCTGTACTCCTATTTTTTTCAAGATACTCCCCTTGTTTGGCTGCAGTACTCCCTTATAATATTTCTCTCCGGCAACACTGGTCCCTCCTCACTGTAAGTAGATATACTCTGATCCAGTGTTGCCAGAAATTTTCTAAAATAATATGCCAGATTAAAAAATAAATATGCTAAATTATATGGGGGAGTAAAACAAAATATGCCAAAGTTTGACAATAACAGCTTTATTGCACTAAAAATAAATTAGGTTGAACAAAAATATAAGAAACGAGTGGTGGGTGCACGACTGGGTCGTACGCAACTTTTTCTTTCGCAGCGAGTTAGGCGTTAGATAAAATAGTACGCATTTTGATTAATAATGCTTAAAATGATATAAATAATTTCGAAATGTGATTATAGGTACGGGTTCCGCTATCGTAATGTTAGAATCAATCAAAACTTCGAGGTCGAAAATTTTCACGAAAACAATATCTTTCTCTTTGTAAGAGAAAGTTAAAAACATAAACATAAACACAAAATGACTTCTAATTAAGAAATCAACAAAAATTCAGTCTTTAGTAATGAAAATTACATTAAATTACTAGAAAGCTCATCAATTACAGAACTTAGTTCATCATTTTCCCCGTCTTCGTCAGCGTCCTGATATTTTGCCGAGTCTTTTATTTTATTACTGAAATCTTTCGGTATTTCGTAGGACATGCAACATATATCCTCTAATCTTAACCCTTCTCTTATGTATAAAATACTATTAAGAATGTTTGATTTCATTCTATTTCGAAGCTTGCATTTTATAACATTCATAACATTCATTCATTCCACTTCTGCATTTGAAAATGGTAAAACCATCAAAGAAACTGCGAAAGATGCCAATTCATGATAAGGATTTTCATTCATTGCATTTTCAAACAAAATTGAGCAGCAATTTACGGGCAGTTGAAATTTGAATGTGAACTGAACGTTTTCTTATGAGGCTTGACATTTGATACGCCAAATTGACATTGTTATACACATTTTCAATAATGGCAAAAAAAGAAAACTTTAATGGATGCGTTCGTAATTGTAGCGAATAATAATAGAAACATGACATGATCTTATTGCTTTATGAGTTTTTATGTTGAATGTTGAAAATATGCTAAATTGCATATAGCATATTTTATTTACACTTTTATGCAATTGACGGTCCAAATATGCTAAATTTAGCATAAAAAATGCTAAAATGACAACACTGCTCTGATCTGCCACACAGGTACGTGCCGATTAGTGTGTTGCAGAACGGTTTTAGATGCTAATAATTATTACTGTATTGGCTGGAACACAATAACGCTTTGGTGCGTTGAGTTTGGCTGACGCACCTAGTTCAACCATATGAAATCAATTTTATCTATCACAATGTATCTTTGCCTGGCGTTGAGCTTTAACCACAAAATGAAATACGTAAAATCTTAACGTAAAGTTGCTGCAAAGCGCCGTGGGTCAAAGTGAAGGTTGGAAAAAATGTGTAATGTCAAAAAAATTGTTGTTGTTTTCTGGGATTTTCTCTGAAAGGGTTGTAGAGTACAAGTAAATATGTCAAAGCATGCGTAAAGCACGTCGGCAAAGCGAAGCTTCAAAGTGTGATTGTTGTTTAGCCATATGAGTCATTTCCTAATCGTGTAATCAGCCGTTTTTGCGATCAGAATTGGTCATCCAGATCTTGCGATTTAACACCATTGGACTTTTTTATTTGGACTTTTTTTATGTCAAAGGTCTATGCAAGCAAATAAGCCAACGACTACCAACGCCGGTCATAGGGGGCTCAGTGGCGCGATGGTTAGTGCGATGAACTGCCGCGCAGGAGGTCTGGGTTCGATTCCCAGCCGTAGCAACACCTAAATGATTTTTCACTGGCCCTCCTCTCGTGATGATCTGACAAATCATCCGAGTAGTATCAATTGTCAAGAATAGCTTATCTCAACTTAGCCGTTCGGAGTCGGCATAAAACAGGAGGTCCCGCCATCGTGCAAGAAGTACACACGCACACATGAATGGTTGTGAGAAAGCTAGGCCCTGGGTACTAACGAGCCTGTTGCGCCAAAAAATTGTAATTGTAATAAATTGTCATAGAAAATTTCAACAAAAGAGTATGTACTTGCCAGCAAAGCCGTGGCGGCCATTTATCCGATGTGCTATTCCATACATTATCCCAATCTGTATGCGCAATGAATCAATCAAAAATTTAAGCTTTCTTAATACAAATCTTATTTTGTATCAACATTTCATTTAACCTGAATTATAGGACACCCTTCACATAAAGGTTTGCATAGCTTATAACAAATGCGATAGATAACATCATGTAGGTCACATTGAGACTTATGCCTCCTTAATGGCTGCAGATCAAAGAAGTATCTCCTTTCTTGTATACCGGGAACGGTATTGATAACGAATTGGTGGACGTTGCGTTTTATAACTCAAAATTAAAACTTTCATTCCTTTACCTTCTTTACCAACAGTTAAGATATTTTTATGTTCACTTTGCAAAGCTTGAATGAACGTCTGCTTTTAGTAAATTGTGTCACTTCAATGATATCACAGCTTTTATACTAAAACCTTGAAAGTTTGTTAGCTCATTATCTCACTGCATAGCTGTGGACAATATTGACAAAATGACTTCATTATTTCATTAATTTCAATGATAATTTTCCACACGCAAATATCTCCTTGGGAATTAGTTACACCAACATGGATAACAAATTCAAAAAAAGCCGTCTTCAATTAAATTTTTCCATTATTAAGAAGTTTTGTTTATGTGCAGTCGTCTTTTTCTTAAAAAAAAAAAAGTGAAAGTGACATTTTTTTTCTGTTAGCGGATTGACATCATGTGTGTTTCAAATTTACTGCGATACTACTGCAAAAGCTTCAATCAACATAGCAAGAATTTTTTAAAGAAAAACATTTTGAACGCGAAATTGTTATTTTTGTATAGGTACCCACCCCATAGGGGTTTATTCGATTTGACACATGTCGTGATGTTTTTTTAACTCCGGTGATTAAGGATGTGACATTATTTCAGATGAAATCTACACGTCTTAAAATATCATAATAACAAGTTCTCACTGAAGTTGAGATGAGCTAATTTGAAAATTCGCCAAAAAGTTGTTCTCACTACGTTTGCGCATTTCGTTTGACATCTGGCTATATTCACAAATTTGCTGTGACAGTTGACATTTATATTGTAAATAAAATAAAACTAAAGTGCAAAGTAAAATACAATAAATCTAAATCGTTGAAAATGGAATTATCGAATCGGATAATTGGTTCTAACTAAATGCCAAATTATATCAATTATAAGATTCGTCGGGAAAAACAGAGGAAGCGGAATATTCAAAGACCTCTATTAAGTTCGAAAGTTTCCAATGTTTACATGTTCACATGTTTTGCTGTCACATGAATTCCAATTTGACTTTTTAGCTACCCCATTCCAATAAAATTGGGTTTGTGTGATTGTTTGACCGATTGTTTTACCATATTTCCCACAAATGTGATGGCATTACCACATTAAGAAATTTAATGGGGAATTCGGTAAAATTCAATCGTATTTGAAAATTTAATGAGCGTATTTCCTCAGTGAGAACGTAGTCTAAAACAAAATATCTGTCACATTGATAAAAGTTTAGTTTTCCTGTTGAAAAGGAGAGAACACATACTGACAGTTCATGAGTACTCTGAAACTGCAAATTAGTTCGAAATGGGAAACAGGGTATGTATTGATTTTTAAACATTAAGGCCGTGTGCCAATTATATTTTAATTGGCATTCGATTTTTTTCACTGGCAAAATTTTGACGTTTATGTAGGGCGAACAAATTTGGCTTTTTGTATTGACACAACAAAAAGCAAAATTTTTACTTAAGAGGTTTTTTAATAAACATATTTTCATTTATTTCTCATTTAGAAAAATCCGTTATATTGAGTTTTGGTAAAAAAATTTTTCTCTCAAAATGACCATGGGTTTCTTCATCCGCTTTTAATCCGGTCCATGCTACAGCGCCGTAGAGCAGGACTGGGATGATCAGGGTATTATATAGGATCTCCTTAGTAGTCGACTGAGGGCTTTACTACTCTTAGCCCGAAGAAACAGCAGACTTTCTGACGAGATGTTGTTGTCAGAGTTTATAGCTGATCCGAGGTGGACAAAGTCCCGTTCTTTCTCAAAGTTATATCTGGTGACGTTCTGTGCAATTCGTCAATGTAGTTTGACTTTCATATTTACAGCTGAACTTGGTCTTATCCTCGTTTACAACTAAACACATTTTTGCCGCTTCCTTCTCTGTAACAAACGTGGCTATGACCTCAAGTTGACTCCTACCAATTGTTGTGAGTCAGGGTCGGGCCACAGAGGCATCTTCAGTGGAGGTGAGGAGGGCATGGCACGCTTATGGTTGACTCACACTGACTCACAACACAATGATGTCAATATCGTCAGCGTATGCTTATAGTTGCACCAATTTATGGAAGATTGTGCTTCTGATGTTGGCTCGGGAGTTTTGCACAACCTCCTCAAGAATGATGCTAAAGAAGTCACATCACAGAGCAGCGTCGTGTCTAAATCGTTTTTTTGTTTTCGAATGTGTCGGTAAAGGCGTTTCCGACCCTGGTGGAGCTGAGAGAATTCTCCATCGTCATCCGGACATGCATATACTGACGAGTTTGAGCGGTATATCAAAACTAGACATGACTCTCTTAGTCTCTTAGTTCGTCTCTATAAATGTTGTCGTATGTGGCTTTGAAATCGATGAATAGGTGGTGTGTATCGTTTTGGACATCTTGGGTTTTTTCGAGGATCTGCCGAAGTGTGAAAATTTGATCAGTTGTGGACTTTCCTGGCCTAAAACCACACTGATAAGAGCCGATCAGGTTGTTAGTAAACGGTTTCAGGCTTACGCATATTAGAGCAGATAGGATCTTGTTGGCGATGTTGAGGAGATTTATGCCTTGCCGCTGTTCAGGAGGTCTCCTTTTTTGTCGATCGGGCAAACGATCCGACCAGATTTGGCTTTTGAGTTAGTGGATGTTACTTACCAAGTCGTCTCCCCAGCTTTATAAAGCTCGGCGGAAAGGACGTTGTTTCCGGCGTCCTTGTTAAATATGAGTTTAGATATTGCTATCCTGACTTCACTTTGGTCGGATGGTTGGCAGTTTTCGCTGTCGTCGCCATTATTGAACTGTTCGTTCTGCCTGACAGCGGAATGTTGTTCGTCATCGCAGTCTGCATAAGTGGTTCTTGCATATTCTCAGCAAAGACTGTGTCTCAACTGTGTTATTTTCTGGTTCATTTCGACAGGATTCTGTTTGACCATCGTACCCCTGGCTTTGTGAGCATCTTTTCTGGAGTGGCACCTCTCCATGTCTTCGATGGCACCGTTTCCTGCCAAAGTATGGATATCTTGCTGGTGAGCACGAGAAGCCTAGCACATCAGTTGCGGCTGATCTAATGGCTTGTTGACATCGTGGCCCTTGTTCTTCGGCAGTAGATGGAATGGTGTTAATCAGTAGGTTAGGGAATACGCGTTCTTCGAAGGACTTGGCGGTCTCTAGTGATTTCAGTCTTTCGACATTTGATTTCCGCCCTTCGTACTGGATGCGTGCCTCTTGTCCATCACAATGTAATCAATTTTAGCGACTGTTTGTTGATCTGTCCTGTTATGGATATCAAGGTGAGGAAAACATGTGTTATAGCTATAGTGGCATTTCGTTCCGTAGCGAAGCCTAAGTACGCGTGGCCCATCCCATCGTATTTCCTGGATGGCAGTAATGTATGCAGCTTAGTTCTTCCGCTAGTCGTTTGGCTGCATCTCTTCTATTCATCGTTCGCACATGCCAGGTGCAGACGCGAACGTCGTTGTCCGTTTTTCGTTTAGCATGGTCGTCAGCAACCAGTCCTTTCCGAGGGTCTCGGTTGCTTCGTAGCAAAAGTTTTTTTTTGCCATGGGTGGGTACGGTAGTTAAAGCTGGAGGTCCAGTTCCATTTTATTAGCCACGAGGCCATCAGTATCCACTACGTTCACCACCTGCCACCATCTCTGTTCAAGGGGTCTGACTTACCCTTGAGGTTCCTTAATGACCTGTTGTCCGAATATGTCGAAGTTGTTCATTTAGGTTATTCACTTTGTCCATCGTAACTGGGATTGTAGACGCCATCGTTGACTCCACCTTGTAGTTCTTCCGCTGCCGCCTGGATATAGAATATGTGTATTAGTGTGAGTACATTGGTGACCCAGACTTTTATCTGTTGCCGCCAAGACTTAAGGGATTGAGACCCTATCTACGATCAAGGTACTAGGTACTCAGCGATCGCCAAGTGAAGGATGAAAGTCGGAGTTGGTAAGCGTTAAGGCAAAATGACAAGGACAGAACAAACCCTTCTAATCGTCTGTCAATAAGCCTTCTGCCTGATGTAAGCAATATACTCGTGTCAGTAGAACTCTGTTTAAGTGTGTTTTGAAAAGCTACAAAAGCCTGATCTTCGGGGTTTCTACCCCAATAACGTAAACATGAAGAGCACGCTTATATCGGCCTTTATTCTACCAGAGGAATTTACTTATATAGACTCATTAGGTTTAGTTCAAGAAATCTCGGTTTTGTAACACCGCTGGACAAACAGTTCCTCCGCGACGTCGATAATGCTATGGAGCTTCTATTAAAAGCGATATCGGATAGCGACACTATAGCGATAGCGATACTAAACGGCACCACATCGAATTTTGGTGGCTGGATAGTACAAAATTCACTCAGAGCTTTCCAGGTCTTTGCGGACTAGTAGCCTTCTTCTTACCTTTCACTTAGCCTAGATATATTAAGTTACGTTTTAGGGTCCTGTAGAAAGCCTTGGTCAGCCATCATGGAAAACTTGCCGAAAAACGTCCAATACTTAAGCATCTCCTTATTTTTAAGTTGGATTATGTAGATTAAATTATTTATGGGATCTTGTGAAAGGCCTTAGCCAGCCATCATGAAAAACCACCGAGAGTCCCCTGATGCTTACGCATTGGAAGAAAATAGGCAAAGTGATGAATTACCATGACGACTGGCCGGAAACACAAAGATGCAATGGGGTAGCGACCACTCGGGGTATATGGCAACGTGTGGTTGCAAGTGATATACAAGGTGGCGCAAAAGGAATCCTCCTATCAGAAAATGCTATACATTTTGCGATTGGCCCCTAATGTCAGTTCTGTTTTGACATTTGTGTAGTAAACACTTGCGAAATACACGTTAATTAACAATGTCACGCTACACTGCTCCAGAACGCGGAATATTGGTGACTATTTATTTGAGCAATAATCGGTCGGTGACTTTGGCACAACGTGAATTTCGTCGCAGATTTCCTAGCCGTCCAACGCCTACTGGTGAAACACTGCGACGTTTAGCCGCTCGCCTCGAAGAGACTGGCACAACACGAGATGCTGCCAGGCGTGGCAGACCCCGGAGTAGCCGTTCTGCAGAGAATATTGCTGCTGTAGCCGAAGATGTCATGGAAGCGCCGTCGACATCGACCAGACGACGTGCCACGCAAATGGGTATCAGTCGACGGTCTTTACAGCGAATTTTGGAACATAATTTGAAGATGTTTCCGTACAAAGTCCAGGCGGTGCATCAGCTGTTAGCTGCTGACCGCCAATCGCGTCTAACATACGCTGAAGCCATCCTTAATCACCACCAAGAGGAAGATGATTTTTCATCAAAAATAATCATGAGTGATGAGGCCCATTTCCATCTTAGCGGGTACGTAAATAAGCAAAATTTACGCTTCTGGGGCACTGAAAATCCGCGTGTAACCCACGAAGAGCCATTACACCCGCTCAAAGTCACTGTATGGTGTGCTGTTTTCGCTGGAGGAGTCATCGGACCTTTTTTCTTCGAAGACGTCGCGGGCCAAACGGTTACTGTGAATGGTGAGCGCTACAGAGCAATGATCAACGAGTTCTTTTTGCCGCAACTTGATGAATTGGGATTGGAAAACATGTGGTTCCAACAGGACGGTGCAACGGCACACACTGCACGTGCCACAACCGATATGCTGAAGGATGCATTTCCCGGGCGCCTAATCTCCCGTTTTGGCGATTTGCACTGGCCAGTAAGATTGCCTGATTTGACCGCTCCAGACTTATTTTTGTGGGGCTTTTTGAAGTCGCGGGTTTATGTCAACAAGCCTCAGACTCATGCAGCTCTTAAAGATAATATCCGTCAAGAATGTGAGGACCTATCGCCGGAAGTTTTGGCCAAAGTGATGGAAAATGCCATAAAAAGGGCTCAAATGACAATCAACTGTGGCGGCGGCCATTTACATGACATCATATTCTCGACTTGATGTAAAAAAAATTAAAAGACCAAATAAAAATAATCCACAAGAAGAATCAAAGTTTTTCACTTTTTTTTTAAATTACAGCCAAAAAACATCGGAAGGTTATTTTTGCGCCACCTTGTATTTAAAAAGGGCTAAGTTTTACATCCAAAAAAATACACGAATCTTTTTTTTTCATAACAAATATACGTAAAAGTACTATTTATAGTTTAAGGTCGAAAGGCAATGGCAATGTAAAAAATAATAAGAAGAGTATAGACCGATTGCAATTCTACCCCTCCTCTCGAAAATCCTAGAAAAGATAATGAACTCCCAGATTCGTGAATACCGTGATACAAATAGTTTGCTCTGCCCTGAACAGTCCGGTTTTCGTCCAAAACACAGCTGCACAACAGCTTTAATAAAAGTAGTAGAAGGCCGTAGATGAAAATAATCTAACTTTTCTTACCCTGCTTGATTTTTCGAAGGCATTTGATACTGTTAATCACGGCATACCTTGCAGCAAACTTGTAGAACAATTCAACTTTTCACTATCAGCCGCGAACCTGGTTTCATCGTATTTAAGTGGTAGATCACAGGCAGTTGTAGGCAAAAACAACATCTCAACCTTTCTTCCCTTAAATAAAGGTGTTCCACAGGGCTCCATCCTTGGACCACTTCTTTTTTCACTTTATATCAATGAGCTACCCAAATATATAAAGAACTCGCCCATACACATGTATGCTGATGATGTTCAACTATACAATAGCTGCCGAGCTGGTCTGGTTGAAAATGGTGCTTACGAATATCATCCTCTTTGGTATGAGATCTTTTATTCCCAACAGAATTAAGAGTATCAGACCAAAGGCAAAAGGGTGGTATGACTTGAGCTGCAAAGAAGCTATCAGGTTGAGAGAGACAAACTTTCGGTTGTACAAGACCAACCCAAAAGAGGAAAACCGAGCAAAGTTCAAACAAGCCAGAAACGACTGTAATGCCCATTTAAAGCGTGTCAAATTCCTCCATGACCAAAAGTTGAGGCAAAAAATTCTACAATGTCCCAGAGGTAGTAAAAACTTTTGGACATTTGTTAAAAATATAAAAAATTGGGCCTCATCATCAATTCCGACGCTCATTCACAATGACATTCCAGCTGTCAGCTCTTTAGACAAAGCCAATCTGCTTGCTGCGCATTTCGCAGCCAATTCTACATTGCCAGATTGTGTTCAGTCTCTTCCTGTACTTGAGAACGTAGATCATTCTATGGGACAAATTCACTTTCGTACTCGTACAGTTGCAAGAGTTTTATCTGATCTTGACATACACAAATCCGCTGGTCCAGATGGTATATCCCCCATCATTCTGAAGAGGTGTTCTTCTACGCTAGCAAAACCATTGCGTAAGCTTTTCTATCTATCCTACTCATCAGGACTCTTTCCGAGAAGATGGAAAACAGCATTTGTCCAGCCTGTACCAAAAAAAGGCGAATCTTCTTCTCTCTCCAACTACCGACCAATTGCACTTACGTCCCTTCTTTCCAATCCAAAGTCATGGAAACGCTGATAAACCGTCAGCTTATGAAATATCTCGAAACACGAAAACTTCTCAATGACCGGCAATATGGTTTTCGCAGCAACAGGTCTACTGGTGATTTGATGACATATTACACCGAAAAGTGGAACCAATCAATCCACCTTGGTGGTGAAAGCAAGATTGTTGCGCTTGATATTTCAAAGGCATTTGACAGGGTTTGGCATCAAGCCCTTTTGTCGAAAATGCGTGCATTTGGAATCGACGAAAAACTTCTTCTATGGATTAGACATTATCTTTCGAAACGTTCAATTCAAGTTGTTTTGGATGGTTTCAAGTCTGTAACTCACCAAATAAATGCTGGTGTCCCTCAAGGCTCAGTTTTGTCTCCGACTCTCTTTCTCATTTTTATAAATGATCTCCTGTCTGCAACTTCTAATCCAATTCATTCCTTCGCTGATGACAGTACCCTCAGCTTCTCATATTCGTTTACAGGTCCTCGTCCCTCACCCTCGAACGTGGACTCAAAACGCCAAAATATGTTAAGCTCATTGAATTCCGACCTTGACAGCATTATCAAATGGGATAAATCTAATAGAGTGGAATTCAATGCTTCCAAAACACAATGCTGTCTTCTGTCATTAAAGCGTAACCAAAATCTTGAGCCATTATCCATGAATGGCACTTACGTCGAAGAAACCGAAAAGCTTTCCATGCTAGGTATGTGTGTTAGTAACGACTTACGTTGGAACGACCACATATTTGAAGTCGCTAAAAACGCAGCGAAATGTCTAGGTTTCCTAAATCGATGTAAGAAATATTTCACCCCCTCTGATCTGGCCACAATATATAAAGCGTTTATACGCCCAAAACTTGAATTCAACGCCCACGTCTGGTCAGGTGCACCAAAATCAACATTGCACCTACTAGATAGGATTCAAACGCGTGCGAAAAAACTTATAGGAGACATAAGAATAGCGAACTCCTTAGATTCGCTCGAACACCGTCGAAACATCTCCTGCCTTACCTTGTTTTATCGCTATTTTAACAACCAATGTTCAAATGAAGTAGCCAGCTGCATTCCTCCCATTCAACAATTCAGCCGCAATACTCGTTACGCAATGAATGCAAATCAGTTTACCCTCAAGCCTATCTTCGGACGTACACTGAAATACAGAGATTCGTACATAAACCGAACAACACGAATGGGGAATGCTCTACCAAACTCTGTTTTTCCTTTCCATTATAACTTACAGACATTTAAAACCAATGTGCATCGGTATCTCCTTTCTTCTTATCCCTAATTTCCTTAAAGCCCGCACTGTTCTAAAACATATAAAGGGTATTCATAACCCCTTGAGTGCGCGCAAATTATAAAAAAAAAAAAAAAACGAAGTAAACGAGGACATCCAATCAATTTATATTTGGGCACAAGCAAACAGTCTTGCTCTTAATCCCACCAAGTCCAAATGTATGGTTATTTCAAGGGTTAAAATAGACACGTCATTCTTACCTCCAATTGAGCTTAACGGTTCAGTTATCGAGATTGTTGATACCGCAAGGAACCTTGGGGTCACATTCACAAATAATCTTACTTGGGACAATCATATACGTATCACTCTTGGTAAAATGTACGGAAGCCTCAGGATGCTTTGGGCCTCACAGCCCATAACTCCTCTTGCAACTAGAAAAATCATAGCTAAGACTCTACTAGTCCCAACTATGCTCTTTGGTTGTGAGATATTTAGTAACTGCAACTATGAGCTTAAGCGCAAGCTTAATGTTGCATACAACAGCATCGCACGTTACATCTATGGACGCAGAAGGTATGACCACATCTCCGCTTTCTCTAAGTTAATATACGGCATAACTCTCGATAACCTTTTAAAATTCAGAACAGTAATTCTGCTGCATAATGTCATGGAAACCCGTCAACAGCTTTACTTATTTACCCTTATTCCTTTTTCGCGTTCCTTAAGAACTCTTAAACTTATACCGGTACGCTGTAACTATTTAGTTTCAAAGCTTCAATTTTTAATTCATGTTATTGAACTGTGGAATTCCCTACCTTTAACTATTCGATTAATGAGTCGCACAATCCAATTTAGGAGAACGCTCTGGCAACACTTCACGTCACTCTAATGATAACATATTTCCCCTTCACTTATTTATTTTCTTTTTTATAAATATATTTAATTTTTTATTATTTTAAATTTTTATTTCGATCTCCTGTTATTTTAAATTATTTTTTGCCTACTAGTATTTAATTCACACACAGTCTACTAATTGTAATCACTATTTTGTATCTTTCTCGATTCTTTCACTAATTTAAAAGATCTTGTATCTTACAGTGTAAAGACTTTACATAATAAATAATAATAATCCTGGTTAGGGCCAGAAGGTTGATATTTAAGGCACAAAAAAAATTTTAGAAGTAAAGGTTACCCATCCGAATAGAGTTTATAAAAATCAACGAAATTTTGAATGTCAACATTTGTCTTAAAATAAATTCCGCTCTGGCAACACCCTGCCCAATTTGAAATAAATGTTCCTTTGACGGTTTTCCCGCTGTTTTTATTTTATTTTTATTTTTATTTCAAATAGAAATGCTTGTTCCCCGAGATTTTGTCGCCACTTTCTTCCACTCTTTCTCTCTCTCGGAAAATGTAAATATACAACAAAAATGTCTGTTATGTGTTTTTTCTTCGTTTTTTTTTCCTTCTTTGAGAAGATCGCACGCTAGCTGTGCCAGTCTATTTATTTATCTTTGCGTTTTGGTTTGCTTTTTCGGTTGCTCCACGTCGCGTCATATCGCACTACTGCACGGTTAAGAGGGGGGGCAATTTCCAAAGCCGAATCGGTTTATTTAATTTTTTTTTTTGTTTTGCAAAATTATTTCTCCATAAAGAAGGGAATTCGTGAAATTTCTTTAAAAAGCCCACTCTAAGTATTGACATTCCAGGAAATTACTTAAAATAAAATACCGTTGCTCGCATTTGCATTTTTTTTGGCATTCGTTGATCCACCGGGAATATCGTGAAAAAAAGTCGCTCTCGGATCTTGGTTCTTGACAAATGCAAATTTTGTTTTCGGTTCTGTCCATTTATTTATGTAATGTGATTGATTGGCAAATAGTGTAACGTGTGCTTAAGGAAATTTTAAAGCAAAAAAAAAAAAGAAAAGAAAATTACCACAGCCCAGTGCTCTAGGGTGACCTAAATTGTGGTTTCTCTGTGCAGTGATCGTGATGCACAATTTGTCGTCGTGAGGATTGTTCCTATTGTGCATTGTTTCTATTTTTAGAAGTCCACCTCTGGTTCTCTCGCTTGCGCATTCGCTTAAGTGGGAGGGCGAAACAAGGTTATAGTTCGAGTACTTTTTGAAGACCAGCTGATTTGGAAAAGAAATAAAATATGAAGAAACTACATTTGGGTGTCAAAGGCAGAGACCACCATCATAACCGTGGCAAGCACAACTATAGATCTCCATTCATGATTAGGAATAAAAATCGACGGGTAAGATATTCCTAAGAACGTTTTGAATTTGATTTTGTGTCACAAGTCACAAAATGTCTACAAGTGAGTACAAGTGTATTTGGTCGGTGCCAATCGCTGGGGTATGTGTCATTATGCTGAATGAGATATTTTTAACAGCTCATTCTGTTGTTGTATTGCAAATAGGATACTTGCGATACATATAAGCAAACGGCCGCCGCGCTATTCTGTGGTGGCTATGACGATGACTTTTGATAGGCACCCTACATACACTATACACAGCTCGTTCGTACATATAGCGTGTACGATTTTTGACGGTTCAGCGTAAAGTTCTTGAAAATAAACAAATTCCGAGTTTTTGCTCTTTTTGTTCAAAATTTATTTGGATTGGGTTTATTCTTCATTGGAATTTGTTTAGGTGCAATGACTTTTGAATGTATCGAGGGTTTTTTTTAATTATGGCAACTCTTTCATTTTTTATGAAGAAACAGGCGCCATGTCAATCAGATAGGAATATTATGATCATAAAAAAATTAAAAAATGAAATTCTCTCCATGGTTACTTAGATGAAAGTCTTAAAAGTATCTTTCGATAATAATTCATTTTTAAATCAATTTTGACAGTTGTGAGCAGTACATCTATGCCATTTGGTATTATACAGTCCGATTGAACCGGGGGTCTGAATCTGAACCAACCAACTAGACCTGACTTATCTGCACTTATTAAGTTGAGCTTGAGATCTTTGTTTATCTAAGATTCGGGTTTCATCTGCATCGTCTCTATGTTAATCCCAAAAGTAAATCTCCACCAGATCTCGTGGGCTATAAAATTCAGTCTGAGGTTTGAATGATTCATTGACCCACATTTAGTTTATAGATAGACGTCGTGTTACATACAGTAACTGTTACAATCTTAATATGATTGACAATTTTAGACACTACAATTTAAAAAGTTGACCTGGTTAACAGGTTGTGTGATCTGGAGAAACCATGGACCTCGATTTGTATTAACGATAGACGTGGCGTTACAGGTACTGGCATTTACTAGGAGGAGCAGATTTTTGACGTATTTATCAGAGAGATTGCAAATTTTGTCGAAGAAAGAGTTGTCTTGGGAATGACAAAACGGCTACGGCAGTTGAGTTTCCTGTAGCATGATCAACAATGGGTCAGTCTTCAGTATGGGTGGCTACCATCCTGGAAACCTCTTTACGGAGTCTACATATCGCTGCCTTACATTGACAGTGACATAACTCAAAAATTATGAAATTTGGTTTTGTTGTATTTCTTTTCCCTGTAAAATGGCACATTGCTATTTCCATCGGTTTTCCGCCAGAGGGCAGTTATACCGGTATCAACATACCCCCAACAACATGAGATCAAAAAATTAAAAGCTCTGTCCTGTAAAACTAGAGATTTTTGACTTATGCCACTGTCAGTGTAAGGCAGCGAATTATGAAATCACGGGTCTTGATAAAGTTGTAAAGTAGCCGTATATCTCCTGAGATGGTATACCCGATTAGGTTCAGAATCTATGTTCGGCTGTTTTAAGAACGTCCCCCCTATTGATAAAACCCTGATAAGTTAATCAGTGACTAACTTTTGACATTTGCGCGAGTATTTCTAATTGGGAAAACTGTCAAGCTAGCCATTGATTAGCTATAGGCTAATCTAATACCTCCGTATTAGTTTATTAATACGGAGGTGTGTGTTTAAGGCCCAATTACATGAATGCGTTTATTTATCCACAAATGCGTTTATTTATCCACAAATATAACTGTTTTGTACAATTTTCATATCAGTGCCGTTGATGATTAAAAAATCGCTGTACCAGAATATTAGACCGTTATTTTTGACCACAAAATGAGTGCAATTAACATTTGTGAGATGTGGTTGCCACAGAATGGTAGCAGTTGCCTCACAGCCTGTCAAAAAAACAAGGTCTTGACGAACCAGTCGATTGATCGTCTTGCTCTTTCGATTAGACACAGATTAGACACTGATATCAGGATTTTTTTCCAGGAACTTTCAAAACGATAATCGTTGACGATAGTGAAAGAGATTTCTGGATATGTAGCGTGTATTTTGTATATTGGGTATGTGGATATGTATATATGGTAAGTTCCCAGAAATTCTCCTTCACTATCGTCAACGATTATCGTTTTGAAGTTCACGGAATTAGCACCCTGATGGACATAGAACACTGTCAAATCGGATACAGTCAGCTGAGAATAGGCTAACTAAAAACCAGTATGGTTGAGAACTTATTTATCATCGAACGTAGCTCCACCTATATTACAAATTTTATATGTTGTGTACGTATAATCCAAATTTTCAGTGAGGCGAACCTATAAAGTTACTGATGATGGCGATGTTGTTAAAGCTGGTCATCCACGATCACTCATAAATGTCACTGGCGGCGTGATGGTTTTTTTTTATCACCCACTTTCGCTCGTGAATGTCATTCCTCAGATTTGCTTCAACAGCGGAGTTAGCAGGTTCTCAAGATAATTTGTTAACTGTGTTTAAAATGAGTGGTGAAATTGTGACAGGTCACATTAATAGCTACCTGTCATTTCGGCATTTCTTTGTTTAACGAAATTTACTCTCGCCAAAACTCTTTATCTTCGTTCACTGTCGTTTGTTTCGTTTTCCCGTGCACATTGACAGTCAAATGCAAAATTACAACAAAAAAATCATTCAACGCTATCCACCATGACCATTTGAAATATTTTAATTCCATCGCGCATGAATACGCTTACGCACTCTGACGTATTCATGCGCGAAATATGCGAAATGCGATTTCACCATTTTTAAAAAATACCGCCTTTACAAATTTTGCTGAAATGTCTATTGGAAATACAAATTTTTGGCGCAACGCACATTCATGTGTGCGTGTGTACTTCTTGCACAATAGCGAGACCTCCTGTTTTATGCCGAATCCCAACGGCTAAGTTGAGATAAGCTTTTCTTGACAATTGATACTACTCGGATAATATGTCAGATCATCACGAGAGGAGGGCCAGTGAAAAATCATTTAGGTGTTGCTACGGCTGGGAATCGAACCCAGATCTTCTTCGCGGCAGTTCATCGCACTAACCATCGCGCCACTGAAATGGCTATTGGAATGCGTAAATTGCTGTGTCCATGATATAACTACTACAGATATGCGCATGTTCCACGAGCGTCGATGACGTATATGCGCAGAACGAGACAAAAATAAAAACAAAGACGATATCTGTTTAGTTGCATCATATGCTGTGTTAATGTGTTTCTGACATTGCCAGATCAGTCATCAAGGTCGATGGCACTCGACACGGTCTGATTAGACCGGATCATTTGGAGAATTGAACCGAAGCATGATTATGGATTTCGATGCCAATTCTTACTCATAACGGCATGCTTACAACAGAACTGCGCACAGCCCATACGTCGCTATTAACTGTCATTTCATTGCGCCCATTATCTTTCTGGCGCATAATTTCGAAAAATGCTGATTTTAACGAAGCAATATAGCCTTCACATTCGATTTTTGTTTTGCTTGATCTCTCAACATAAACTGAGAGCCATTTTGGGGAAATAATATCTACCTACTATTTCACTTGACTGCGAATCCATTTGCATTTCAAAAAACCGCCTTATTTCGAAATGTGAAAATGAATGTCGAATTGACTCCCATTTTGGCTAAAGTGACCCATTTCGGATGAAAATCTACTACTTCTTACTTACTTACTTTAGTGGCGCTACAGTCCGGGATGAACCTGGGCCTCAACCAACATGCCTCTCCAATTAGCCCGGTCCTTAGCTAACTGCCTCCAGTTGCGCACTCCAAGTTGGTTGAGGTCGGTTTCTACTTGTGCGCGCCACTTAAGACGCGACGTCTATTCTCTCTACATGTCCTAGCCATCTTAAACGTCCAAAGCGGGTTTTCTTTGACTAGGGGTATGTCGCTGTACAGCTCGTATAGTTCGTGGTTGAATCCTCGTCCCCATAGCCCGTTAACGCAAACGGGACCGAAGATTTAGCGAAGAATTTTTCTCTCGAATCGAGTAGGACTGGGATGATCAGGGTCTTATATAGGATCTCCTTAGTAGTTCGAGTGAGGGCTTTACTACTAAATTGCCTTCTTAGCCCGAAGAAACAGCGGTTGGCAAGAGTAATTCTTCGTTTTATTTCTGACGAGATATTGTTGTCAGAGTTAATAGCGGAGCCGAGGTAGACAAAGTCCCGTACTACCTCAAAGTTATATCTGTCAATGGTGACGTTCTGTCCAATTCGTCGATGTTGTTTGTCCTTTCTTGTTGACAGCATATACTTAGTCTTACCCTGATTTACTGCTAAACCCATTTTTCCGCTTCATTCTCTATACTAGCAAACGTGGCTATGACATCACGTTGAGTCCTACCAATGATGTCAATATCATCGGCGTATGCTAGTAGTTGCACCGATTTTTGGAGAATTGTGCCTCTGGTGTTGGCTCGGGAGTTTTGCACAATCCTCCCTTATGGATATCGAGGTGAGGAAACCGTGTGCTGGCTATAGTGGCATTTCGTTCCGTAGCGAAATCAATTAGCCTAAGTCCGTTTCCAGACGTGTTGTCGTGTAGGCTATATTTTCCGACAGTACTGCTAAAGATGTCTTCTCTTCCTACCTTTGCGTTAAAATCTCCCAGCACGATTTTAACATCGTACTTTGGTAGTCGCTCATAGGTTTTGTCGAGGAGCTCGTAGAATCAATCCTTAGTTATACCATCCTTTTCCTCCGTCGGAGCATGAGCGCATATAAGGCTTATGTTGGCGAATTTAGCCTTGATGCGGATTGTTACAATGCGTTCGCTAATGTCTTGAAAACATAAGACTTCTTGCCTAAGTCTGGCACCTATAACAACTCCGCAGCCAAATAGTCGCTGTTTCTGCTCAGTATAACACGGTCCGTAGTAGATGTCACAGTTTTTCATCCTCTTTTTGCCCCTGTCCATCCCACCGTATTTCCAGTATGGCAGTAATGTCTGCTTTGTAGCAGTTTAGGGCTTCCGCTAGTTGTTCGCCTGCACCTCTCCTGTTTAATGTTCTCACATTCCAGGTGCAGATACGAACGTCGTTGTCCTTTTTTCGTTTAGCATGGTCGTCAACAATAATATCAGTCCTTTCCGAGGCTATTGGTTGCTTCGTAACATAATCTTTTTCCGTGGATCGGTAGTCAACCCAAAGCAAAACCCCAACCTGGAGGGCCAGGCCCTTGTTTTGACCCTAGGACAGCGGGCCGGAAAAAATACTGCGCTGCCGTTGACCCATTGAGGGCTCCTCCGCCACCAACTCTTTAGAGTTGGTTACCAATTAGACCAATTCACTCTATATACTGATACCAAAAGAAAATCTAGACCGTACCTATTAGACAGTAAGATTCAGTAGGTAGGTAGGTACTAGACAGTAGACACGCACAAAGTGTTCAAAATTGTAATAGATGTAGGTAGGTACATATTTCATTTCGGATGCTTAGGCTGCACAGTGCCTATCTTACCTTAGAAACTATTGTCTGCCTTCGGTTGAAAAAAAATACAGGCCCCACAACAAAAACATGAAATTAGGTCAAATCACGCTCTAACCTTAACACGAAGGACATGTAAGGTCGAACAATGTCAATGACAATGGATTTCAGTCACCAAACAAACGATTAAAACATTCAAATCAACTGTCACATCAAACACTAGCAATCCATTATGTACCTATAAAGCACATTTCCCGTTAAAACCGCTAGCTTCAGTTTCATATTATTCGAGGCGAAACCAAAACAAAGACATCGAAAGTGCGGCTAACCTAAATTGCGTGTAAAATCGTTTAAGACTACCCAAATCCCATGGCAAGGTCCTTCACTTTCCAACAAACGAAGAGTCACACACACACTAATCCACATTGCTAAACAGTTGTCTTGTGCCATTTAACCCTTGTGGCTATTGCTAATTTTTAACCTCAAAATTACAATATCACCATCCCCCTGCAGCAAATATACTCGCATCTGTGTGTGTGCGTGTGTTTTTTTTTTGTATTTGGGGTAAGGAATCGCACTTTCAATTAATAGAAATGTTTTCCGAGAATAACAGTACTTTTGCATGGCTATGTTCTGGGAACAGGTACATTGGCTGCGTGTAACCCTTCCGCACCTGTCAAACTTTTCCACCATTGCAATTTGCTCCTTAGACCAATAATCCAAATCCACTTGTATTTCTATACTTCGAGGAAGAGCAGATACCTACAGTGAGTACCGCTCTTCGCCGCGCCGTTGTTGCACGTGCAGGATTTTTGTTTTTGTAAAAAAAAAACAAATATAGGTACATACTACATATACATTCACTATAATAGAGAATGTTCATTGCCCTCTCCAGTGGGCGATTGTGGTGCAATGCAAACAAACATTTCGCAGTCGATTATATTCCACATGAACTTATCTATGGATATACGCAAACACACACACACACAACATACATTCACAAAACACACTCAAAAAGACGTTTGTACGCGGCACACTTTGGGGCCGCGTTAATAAAAACTCACGTCACCCTCTACCCCCTTTAGATTTGATTCAAATGACACCAATGCCGTGGCCTGGAATCGCATAGCCATGGACGACGTTCCAGGATTCCACTTGGGGAAGCTTTTCATTATTATTTTCGGAAGTTGCTCATTTCCTCGGCACATTTCCAATGGCAGAACAAAAGACGCATGCGTTGCCACCGAACTCTACTGGAAGTGTATGCTTTTTTCGAAAACACGATTTTCGAAGTAAAGAGTAAATATTAGCAAATTCTCCAGTGGGGGCATACGCATAGCCTCTCATTCGATGCGACTTCTAATGTCATGTGCATAGACCGTAGTCTGGTTAGTTTAGTTGTCAATGGGATAATTTTGAGATTACTGTTCGCGTACCTCTTTCTTTATTGAAAACATAACTTATTTTGATTAGAAAAGGTTTGCTAACAAATTGTTCCTCGAATTCGATATAGATTAATGGCCTTATTCATAAACTTACTTTTAGGAGTGTTAAAAGCTATGCACTCCCTAAAATTTCTATAAAAAACCTTATTCATAAAACGTTTACAACGTTGAATAGGGGCTTCATAACCTAGACGCGTCTGATGACTTCCATATTTGTTGACCTTATTTGACGGGCTATTATAAATATGGATAATAGTGCTTACACACCGAATCATAAACTGAGTTTTCGGCAAAAAGTTTACGTAAACCACTGGATGCTTTCACACCGACTCTGACCAGGTTTCGTTTGACATTTCAATCAGCTGTGAATTGTGATACTAGCTGCAACATTTGTGTGTGAAAATATTGTAATTTTATTATTCAATTACAATATAATGAATTCTAATATAATCAAACTAATATTTGCATTTGAAGTTCAAAATGAAACAAATCTAAAGATTTTGACAACAGTTTTTGACTCTCAAATCCGCCGCTTGTTTTGTTTTAATTTCATCTGTGTAAATTTCTGAAAAAAAAACATTTGTTTTGACAGCGAGTTCATCAGCTGTTTTGTGGGACGTGTGGACCACGTGTAGAATGTATGAAAAGGTGTGTTCTTTCCAACAACCTGCAACGTGATGACGTCTGCGAAGTGGTTATGAGAAGGTTACGTCGTAACCTACTAGGTTTTAGGAACCGACAATGTATGGGAAAACTCGGTTTTCGATGAAGGTTTCAGGTGTTTTTGCAAAAACTGAGTTTATGATTCGGTGTGTAAGCACTATAAGGATATGTTTTATGAATAAGAATTTGTGCGACTCTGAATATTTATTTATTTATTCTTGAATGCTTAAAAACAGTAAGATATAATATCTTATGAGTCAGTTTTCAGCTAATTTTGCAAAAATTGAGCTAACAGATTTTAAGAAACTAGTTTTGTTTTTCAATTCCTTTTAATTTACAAGTTTTATTTAATAATCTACGAATTAATAGAGAAGTGAGACTTTAAAACTTTATTTCCTTTATGTAACGCGGTAAAGATTTCCACAGACGAACGGCATTGACAAAAAATTGGCGCTCAGAGGTTAGGAATGAACAGCGAGGATGAATTAATTGATGAGATCTATTAGATGATGCTTTTCTCAATCTATGAAAGCAGATGAATGGTGGGTTAGCAAAATATCCGAAAGCAACGTTAAAGCGCGAAGTTGAAGATAACTTTCAAGTGACATACCAAGCGGACGAGTGGTAAAACCAGATAATCTGTCATACCTTTTCAGCCCATAGATATGTATAACGCACAGTGCTATTGAAAGCGATATTCAGTTTTCTTTTGCTTGCAGAGCTGCAGTTGCAAAAAATTTCGCATCCGTACATCAATATCGGGAATATCAGCGTTTTTGCTACAAGTAAACGTGTGCTTACTGGGGTGAAATACTGCGTTACCCACAGTGTTCGCAGTACACCATATACTTTTCCGACGAGTGAATTTATATGTTTATCCCAAGTCAGATAGCGATTAAATGTCAACCCAAGATTTTTTGCAGTTTCGACGTATTCGATAGGAGCATCGCTCAACACTATCGGAGGAAAATATGAACTATTATGATTTTTTCTTGAGACTACCAAGCATTTTGACTTTTTAGGGTTCAAGACAAGACCATTTGAATGAGACCAATGTTCAATTTTCTCTAAGTCCTCATTGACACTTAAAGCGCCATGCTCAATTAGCCCGAGGGGGCAGCTCAAGTACAATTGGACGTCATCGGCATACATACACTGCGAGTCATAAGATTAGAAGCAGGTATTTTTGAGAAGTAAAATCGATGTTTTTACAAATGAGAGACCATTTTGTTAGCAACAAAATATGAAATGAGTGTATAGGAGAGATTTAGCTAACGGAACTTTGATGACAAATTGTAAGTTGAGTAAAAAATACGCGGAAATAAATCGGCCATTAGATTAAATCAAATAAAGGAAAATAATATGCAGTTATTTATATTCTGGTGTTCATATTAGCTTTTATTAAATATTTAATAATGTGAGCTGCCACCAGCCTTTAAAATAACTTCAAAAATTCTATCTTTTAAGGATTTATACAGCGATTCCAAGTGGTCCAGTGAAATCTCACTCCAGATCAATTTGACAGCATGAATAAGCGTTTCCTTGTCATCGTATTGCTTCCCTCCCTCATATACCTTACGTGTAAGCCAGCCCCAAACATTTTCGATTATGTTAAGGTCCGGGGAATACGGTGGCCAAGGCCGCAAGTGGACGTTTTGGCTCGCAATGAAGGATTTTACCACTCGGGCTGTGTGTATGGGGGCGTTGTCCTGCTGAAAAATTCATGAAATTGGTCCAAAAAGCTCGTCAATTTTGGGGAATACTGATTCCAGCAAGGCTTTATAGTTGTTTCCAGTCATTTTGGTACCTTGGACTACCAAGTCTATAGCTCCATAAAATGAAATTGAACCCCAGACCATAACGCCTCCTTCTCTGCTATGGTGACGGTTCAAAAACCGGTCCTCTTTCCGCAGGTCATGGAAATAATAATTATAACCATCCGGTCCATCTAGGTTAAATTTTTTTTCTTCGGAAAAAATTACCTTCCGCCAATCATTTGTGATCGTTCCATTTTGCACATCCCAGCTCATGTGATCTTTCGCGAAACACATGCGTTGTTTCTTCCTTGCGTCATTAAGTGGTGGTTTTTTCTTTAGTTTTAAATGTTTAAATGTTTAGCACGGCGAATGATGCGGGTAACAGTGGATAAGCTGGCCTTAACATTAGCTTTTTCCCTAATTTTAGCTGCTGATAAAGCTGAATTTGACGCTATTCTTCGCGTTTCGCGGCGTGTTAATGCAGAAGAAGTGTTTCCTTTATAATTTTTTGTGTAAGACGAAGGGTTTTTTTTTTTAAATAATTGCTGACACAATGATCACTTCGCATTATTTTTCGGGCTATAGCACGGCATGGAAGACCTTCGAAGCAATAAGCATCTATTCTTGCCCTTTCCTCTACTGTTAAACATTTTTTCTTTCCCGTTTTTATTAACACTCAATCAAGAACATTGAATTTATATGTATGTACCGTTTAAACTGACAAAAAAAAATATGTACTTAACAAAAATCGTTGATTTGTTCACTGCTTCTAATCTAATGACCCAATTTATTTCCGCGTATTTTTTTACTAAACTTACAATTTGTCTTCAAAGTTTCGTTAGCTAAATCTCTTCAATACACTCATTTCATATTTTTTTGCTAACAATATAGTCTCTCATCTGCCATAGTCGTTTTTTTTCTAATCCATCGTGTAACGGTAAAAATATCAATTTTACTTCTCAAAAATACCTGCTTCTAATCTTATGACTCGCAGTGTATGTAATGAGCAGTTCTGAGTAACTGTTGGGAGTTCATTAACATAAATAGAAAATAAAAGAGGACCAAGAATGAAACCTTGTGGAACACCAGTCACGTTTGGCAGAAAATTTGATAATTTATTGTCACCAACTAGAACTGCTTGCTCCCTCTGTGTTAAGTAAGAAAACATTAACTTAGTGGCAGATGAAGTGAAGTTGAATTGATGGCATGGTTGACAGTATCAAAAGCTTTCGAAAAGTCAAGCAATACCAAAAAGGTAACTTCATCTCTATCCAATGCCTGTCTAATATCGTCAGTAACGCTCAATAAAGCAGTAATACAACTATGCTTTTGACGAAACCCGGATTACTTCGGGGTGAGTAAATTATTTGCTTCCAGATAAGTACTGATTCGAAATTCATCACCTTTAGCACTTTTAGGAATAGGTAAAATTTTTGCTAGTTTCCATATATAAGGATATTCACTGGATATCAAGATTGTATTAAAAATGAATGTTATGTGCGGCAAAACAGCATTAGACTTAATAGAAGGTACGCTTTCAACGACATCAGCACTACTTACTGCTTGAAAAGAAAATCCAGGTCGATCTTCCTGATTCAAAAACGATATACTAGTTTCAAAAATCGACGAGGGTTTTGAAATAAATTTTTTGTTTAACTCATTACCATTAATTTCGATACTTTGCCCGGTTTTCGACTTGCCCATGCCTATGTTGCGTAAGTTTTTCCATAATTGCCGGCTATTTAGAGAGGTATTAAGTTGTTTTGAATACATTTGAGATTTAACCAAAAGTATTTCGGCAACCACTTTATTACGAAGCATATAAAATTGTTGCCTTAATGCATTTAGACGGTATCGCCTCCAGGACTTATACGCATCGTCGCGTTCCTGCATTAGTACACGTATATTTCGAGTAAACCATGGTTTACTTTTCGGTTTTACAATTTTTGTTTTTAAAGGCACATGAGAATCAAATAGAGTACTAATGTTTTCATTTAAGAATTGCAACTGGTCATTTGCCGATGGTATATAAAAAACCGATCCCCAATTTATGCCTCTTGTGTCTTCTTCTAAATGCTGAAATTAATGCTCTTAAAATCACGATATATTTGATTTGTTTACAAGAGTGAGTAAAACTTAACTCCAGTGTTAAAAAAATTAAGTCTTGCTTTGAAAAATCAGGAGCAGATAATTGATCACACAGAGCTACTCTGCTAATGTCACTCACAAAGAACAGGTCTAATAGTGTAGCATCACCACCAAAAAAATGAGTAGGAGTGCAGGTGTTAACTGGCTTCAAATCAAATGCCCCCATACTTTGTACGAGGAATAAGGCGGCATAAAAACGTATGTACCTCCTATATAACCGTTTAGTTGTGTTTTAGCAAATTTGAAAGGTTGTTAACGTTTTTTTTTCTAGACTCACTTTTATAGAACATTCCTATTGTGCCTAGCCGCGTCCATTACGAAATCCTTTTTCGGATTTAAATAGAGCAGTCCAAAAAAAAGGCATTTCAAGTGTCAAAAACAAGATTTTTTCAAACTACCTAAGCGATTTAGTATTTCTTTCTCACTTTATCAACTCTTTTTCCAGATATTTGTTTGCATCTGTTCTGTCAATCAATGACTGGCAGTCTTCTCTAAGCAGGAGAAATGGTACTGTTTCATTTGATTGCGAATTTATTTGGAGGTTTTAGCTCACCGTCGCGTTTCGGAACGTAAAATTATATGACCTCACATTTGGAGTGATTTCACGCGTTTGGCTGATATGACACATTTGGTTCTGATTGCACTATTACTCACCGAGAAACAAGTTGGACTTTGTATGGCGTCATACCAAGGTCTTTATGCAAATTTCGTCTCAATCATGTCTCCGAAATGTTCAATTGTTGAGAACGACGGTGAATTGATGTTGATGGCGCTTCACGCACCCTTTCTGCCACAATATTCTCGGGTGTACGCACTGTTTTTGGCTTTTCACGCTTTGGTTTATCGATGAGGATGCCAGTTTCTTTCACTTTTTTCACATGATAACGAACATAAGGAGCTGACGGTGCTTCTCTTCTTCCAAAATCCGTACGCAATTTTCGCACACATTCTGAAACATTACCATGATTTTCAAAGTAATGTCGCAATATTTCCCAGCGTTGTTCAAGCGTATACACAACCATATTCTTTCAGCGGAAGGATAAAACTAATTATCTGTCAAATCAGACATGAGCTAAGTGTTACCATTCACGAAATAAGCACTAGTTGAAACAAAAACGTTAGATGGCGGACTAGAAAAGTATACGTTTTAAAAGTCGCCATTAGATTCGCGACCATACAAATTATAAGTTGGCAAGTCTGCAGAGCTGTCAAACAATTAATTGTTATAGATTCCTCTACTTTTGGTACCTTCCTTATTTGACACAAACCCTGTGTTATAATTATTATGGATGGGAAAATTGTTTTTGAATAGGGATTTGTCCGACTCTAAAAAAAGGCTCCGTAAATACCTAAATGCACTGTAAATTACACAAGCTTTCAGATGTTTTAGCAAATTTTAATAAACAAGGCTAATAGTAAATGTGTGTTTTCTTAGGCCTTTATTATAAAGCTTAGTACGCTGCTCGAGCTTAATTTTAGCTCCCATACAAAATTCTCTCCAAAAATTAGCTGAGCTAAATTTAAGCGAATCCATTTAGCCGAGCGGTACGCTGGTTCAGCTAAAAAATCAAACTTTCATTTCAGATTGTACTGGATGTATCTGTCACAATTTAGCGCGCCCATTAATAGTTCGGGACATTTTCTCAAGCTAAACTTTGACACATCGTATTGTTTTTTTCTGTTGTGCTATTGAGTTGTTGAAATAAACTTATTTTTCAAAGAACAGCTGTTTGTTGTAACACCTATCCACAAAGCACTCTGTGTCAAAATTTAGCGAGGATTTTAGCTAGTGTTTGGAGAGAAATAGTGGAGAGCAGCTAAAATTTAGTTTCGCTCGAGCAGCGTATAAGCTTAAAGGGAAATTCTGAATATTAAGTCAATTCCTTTTAGGTTTTAATGAAAAAACGCCATGAGCTTATAATGAGGACGTTCGAGTCTAGCGTACCTACCTCTACGTCCTATATATGCACACATTTTACCATTATCGACCATTTTTTTTTTTAAATTGATACACTTTGGATAATTGCTATCTATGCACATCCAAATTAAATATTCCTCTCCCTAATAATGATCTAATAGCCACCAACAATTATGTCACCACTCGCCCCAATTAAAACATTAACATCCCTGCACATGTGTCATATCCCATTGACAACTGAAATTCCCCAGATGACATCCTCCAGTATTCCCCAAATGCATGTTAACATTTCAAACAGAAAAATGAATACTAAACATCCTTCCTTCCGTCCTTCCAATGCAAATATTTGTCAAACGAATAGAAAATTAAATCCTTCCTCTCGACCTCTCGTAGTCGTCGTCATCCTCATTCCCATTGTTGTTGTGTCCCATTTGCCAACTGAACCCGACAAAAACTTCAACCAACAATATCATTACTCACTTCCTCTAATAATGAAGTAAATGCGAAATTCCAACCCCTACCCCAACCCACACGAATTCCAAAACACAAAAAGAGCTTTCACCCAGTTTCCAAAAAAAAACAACACACACACACAACACTTCCAACGGTCTCACACTGGAATGAAAACACGAATTCTCTGTCTCGTATTCGAAATTCGAACCGAAAACACCAACTCAGAATCAGAACTCACAAAGGAACGAACAATTGACACCGAAACAACGACGAGTACGAAACAACATTTTCCGGATCGTGTGTGTTGTTGGAATTCATTTTGTTGGGCTTGAAAACGGGCGAATTTTTGTTGATTTTTCTAAATTTTTCTTCAGTTCTTTTGTGAATGTTAGTGGTGGTGCGAGAAAAAGTCAACAAAGAGCCGTGAAAAGTCATCAAAAATCGTGAAAAAGTGCAAGAAAATGCTGTGAAAATTCAGGGTGTCAAAAAAAAATTGAAACTCCCTCAAGTCGGAGGTAGTAAAGCGAAAAAGAAGGAAAATCGCATCAGCGTTCCAGTGTACGTTTTAGTTTCGGAAAAGTCGACAAAATATACGTTTTTTCGAAAACCCAATTCAAGTCTGAAGAAAACCTGAAGGAAAATCTAAAAAAAAAAAAAGTTCCTACGATAATGTGGTTCCTGTGAAACATTTAATATTGCTCCCACGAACGAAAAGTGTTTTTTTTTTTTGTTTGATGAATTGAAAACCCATTTTGAAGGAAAAAAAAAGTGAACAACAACAAATAGTAGTGACGAAGAAAATTCCACATACACACATCTGTACTGGCACTCGCACCCTCATCCTGGTCCTTCAATTCGCCGCAAATGCCGTAGGATTGAACTTGTCTGTATAGTTTTTTTTTTCCTGTTCGTTCCAATAGATTTTCCAGGATTTTCCGTATTTCGCTTTGTGGATACTTTATTCGATTTTATTTGCTCTCATCGACAATCGTTTAGTTTTCCGTTTTCGGGACAAGTTCGTGTGTTTTTTTTGTTGTTGTTGTTGCGTATTGTCGAAGCAACTCCTGTCATGCGACAGTTAATTGTGTTTTGGGTGCGTGTAACCGTGTGTGAGTGACATTTAACGTGTTTCTAATAGTTTGTGTGAAGAAATTTTCTATTATTAATACCCTCAACATGAGAACAGAGAAAAAATCTCTCCTATCGAAAGGACATTAGAGTTGTGTACTTGAAAAATAAAGGAATTTCACAATTTTACAATTGGGTGCCATAATTTCGGGGGTACATCCAAAAACCAGGGTTGTGCTGTATTTCTAAACCTTCATCATTCAAAACGTGTATCCTTCCAACCTACACAAATGTGATTTTAGAGTGAAAAACGACGAAACAAAATAATCCAATAAATTCCAATGCACATTGCCACGCATCCTAGGCGAAGTAATCCTTTAGACGGACATAGCTGATGCAAATGTTACCATTGCAGTACTACACATGACATTAGATTAGATTAACATTTCGTTTTGGTATTTAGTTGGAAAATATATTCACATATGCAAACGAGCAGAAACAAAACTTGAGCAAGTAATTTTGTAGGACTTTAACGGTTTTTTTTTTTGGTTTTCGCGTTCAGCCATTTTTATTTATTTTTTTTTAATTTAAAATTTGTTTCAAAGTGACAGTGCACTCGCGGGTGGATCAATTGCATTTTGTTCGAAATCGCAGTTTGTAAAATTCCATCAAAATATCATCATTCGAAGAAGATTATAGGGCTGATCGGCCCATGGTGCAGAGAGCATCATCATCAGATGCCCCATCCATATCGGGGGGCGGCCAACATCGAGAGTCTCGTTTTGGCCTCGGTGGATACTCATCATACCAAAGTGGTTACAATAAGTTGTTTACACAGGTTGGCTATTTGATTTTATATTAATTTATATTTCTTGTGATTTTTGAATAAAGGGAAATATGAGAGTCTGTTCATAAATGTCAGAAAGCTGCGTCAGAACAATCGAATTTATTTTTTTATGAATTTTGAACGTACTCACTGCGTACAATAGTCGATGTGACATGAACCCCAGAATAAAAACAATGGCTCCGTTCTGAATTTTGGATTTAGCAAAATATCTTGGATGAAGCTCTGTTCTCATTGGTGAATCGACAATTTTGACCACCAACAACATAGCTTCATCTGATGGTATGCCATTGGTTATTTCACATTTTGATTTAAAATACGATTATAGATTTTTTCTTGTCTTTGTATTGGTGTAACATTGTTTCCGTGAAGTGAAGTTAGTATCAGGATAGATGTCATATTTCCATGCACACAGGTCGTTTGGTTTTGATTTAATTAGTATTTCACTTAGATGTGCTACAATTTTAATGATTAACAATAGTTTTTCAAAATTGGAATAATAATGAATCAAAGAAAAAATCTCTTTTCAAACTGACGTCTATCAATTGTGTTGATGTTAGTGCAAGAAGGGGTATATCTGCCCAAAGATTCAGATCTGCAAAATTGATCTGAAATAAAAAAAAAAATTCCTGATAAAACACAACAACCTTCAAAATCTGTCTTTTGACAGATCCAGTACAAAAAAAGATTGATTTGTTTACCAATGGAAAACACCATAATAGTGCTTTCACACCGAGCCAAAAACTGAGTTTTCGCAAAATTACCTGAAACCTACATCAAAAACCGGAGTTTTCCTATACATTTTCAGTTTTCAAAAACTAGTAGGTTACGCCGATACCGTCTCGAAACTGCTTCGCAGATATTTTTTTTTTATTGGTTAGAAAATTAAATTTTATTTTAAATAGTTAGTTTTAAAAACAACTAACTATTTAAAATAAAAGATTATAGATCGCAAATGACCTCCACGCTCTCCCACGCATATGCGGCACCTGATCAAAAAATTATTCATTCAAAATTATTCATCGCCTCAATTATTGTCGTTATGGACTGCTTTAATTCAGTTCAATTCCTGGGCTTCGTTTTATACACCTCTTGCTTGACATAACCCCATAAAAAGAAGTCTGGTGCAGTCAGGTCAGGTGACCTTGGGGGCCAGCGAAGAGTGGAGTTCCTAGAAATTAATTTGTTTGCGAATTTTTTGTTTAGCTCCGCCATAACTGGTCTGGCTATATGTGCAGTTGCTCCATCTTGCTGAAACCAAACGCTGTTGAATGGTATACGTCTTCGGCGCAGTTCTGGGTAAAAAAAACTCCTTCAACATCTTTAAATAACGGTCCCCATTGACAGTAACGGTTACACCGTTTTCTTCAAAGTAGTACGGCCCGACAATACACCTTGATGAAACTGCGCACCACACAGTGACTCGTTCTGGGTGCAGTTCCGTCTCATGGAGCATTTCTGGATTAGACTCTTTCCATAAACGGCAATTTTGCTTGTTTACATTGCCGTTAAGATCAAAATGGGCCTCATCAGACATGAACAAACAATTGATCAATGTGTTGTCTTCTTCGGCCATTGATATCATTTTTTGGCAAAATTCCAGGCGAACAGGCAAATCCTGAGGGTTTAACTTGCTAGTAATTTGGACTTTGTACGGAAACAAGTTTAAATCGTCATGAAGTATCCGTTGTAATGACCGTCTTCTAACTCCAATTTGCCCCGATAAGTTTCGGGTCGAAACGCTCGGATTGGCCTGTATTGCAGATGCTACTGCTGCGATTGTATCCTGAACCCGAACATTGGCATCTCGATGGTACGGCCTTCGTGCGATGCTTCCAGATTCGGCAAACATGTTTACAAACCTCATAATGGTCCATCTACTCGGGGGATTACCGCCAAACTCCCGCCTAAATTCCCTTTGGACGGAAATGACGGACTGCAAAGCATGGTACCGTTGCACTATCCAAATTCTTTTCTCCGTATCCCAAGCATCCATTTTTATAAATCTAAACAGTAACCTACAAAATAAAAAAAAAAAATAAGCCGATTACTCACACAGAAAAAAAGTTATTACGTTTTATTTTTGTAGCACGATTCGTGCGCCACCCTGTATTTCACTTAGATGTGCTACAATTTTAATGATTTACAATAGTTTTTCAAAATTGAAATAATAATGAATCAAAGCAAAAATCTCTTGTCAATATGACGTCTATCAATTATGTTGGTGTTAGTGCAAGAAGGGGTATATCTGCCCAAAGATTCAGATTTGCAAAATTGATTTGAAATTTTTTAATCTGTTTCCATGATGGAACACAACAACCTTCAAAAAAAGATTGATTTGTTTACCAATGGAAAACACCATAATAGTGCTTTCACACCGAGCCAAAAACTAAGTTTTCGCAAAAATACCTAAAACCTACATCGAAAACCGGAGTTTTCCCATACATTTGCAATTTTCAAAAACTAGTAGGTTACGCCGAAACCGTCTCGAAACCGCTTCGCAGATGTCATCTCGTTGAAGGTTGTTTGAACGAACACACCATTTCATACATTCTACAAGTGTTCCACACGTCCCACAAAACAGTTGACCAACTAGCTTTTCATTTCGTTTCAACTATGGCTCAGGTTTGTGAAAAACATAATATTATGGGAAAGATTGAAATGTCAAACGAAACCTGGTCAGAGTTCGGTGTGAAAGCATCAGGTGGTTTTTGTTAACTTTTTGCCGAAAACTCAGTTTTCGATTCGGTGTGTAAGCACTATAAGATATCTTACTAGGAACACGACCAAACCTTCATGTAAACATCAATCAGAAACGTCAAAAAATCATAGGTATTTGACATACTGATTTATTTTCTGATTTGTTTTACAGGGTGGGCTAGACCCATGTTAAAAGCGTATCACTAGCTCTTATAATAATCATTTGTTGTAATTATTTTTTTATATATGAAACACATATTATGGAAATTAGGTATTAAATATGACATTAGACAATTGTGCACCATTTTGATCTTTTTAGGAAGTTTTGATCGATACGGACATTGGCTTTTTCTCCTAAGGCGTTCTCCATTACACCGCATAAACTTTCTGGTTGAAACCTCCGTTTTTCGACTCGAATATTCAGCTTAAGCTGTCTAGTAGTCCTTGGTTTATTTATACAGGGTACTCATTCCGTAACTTGCAAAATGATTATCGTTGACAATAGTGAAGGAGACTTTCTGGGTACCTACCATGTGATTTATATACATAAATTACAGTCTGCGTACCTAGCAAGTCTCCTACACTATCGTCAACGATAATCATTTTAAAAGTTACGGAATGAGTACCCAGACTTTGTCTTTTATATCGTGTGCAGTTATATGTGGTGAACGAAGTGGCCAAGTGAAATCGATTTTTTTAAATCAAAAATTTAAATTTAACTTAAATTTAACAGGATCATAGCTTGCCTAGCAGTGAGCGTATTCGCTGTATCTTTTGGAACCATCAATTACGATGCTGCTCCGCCATTGATCGGAAAAAATTGTCGATGACTGTTCTGTAAGAAGTACCGGAAATCATTTCTGACGTTTCATCATTCTCGAAGAAATATGAACCGAAAACTTTTCCGATCGAATAGGTCCTTATAGGTGTAACTGATGTTGGTGAGTTGCCTTTGAATTTTGGGTGGCCCACAATCTACAGTTTAGCTTTTTACCATAACCACTTAAATGGAATTGCGCTTCATCAGGAATTTAAAAAATCAAGTTGTTTGACTTATTCTGTAAAACGAATAACGTAGTGTAGTCATTTTTAGTAGTCTTGGGACCTAAGACCTATAAGCTTATCATTATTCCTTCTGAAAACCCTATAAAGACTGGTTGATATTCATCTTCGCAGTAGCATTGATGTAAATCAGCTATCTGCATCCCAACATGCGTATACTGTAAGGGAAAATATGTAGATACAGCCCTGCACACATTAGTGCGTATTATTGAATAGTCGTTATGCTTCAAGGAGTATACTATGGTTGCATTCCTGGACATCGAAGGCGCTTTTAACAACGTTAATTCGGGAGCGATTATTAAGACGCTAACATGTCTGAAAGTGGATCACTCACTTGGAATGCTGATTAATTTGCTATTTTATAGCCGGATTATCTACACAACACTGGGTGGTGGTTCGACCAGAAGACATGTCCCCTCTTCTCTGGAACCTAGGGGTAAACGAGCTTTTACTTATCCTGGAAGCAGAGTGATGCCACGTGATTGCCTACGCGGATGACGTCGTTATCGCTGTCTCAGGGAAACACCTGAATATATTCAAGGAGCTTCTCTAAAACGCACTAAATAAACTTTCCAAATGGGCGGTCAGTTGTGGACTGGGTGTCAACCCACATAAGACTGAACTGTTCCTATTCACTAGGAAATATAAAATTCCTCACATTGACCCCCCGTCACTAAACGGAGCCGAACTAGTCTTCTCAGACAAAGCAAAATATCTGCGACTTATTATGGACAGGAAGCTTAACTGGAACCTAAACATAACAGAAAGAGTAAAGAAAGCGACGATAGCACTTTATTCCTGCAAGAAAGCCATAGGCTTGAAATGGGGAATGAAACCTCGTATCACGCATTGGCTCTATATATCGGTTATAAGACCGATACTTCTTTATGGAGTAGCAGTATGGTGGACAGCACTAGAAATTGCTTTAAACAGCAAAAAACTAGCCAAAATGCAGAGAACTGCGTGTCTGTGCAATGGTGGAGCACTCCGTACGACACCCTCAGCGGCATTAGACATTCTTTTTCACCTACTAACCCTAGATATTTTCGGCAAACAAATGGCAAATAACTCAGCCATACGTCTTAAAGCCATCCAACAGTGGTCAAATATTAAATATGGCCACTCAAAAATTGTAAACGAATATACAAATGTTCCTGAAAACACCGAATTTACGATCACCAGATTAAACTTTGATAAGAGTTTCCGGGTCACAATCCCAAACAGAACGTCATGGGAGAGCAACGAACTTGTGCTAAATGACTCGATCCACTTCTACACCGATGGTTCCAAAACAAATGACGGAGTGGGTGCTGGTGTCTTCTCCGACAGGCTAAATCTCAGCCTATCTTTCCGTCTTCCTGATCATTGCAGCGTTTTCAAGGCGGAACTCATGGCGATCAAAGAAGCCTTATCCTGGTTGATAGAGAATGTAATATCTGCCAAGGATATAAGCATTTTCACGGACAGCCAAGCGGCAATCAAATCAGTCTCAACAAATTCAAAGACAACCCTAGATTTCCGATCATCCCTGCAGGAGATGTCAAAGCATTTTAACATTCACCTATGCTGGGTGCCTGGGCATAGTGACATTCCAGGGAACTGTAAGGCTGATGATCTCACCAGAAACGGAACCAAATTACCAATTGTACCCGACACGGGTGCACTAGGTATTCCTATCGCTACATGCAAAAGCTTATTAGCGCAACATGCTAACAGCAAATCAAACCTCAGATGGAGTCTTGGCACGACGTGTCAAACAACCAAACAAATGTGGCCAAAGCTAGATTTGAGAAGATCAAAGGGACTGATTTCGCTCGATAGACCGCATATTTGCGATACCATAGGTGTCATCACTGGACACTGCTTAATAGGTAGTCACGCAGAAAGGCTAGGCCTCTTCTCAAAGACTTCTGTGGGAGCTGCATGGACGAGGAGGAGGAGGAAACAATACTCAATCTCCTTTTTAACTGCCCGGCTCTATCAAAAAAAAGGAAGCTACAGCTCGGAGCTTACTATTTTCAAAGTCTCAGTGATTTGGCAAAAACGGAAGTGAAAACCCTCCTCCGCTTCATCAAAAGCTCAAAATGGTTTTCCCATGGATAGTAAGGAGATTGTACAAGATCCACGTGGTATCACAACGGACCAAAGTGGTCTAAGTGTGCTGGCGAACGCCGGCAGCCACTCTAACCTAACCCTAACCAAGTGGTCTTGCAAAACCAGTGCTTGCACAATTTGAAATTTGTGCAAGTACATCTTAAGATCCAGCCTTAAAATGATGTTGTTCTGCACATGCCCAATTGTCCCGAACGATTTGAAGCATATGGATCATTTGCAACACTCTGCTGCATAGCTTCTACAGTCTTCAGTTCGAATATTTATTTGATTATTGTGCACCTCTTCCAGGACGGCCGGCCACTAAGCCCCGTGCCTCAAAATGGTCGACCAAACTTCTAATCATGATCTGTGCGAGCTATCTGGATTCAAAATATTGACTATATTTTCGCTGCGTCAAAAAAATTTATTGTTGAAAAAAATAGAACTAATCAATCAATAAACATATTTTTTAAAAATGGAAAACGCCACAAGTTGACCTAGGTTAGTTCGATAGAAAATGTATAAAAAATGAATGTGAATAATAGGTCCGTTAGGGCACTCTTATTCTAGAGTAAATTTGAATAGACTTTGATATGAAACTTCACAAGACCGAGAATATTGAAGACATCGGTCAAATGCAGGTTATTGGGATAGACCTGCGGTTTCAGGAAACTCACGTCACCTCCGCTAGAGATAACCCTACCATAAAATTATAAATGCGGAATGTGCATTGTGGCGTTTACTGTATGGCACGTAGCCATATGTTGGTCTCGAAATTAGCTAGCCAACGTTGGGGAGTCGATTTTTAAGGGTCACTGCGTCTGCCATAAAAGGTGCGCAACGTTTGCACCACCAAGCACTCATTTTGATAATAATGGACGTGTCATAATAGTTTGGACGTGTCATCAGTAACTGAAAAATAATCAATGGATTTGGCATCAACTTGGACCACTACCTTGTTCCAGCCAAGGTAAGTATGCGGATATCCACCACGCCACAGAAAATAATGTCAAAAGACTGCAATCGCAAAAGACCGCCAAGGCCTTCGCGCAATCCCTTAACCTCTCGATTTACACCATACCACCAGCACCTAATGTCGAAAAACAATGGCAATGATGCCAACAAGCCATTAGATTAGTTGCAACTGATGTGCTATGTTCCTCGCAGCCACCAGAAAGAAACCCCTGGTTTGATGAGGAATGCCGACAGATGCTCGCAGCCAAGAACGAGGCCTACAAGGCTAAGCTGCAGGTGAAGACGAGAGCTGCCATGAGCTCTATAGGCAGAGAAGAAGAGAACACCGGGATTTCAGAAAGAAGAAAAAAGGGCAAGAAAAGCGCGCGATCGAGGATATAGATAGATGCCACTCCAGGAACGATGTTAGCAAGTTTTACCAATGTATAAAACGTCAAAGCCAAGGAGGCAAGGCTCGAACAGAATCGTGTCAAGATGAACAAGGAAATATCGTAGTTAAGACACAGTCGATGCTGAGGATATGGAAGAACCACTTCTGCAGACTGTTAAACGGCGATGACGAACAAAATTCCGCTGTCAGGTAGAATGAACCATTTAATATTGGCAATGGCAGCGAAAACTGCCAACCACCCGACCTAACTGAAGTGAGGACAGCAATATCTACACTCAAGCTTGATAAGGCCGCCGGAAATGACGGCCTTCCCTCTGAGCTTTATAAAGCTGGCGGAGATGACTTGGTAAGTAACATCCACCAACTCATAAATCAAATCTGGTCGGATGAAAACATGCCTGAAGATCCACCAAAAAGGAGACCCTCTGAACTGCGCCAACTACAGAGGCATAATTCAGCTCAACATCGCCTACAAGGTGCTATCTGCCATGATGATAAAATTTTCACACTTCGGTAGATCCTGCAAAAAAACCCAAGAAATCCAAATCGATACCCACCACCTATTTATCGATTTCAAAGCTGCATTTATAGAGACGAACTATACAGAGCCATGCCTAGTTTTGGTATACCGCCCAAACTGGTCTATTTGTGTAGGATGACGATGGAGAGTTCTCGCTGTACCATCAGGGTCGGAAACGATCTCACCGACACATTCGATACCTAAAAAGGATTTAGACAAGGCGATGCGCTGCCATGTGACTTCTTTAATCTGATTCTTGAGAGATTGTGCAAAACTCCCGGATGAAAAAATCCTTGGTCGATGCAAGAGAAAATGTCTTCGAAATTCCCGTTTGCGTTGACAGGCTATGGAGACGAAGATTCAATCACGAACTATACCAGCTGTACAGCGACATAAACCTGGTCAATGAAATCCGCATTGGACGTTTAAGATGGCTAGAACATGTAGAACGAATGGACACCAATACTCCGGCTCGCAGAGTCTTCAATTCCCAGTCAGATGGCGGACGCAGTAGAGGAAGACCTCACCTTAAGTGGTGCGCACAAGTAGAAACCGACCTCAACCAACTTGGAGTGCGCAACTTGAGGCAGTTAGCTAAGGACCGGGCTAATTGGAGAGACGTGTTGGTTGAGGCCCAGGTTCATCCCGGACTGTAGCGCCACTTCAGTCAGTAAGTAAGTAAGGGAAGCTCAATCAATGCATCTTCATCGGTGATGCGGTTTAAAAAATTTCACTTTGTAAAATTTTCGAAACGTTCGATGTCAATTTCGCCATTAAATCGCTCCGTGCAATCGCACAAGGTCTCTTTTAAACGCTGGGTTCCTTCGGGAATACGGCCGTTGAAGTAATTGTTATTTGTTTGTTCGTTCTGTTGGTAGTACCACTTCTTGTATCAAACATTTCCTATAGTCTTCTTGCTCTTCCACCCGAGTCTTGCCTATCAGAGGTCTTACTGCTGCCGGTGCTAAGAGTTTTTCAAAACATTACTGTAGGTTTCTACGTTTCACCCGAGACTTGCCTGGTCAGAGGTCTTACTGCTGCTGGTACTGTCTTCTGTGCTGACTGCTGAGTCTTGCCTAGAAGTGTCCTTCTTCTTCTTCAAAAAGATGGTAGGTCTTCTTGATCTTCCACCCGAGCCTTGCCTATCAGAGGTCTTACTGCTGCTGGTGCTGAGCCTTGATTAATATTGGTCTTCTTGCTCTTCCACCCGAGTCTTTCCTATCAGAGCCAGAGGTCTTACTGCTACTGATGCTGAGCCTTGCAAAAACGCCAAAACGTATCCGATTACTCGCAACTCAGGTTATCGGTTTCACTGCCTCGCGTGAATTGCCAACATTCCCGTGGGGATTGGGGAACTCGAGCCCTAATGTTGGGACCGCGTCAATTGAAGAGGGAATATCTGTCCTCTCAATACAACTTTGTGAAATTGGTTCGGATTTAAGTGAGAAGGCCAAGACCTTCGAAAACACAAAAATAAACTTGAACCTTCAATCACCTCACGAAAGTCCAAGTATTGGTCGAATGGTATCGATTGATTCCTCTTATTCGGAGCGTAAGAGCTGTAAAGAGTTGTTTAAAAGGGTGGTTTTTAAGAGTTAAGTTTTTCAGGTTGGCAGCACTGATTAGTTATGTCGTCCAAACGTCATCTGTCAAAGTAAAAAGTTTTCAGTATACTCTGCCATTTAATCACGGACAGACTTATTATTTAGTATAAATAATGACTCACAGATTACGTGGATTTCTCACGAATTAATAAACTTTTTATACAAGAAGAGGTGAATCATAAATAAATATCTGCGCTACGATGACGTTTCTGACGTTTTAATAATCGTAATATATTTGGTTAACAAAAAGTTAATATTTCTCTGCTGCTGTCAAAAATAAACTCCTCTAACTAAAGGGATTTCGCATCATCAATGTCTTGATTGTATTACAAGGTTAGGTTAGGTTTACGGGTTGGTGGAGTAGAGGATTCTCTATTCCGCCACACTTAGGTCCATGTGGACCCATTGTGATACCCTTGGTGGGATTACGTCCTTCCTTATCGTTACTATGGGTTACTCCACTCTATCCAGCCATCCTGATGTTCGTAGGAACCTGTAAAGATAGGGTAATGGAATATCGGATAGCTCTTGGATGTCTTGGAAGTAGTAGCTTCCAAGTGTGACAAGTGTGACAGAGACTCGGGCAGTAACAGAGGAAGTGAGGTATATCCACGTGTGTTTCCTCATCGCCGCAGCCTCTACAGATATCGTCATCCTTGAGATTTAATTTCACTGTATGGGTTCTGAGAAAGTTGTGACCAGTTAGAGCCCCTACCAGTTTAGATAAGGAGCTTCTGTCGTACCGCAAAAGTTTTTTGGTTCGGTTTCCGTTGTATTCTGGCCAGAGCTTCCGAGATATTTTGAAGGTAGTCAATGACTTCCATCTGGTATTGGCTTTCATTCGGGTTTTGTATTCCACTCTTTCTCTGAGGTTACAGAGTGGTGGTTCGACCGTTTGTAGTGCCTGATCATGATCTGTAGCAGATCCATTTCTTGCCAGTTCGTCGGCCATCTCGTTGCCGTCTATGTCCCTGTGACCAGGAACCCAGCAGAGATCAGCATTATGCTGTGAGCAGAGAACCTTGAGCTCTTCGCGACAGCGGCGAACTAGCTTTGATTTAATTTCGATAGCAGATACTGCTTTTATAGCCGCTTGGCTGTCAATGAATATGGTGATATCACTGAGTGGTATTTCCATTATTGACACCAAATGAGCCGCTTTACCGATTGCTAGCACCTCAGCCTGGAACACACTACTATGATCAGGAAGCCTGATTGATTTGTGTATTACTAATTCCTCATATGCCAGCATATGATTGTATTACAAAGCTTCATACGTATGCGTCAGTTGTTCCAACTTTATTTGCCATTAATTTTTATTTTGTTTACATTTCGTGCAAAACTTTAAGGATGAAATATACATAAAAATAAATTAATCGATTGGGTCATTAGGTTAATCAACCGACAGTGTGCACTTACCTCAAATAGGATTAAAAAAATTTACCCATTGAAATGTAGGTACATGCCTAAATACAAAGAAAAAGGACGATGTATAGGTACACAAAATGAAATTATGAAACTTGATCTATTTATAAACAAAATATTTGTTTTTATTTTGAAACATTAAGGATGTATGTATAGGGGTAACACATACGTATATGTATATAATATGTCCCCCCTTTATTAGCGAAACATTCGCTTACAAAATGGCGCAGGCCCCTTGCATAATATTCAAATGGTTGCCCTCCTAACCAAAGGACTCACATAGACGAATCAATCAACTGAATGCACTTCTAATGAAGTAATTTAATTTTGTAGAAAATTGTACATAAATGTCTTGCTCCTGATGATGTTGTATTTTCATTTTGTTTTATATACTATCCCCTGTCAATCGGGATATCACATACAATTCTCCATTACATACCTCGTGCAAATACAATTCCACATAAACAGCAATAAGTCTTATGTGTCCCGCGATCGTTATAATCATAAGTACAACATTTTTGCAAATATCCCTATCACAGCCGACAAGAAATGTTTCCTTGCAGAGACTTCATAGAATACCATTGTAGTGGGCCCCTAACATAGCACGTGTCATAAAGGAAAGCTAACAGGATAGATTATTTGTATACAATTTGAAAACCAGATTTTTCCTTGATTACTTCAGTGGCACTACAGTCCGAAATGAAACTGGGCCTCCACCAACATGCCTCTCCAATTAGTCCGGTCCTTAGCTAACTACCTCCAGTTGCGCACTTCAAGTTGGTTGAGGTCGGTTTCAACTTGTCGCGGCACTTAATGCGACGCCTTCCTCTACTGCGTCCGACGTCTGGCTGGGAATCGAAGACTCTACTAGCTAGAGAATAAGTGTACATTCGTTCTACATGTCCTAGCCATCTTAAACGTTCAATCCTGAGTTTTTTTTTACTAGGGGCACGTCGCTGTACAACTCGTATAGTTCTTGGTTGAATCTTCGTCTCCATAGCCTGTCAACGCAAACGGGACCGAAGATTTTCCGAAGAATTTTTCTCTCGAATCGACCAAGGATTTCTTCATCCGCTTTTGATACGGTCCATGCTTCAGCGCCGTAGAGCAGGACTGGGATGATCAGGGTCTTATATAGGATCTCCTGAGTAGTTCGAGTGAGGGCTTTACTACTAAATTGCCTTCCTAGCCCGAAGAAACAGCGGTTGGCAAGAGTAATTCTTCGTTTAATTTCTGACGAGATGTTGTTGTCAGAGTTTATAGCGGAGCCGAGGTAGACAAAGTCCCGTACTACCTCAAAGTTATATCTGTCAATGGTGACGTTCTGTCCAATTCGTCGATGTTGTGAGTCCTTTCGTGATGACAGCATATACTTAGTCTTACCCTCATTTACTGCTAAACCCATTTTCGCCGCTTCCTTCTCTATACTGGCAAACGTGGCTATGACATCACGTTGAGTCCTACCAATGATGTCAATATCGTCAGCTTATGCTAGTAGTTGCACCGACTTTTGGAAAACTGTGCCTCTGGTGTTGGCTCGGGAGTTTTGCACAATCCTCTCAAGAATCAAATTGAAAAAGTCACATGACAGCGCATCGCCTTGCCTAAATCCTTTTTTGGTATCGAATGTGTCGGTGAAGTCGTTTCCGACCCTGATGGAGCAGCGAGAATTCTCTATCGTCATCCTACACAATCGGACGAGTTTGGGCGGTATACCAAAACTAGACATGGCTCTGTACAGTTCGTCTCTATAAATGCTGTCATATGCGGCTTTGAAATCGATAAATAGGTGGTGGGTATCGATTTGGACTTCTTGAAGGCCGTCATTTCCGGCAGCCTTATTAAGCTTGAGTTTAGATATTGCTATTCTCATTTCACTCAGGTCGGGTGGTTGGCAGTTTTCGCTGTCGTTGCCAATATTGAATGGTTCGTTCTGCCCGTCAGCGGAATGTTGTTCGTCATCGCCGTTTAACAGTCTGCAGAAGTGGTTCTTCCATATCCTCAGCATCGACTGTGTCTCAACTACGATATTTCCTTGTTCATCTCGACAGAATTCTGTTCGAGCCTTGTATCCTTGGCGTTGACGTTTTACACTTTGGTAAAACTTGCGAACATCGTTCCTAGAGTGGCAGCTCTCTATATCCTCGATCGCGCGCTTTCTGAAAAGCAGATGTTCTTCCCTTCTTCTTTGCCTATAGAGCTCAATGGCAGCTCTCGTCTTCACTTGCAACTTAGCCTTGTAGGCCTCGTTCTTGGCTGCGAGCATCTGTCGGCATTCCTCATCAAACCAGGTGTTTCTTGCCGGTGGGCACGAGAAACCTAGCACATCAGTTGCGGCTGATCTAATGGCCTGTTGGCATCGTTGCCATTGCTCTTCGGCATTCGATGCTGGTGGTATGGTGTTAATCGAGAGGTTAAGGGATACGTGTTGTGCGAAGGTCTTGGCGGTCTCTTGCGATTGTAGTCTTCCGGCATTAAATTTTTTCACAGTATTTCTGGATTGTTGTGGCGTGGTGGATATCCGCATTCTTACCTTGGCTGCTACAAGGTAGTGATCCGAGTCGATGTTAGCTCCTCGGAATGTTCGGACGTCCAAAATACTGGCTGCGTGCCTCTTATCTATCGCAATGTGATCAATTTGGTTGACCGTTCGTTGATCTGGAGACCGCCATGTCCCCTTATGGATATCGAGGTGAGTTTCCTCACCTCGATATTCGTGTGCTGGCTATAGTGGCATTTCGTTCCGTAGCCTAAGTCCGTTACCAGACGTGTTGTCGTGTAGGCTATGTTTTCCGACAATACTTCTAAAGATGTCTTCTCTTCCTACCTTTGCGTTAAAATCTCCCAGCACGATTTTAACATCGTACTTCGGTAGTCGCTCATAGGTTTTGTCAAGGAGCTCGTAGAAGCAATCCTTACCTATATCATCTTTTTCTTCCGTCGGAGCGTGAGCGCATATAAGGCTTATGTTGACGAATTTGGCCTTGATGCGGATTGTCACTATGCGTTCGCTAATGTCTTGGAAACATAAGACTTCTTGCCTTAGTCTGGCACTTATAACAAATCCGCATCCGAATAGTCGCTGTTTCTGCTCACTATAACACGGTCCGTAGTAGATGTCACAGGTTTTCATCCTCTTTTTGCCCGGCCCATCCCATCGTATTTCCTGGATGGCAGTAATGTCTGCTTTGTAGCAGTTTAGGGCTTCCGCTAGTTGTTCGCCTGCACCTCTCCTGTTTAATGTTCTCACATTCCAGGTGCAGATACGAACGTCGTTGTCCTTTTTTCGTTTAGCAGAGTCGTCAACAATAAAATCAGTCCTTTCCGAGGCTATTGGTTGCTTCGTAACAATATTTTTTTCTTTGGGTGAGTAGTTAACCCAAAGCACAACCCCCAACCTGGAGGGCCAGTTCCAATTTATTAGATACCCCTAGGACACGGGGCCATCAGTATCCACTACGGGATTGAGCGCTGCCGTTGGCCTTTCGGTTCATCCGCCACCATCTCTGTTCAAGGGGCCTGACTAACCCTTGAAATTCCTAGACAACCTGTTGTCCGAATATGTCAGAGCAGCTCATCTAGGTTCGCCTGGGACAGCAGGCCGGGTATTCATCCGTGCCATTCTCACCAGGGTGTTTATAGTGTTGCTGTTTTTCGTCGTGTTATCAACACTCGCACTTATCGTTTAGCAAGTCAAATCCGGTTGGATGAGACCAGTACCCGATGGTTACCACTTGGAGGTAAAAATAAGCACATTTGATGTGTAGTCAGAGTTACAACACTGGGCATTACCAAGTTAACGCCAATCAGAGTCTACCCTCGTTCTACAACACCCAACCATCAGCCTTGCTGGGGTTTATAGAAAGACTTTCTTTACTACACCAGTCTATGACTATCTTAAGGGCGTTTTGCAAACGTGTTGTAACCTCGTTTGTTTCTTTGCCCTTTATTATAATGACTAGGTCATCGGCGTATCCAATTATATCGAAACCTACATTACTTAGGTCTTAAAGTAGGTTATCGATAACCAGAGACCATAGTAGGGGTGAGAGTACTCCTCCCTGAGGGCAGCCTTTAACGGCTGTTACTGATACTGAGGTCAGTGCTGATGAAGCAGTTATTTTCCGACTTTCAAGCATCGCTTTGATCCATTTGATGGTCTATTCTTCTATGAGTCAACGCATTTGATATGGAGTCATATCTAGTGTTGTCAAAAGCACCCTCTATGTCTAGGAAGGCACATAAAGCTACTTCTTTGTTTTCGTATGCACTTTTTATTTGTGATGTTAAACTTAGAAATGCTCCTTCCGTGGATTTACCTTTTTGGTAGGCGAATTGACAGGGGTGCAGAGGAGTGCTTTCATTTAAGCACTCTCTAATGTGTACGTCTAGTGTTCTTTCCATTGTTTTCAGGAAAAACGATGTTAAGCTTATTGGACGGTACGATTTAGGTAGTTCTATTGGTTTGCCTGGTTTAGGGATAAATACCACGTACTTAGAGTAATTTCTAAATAGACGGATAAACCGCTAAAAAAAGCCTCATTCAACAATGCACTTGTGGGCACGTTCTTTCTAAAGAAATTCATTCACATGCAACCCCATCTTACCAGGGGGTGTCTAAAAATAGGACCCCCTTTTATTGATTACATCTCTATTCTATAAACAGTAAACAAAAATCGTCATACCCGTACAATCTGTAAAACATATACATTATATGAGAACTCACTAAATCACTTAACGCAGGAAACACCACCTTGAGCTGAATTTATGCATATCGTGTAGGTACGGTTGGAATTTTTGCATTTGGCTTACATCAACCCAACATTCGAAAAAAGAAACCCAAATAAACACGCACCCGTCAAATTATTTCAGCAAAATCATTTAGATTATAGGCGTACACACATAATGCCTTTAGATTTAATTACAAACAAAAACACCGATAATAAACTAAATTTATTGGGAATATTTCCCAAGGCACATTATTTCGAAAATATTCGATCTCCTAAGGCAAGAGGTGTTTACATTTCGAAAAACCACCTAGACAAAGCAAATGTTTTTTTTTTCTAATTCGATGACGCAAGAATGGCGAATGATTATGTTTTACGAGTTTTAGTCAGTTTTTTATAATAAATATATTAACCAGGCATTATATTAATAATGTGCAGCAAAAAAAAATGAAGTTTTTGAAAAATTACATTTCAAATCAAGATGGCTGCACGAAAGAGGTGTGTTTGCTTGAACATTTTTTTTTGAGTGGAAGGAGGTGTTCAGAATGGGTAATATTTTGATCAACTATTTATGTCAATAATCTATTTTTTATTGAATCCCTAAGTGCAGGTAGACCTTTCATCTTTTTGGAAACATAATTCAATTCCCAAGCAAAAAAAAAAATACTGAGGCTATAATGGAATAATGTTTTCCTTGGCTGATTGCCAATTGGAAGCAATTATTTAATGGAAAGGTTTTGTTTGCCGTACCACAAAAGTGATATCATTCTGATGCCAAAAAAGTAAAATGACACAAACAGATGTTAAGGTACAATCTTGTCTGGTTGGCCTTCAGAATCAAAGGTGATGCAAAACATAAATTCAATGAGGATGAGGATGGTGTCCATAATGCATTATTATTTCAATTTATCTCTGAGTTATTTCGAAGTGGAGAGTCCCAGTCTCAGGTGCTTATTTTCCTAGGTATGAACATCTGCTTTGTAGACTTTCAATAGCAGAGATCGAAAGGGATGACGTAGAACTAAATGTAAAGACTTTGAGTGTTTCTTAAAGACCAGACAACTATGCTTTTCTTTTTTCAAATTTTGGACCCAAATGTTGGCTATTCAGTCAACTGTTGGAATTTGGTCCGTTGGAAGAATATCATTTGGATCTTGGAGGTTTCTTTATGGTCTCTCTTTGGAATGATGTGAAGCTTCAAATGAAACGCCCTGCTAAATGTTAGGCAATGCGATTATGTAAAAACATGCGTTTTCCACCTAGCTGATGCCTACCAACTACAGCTCTAAGCATCCTCGTTGCGACGGCTATTGCCTAGTACCGTAGAAGAACGGTGAAGGGTGCAGCGCGGAAAAACAGTGGCAAATATTGCTTTCCCCCAGTATTGAAGATGTTATGGCTAAACCACAATCACACTTTGAAGCTTCGCTTTGCCGACGTGCTTTACGCATGCTTTGACATATTTACTTGTACTCCACAACCCTTTCAGAGAAAATCCCAGAAAACAACAACAATTTTTTTGACAATACACATTTTTTCCAACCTTCACTTTGACCCACGGCGCTTTGCAGCAACTTTACGTTAAGATTTTACGTATTTCATTTTGTGGTTGAAGCTCAACGCCAGGCAAAGATACATTGTGATAGATAAAATTGATTTCATATGGTTGAACTAGGTGCGTCAGCCAAACGCAACGCACCAAAGCGTGATTGTGTTCCAGCTATACAACAAGGCAGCCGGTTCTGATGGAAAACCAGTAGAACTCTTCAGATACGGAGGCGTCGCCATAGACGTGTGCATGCACCAAACCGTCAACAAAGTCTGGATGGATGGAAGCATACCTGATGACTGGAATATCAGCTTCATATGTCCAGGCTTCAAAAAAGGCGATCCAATGTCTTGCAACAACTACTGAGGGATATCCCTGCCAAATGTCGCAGTGTGTAAACGTGTTCAGCCTTTCTGCAACACAGTCATCAGCACGTACTATTGTGACTTTCGGTCCAGCTGATCGACCATAGACCATATGCACTTTACAATTTTTAGTACTATATGCCTAGAAGGCGAATACAGGAAAAGATACACCCGCGCACTTTATGAGATGTTGCACAAGGTAAAAACAAGTCGACTACATTGGCTCGGCCACGCCACATTGAGCAAACAGAAGTGCTCCTTCGGATCCAAGATTCAAGACAATATGGAAGACTGAACCTGCAGTTTATGGATTAATCAATCTCGGATGTCAGAGCGTTTAGACTGAATGACTGAAAGCAACCTGACCAGGATCGGAGAGAATGGAACCAAGCCCGTTAAGTAAAAATGGGAAATTTCTATGTCGTTCACGACCCAATATTTCTCATATTTAAAAAACCGAGAAGGAATCCATCGAAGATGTTTTGGAAAGGTGGAGGTTATAGTCCGTACCAAATCAGTTGGCCAACGGTCAATTGCGCAGAGAGAGGATTTAATAGAAATTTAAGATATTTTACAATAAATTTTAAGAGACCTGCGCAATAAAATGGCCAACTGATTTGGTATGGACTATAACATGAACTATTTCTAGTGTTATAGCTATAGTTGTATGTCGATTACAGGGTGGGTAATTTTCTATCAAGGAATCTTAAGTGGCGCTATAGTCCGGAATGAACCTGGGCCTCAACCAACATGCCTCTCCAATTAGCCCGGTCCTTAGCTAACTGCCTCCAGTTGCGCACTCCAAGTTGGTTGAGGTCGGTTTCCACTTGCGCGCGCCACTTAAGGCGAGATCTTCCTTAACTGCGTCCGACGTCTGGCTGGGAATCGAAGACTCTGCGAGCCGGAGTATTGGTGTCCATTCGTTCTACATGTCCTAGCCATCTTAGACGTCCAATGCGGAGTTTTTTGGCCAGGGGCATGTCGCTGTACAGCTCGTATAGTTCTTGGTTGAATCTTCGTCTCCATAGCCCATCAACGCAAACGGGACCGAAGATTTTTCGAAGAATTTTCCTCTCGAATCTACCAAGGATTTCTTCATCCGCTTTTGATACGGTCCATGCTTCAGCGCCGTAGAGCAGGACTTGGATGATCAGGGTCATATATAGGATCTCCTTAGTAGTTCGAGTGAGGGCTTTACTACTAAATTGCCTTCTTAGCCCGAAGAAAGAGCGGTTGGCAAGAGTAATTCTTCGTTTAATTTCTGACGAGATGTTGTTGTCAGAGTTAATGGCGGAGCCGAGGTAGACAAAGTCCCGTACTACCTCAAAGTTATATCTGTCAATGGTGACGTTCTGTCCAATTCGTCGACGTTGTGAGTCCTTTCGTGATGACAGCATATACCTAGTCTTACCCGCATTTACTGCTAAACCCATTTTCGCCGCTTCCTTCTCTATACTAGCAAACGTGGCTATGACACCACGTTGAGTCCTACCAATGATATCAATATCGTCAGCGTATGCTAGTAGTTGCACCGACTTTTGGAAAATCGTGCCTCTGGTGTTGGCTTTGGAGTTTTGCACAATCCTCTCAAGAATCAGATTAAAGAAGTCACATGATTTGGCTTATAAGTTGGAGGATGTTGCTTACCAAATCATCTCCGCCAGCTTTATGAAGCTCAGCGGGATGGCCGTCATTTCCGGCGGCCTTATTAAGCTTGAGTTTAGATATAGCTTTCCTCACTTCACTTAGGTCGGGTGGTTGGCAGTTTTCGCTGTCGTTGCCAATATTGAATGGTTCGTTCTGCCTGACAGCGGAATGTTGTTCGTCATCGCCGTTTAACAGTCTGCAGAAGTGGTTCTTCCATATCCTCAGCATCGACTGTTTCTCAACTACGATATTTCTTTGTTCATCTCGACAGGATTCTGTTCGAGCCTTGTATCCTTGGCTTTGACGTTTTACGATGTTCTTCCCTTCTTCCTTGCCTATAGAGCTCAATGGCAGCTCTCGTCTTCACCTGCAGCTTAGCCTTGTAGGCCTCATTGTTGGCTGCGAGCATCTGTCGGCGTTCCTCATCAAACCAGGGGTTTCTTGCTGGTGGGCGCGAGAAACCTAGCACATCAGTTGACCGTTCGTTGATCTGGAGACCGCCATGTCGCCTTATGGATATCAAGGTGAGGAAACCGTGTGCTGGATATAGTGGCATTTCGTTCCGTAGCGAAATCAATTAGCCTAAGTCCGTTACCAGACGTGTTGTCGTGTAGGCTATGTTTTCCGACAATACTTCTAAAGATGTCTTCTCTTCCTACCTTTGCGTTAAAATCTCCCAGCACGATTTTAACATCGTACTTCGGTAGTCGCTCATAGGTTTTGTCAAGGAGCTCGTAGAAGCAATCCTTAGCTATATCATCTTTTTCTTCCGTCGGAGCGTGAGCGCATATAAGGCTTATGTTGGCGAACTTGGCCTTGATGCGGATTGTTGCTATGCGTTCGCTAATGTCTTGGAAACATAAGACTTCTTGCCTAAGTCTGGCACTTATAACAAATCCGCATCCGAATAGTCGCTGTTTCTGCTCACTATAACACGGTCCGTAGTAGATGTCACAGTTTTTCATCCTCTTTTTGCCCGGCCCATCCCATCGTATTTCCTGGATGGTAGTAATGTCTGCTTTGTAGCAGTTTAGGGCTTCCGCTAGTTGTTCGCCTGCACCTCTCCTGTTTAATGTTCTCACATTCCAGGTGCAGATACGAACGTCGTTGTCCTTTTTTCGTTTAGCAGGGTCGTCAACAATAAAATCAGTCCTTTCCGAGGCTATTGGTTGCTTCTTAACAATAATTTTTTCTGTGGGTGGGTAGTTAACCCAAAGCACAACCCCCAACCTGGAGGGCCAGTTCCAATTTATTAGATACCCCTAGGACACGGGGCCATCAGTATCCACTACGGGATTGAGCGCTGCCGTTGGCCTTTCGGTTCATCCGCCACCATCTCTGTTCAAGGGGCCTGACTAACCCTTGAAATTCCTAGACAACCTGTTGTCCGAATATGTCAGAGCAGCTCATCTAGGCCGGGTATACATCCGTGCCATTCTCACCTGGGTGTTTATAGTGTTGCTGTTTTTCGTCGTGTTATCAACACTCGCACTTATCGTTTAGCAAGTCAAATCTGGTTGGATGAGACCAGTACCCGATGGTTACCACTTGGAGCTAAAAATAAGTCAGAGTTACAACACTGGGCATTGCCAAGTTAACGCCAATCATAGTCTACCCTCGTTCTACAACACCCAGTTAACTCAGCACTAAAAAAAACGATATATTTCGATTTAGATCTCAGTGACTCAAAACTATTTGAAATTTGAGCTAAAATGTTTGAACTTCATTTGTTAGGGGAAAAGAAAACCAAGCACAGCTGACAAATGAGCTGTTGCAGATTCATTTCGATAACTTTTTGACACCAAAATCGATAAATCATCAGTGTGTGTTGAAAAACTGATTCATAAGTTAGCTCTAGGTACATTAAATTTAATCCAGGATTAGTTGGCAAAGTAAAATGCCATAATTTATTTATTATTATAATAATTACTTTATAGCATAACTAAATATATTATTTAAAATAAATTATCATCGACCATGTAAATAATTTCATTTTATTTTACTTTCAGGGTTCTGCCGATTCAAATTACTCACAACCGTCATCCGATCTGTCGCTAGACGAGGAAAAGGAATCGCTTCGGCGAGAAAAGGAACGACAGGCCTTAAGCCAGCTGGATAAAGCAAGGGTATGTTCAAAAAACAAACCAAAATAATCCTTTTTTTCTTTGACACATGATGAAACCTAATCACTTGACATATCTAGAGTAAACCCGTTGCGTTCGCTGTGCGAACAAACGTTTCATACGATGGCACAATCGATGACGATTCGCCTGTCCAAGGGAGTGCGGTGTCATTTGACGTTAGGGAATTTCTTCACATCAAGGAGAAATATGACAATAACTGGTGGATTGGCAGATTGGTCAAAGAAGGCTGTGATGTGGGATTTATACCCAGCCCCGTTAAGCTAGAACATATTCGAATGCAGGTTAGTCGAAATGTTTGATAGACCCATGTGACAATGGCTTGCTGGATTCTTAATTTTTAATGCAAACCTGAAAGGTAGTATTTCAGGTTGAAAGGGTTTTTTAATGATGATTATTTCTTTGCTGGATTTCGATAACTCTCTTTGATCACTCGGGTCTCAAGAGATTTTGTATGTTTTTTTCTTAATTTCATCCACTCTAAAAAATAAAAAGCCAATGTCATCGTGTCTTAAGCATTTTTTTCGATCGCATAAACAAACTTTAATATTTTTTTTTAATTTAGGCATCGGCGGCTAGATCTTCAAGACTGTACGCGACGAAAGGTTCATCTAGCGGGAATTTAGGTGGTTCAGGAGTACCAGGTGCGGAGCCATCACGAGGTAGCACACCCCCTACACCTGGTATGACACACTTTTCATTTCCTCGTTTTCAGTTTTATTTTTATTTTATTTTTTATTTTATTTTTTTAATTTTACTTTTTGAGTTTTTTTTTAAATTTTGTTTTTCTTTTAGTACAATAAAATTACATAATATTATAAAACAAACAAAAATATAAAATTTACTAGGAAACAAAGAGACAAAATTTTAATCGTACAAGTAGTATTTTCTTCTTAAATACCGAATGTCTGCAGACCTTTAGAAGAAACTAAATAACTGATGTTGCTTTTTAGTTAATTTCTTCTCTATTTAAATTAAGAAAAAGTATATAAGTAAAAAAAGGTCAACGATCGTCAACCAGGTTTGATGTGTCACTCATGTTTAAGTGAATCCTTGTTTAATCAATTTCTTTAGATGAATTTCTTTCGATAGTTGTATCTTGTTTTCAAAAGTATCCATAAAATTTTAAAAGATTTTTTTAAAGACATTAAGTTATCTTTTATTTAATTTTTGTTTTGTATTAACACATATACACATAATGTAGACAGTTTTGGTTCAGATGACAGCAAGAGTCTGATGTATTTATTTCTCATAAAATTATTAAAGCCTCAAGCTTAGCACAATGTTGAATCATTTGAAACCCCACAAAGCTTGGACTGATTTCATACAATCCTGAAAAATAAAACTGATTTCGAGACGTCTTGCTCCTTTGAGGTTTATGATTTAAACGACTCTATGTTTCACAGACTATACCCGCTATATAGTCTGATGATACGTATACATGTATCTACTGGATTTTTTATGTCAAATCAGGCATGTAAGATTGTAAGGCATACGGAAGCAAAAGGGTCCACCCTAACCTAACCTCCTGTGTTGTAATTGTGGTTGAATTGTATCCACTTTTTTTTATAAACTTTTCTTAGGTTACGCGACTGTTGATCGTTTAGGGGTTTTTAAAAAAAGACCCTCGAAATTGATTTTCAAATAAAATATGTTGTGTGTGAGATTCATTTTACGTTAAAACGTCATTTCTCTCATTACACTGATAAGGTTGAATTTTTTTTTGTGTGTGACAAAATACCGTCAGATTTTAATCGCTTATAGCTTCGTGACCAAAAATATGAAAACAATAGTTGAACACACAGCGAAGAGATCGTGTACGGATGTATTAGAGGCGTGATATTTGTTTTGCCAGTAACGTCATCGTACTAATGTAGAGAGGATTCCCGAGCTCATTACGACTAAATCATAGGAGGTTACTCAAGAGTCGTTTAAAAATCTCGCAGAGTACTACAAAGGCATAAAGTGATACTTATTGCATTATTCCTCGGAGTATAAGTAAAAACCGATATAATTCAATCAATTAAAGATATCATCTAGGAAAGATTAGAAAACGCAAGTAAGAGGAAAGTACGCAAGTACGACAGGTGCAAAGCATGATGCAAAGCACGTACTGTAGTGGCACTACAGTCCGAAATGAATCTGGGCATCAACCAATATGCCCCTCCAATTGGATCGGTCCTTAGCTTCAGTCTTCAGTTGCGCACTCCAAGTTGGTTGAGGTCGGTTTCTACTTGTGCGACTTGTGCCACTTAAGGCGAGGTCTTCCTCTACTGCGTCCGACGTCTAGCTAGGAATCGAAGACTCTGCTAGCCGGGGTATTGGTGTGATTCGCTCTACATGTCCTAGCCATCTTAATCGTCCAATGCTTATTTTTTGTCTAGGGATAAGTCGCTGTACAGCTCGTATAGACAAACGGGACCAAAGATTTTTCGAATAATTTGTCTTTCTAAATTACCAAGGATTTCTTCATCCGCTTTTAATATGGTCCACGCTTCTGCATTTGAGAACAGGACATGGATGATCAGGGTCTTTTATATAGGATCTCCTTAGTAGTTTGAGTGCGGGCTTTACTACTAAATTGACTTCTAAGTCCAAAACAATAGCGATAGACAAGAGTAATTCTTCATTTTATGTCAGACGAGATGACAACAGTCAAATTTAATAACAGAGCCGAGGTAGACACAGTCCCGTACTACCTGTTATATCTGTCTGATGGTGATGTGCTGTCCAATAAGTCGATGTTGTGTGTGCTTTCGTGTTGACAGCATATATTTGGTCTTCATCCTCATTATTGCAAACCCATTTTTCCGCTTCCTTCTCTATACCAGCAAACGTGATTACGACATCGCGTTGAGTCCGACCAATGATGACAATATCGTCGGCGTATGCTATTACTTGCACCGATTTATAGATGATTGTGCCTCTGGTATTCGGCAAATTCTCCCATTTTGTACGATTCGGAGGATTTTTGCTTCGAGGTATTCTTCCGAAAAGCTGTTCGGAATATTTTTCCAACATTTTATAACGCAAACAGGCGAATTGCGTTGAAGTGCGTTCAGGTGCATTTTTCGTGCAATTTTTGACAGCTAAGTTCCGTTCTTTATCCAATTTCCTCCGACACGAATTCTTCGCGGAATTTTTTTTACGAATTGTAGTGAAGTGAAGCCGTCACATTTGAGTAGAATTTTTTTCCGATGACACATACCTCGAATAGAATTTATACCTCCGACGAAGTACGCGTTGCGGAAAATTGTCCGCTTCGACGGATACCTCGATAGGGCTGATTGGCTCGAGAGTTTTGCACAATCCTCCCAGAATGAGATTAAAGAAGTCGCATTACAGTGCATCGCCTTTCCTAAATCCTTTTTTGCTATCGAATGTGTTGGTAAGGTCGTTTCCGACCCTGATGAAGCGGTATACCAAAACTAGGCAGGCTCTGTATAGTTCGCCTCTATAAATGGTGTCGTGTGCCTCTTTGAAAGTGATGAATAGCTGGTGGGTATCGATTTGGTTTTCTTTGATTTTTTTTCCAGAATCTGCTGAAGTGTCGATCAGTTGTAAGACTTTCCTTGCCTAAAACCACACTGATAAGGGCCGATAAGGTTGTTGGTTAACGGTTTTAGGCGTTCAAGTATTAGGGCAGATATGATCCTGTAGGCAATGTTGAGGAAACTTATGCTTCTGTAGTTGGCGCAGTTCAGAGGGTCTTCTTAATTTGCTCTCTTGAGGTTTTATTCTTCAGGCATACTTTCATCCGAGCTAATTTCACTTTTTAGTTGGTGAATCTCTACTAAGTTTATAAAGCTCGACGGGAAGGTGGTTATTTCCGGCAGCTTTGTTAAGTATAAGTTAAGACATTGCTATCCTTGGATTTAGGTCATTTGGATGATAGTTTTCGCTGTCATCGCCAATATTGAATGATTCGATCTTCTTGACACCGAGAGATTGCTCGATAACGTCGTGTTATTCTGCAGAAGTTGCTCTACTCTATTCTCACTATCGACTATCTTTCAACTTCCTTTCATATCGATGGGATTCTGTTGTCCTTGTCCTTGTACCATTTGACTTGTACACTTTGGTGGAACTTACGAACATCATTCCTGGAGTTAGTGGGACGTCTCTATATATTAAATCGCTTTACTTTTCTTGTTGGTTTGGGAAAACCCGTCCTCTTACCTTCTCCGTAGCTTATAATGGTCAATGGCTACTTTTTTCAACATCTCTCGACTTCCCCTACAGTGTTGGGTTTCAGGTTGCAATTTCGCTTAACCATGGTTTTCTCACCTTCTCTGCAACAAGGAATTTGTCCGAGTCGAATGTTTCATTCTCGCAATGTTAAAGCGTCAAAAAGACTGCATCTAATCTTTTTGATGCCTCTGGTCTATCGTGACCAATTTGATTGACCGTCCATTGACCGACGACGCCATGAATATGAGATCGTATGCTGGCTATAATTGCATTTTGTTTCTAGCTTGCCGCAAACTTTATAAACCACCAAGTTGCTCATAATTTCTCTCGAGGATTAAACAGTCCTTAGTGACGTTATCTGTCTCCTCCTCTTGAACTTGAAGGCATATAAGTGTATTGTCAATAAATTTGGCCATGATGAGGATTATTGTAATAAGTTCTGCGATGTCATCAAAGCTTTAAACTTCTTGACTTAGGTTAGGTTAGGTTAGATGGGCTGTTGACGCTCGGGCGAGTCGTCAAACACGCATAGGCCTACGTGGGCCCATAGCGATACCCTTCGAAGAAGTATCCTGAAAAAGAGAAAGAGGATATCTGGTTAAGTTCGCTTGTGATACTTATGCGGTGCTGGTCTGTGTTGCTCCTGCAGCCTCAAAGAGGTAGTTGCTCCATCCTGATCTGCAACAAAAACGGACCATCAGCGCTATTGGGATAGTCGTTAGGTCAGTGGCATAGCAGGTGTGAGACATCTTCTTCGACGTCAGGGTCGCTGCATTTCCTGCAAAGTTGGTTCGCACCAGTCAGTTTTATCTTATTAGAGTGCTTACCCAACAGGTTGTGACCTGTTATCACTCTCACCGCTATAGAAATGGAAGCTCTATTCAAAGCTAATAGCTTGTTTGATTTGCTGCCGCTTAATTCTGGCCAGAGAGCTTTTGTGTGTGTACAAGTTATTGTATTTTGCCATCTTGTTATGGTTGCTTTTTGAGTGTGATTAGTTAATTCATGTTTTTTAGATGCTAGCGGGGGATTGACCCTTTTATCAGCTAGGGAAATGCAACTGGACGATCCTAGTCTGGCTAGTTCGTCTGCTTTCTCATTTCCTATAATGTCATTATGTCCTGGCACCCAGATAATTTGGACTTTGTTCTGGTTACAAAGAGCCTTCAGCTCTTCGCGGCAGCGTCCAACTACCCGTGATTTTACTATATTGGATGCCAGAGCTTTAATGGCCGCTTGACTATCCACGTAGATGGAGATATCCTCATGTGATATGTCAAATACCCTAGCCGATTCGGCAGCTTCGTGTATGGCCAGGATCTCAGCTTGGAATACACTACACGAGTTTGCTAATCTTAAGGATGTAGCTAGCCCGATTTTTTCAGAGTAGACACCAGAGCCCACTCCGACTTCCATTTTGGATCCGTCGGTATAGATTGCTATTTCTGTGTTATATTACACATTGTTTGAAGACCATTCGTCTTTGCTTGGTATTCTGATGGAATAATTAGTATCAAAGTCGTGATATGGGATCATGTAGTCAGATTCTACATCCGCATATGCCATTGAGTTTAATATTGAGCTATGGCCAAAAGGCTTCGTAAGTAGATTGCCCGTTTCATTGAGTCTTGCTGCGCTTTTTGCTGCTGTGTCATTGATTTGTAAGTCAATTGGTGTTATGTTTAGGATTATTTCTAACCCTAGTGTGGGGCTAGTGCGCATGGCTCCTGTCGTGAGTATGCATGCTGTCCTTTGAACTTTCGTTAGCTTGGTCATATGTTTTGCTTTTTTCATAGCATTCCGCCAGACCAAGCAACCGTATGTTAGGATTGGCCTGACAAAAGCTGTGTATAGCCATTTTGTGACCTTCGGGTATGGGCCCCATTTTTTGCCGCAGGTTCTGTTGCAGCTATAGAGGGCAATATTTCCTTTCTTTACTCTTTCTTCAACGTTTAGATTCCAGTTCAGTTTACTATCAAGTACCACCCCCAGATATTTCGCGCTTGCTGACAATGAGAGAGTCGAATCTTCCAAAGACGGTGCCGAAAATGCTGGGATCGATCTCCTGTTAGTAAAGAGAACCAGTTCTGTTTTTTTTTGGGTTCACACCCAGCCCGCAAGACTTTGCACACTTGCTGAGTATATTGAGACTTCTTTGCATAATTTCACTCAGTGTCGGTGGGAATTTTCCGCACGCCATGAGGACTACGTCATCAGCGTATGCCACTGTTTTTATTGCAGTGATATCCAGCTTCTTAAGTGCTTCGTTGACTACTAATAGCCAGAGGAGTGGGGATAGTACGCCTCCCTAGGGGGGTACCTCTTGACGTTGTGATCCTTTTGGTACAATCGCCTAGTGTTGACGAAACGATCCGGTTATTGAGCATGGTTAAGATCAAAATTGCTAGAAACCGTTCCTATTTCAGCTTTGGTAAGTGCCTCAGCAATTGCTTCAGTTGTAACGTTGTTGAAGGCTCCTTCTATATATAGAAAGGCTGCTAACGTATATTCTTTGTAGTGCAGTGAATTTTCTATTGTGCCAACTACTTCGTGTAGAGCCGTTTCCACCGATTTGCCCTTTATATAGGCGTGTTGGCTTACAGATAGGTAACCTGGATTCAGGTTGCTACGTATATGGATGTCGAGTAATCGTTCCATCGTTTTCAGTAGGAAGGAGGACAGGCTTATGGGTCTGAAATCTTTCGCTACGGTGTGGCTGCATTTACCTGCCTTCGGTATGAATATAACTTTAACTTCACGCCATACTTGTGGTATGTGGTTTAGTTTTAGACATGCACGGAAGATAGTGAGCAGTGTTGGCATTATTAGCTTAGCAGTTTTTTGTAGCATTATAGGGGTTGTGCCGTCAGGGCCGGCTGATTTATGGGGCTTGAATGAATTAATGGCCCATGCAATTTTTTCCTTGCACACTATCGTATTAATGAGAGAGAGAGAGAGTTGTCACCCATGTTGTCCCTTGTGTGGTCTGTTTTTGTATTTACGATGACATTTTCCTCTACCGTTTTGCAGTTCGGAAAGTGTGTGTTTAAAAGAAGGTTTAGGGTATCAGCGGTTGATTCCGTCCATTCATTTGCTGAATTTTTGAGAAAACCTGGGCTGCTTGCTTCTTTCGATAGTATCTTCCTCAATCTGGCAGATTCATTGTTATCCTCGATATTGCTGCAGAATTATTTCCAAGCCTTTCTTTTGGCCGTTCTGGTCTCTTTTTGAATTTACAGAGGCTGGTTCTGTAAGAGTGCCAGTCTGCTTCTGCGTTTGATCTTTTTGCTATTTTGAAGAGTTCTCTCGTTACGCTGTGTTGTCTGGCCAGTTCCACAGACCACCAGTGGCTTTGTTTCTTTTTCTTTTTTGTAACTTTGCTTAGTGGGCACGCTTTTGAAAAAGCATTCTTAAACACCGAGACGAGTTCGTTAACGTTTTTATCAACACAACTTCTTGACTTAGTCTATTTCATATGATCTCATTGATTCTGCTCTCTTAAATACGGATCGCAATAAATATCGCTGTTGTTTTTCCTACTTTTATCCGGTCCATCCCATCATATTTCATGAATCGCAGTAATGTCTATTTTGTAGCTAGTTGTTCGGCTGCACCGTCTTGGTTGATTGATGTAGCATTCCAGGTCCAGAAACGAAAGCCGTTGTGAGTTTTGTTCATTTAGCAAGATCCTCAACAGAAAAAACATTCCTTTCGTAGTTTTTTGGTTGGTTCTGAATTATCAGCCCTACCGAGATATCAGTACGAAAGAACATTTTCTTCTATTTGTTTGAAGTCGGAGAATTTTCAACTAAAGTATCCGTCAATTAACATTTCGAACAAATCTTCCGACGAAATGTATCAGCCAAAGACAGCGCTGCCGCGTAATGGGTTCCGTCAACGATTTTTGACAACTACGCATTGAATTTCTTTCGAAGTTTTCAACGAACGCGATTGTATGCTCCTTTATATTGTTACGCTGTGGATACTTCAAAAGCAAATCAGTTTTCAGTTTCCGATTGAAACTTACTTTCGTTTTGGAATTCTCCCAAACGGATACCTCAATAGGGCTGAATATTTCCTTCACGTGAAACGACAACCCCCAACCACGATGGCTAGATCCATGTTTTTACCTGAGGACAGAAGCCCAAATATTTCGCGCAGTAATTCTGACAAGGTGTGCGTTGTTTTAGTGTTTTTTTTTTTACTTTCTATATTCAACAACCACATTTATACGTTAATTTTTTTTTTTAAAATTCTGGCCTGCCTAAGCAGTAATATACACATCGACCTAAAAGATCTATTGTGCTTGCCGTTAGATGCTTTTTAGGTTAGTAGCGCTTCTACTTTCCTAATATAGCTGATAATACTTTCAGCCGAAGATTTCCTCAATTCTTCGGGACATAAGAATTCCCTGAAGAAAGATTCTCTTCTCATACCGTAAAGGGCCGGGCATTCACATATGATATGCTCGGCTGTTTCGTCTTCTTCTAGACATAGTCTGCACTCCGGTGAGTCGACTAGACGCATTTTGTTTAGGTGATATCGCTGACCGTGATGACCAGTTAGGTAGCCTACTAAGTTTTTGATATCGTGCCTGCGAAGATTTAGTATCTTGTCGGCATCTGATTTGAAGGGCTGAATAGCTCTTTTGGCCTGTCTTAGGCCTGGGATGTTTCCCCAGTATGAAACACATCTGTTTTGTTCCCAGTTTTTTATGACTAGATTTATGGCTGATTTGGGGATTGAACAGAAGTGTTCAGGTCCAATGAAGGGGGTTTCCGAACCTTTTCAGCTTTTTCGTTACCTTCAACTCCCTTATGTCCGGGGACCCACCATAGTTTGGTTTCGTTCCTGGAACTGAGTGTTTGGAGGGAGTTGAAGCAGTGTTGTACTGATTTGGAGTCAATGATGTGTGAGCTAAGGGCTTTTATAGCTGCTTGACTGTCCGTGAATATATGGATGTTTGCGCCTTTAATACCTGAGTTGTGTATTAGGTCTGCGCATTCTTTTATGGCAAGAAGCTCAGCTTGGAATACACTAGGGCTTTTTCCCATAGGTATTGAGATGTTTTTATTTGGTCCATGTATGCCAGCTCCTACTCCTGAGTCCATTTTAGAACCATCCGTATACCACTTTAGGCCGTTTAGGCAGTTTGGTGGGTTGTTGCTACACCATGCTTCTCTGGTTGTGATCTCCGTTGAGAATCTTTTGTCGAAGCATAGTGTCTTTGGTAAGCGGTCTGTAACCGCACAGATCATGTCAAGTTCTGGAAGTTCGGATAGAAGTTCAATTAGTTTTAGATGTTCACTAATGTTTAATTCTTCCCCTTGTGTCAGACTTGTTGAGCTGCGAATTGCCACTTTTTTTATATAAATGTGGAGGGGTGTTAGTCCTATTAAGGCTTCCATAGCCGCCGTGGGACAGGTACGCATAGCTCCGGTAATGCCCAGACAGGCAAGCCGTTGTACCTTGTTTAATTTATTTACAGTTTTTTTTGGGTGACTTTGTTCCACCATACTATTGAAGCGTATGTTATAATGGGCCTGACCATGATCGTGTAGATCCAGTGTGTGGTCTTTGGAGAGATTCCCCAGGTTTTACCATACATGCTTCGGCAAGCCCAGAAAGCTTTGGTTGCTTTTTGAATTTTGTTGTTGATGTGGGAGTTCCAGCTTAGTTTTTTATCGAGGATTTCTCCTTTAGTCTGAGGAAGTTTGTTTTCATCCACTCTGAAGTGGTGATGTCCGCACATACTAACAAGAGCCGCGGAAAGCTGGCTCTGCATCCCCGTCGCGCAGTTCGATCGTGATGTCCATAATCCTCTCTTGTATCTGAACCATTTGTTCATTCGTGAGAGGATTGCGATCGATATCGACTGGTACGACACCCAATCTGACATAGCTCGCTATATCTCTATAGGTGGTTCTGTCAGAGGTTGTTTTCCCAGTGCGAGCTAATTTCGCTTCGGACTGAGGTGGTGTTTTGTCCTCAGATCTCATGCGTTTGGCTTCTTTGGCATCATCTTTTGTTTTTGCAAAGATGCGGGCTTGCTCTATGCTGCTACCCTGTTTCAGCGCTCTGTTGAAACGACGCTGTTCCGCTGGCGTGAACCTGATGCGCTTGGAATCAGTTTGAGCCGTTTTGCCTGGGGTCCCTGGCGCTTCTGTATATTCCGGATGCAATTCATCCGAGAGTATACTGATGCTGTATACAGTACTTGATTCCGAGGCTGAGTCGCTCAGATGAGACAATTTCTCTTCTAGGCTCATCATCACGAAATCACTGATTTTTGACCCTTCCCGATTGGCAGGTGTCGTGTCGGTTTCGACAGGGTGTTCTGAGGCATCATTCTCTATGTTTTTTTCTATTGGTACTTCAATTTTTCCCACGAGTAGGCGGGATTTATTGGTCGCCCGTGGTCTACCCGTCTAACCACAGAAAGGCTATCTTGAGATCGGAGGTAGCCCGGTATCCGATATTCGCAAACTAGCGGCTTAAAACTCCCTTTTTAGCCATGCATCCTTCGGCGTTTGTTGTTCCACCTTGGATTTGGGTTTAAGGGTTTTCTCCCACCTCAAACTTATGGTTCCCGCTTGTACATTGATCGTGCGTTGCAAAGTGTTACAGCACACGGTCAATATCCAAGTGGGACCCTTGGCTGACCCTAAAAAGGCATGCTGATTAGTCATTTTCAGGTGGGCTCCCGCGAGAAGGACTGAAAGATGAGGATTTTGCCCAATCCATATATACGTTAATGAAGTCAAATTCAACTGGATGAGACCTGGAGCCCTAGTCTCTAATACGATCTGGCCGTCATTTCTATTCGAAATCGATTTTTATTCCGCCTTTTTATTGACACTCTATAATACTTTAGAAATCGAAACAACTATTAGAATATTCATATTCAAACGACGGACATTTTATTCCACTTCTAAAATATAGAGTACAAAATATTCGTTTTGTGGTAACTTGTCTTTCAGAATACAGAATAGGCCCAGTATCAGATGGTTACCGATGTGAGGTAAAATAAGCACAATTCTTCTTCTTTCTAGAATGCCCACGAGAGAGAAACGCTTTGAAATCTGACTCGTCTGACCCTTTTCCTTAAAAAAAATGTCCAAAGCTTCAATCTGCTGCAAGTCGGACTATTGTGAATGCCCACGAGACAGATACGCTTTGAAATCTGTCTCGTCTGACCCTTTTCCTTAAAAAAAATGTCCAAAGCTTCAATCTGCTGCAAGTCGGACTATTGTGAATGCCCACGAGACAGATACGCTTTGAAATCTGTCTCGTCTGACCCTTTTCCTTAAAAAAAATGTCCAAAGCTTCAATCTGCTGCAAGTCGGACTATTGTGAATGCCCACGAGACAGATACGCTTTGAAATCTGTCTCGTCTGACCCTTTTCCTTAAAAAAAATGTCCAAAGCTTCAATCTGCTGCAAGTCGGACAATTGTAAAAAGAGTCTTTCACTGGGCGCCAATCAAGAAATAATTTTTTTCATAAAAAGGCGTTAATATAGTAATCTACTTGTGACGAGTATGGTAACACTTTTCGGCATGTAAAAATGCACTTTAAACGCCATGTAACCTTTGTGCTCCGAAAAGATTGTAGAAACAATGTTAGATGTAACAGTATCTCAAAAATGGTGCCCGTGAGGCGAAGGATTTGTGGTCATCCAAGATTGTTTGGCAACTAAACTTCATCGCAAACTCCATCAGGTACATCTATTAAAACCAACAATCAAAGCCAAAAGACCTCCCCGAACAACATAAACAACACGGATCGGTATTTACAAATCTTCTTCCATCTTTCTCTTACACATGTTCCATAGGAGGTTATTCTAT